>BSBM01000719.1:1172500-2372500 GCA_027924585.1 Larix kaempferi
CCTAGCTCATTGGGGAAATCAAGCGAGGCCTACTATATTCACAAAGGAAACCAACCTAACGACTTGACCTCGTGACCTACTCCTTGGAACTCACGACATTCAAACACTCGAACTAAACCAACATCTAAAAGCATGTTAACCTATTTACAATCAAGATCAAGAAAGTTATCTTTTAATTGTTCATGAAAATGTATTATACGTGATCCAAACTTATAACCATAAAAAATCATATTAAAAAGTTGTCAAAAAACCATCCTACTTCAATTGAAAATACCAACACTTATATATTGTGTGGTCGATTACTTACCTTCATATGTTGAACAACCAGGGCATATTTTTTTCTTTTTAACCATAATCATCCATACTTCCTTGTGGGCCTGGATGGGCATGACTGGGCCTTCTGAATCCACTTACTTGATATGGTGGATCAAACTGTGGATTGTGAGCTTTCTAATTTATAACATATTCCTCTAGTTGAACCACCCAAATCATCTTAGATTGAAGTTTCCTTTTGAAAGAAGCATTTCCTCTAATCATTCTTTTGGAATCTCAAATCGATTTGTTTGGTGAAATTTTCATATAACATTTCTCCTAAATCTCAATTGATGTTAGAGCTTTCAAATAAAAACTAGATGATTGGACCTTGTTTTGGTGATTTAATATAAGAGGTACATTACATATAGATTAAGAAATCATTTTCATGTATTTTAGAGTGTTGTTATGGTGTTTTCTTAATAAAAAGAAAATTAAAATCAATATCTTGAGAGTGTTGTTCGTGTATATTAAGTATGCTTGAAGTTGGGTACACACACATACACTGATATATATATATATATATATATATATATATATATATATATATATATATATATATATATATATAATTTTGAAAGGAAAACACACAATTTCTATTCATAATGAGGATTATATGCTTTTCGAATGATACAAAAAGTAAGTAAGTATGTCCTCAAGAAGTAAACCAAGTACAATTTTTCATCTCCCAAACCTTAAAAACATGTAAACCTTTTTTTTCGATGAAATGCACATCACAAGAAACCCTCCAACACTTCCTCTAATTTTGAGGATGATACTTGTGGTAAGCCATTCAATTGTAGTTTTGGCAACCTAACACCATGGGGACATTGAGCAAGGCCTACCATTTTCATAAAGGCATCCATCTTGAGGACTATATATATATATATATCATTTTGAAATGAAAACACACAATTTCTATCCATAACGAGGATTATGTGATTTTCGCATGATACAAAAAGTAAGTAAGTATGTGCTCAAGAAGTAAACCAAGTACACTTTTTCATCTCCCAAACCTTAAAAACATGTAAACCTTTTTTTTGATGAAATGCACATCACAGGAAACCCTCCAACACTTCCTCTCATTTTGAGGATGATACTTGTGGTAAGCATTTGATTGCAGTTTTGGCAACCTAACACCATGGGGACATTGAGCAAGGCCTCTCACTTTAATAAAGGTAGCCATCTTGAGGACTTGACCTCGTGATCTCTTGCTTGCAATTTGCAGCACTCAAACACTCAAGATAAGCCACGGGAAGCATATTAACCTATTTGCAATAAGGGTCCAAAAGGTTGTCCTCTAATTGTTCACAAAAAATGTCTTATATATGATCCAAACATATAACCAAGCATCTTAAAAGGTTGTCAGAAAATCATCCAACATACTTCAATTGCAAATACCAACACTTACATATAGCGTGGTTGATTACTTGCCTTCATATGTTGAACAACTAAAGCATATTTTTTTTTATTTTTGACTACATTCACCCATGGTTCCTTGCAAGACTGGATGATTATGACTAACCCTTCTAAATACACTTACTTGATCTGGAGGATGAGACCATGGATTGTGGGATTTCTAAGTTACAACATCTTCCTCTACCTAAGCCACCCAAATCACCATAGATTGTGTGCTAGATTGGGGGGATCTATTTATCAAAATGAACTAAATCCTGCGATGGAGAGGGATCCACTAGTGGAGGGGATTCACATGCACTAATTGTTGGCATGGATGAACTAGAAATCTCTTGAGAAGGCTGCAATTTTGGGAGAGCGCCCTTGTTGATTAACTAGTGGTCGTCCTTTGCACCATCCCACCATGTGGGTTTAAGCAAGCATTATTTGAACTTATGTTCTTGGGAGTTTTCGATAAATGAGTTGCTAAGAGTGTTGTTTCATAATAGGATTTGCATCTAAAAGAGACTAGCTCATAATCCAATTTTTGGGTCGAGTAATAGTCTTTTGCTACAAAATTAAATTTATGCAGGAAAGCCTTGACTAAAGTCCATATACACACAAATGTAGGCATATGTTGAGAAACAAATATGCTTCATCTCCTCACCACAAAAATGGAACCTTTCAAGGTCATTACAAATGGAACATATTGAATCATAACCCTATACATGAAGAGGGGGATTAAGAAGCCTTACCTACACCAACACCTTGGAGAGAGTGCTTATCAATGGGTTAAAGGAGGGTCGGTCCAATATTTCATGCACAAACCTAAGGTTCCCCAAAATCAAGGTCTCGAGTTTAAGATTTGATCTCTATCAATAGCCAAATCAAAATCCACAGTGAATAATTCTTTAGCACCGGAGTAAATAAAGGCATCTTCTTGGATTTCTAGCTTCCAGGTGTTGATGTATGTGTAACTTCGGAATGTATTTCATCTGTGTATTATATATATATTTATTGTACCCTTATAAGAGATGTGTTATTCCTCTATAAGGAAGTGTCGTCATGTGGATTGACAAGTGTCGCAAGTGTGTGTACTTGCCGATGGGTTATTATACCACCTTATGGGGTCGGCCCTAATTAATATATAATATAATGTGTATGTATCCAAGTAGACAAGTCGGCCCCAGTAGGTCACTGGGAAAAAAGGTGAGTATAAATAGAGATAGGAGATCTCTATTTTACTCACTCGGAAAAGTAACTATCTCTCTCTCTGAAAAGTGGCGCACTAGTGAGGAGGAGGAGGATCATCTGCTAGGAGACTATCTCAGTGTTATTTGGTTGTATTTTGGTTGAGCCATTGCTCTCTCTATCTCTGAGGAAGTTGTGGGGTTTTTCACCTTAGGGTTTTCCCCACGGAAACTCTATGTCTCTTGTCTCTATGCTTTTGATTCTTGTGATGCTTGTGATGCTTGTCATATTATGATTGTCATGCATTGATATACTGTAGATGTTATTCTCTCAGCAAAGATCCTATAGTATTGTGATTTAATACTAAAAATTTAACATGGTATCAGAGCTTAACTGAGAAGAAGACATTTTGCAGTGACGGAAGCTTGTATTCCTTGTTTATTGGGTTTCTCTCCACAGATTTTTGAAATTCAGTATAGTAGATTGGATCTACTCATCAAGGCGCATCTATCTGTCCAATCAGAATTCAGTTCCGAGCATTTTCAGATTTGGCCCTAAAAATTAGGGTTTCCACAAAAATAGGAATTTCTGGAAACTGAAGGCACAGCTGGAAGCTCCTTGCACAAATCGAAGGTTAGAGCTTTGGATCGAGATTTTTGGCTGGGTAAATCTCCGGGAAACTCAAACCCTAATTCAGGGCTCTCCCCAGTGAACCCGGGAGGACAAAAAGGCAATTTTGAAGGGCAAGACTTTGCTGATCTCAAATTCTGAATGTACTAGGCTGATCAGCTCTCCAAGGCGCATCTTTCTATCCTTTCGAAATTTTGAAATTCACATTTTGAATTTTTAGGGTTTCTCTGACAAACCCTAATCTGGGACCAGATCCAGTTTTCAGCACTTCAAGTGGTAAGTCCTAAATCTTTTCTATTTCCATTTGAAGTACTCTTAAAGATGTCTCTCCACACCAAGCTTGAGGATAAGCTTGAAGGGGCTGATAACTTCCGAGCCTGGAAGTATAGGATTGGGCTAATCCTGGAAGAGAATGAGTTGGACTTATATGTGAAAGAAGACATCCCTATCCCAGAGGATGAAGAGGCCAAGGAATTGCACAAGAAGAACTTGGTCAAGGCAAAGAGAATAATTGCTGATTCTATCAAAGACCATCCCATACCCCATGTGTCTTCTCTCAAGACACCCAAGGAGATGTTTGAATCCTTGACCAAGCTATTTGAAGGAAAGAACATAAATCGGAAGATGACCCTGCGGAACCAATTGAAAGCAGTAAAGTTTCAGAATGGAGAAACCATTCAATCTTATTTTTCAAGGGTCTCCCAAATCAAGGAACAACTAGAAGTAGTGGATGAAATGGTGGAGAATGGTGAAGTGGTGATGACCACTCTGAATGGCCTACCCAGGTCATGGGATTCCTTTATTCAAGGAATTTGTGCAAGGAAGAAATTGATCTCCTTCAACAGATTGAGGGAAGAATGCTCTCAAGAAGAAGCTATACTCATAGCTCGTGAGGAAAAGATGGGAGGAGAAGATCAAGCTCTTGCAGCTCACACCAAGAGAAGCAAAACCAAGAAGGATCACTCTCACCACAAAAGATTCCATCAAAAGAGTAAGAAGGACCTAAGATGCTTCACATGCAATGAGAAGGGTCACTTTGCTTCAGATTGTCCCAAGAACAAAAGGGATAATAACAACAACTCCAGTAAGAAGAAGAAGGGCAGAAAAAGAAGGTTTCATGCTCATGCTGCCGAAGATGATGAACCTCCAAAGAAGAAGGCTAGGGCAGAAAGTAGTAGTGATGATGACTCATCAAGTGAAGAAGAATATGTTCTAATTTCTGCTCTTACAGGTACCATCTCCCATGGATGTAATGATTGGTTGATTGATAGTGGGGCTTCCAAACACATGACTGGGTTTAAAGAATCCTTTGTGAACCTATCTGAACATGAATCACCCCATAAGGTGAAACTTGGGGATGATTATCAATACCCAATCAAAGGAAGTGGTGAAGCCTCCTACAACCTAGATTCTGGAAAATCATTGAAGATGAAAGAAGTACTTTATGTACCTGGGCTTAAGAAGAACTTACTCTCCATCTCTGCATTGGATGCAAAAGGTATGAGGGTTGCATTTGTGGATGGCCAAGTCCTAATGTGGCCAAAGGGAAAGACCATAGATGATGCAGTAGTGATTGGAGAGCAAGAGGGAGGCTTGTATAAATTGAAGGGACAACCTGAACATGCCATGGTACATGAATCCATGGAGCCAAGTGAACTTTGGCATAGAAGACTTGCTCATATGCACTATAGGGCACTTCCAATTGCAAGCAAGGCAGTAGAGGGTCTTCCTGAAATCAAGACCAAACATGAAGGTGTTTGCAAAGGATGTGCAAAAGGTAAGAACATTAAGAAGGCTTTCCCAAGCAGTGAAAGCAAGGCAAAAGACATCCTGGAAATCATACACTCAGATGTATGTGGCCCTATGTCATCCAGCTCCCTGAGTGGGTATGTCTACTATGTATCATTTATCGATGACTTCTCCAGGAAGACTTGGGTATACTTCTTGAAGGGAAAAGATGAGGTGCTTGATAAATTCAAGGAATTCAAAACCTTGATGGAGAATCAAACTGACAAGAAAATCAAGACATTCAGATCTGACAATGGTGGAGAATTCACCTCAAATGACTTCAAGAAGCTTTGCAGTGATTCAGGGATTAAGAGGGAGTTGACTGCTCCTTATAATCCTCAACAGAATGGAGTTGCAGAAAGGAAGAACAGAACTATCATGGAAGCAGCAAGGGCAATGTTGCATGACCAGGATCTTCCTATGCACCTATGGGCAGAAGCAGCTAGAACAGCGGTATATGTGCAGAACAGAACACCCCAAAAGATATTGGACAACAAGACACCAGAAGAGATCTTTTCTGGTAAGAAACCTGAAGTCAGCCATCTCAGAATATTTGGTTGTAAAGTATATACTCATGTCCCAAAAGAAAAGAGGACTAAACTAGATCCTTCAGGAAAGAAGGGCATCTTTGTGGGTTATAGTGAAAGCTCGAAGGATTACAAAATATACTTTCCAGGGTTCAAGAAAATTGATGTCAGTAGGGATGTAATATTTGATGAAAACTCAGCATTCATCAAATCAAGAAAGGCACCTACCGAAGTTTATGAAGAACCTAAGGAAACAAGATTTCAGGACACTACCATGACTGAAGCAGTTCCAAAAACTGTTCGTGAGTTTGAAGATCAACAAGAACCTGTAGATCCACCCCGTGAGGATAACTCTCACAAGAGGAAACCTGTATGGGCTAGAGAGCTCATTCATGATGCAGAAAGATTTGGCATTCCAGAAGAAGAACACAGAGCAAAGAAGAGAACCAGATCACACACCAGTTATGTTGCTTTACTCTGTGACATTATGAACAAAGAGCCTTCCAGTTATGAATAGGCAGCAGAAAAGAAAGAATGGAAGGATGCTATGGTTGGGGAATACCAATCAATAATGAAGAACGATGTTTGGGATGTTGTCCCAAGACCTAAAGAGAAGTCTGTTGTGACTTCCAAGTGGATCTACAAAATCAAGCACGCTGCAGATGGCAGTGTGGAAAAATACAAAGCAAGATTTGTAGCTCGTGGTTTCTCTCAAAAAGAAGGAATAGATTATGAAGAAACTTTTGCACCTGTAGCCAGGTATACTTCCATCAGAACAGTACTTTCCCTGGCTGCAGCAATGAAATGGAAAATACACCAGATGGATGTCAAGACTGCTTTCCTGAATAGTGTAATAGAAGAGGAAGTATATGTGGAACAGCCACTCGGTTTTGAAATACATGACAGGGAGTCATATGTGTGCAGATTGAAGAAAGCCTATGGATTGAAGCAAGCTCCTAGAACTTGGTATGGTAGGATGGACAGTTTTCTATCTAGCTTGGGCTTTACCAAGAGTAAAGCAGATTCCAACCTTTACTATAAGGTTGAGGAAGGGAATCCAGTGATTTTACTCCTGTATGTTGATGACCTATTTGTGACAGGAGATGACAGACTGATTGTAGATACTAAGAGAAAGCTTGCAGCTGAATTCGACATGAAAGATTTGGGAATGATGCACTATTTCCTAGGTATGGAGGTGTGGCAGAATGCAGGTGGAATATTTCTTGGTCAAGGGAAGTACACAGTAGATACCCTGAAGAGATTCGGGATGATGGATTGCAAGGCCATGGCCACACCTATGGCATCGAATCTGAAGCTTCTATGTGATGCTTCATCTGAGCCGATTGATGTCTCTATGTATCGTCAGATGATTGGGTCCTTGATGTACCTGACGAACACTAGACCAGACATTTGCTTTGCTGTGAACACATTGAGCCAGTTCCTGACGGATCCGAGGAGTGTTCACCTGGTTGTTGTAAAGCATGTTCTGAGGTACCTGAAGGGTACAGTGGATTATGGGCTCAGGTATGAGGCGAATCAAAAGTTTAACCTGCAGGGTTATGTTGATTCAGATTGGGCTGGCAGTGCTGCAGATAGGAAGAGCACATCTGGGTGTTGCTTCAGTATGGGATCAGGTGTGATCTCTTGGTTTAGCAGGAAGCAGTCCTGCGTAGCACTGAGTACAGTTGAGGCAGAGTATGTTGCAGCCTGCTCAGCTAGTTGTGAGGCAGTATGGCTACGGAAGCTACTGTCTGAGTTATTTGATCTCCCGTTGGAGGCTACTGGTATCTTCTGTGATAACCAAAGTTGTGTGAAGCTGTCCGAGAACCCAGTGTTTCATGACAGGTCGAAACACATAGAGATCAAATATCACTATATCAGGGATATGGTGCAGAGAGGAGCTGTGAAGCTTCTGTATGTTGCGACAGACGAGCAGATTGCAGATGTGCTGACGAAGCCACTAGCCAGAGTGAAGTTCGAGTACTTCAGAGAGAGGCTTGGCGTTCTTCAGATCGAGGACACTTCGAGGAAGAAGTGATGGACACATTTGCTGAAGCCATTCCAAGCATGTTGGAAGGAGGATCATTCACATGGCTGTGGATGTAAACGCTGGATAATGGGCATCAGGATGATGTTCTGGTTTCTGCTGGATATGATCAGGTGGATCATTTTTATGTATGTATGTACGCATCATGTTGGATGCTGGATATGATCAGTTGGATCATTTTTATGTATGTATGTACGCATCATGTTGGATGCTGGATATGATCAGTTGGATCATTTTTATGTATGTATGTACGCATCATGTTGGATGCTGGATATGATCAGTTGGATCATTTTTATGTATGTATGTACGCATCATGTTGGATGCTGGATATGATCAGTTGGATCATTTATGTATGTATGCATCATGTTGGATGCTGGATATGATCAGGTGGATCATTTATGTATGTATGTGCATCATGTTGGATGCTTGGACCATGTATCTGTATATGTATCAAGTGGATACATTGTATGATCAGGTGGATCATGTATGGTGATATGTATCATGTATCAGGTAGATACTTGGTATGCATCAGGTGGATGCATTGATGATCAGGTGGATCATGTATGATGATATGTATCAGGTAGATACTTGGTATGCATCAGGTGGATGCATTGATGAGCTTCAGGATGTTGCTCCAGATGACATGCAGCAGGATGTTGCAGTGATGATCAGGATGATCATGGATGATGAGCTTCAGGATGTTGCTCCAGATGACATGCAGCAGGACGTTGCAGTGATGATGATCAGGATGATCATGAGTACATCAGGATGATGTATGGTGAGTATCAGGTTGATACTCTGTGGCCGTGGATCAGGTTGCGCAGATGAGCATGTCTGGGAGATCCTATAGGTCGGAGTTGTGTACCCGTAACAGCCTGGGATGCTCTTTCGAGACATTGCTCTGGGAGGACATGTAATAGCGCCCTGGGAGATCTCAGGTCAGAGTTGTGTACCCATAACATCCTGAGATGCTCTTGCGAGGTTTTGTCCTATGGCATGTAATTTGGGCCCTGGGAGATTTCAAGTCGGATTTGTGTACCCGTAACATCCTGAGATGCTCTTGCGAGGTTTTTCCATGACCACATGTAATTTGTGCCCTGGGAGATTTCAGGTTGGAGTTGTGTACCCGTAACATCCTGAGATGCTCTTGCTAGGTTTTGTGGTGGACCACATGTAATTTGTGCCCTGGGAGATTTCAGGTCGGAGTTGTGTACCCATAACATCCTGAGATGCTCTTTCGAGGTTTTGTGGTGGGGTCACATGTAATAGCGCCCTGGGAGATCCTACAGGTCAGAGTTGTGTACCCGTAACATCCTGGGATGCTCTTTCGAGGTTTTGTGACGCACGTAATAAGTCCTGAGGATTCCACAGTATGGCCAGTGATGACGAAGACCTGCAGGTGGTGGGCCTACATCCAATATGAAAAAGGACTGGCTCTGTAGAACTTCCTATGACGAGTAGAGTCAGAGATTGGTTGAGATAGTAGCAGCAGTGACGATGATGATGACGATGATCCAGAGAAGAAGACTTGTCTAGCAGATCTGTATCGAGAAATACCTTCCTAGTTAAGAGGGAGTGTTGATGTATATGTAACTTCGGAATGTATTTCATCTGTGTATTATATATATATTTATTGTACCCTTATAAGAGATGTGTTATTCCTCTATAAGGAAGTGTCGTCATGTGGATTAACAAGTGTCGCAAGTGTGTGTACTTGCCGATGGGTTATTAGACCACCTTATGGGGTCGGCCCTAATTAATATATAATATAATGTGGATGTATCCAAGTAGACAAGTCGGCCCCAGTAGGTCACTGGGCAAAAAGGTGAGTATAAATAGAGATAGGAGATCTCTATTTTACTCACTCGGAAAAGTAACTATCTCTCTCTCTGAAAAGTGGCGCACTAGTGAGGAGGAGGAGGATCATCTGCTAGGAGACTATCTCAGTGTTATTTGGTTGTATTTTGGTTGAGCCATTGCTCTCTCTATCTCTGAGGAAGTTGTGGGGTTTTTCACCTTAGGGTTTTCCCCACGGAAACTCTGTGTCTCTTGTCTCTATGCTTTTGATTCTTGTGATGCTTGTGATGCTTGTCATATTATGATTTCCATGCATTGATATACTGTAGATGTTATTCTCTCAGCAAAGATCCTATAGTATTGTGATTTAATACTAAAAATTTAACACCAGGCACTCAATATCCATTGATGTAGATCTACAAGTTGGGGCCAAAGACCATTAAAATGACACACAAGACCATTATATTGTAAAATGTCGTTTGCTCAACTACATCCTTAACTATTGGAATGATCAAGGTTGGAGCATCATGCACCATGAGACAATTCAAAGGAAAGGATCCCCCACAACTACCATTCTTCACCACGTTGTTAAAGAAAACCCATGTTGTACTAGAGGAAGGAGCCACAAAACCATAAGGAGTAGTCATGCTTATAGTGATAGGAGCAAAGTACAAAAAGGAGCCACTTTGATTGTAGGATTAAAGGACAAAAGAGGAGCCACTTAGATTGTAGGAGTAGAGGACAAAGGATGAGCCTCGAAGGGAAAACTTGTAAAAGAATAAAGAATCAAGGTTTGAGGAAGCTGCAAGGAGGCACAAGGAATCTAGAGAAGGTGTCTGGAGAGGGGTAAACCCCCATGAGGATAGACAAAAACCATATGGAAATTGGCCAAGGTCAAACCCTAGCCACCGTGGGCATGGGGTAGATTAGTGGAGCCATCCCTCGAATCTCATCCTTAAAATTGAAGTACACGGGGGTGAGATTTGATCCACTTGTTGTTATTCGCAAATGCAAGTTGGCTCATCATCGTTATTCAATGAAAACCACACTACTTGAAATAACTCGTTGATGGCCCTTAAGGGGGTATATTTCCACTTCTATCAGATGTCTCTATGTCTTAGGTTGTTAACCTATCTCTATACGTGCGAAAAAACCAAACTCTTAACCAATCATAAACCATTTTATTTTTCAATATATTTTTATAAATCTTTTTAACTAAAAACGTATTTCTTTAATTATATTTATTTCATTTTATTTCCATAAACAAATAAAACTAGTTTTTTGTTTTTAAATTATTGTATTTGTTTTTAAATGGTTAAAATACGCTCAATGCATGTGTTTAAGCTTCCAAGTTCTTAACCAATTTGTCAAAAAATACCATTTTAAAAAACATTTTTTAAATCAATTTTGCCTTTTTATTCATTTTTTAAATCAATTTTGCCTTTTATTTTTAGTTCCTGCCGTAGGCAGGAGACTATATGTTCTGGTTGTTTCTATTAATTGCAATCAATATATTTTTTTTCTAAAGTTAGATTAATGTTAACATAAAATTTGTATTTATAATTAGTTAGAAAAAAGAAATTACTATTTTATAATTGGACAATAACCTTGAATTGACTATTTTTTCTCATCGTCGGACATTAAAATAAATAAATAAATAGATAAAAAAAATAAAACGTTACCTTAAAACTTTACCTGAAACTTCACGCTCTAACTTACTTGTAGTGCAAGCAATCACCTGCAATTTCTGAGGGCTAATGATTCCATGCATGGATTTATGTTTGCATGCAGTTGAATGCATGTCCTCCACCTGTAGGATAAACAAATTTCCATCACATGGCTCTGTTCTACAAAGCTTGGATGGGTTGTGCAGTTTGATGAAAACATCAATTTTCATAAGGTATTTTGGCAGGAAGCTTTTGAATTGTACTGGATATTGGAATTGAATCAATAGACCGTAACGGAGGGATATAGGTAATTTAAACTCAATAATTAATATAATTTAATTGTGTTTGGTCATAATTCTTGATATACCATACCAAGCTTTACTAAGCTTGCTTGACCACTCTGTAATTGAAAATTTTGTTAACCATTAATTTATTTTTTGCTTGACCACTCTGAAATTGAAAATTTTGTTAAGCATTAATTTATTTTTTATATTTTATTTTCAAATATTTTTATTTTTCATTTAAATTAAATATATAAAAAATTATTAGATCATCTTCTAAATTATATATGTATATATATATATAATCTCATAGAGGGTTGACATATATCTTTTGCATACTAAAGAATACCTTTGTATATCATATTTTTACATATTCAAAAGTATATTGTGGTACGCTCTATTCATAAAATAGAAATGGTCTTTAATACAATTATTTTTTACTAACATATAATGTATTTTTACAAAAATTGCTAAATAACATATATTATCAAGAGGATTTGTATCAACAAATCAAGGCATATAATCCAACTTTGCATTGAAAGTGATAAAAATAAAGTTGATGACATTGAAACAAAGAGCAAAACCAAAATCCAAAAACTATCTCAGACTTAAATCTTATTTTTTTATGACTCGTTCCTTATCAAGAGACTGAATTGATGTGTAAACATTAGATAAATATGTTAAATTGGTGTTCTTGGAATGTAACACCATTCATAGGTGCATGAGTGTGGTCTAACAGCATTGGGTGGTGGTTGGGGCCCTACAGGTGCCGAAATCCATTCCAGGGATGCTTATGGGCGACCCTTGATTATGGGGGTCGAATATCAAGGTCTTCTATATAAAACCATTATTAAAAAAAAAGTAACACCATCCTTATTTTCAATCCATGTCCCTTTACCTTCATCCAATTGTAGTCCCTCCTTAGAAAAGTTAACTACATGTTTGTTGAGTTCTATATGGACATGTTCAAAGTAAATCAAGTTAAAAACATATATAGAAGCTTTCATCTAATCATGGATATGTAGGGTTCACTACCAAGTTTTCCATTATGTTTTTTCCTATCATCCAAATTATCACAATTAATGAGCCTCCAAAAACCTTGAAGTTTGGAATTTCCTTTTGAGTTGCAAGGTTTATAATAATTTTTAAAGCAAGAATTTCATAATAATTATTAGAACATTATCCTAATCCAACCTTGAATCTAATATTTTATCATTGTGATGAATAATACCACCAACTCCACTTTTTTCTAGGGGTACATTGACTATACCCATCAAAATACCCCTAGGATCCATATTTTTTTATTGGAGGATGGATGAAATGTCTTTCCATATCAATTTTAAATCCAAATTTGAAACTAGAACATATAGATTTTGCTTGCGTAGCACATTTGAAAGGTGTAGCATATATGTCTTCAAATATTTTGGCATTCCTAGCTAGCCATATACCCCGAGAAGTAATTAAGGTTAGGCCTTTAAATTTTTTAAATTCAATCTTTTTAGTCTACTTCTGTAAGCATTCTTCTACTATACTCCCTTGACAACAATCCTCCATACCTATTAATGTGTCCATTTTACTCCATACTTCTTTAGCATAATAGAAAACAATAAGTAAGTGACTTATATTTTCCTCTTTACTTATGTAGAGAATACACCTACTTGACCCATACATATTCCTTTGATGTAGTATTTCCCATGTCAATGCCTTGTTTTTTATTGCCAACCACGCAAAAATATGGGCCTTTAACGTGGATCTAATTTTCCATAGTTTTTTCCATCGTTGTTGAGATTCATTTAACCTTATAGAAATGTACATAGCTTGATATCCTAATTTCAGAGTGTAAATCCCTAAGTTCGAATTCTTTGACTATACTAACTCATATGTAACAACCCGAATTTTCATAAAAATTTAAAAATTTTGAAAACGACATTAAATACAAAATTTATAGATGCGGAAATAATAATTGTTTAATTACGACAACTTTAATTAAAAAGTCGTTAGTACTAAATGTAAGTTAATTTCTGTATTAGCAACATTATGATGCCGACAATTTTAACACATCATTGACAAACATGATTATTGTAATAAATGTATTGACATGCCAGGAATATGATGCGATACTTTTAATTTATCATGATACTGACAATTTTCTTTTAATGTCCAAGGGTGTCCTACGAGTTACCCTGGAGTTTACTTACCTGCAACGCTAAAGCATTTAAATATTTCTATGTGCGGACGACAGGTAAGAAGTTCCATGACTGCGTAAATTTCAAAGTACGTGTATAGTTAAAATTCAACGTCGTAAATAAATAGAATGTTAGAAATCTGTTTTGACTCACAAAAAGCATACAGGTATGATTTACGTGATTATAATTACTATTTTCAAAGGCTGTCTTACAACTCTACTAAGATTTCAATATGTCGTCTTTTAACATCATCAGGCTAGTAGATTTGTCGTTGAATTCATCGTCGTTGTAGTGGTTGGCTCTGTCGTAGTCTTCAGATAATAAATACGTGTATAATACTAAAGTCGTAAATGTATTGTTAACCATCATTGCATTGCATTAAGGATTAGCGTATGAAGTCCATGACCATAGCATAGTTTTTATGCTAGTTACAATTTATGGTCTTGTTGAAAATCAACAAATGCATGCTCTTGTCTTTTTAATAGTTACAATAATGAAAACTTATGAATAACATGCTAACCATATAAATCTTATATATTTCTATCCTATGCAATACTTTGACATTTTTAAACTATTCACAATATATATCAATGTTTATAATATTGAATTCATATGAAATTGGAACTTTATTACGTGACTATATAAGCACTAATATCCAAATGATATATAAAATTTTGACCATAACTTTAAACTGTAACTACTATACAATATAACAATAACGTTTTTAAATCTGTGAATATCAAAATGGAACTATACCGTTTGAATTTATGGCACTG
Organism: Larix kaempferi; assembly: GCA_027924585.1. Classification (NCBI taxonomy): domain Eukaryota; kingdom Viridiplantae; phylum Streptophyta; class Pinopsida; order Pinales; family Pinaceae; genus Larix; species Larix kaempferi. The sequence continues at coordinate 1,187,098 of BSBM01000719.1, forward strand.
ACATGAAATTATGTCAACAGGGTGGCAAGTTGATGGTTCATTAAAATGGCATGAGCGTCGAGCTATCGTGGAGATCGTAAATTTATACTACATTAAAACTCGGTTCACAACTCAGCATGACAGGGATTGTTACCAATCCACATAGTGTAAAACCGATGTATTAGCAACTGGTCAACCCCTGTGTAATGGTTGTTGTAGTGAACTCCTCCGAGCTGGCTATTAATCGATCCTCCGAGTGCCAAAGTGGCATTGCCATGCTTGTACTAAAGGATGGGGCATTAATTACAGAAGTTGTTTGTCCCAAATCCATCTCGTTGGCACTATTATGATCGTTGATAGTGATGAATGTGGATCCTCCGATGCAACCCTAACTTTTGTCGTTGTTTTGGTTAATGAGATTTGAATGTTGTGTATTGTTCTATTGTTTCAGTCTGTGTGGCCGACAGGCTGCCGAATTCTAGGGTTAGCAAGCTTGTAAGAGGTTTCGACCTCGAGACCTGTAGATTGGGTTGAAGTTGCAGGTCCTTTCTCATTGTGATGGCGTTGTGCTTAAAAGATTGGATCTCTACTTTGGAGTGTTATTGAGTCGGTGGTTTTAAGATTTTTGTTTTAGAGTTTGAGTGAAACACACCATCCTGCAAATGATAATAGTACCCCGGTCTCATCTACAGCAGAGCTCTTGTCGTTTTTCTAGTGAATACAAAGAAATTCGCCGCTGGTTGAGAAGGTAAGCGTCCTCGAAAAGAATAATGATTCTTTCGTTGAAGTTTTCAATTTTCAGTTTAAAATATAAATATTACAGTTATCAAATTCTAAACTGTTGTTGTTGTCAATTGCAGGGTTCGAAGACCGACTTGAGCAAGGGTTTGGAAAGGAACGGCGTGCTTCCATTCCTGGTAAGCTCCGGGTCTCAAACCCTCGTAGGTGCCTTTCGACTTTGGTGTTTTGGTTTCGAGAGGATGAGTGACCAGTGTTCCACCATGCCTCGGCATTGTCTGTTAGTTGGGAAACTTTGAAGACCCTTCTATTAATCAAATGATGTTTATACAGGGTTGTGACCCTCGTTTATTTGCATGATATTCAGTCCTAAACTTTGATGTCTATCTCGTTAAACTGGGAGTTATGTTATTCGTCAATGCTGAGGGTTTTTGGACATGTTTTAAAATGTATGAGCAAGGGAATAACCCTATACGTTTTTCATTTGGAAACATAATGTAATGCCAAGGATCATTTATTATGGATACTATGTTTTCTTCTAGGCAATGATAAAATTTTGTTTCTTTTTTGTGTTATTCGGTTGGTTTCTATGTATAAAATGATATCTGTCGCACTTGTTATTGAATTCGAAAACTGCAGTTGATATCGTGACTTTCGAGCTAGGCCAGAGTCTAAATGTTTATCGTAGATGATAACTCTATAAATATGTAAACGATGTAATGGTTTTTGTTTTGAAAAGAGAAAGAATAGGGCCACGCCCGAATTCTAGTTTTGTTCTTGAAACATAAAAGATATTATTTATGTAACTCTAAAATAACCCTTGTGCTGAACTAGGGTTTGTACTACAATTTAAATGTGGATATAAAAATTGTGTTCATATTACTGTTGATAATGATAATGGAAACCTGGAAAATATGATCTAACGCTTTTATAGTTAATATGATTCTATGTTTTAGTACTATCTTCAGTTTGTAAAACAATAGATAAAGCGACACTCAGCAAGAATAATACATATGATTGTAATTGTAGAATGATAAGAGTAAGATAAAAATAGGGTTTGCAAGTCTTTTGTTTACAGTTTCTAATAATACTGAAACGATTATGAATAAAGTATTCTATAGTGAATTTATGAAGGAAAATACAGTGTGTGAGTGAGAAGTATGTTGACTGTAATTTCTAGCTTATGATCATAGCTAGCACTTCTTATTTATTTGCAGCAATAATAGTTATTTCTAAATATGATATACATAACTACATATTGCAATGGTTTCTTATGTAAAAAACAGAGATAGGAAAACACAGTGTAATTATACAGGGAATATACAACATTTGTTTTTCATGAAAACAAAGGAATATTATTTACTATAATAGATACTGTAGAGTAATTACTACGGTTATTAGCTATAGGGCAGAAAATGAAAACATAATTCAATCACTGTACGTTATCTATCGAATCAAATGGCAGTTTTCCTATCTATTCATCTATACTTAATTTGCTTATCTACACTAGAGTACGATGCATAAAACAGCATGTGGAAAAATGTAGATATTGGTTTATCAATTCAAATCATCATTGAAACTTTAACATGCAGACTTTCAAACAAAATTAGAACACATTTCTTCTTCAAAATAGAGATTAATAATTTTACTTAAACAGAACTAATAATTGAAATAAAGTAGAAACTGTAAAACCTGGATAAAATCTGTAGGGGACAAACAGCCCAAGAAGACTGTTCCACCCAACCAATTTCTGAAGACAGTCAAGTACTTGCCTTAGGACCCCCGATCCTGTTCACTGAACCACCAGGAGGAAGAAACTTAGGAATCCGAGATCTCCACTTGTAGTAGCACTAATTGTTGAATCTTCAAGAACTAGCAATCCAAAAGACTTGCACCAGCATCTCTGGTTCTTCTTAGCAATAAACAGACTTATGATTTCACTCACAACTAGCCTCCCTATTCGAATCTCTCAGTGATCACCTGATGCACATGAGGAAATATTTCTGCAGAAAATATTGTGTAAGAGCTGCCTACTCAATTCGAATTTTCCTTATGTAGGTTGCCTAGGCCTTTTCAGTTGTTACTGGGTCATTAAATGAGTTGCCTGCCCACTCCCACCATCTGGGGGATAATGCCACATTTTTAGGGGTAGTTGTCCCATAACCAACAGCTAGTAATGTGATGCAATTGCTGCCATCTATCCCATACCTTCCAACAGCTTCCATTCCTCCTATTGGGTCAGTGAACATCATTTAACAGTCCCCTTGGGTGTTTGTCTCCTAATTAATTTATTTAAATAATAATAATCAGTAATTACATTCATCCTTGATCAGAATTGATCATAATTACAAAACTTTGTAATTAAATTTAACATAAAGTATTTTGCAAATAAAATAATAATTTTTAGAAATCTAGGTAGGTGACATACACCCCCCCTTAAGTCTCAACATCGTCCTCGATGTTGGTTAATCATTCCTTGAGTGTTCCTGAAACAGATTTGGGTATGCTGCGTGCATACTACTCTCCAACTCCCAAGTTGCCTCTTCTGGGATAAGGTGTTTCCATTGCACTTTCACTTGCCCAATGGTGCGATTCCGGAGAATAGTTTCCCTCCTTCTGAGGATACAGTCTGGTTCCACCGGAAAATCTTCGTCTTGTCCCACCTGTACATCATTCCAGTTTACAACATGAGTAGCATCGTGTACATACTTCTTTAAAAATGATATATGAAAAACATTATGTATTTTTAAGTTTCGTGGCAAATCCATTTGGCATGCCACTGTTCCAACTTTGGACAATATTTCAAAAGGACCACAATACCTGGGTGCCAACTTGGCACAACTTCCCAATTTCAATGAACTCTTTTTTGGTCTTACCTTGAGGAATACATGTTCACCAACCTAGAACTCTTTATAAGTCCTTTTTAAATCTGCTTGACTTTTCTGCCTATCTTGGGCAGCTTTTAAATTTCCTTGTACCTGTTTCACAATTAGTTCTAACTCCTGCAATACTTCAGGTCCTAAAACAACTCTATTTACTGGATCATTCCACGAAATAGGTGTATCACATTTCCTACCATAAAGAATTTCAAATGGACTAAGTCTGGTTGATGCATGATAATGATTATTATAAGCAAATTCTGCTAAGTGCAAGTAGTCTTCCCACTTACTAGGTTGATCCTTAACATACATTCTTAATCAATCTTCTAAAACTTGATTTACCCTTTCTGTCTGTTCATCCGTTTGTGGATGAAATGTTGTACTGAATTTTAAGGTTGTATCCAGCCCCTTAAACAGTGACCTCCAGAAGTTTCCAGTAAACTTAGAGTCACGATCTGAAATTATTACTTTCGGTATCCCATGTAGTCGAAAAATCTATTTCATAAAGATTTTTGCAATGTCTGGAGCTTTATGAGTAGTCTTCATAGGTATGAAATGTGCTACCTTGTTGAGTTTGTCCACTACCACCATGATAGAATCATGTTGTTTCTGATTTTTAGGTAATCCAATAATAAAGTCTATGCTGATCACTTTCCATTTCCAACTTGGTATCTGTAACGGTTGCAACAATCCAGCAGAATGTTGGTGTTCAACCTTCACCTTTTGACAATCCAAGCATTTAGCTATGTACTCTGCTACTTCATCCTTCAATCTGGGCCAATAGTATTCTTTTCTTAGCATAGTAATGGTATTTTGATAACCTGGATGACCAGAATAATGACTTTTATGCATTTTATTTAATATCAGAAATTTTATTTCGGGTATGTCTGGTACATACAATCTGTTTTTATACAGTAATATCCCATTTTCCTTCATGCTAAAATCTGCCATAAAATTTTCAGAACTGTTGTTTGCTTTCTTTTCCTTCATTTTTATGTATTCTTCATCTGTTTCACTCTTTTCAAGAATCTGATTTTCCAAATTAGTTGAATAAGTACTGATGGCTGAAATAAAATTTAGTTTTTCCTTACGACTCGAGGCATTTGCAACCTTGTTCTCCTTTCCTTTAATATGCTGAATTTAAATCATACTCACTTAAGAAAGTCAACCATCTAGCTTGTCTAGCGTTCAGGTTTGTCTGATCTAATAAATATTTCAGACCCATGTTATCTGTCAATAATGTAAATTTTATGCCAATAAGGTGGTGACGCCACATTTTTAAGGCATGAATTACTGCCAATAACTCTAAATCATAGGTAGAGTAATTCTTTTCATGTACTTTCAGCTTTCTAGATTCATATGCCACCGCATGCCCTTCCTGTGTCAGGACTCCACCGAGTCCATCATTGCATGCATCTGTACAAACTACAAAATCCTTGTTGGGGTCTGCTATCCTCAAGATAGGTGTTGTCGTCAATAATTCCTTTAATTTCTTAGAACTGTCAGAACATTTATGATCCCACACAAATTTCTTCCCTTTCTTCTGCAAGGAAGTTATGGGGTTGGCAATCTTTGAAAAAAAAATTATAAACTTTCTGTAATATCCAATAATGCCCATAAATGACCTTACATCCGACACATCCTTAGGAACTGGCCAATCATTAATGGCCCTTATCTTGTCGAGGTCAACCAAGATTCCTTCTTTCGAAATTATGTGTCCTAGATACTGAATTTTGTCCTTGTGGAAGTCACACTTGCTAAACTTAGCGTATAGTTGACGATCTCTCAAAACTTGTAAGATAATCCTTAAATGTTCATCATGCTCTTCTTTACTTTTAGAATACACCAAAATGTCATCTATAAACACAACAGCAAACTTGTCTAAGTATTTATGCAGAATATTATTCATCAAACACATAAATACAGCCGGGGCATTAGTCAAGCCAAATGGAATGACTATGAACTCGTAATGTCCATACCGAGTTCTGAAAGTTGTCTTGAAAATATCTTCATCCTTAACCCGTACTTGATGATATCCTGATCTTAGATCAATCTTTGAAAATATCGTTGCTCCACGCAGCTGATCAAATAGATCGTCTATGCGGGGCAACGGATACCGATTCTTGATCGTCATCTTATTAAGCTGAGGATAATCTATACACAGTCTTAAGGTTCCATCTTTCTTCTTAACAAAGATGACAGGTGCTCCCCAAGGAGACACGCTGGGTCTTATATAATTCTTATCGATCAGTTCCTTCAATTGTGATTTTAATTCGTTTAATTCCAGTATATTCATTCTGTATGGAGCTTTAGAACTTGGTACTGCTCCTGGTATTAACTCGATGGTAAAATCTAAATCTCTTTTAGGAGGTAATCCTGGAATTTTTTCCGGAAATACATCCTTAAAATCTTTTAGGACAGGTATGTCCTCTAATTTCAGTTTGTCCTCTTTACCAATAAACTCATCATTTACTACGTTTACTGCAAACAACTGGCATCCTTTCCTAACTGCCCTCTTAACTTGCATGATTGAAATATGTCTAAGGGTTACCTTCCTTGGGATGCCTTTTATTTCTACAGTTTTTCCTTCGTCATTTAAACATGTAAAACGTTTTTCGTAACAGTCCAGAATGACATGATGGGCTTCTAACCAGTCCATCCCAACTATAATATCATAAGATCCTAAAGGTAGAATATTCAACTTGATTTGTGTTTGTAAATGATTCATGGATAAAGCACAACTTTCTATAAAATCTGATACTTTCCTCTTTGTTCTAGTTGCTAGTCTAACTAGCCAAGATTTACTAAACTTTTATGTTTTCAACTTAAGACTTTCCACAATATCTAGTGATATATATCTTAAGCTAGCACCTGGGTCAATTAAAACAATAACAGGATGATTTTGTAGCATACCTTCAATCTCTACCATGGAGATTTGATGATATGCTTGCCTGTTGTCAAGTGATGCATTAATTTTGGGCATCTCCCTCGCCACGTCTCCAACAGTAGGTTCAGTTTGAATGGAGTTGATGTTGTTAGCCTTTCGCTTCCGTAAGGGACATTCTGATGCATAATGGGGACCTTGACATTCAAAACATTTTATAGGTGCCTTTGGCTCATTATTTCTGGTATTATTAGGTGCATTTCTAGGTGCTGTAGAATTCTATTGTGAATTGTTTCTGGAATTATTCCCTTGGAAATTCTGATTCTGAAAATTCTTCCTCTGGAACCCAGAATTTCCACTGAATCTGAATTTTTTCTTTTTCTGCTCAAAGTTGTTGGGCTTATGATTTTTTCAGTTTGACATTCCTTCTCTTTTCCGATTTGTGTCATAACATAAAACTGCCTTTCTCATACCCTCTTCCAAGGTTTTAGGACTGCCGTACTCGATTTTGTCCTTAATATTGAAAGGTAGGCAGCTCAAGTATCTTTGAATTTTTGGTTTTTCTTCTATGAGGTATGGCACATATCTCAATAAGTTCAAAAATTTATTGTTCATTTCCTTCATGTTCATACCTCCCAACTTCAAATCGTAGAACTCTTTGGATTTTTCTTCATAGTACTGTTCAGATAAATACTTCTTTTTAAAATATCGTTTAAAAGCACTCCAACTTACATCTTTATCTTTGATGCCTCTTTATCTTTGATGCCCTTTACTCTTTTGATGTCCTGCCACCAAATATCCGCTTTTCCGGTCAAGTTATAAATAGCCATTTTTGCCTTCAAGAACTCTGAATAGTTATAGATCTGGAAGTATTTCTTCATACCGGACAGCCAAGCTTCAGCTATCTCACCCTTCTCAGTTTCTCCATTGAAAGTTGGAGGTCTAATCTTTTTGAACTCTCCAAAAATCTGCTCATACTCCTTATGATTTTTCCTTCTAGGTTTGAAATCTCCATCACTGCTATCACTGGTGTAGTTACGTTTCTTTTTATGCACTTAGATAGCATCTCCTGATGAGGTTGAACTGTTTTTCACCTCACTGGTTTTCATTTTCTGATTTTTATTAGCATGAGGGAGATCCTCAACTTCAAAGATATCTTCATTATCTCTCTCTTGCTCCTCTGTTGGGCACTATTCAAACAGCACTTGATTTAATTGTTCTTGTGCCTACATAATTCTGTCATTGTCTTGTTTCACAGATCTGATTTCTGCCTTTAATTCATGAAAAGCTCGTAACAATTCTGACGAATTGTTATTTAGTTCACTGTGACCTTCTTCTACATAGTGTTGTCCCTAGCTGTGGTTGTTTGGTTGAAATCTGTCGTCTATATGATCAGCTGAATTCTCCATACATGTAGCTTAAAAATAATTCCTGGATAACATCATAATTTAAATTTAAATTAGTAAAGTTTTCTACTGTATAAAAATTTTATGTTGCGTGTTCTTGGACCTCTTTCAGGCCTAGAGTTCGAACATGAGCTCTGATTCCACATGTAACAACCCGAATTTTCATAAAAATTTAAAAATTTTGAAAACGACATTAAATACAAAATTTATAGATGCGGAAATAATAATTGTTTAATTACGACAACTTTAATTAAAAAGTCGTTAGTACTAAATGTAATTTAATTTCTGTATTACCAACATTATGATGTCGACAATTTTAACACATCATTGACAAACATGATTATTGTAATAAATGTATTGACGGGTCAGGAATATCATACGATACTTTTAATTTATCATGATACTGACAATTTGCTTTTGATGTCCAAGGGTGTCCTACGAGGTACCCTAGAGTTTACTTAGCTGCAATGCTAAAGCATTGAAATATTTCTATGTGCATACAACAGGTAAGAAGTTCCATGACTGCGTAAATTTCAAAGTACGTGTATAGTTAAAATTCAACGTCGTAAATAAATAGAATGTTAGAAATCTGTTTCGACTCACAAAAAGCATAGAGGTATGATTTACATGATTATAATTACTATTTTCAAAGGTTGTCTTACAACTCTACTAAGATTTCAATATGTCGTCTTTTAACATCATCAAGCTAGTAGATTTTTCGTTGAATTCATCGTCGTTGTAGTGGTTGGCTCTGTCATAGTCTTAAGATAATGAATACTTGTATACTACTAAAGTCGTAATTGTATTGTTAACCATCATTGAATTGCATTAAGGGTTAGGGTATGAAGTCCATGACCATAGCATAGTTTTTATGCTAGTTACAATTTATGGTCTTGTTGAAAATCAACAAATGCATGCTCTTGTCTTTTTAATAGTTACAATAATGAAAACTTATGAATAACATGCTAACCATATAAATCTTATAGATTTCTATCATATGCAATACTTTGACATTTTTAAACTATTCACAATATATATCAATGTTTATAATATTGAATTCATATGAAATTGGAACTTTATTACGTGACTATATAAGCACTAATATCCAAATGATATATAAAATTTTGACCATAACTTTAAACTATAACTACTATACAATATAACAATAACGTTTTTTAAAGCTGTGAATATCAAAATGGAACTATACCATTTGAATTTATGGCACTGACATGAATTTATGTCGACAGGGTGGCGAGTTGATGGTTCATTAAAATGGCATGAGCATCGAGCTATCGTGGATCGTAATTGATACTGCATTAAAACTCGGTTCACAACTCAGCATGATAGGGATTGTTACCAATCCACGTAGTGTAAAATCGATGTATTAGCAACTGGTCAACCCCTGTGTAATGGTTGTTGTAGTGAACTCCTCCGAGTTGGTTTTTAATCGATCCTCCGAGTGCCAAAGTGGCATTTCCATGCTTGTACTAAAGGATGGGGCATTAATTACGGAAGTTGTTTGTCCCAAAGCCATCTCGCTGGCACTATTATGATCGTTGATAGTGATGAATGTGGATCGTCCGATGCAACCCTAACTTTTGTCGTTGTTTTGGTTAATGAGATTTGAATGTTGTGTATTGTTCTATTGTTTCGGTTTGTGTGGCCGACAGGCTGCCGAATTCTAGGGTTAGCAAGCTTGTAAGAGGTTTCGACCTCGAGACCTGTAGATTGGGTTGAAGTTGCAGGTCCTTTCTCACTGTGATGGCGTTGTGCTTAAAAGATTGGATCTCTGGTTCGGAGTGTTATTGAGTCGATGGTTTTAAGCTTTTCGTTTTAGATTTTGAGTGAAACACACCATCCTGTAAATGATAATAGTATCCCGGTCTCATCTACAGCAGAGCTCTTGTCATTTTCTAGTGAATACAAAGAACTTGGCCGCTGGTTGAGAAGGTAAGCGTCCTCGAAAAGAATAATGATTCTTTGGTTGAAGTTTTCAATTTTCAGTTTAAAATATAAATATTACAGTTATCAAATTCTAAACTGTTGTTGTTGTCAGTTGCAGGGTTCGAAGACCGACTTGAGCAAGGGTTTGGAAAGGAATGACGTGCTTCCATTCCTGGTAAGCTCCGGGTCTCAAACCCTCGTAGGTTCCTTTCGACTTTGGTGTTGTGGTTTCAAGAGGATGAGTAACCAGTGTTCCACCATGCCTCGGCATTATCTGTTAGTTGAGAAACTTTGAAGACCCTTCTGTTAATCAAATGATGTTTATACAGGGTTGTGACCCTCGTTTATTTGCATGATATTCGGTCCTAAACTTTGATGTCTATCTCGTTGAACTGCGAGTTATGTTATTCATCAATGCTGAGGGTTTTTGGACATGTTTTAAAATGTATGAGCAAGGGAATAACCCTATGTGTTTTTCATTTGGAAACATAATGTAATGTTTTTTGTTTCTGGGAACATTGATTCCCTTTTCTTGACGTTGGAGTCTTGCAATGGTTAAAACGTTGAGCCATGACCTGTTGGTTTATGGTATGTGGAATGAGAAGTAGAGCCAAGGCTCATTTATTATGGATACTATGTTTTCTTCTCGGAAATGATAAAATGTTGTTTCTTTTTGGTGTTATTCGGTTGGTTTCTATGTATAAAATTATGTCTGTCACACTTGTTATTGAATTCGAAAACTGTAGTTGATATGTGACTTTCGAGCTAGGCCAGAGTCTAAATGTTTATTGTAGATGATAACTCTGTAAATATGTAAACGATGTAATGATTTTTGTTTTGAAAAGAGAAAGAATAGGGCCACGCCCGAATTCTAGTTTTGTTCTTGAAACATAAAAGATATTATTTATGTTACTCTAAAATAACCCTTGTGTTGAACTAGGGTTTGTACTACAATTTGAATGTGGATATAAAAATCGTTTTCATATTACTGTTGATAATGATAATGGAAACCTGGAAAATATGATCTAAGGCTTTTACAGTTAATATGATTTTATGTTTTATTACTATCTTCAGTTTGTAAAACAATAGATAAAGCAACACTCAGCAAGAATAATACATATGATTGTAATTGTAGAATGATAAGAGTAAGATAAAAATAGGGTTTGCAAGTCTTTTGTTTACAGTTTCTAATAATACTAAAACGATTATGAATAAAGTATTCTATAGTGAATTTATGAAGGAAAATACAGTGTGTGAGTGAGAAGTATGTTGACTATAATTTCTAGCTTATGATCATAGCTAGCACTTCTTATTTATTTGCAGCAATAATAGTTATTTCTAAATATGATATACAGAACTACATATTGCAATGGTTTCTTATGTAAATAATAGAGATGGGAAAACACGGTGTAATTATATAGGGAATATACAACATTTGTTTTTCATGAAAACAAAAGAATATTATTTACTGTAATAGACACTGTATAGTAATTACAACTGTTATTAGCTATAGGGCAAAAAATGAAAACATAATTCAATCACTGTACTTTATCTATCAAATCAAATGGCAGTTTGCTTATCTATTCATCTATACTTAATTTGCTTATCTACACTAGAGTACGATGCATAAAACAACATGTGGAAAAATGTAGATATTGGTTTATCAATTCAAATCATCATTGAAACTTTAACATGCATACTTTCAAACAGAATCAGAACACATTTCTTCTTCAAAACAGAGATTAATAATTTTACTTAAACAGAACTAATAATTGAAATAAAGTAGAAACTGTAGGGGACAAACAGCCCAAGAAGACTATTCCACCCAACCAATTCCTGAATATAGTCAAGTACTTGCCTTAGGACCCCCGAGCCTGTTCACTAAACCACCAGGAGGAAGAAACTTAGGAATCCAAGATCTCCACTTGCAGTAGCACTAACTGTTGAATCTTCAAGAACTAGCAGTCCAAAAGACCTGCACCAGCATCTCTGGTTCTTCTTAGCAATAAACAGACTTATGATTGCACTCACAACTAGCCTCCCTATTCGAATCTCTCAGTGATCACCTAATGCACATAAGGAAATATTTCTGCAAAAAATATTGTGTAAGAGCTGCCTGCTCAATTCGAATTTTCCTTATGTAGGTTGCCTAGGCCTTTTCAGTTGTTACTGGGTCATTAAATGAGCTACCTACCCACTCCCACCACCTTCGGGATAATGCCACATTTTTAGGGGTAGTTGTCCCATAACCAACAGCTAGTGGTGTGATGCAATTGCTGCCATATGTCCCATACCTTCCAACAGCTTCCATTCCTCCTAGTGGGTCAGTGAACAATCATTTAACAGTCCCCTTGGGTGTTTGTCTCCTAATTAATTTATTTAAATAATAATAATCAGTAATTACAATCATCCTTGATTAGAATTGATCATAATTACAAAACTTTGTAATTAAATTTAACATAAAGTATTTTGCAAATAAAATAATAATTTTCATCAATTTGGGTAGGTGACATCATCTTATGTGTCCTTTATTCTAACATGACTTACTTATAGTTTATATATGTTGGCTTCTTATTGAAATTTATCTTTTCCTTCTAATCCTAATTGTTATCCTTTCCTCTAATCCTAATACCACATGGAAGAGGCCATATAAGGAGAGGTTAATTGTGCTAGATTGTAGATACCTTCTTTATGCAAAGCATTTATCATCGTTTATGTAATTTATAGAAATTTATGTTTTTCCCACCCAGGGATCCATTCCAATATTTACCCTTTCTCCTTTCCCCACCTTCTACGCTAGTTAGCTCCCTACTAAAGGAAAATCCTTAACCATTTCTTTCCATATAATGAAACCAATATTTATGAATTTTATTGGTATTCTAATATGGCCTTCTATAGAATTAGGCTCTATGTATTCGTGAATTAATATTTGATTCCATAGTCCATCTTTGGATGTTAATGTCCACATACTTTTGGCTACAAGAGCTTTTCCAAACTGAAAATTAAAAATTAAAAAAAAAATAATATATATATATATATATATATATATAATTTACAAGCTTTTGAATGCCTTAATTGCAAAATTAAGAAGTCAAGGGATATTCAGTCTCAGCCAGGCATGCGCCTTCTCTTCTCAAAGGGAAACAATTTGGAAAGAAGCTAAAGTTCTAGGACTAGAAGGATGAATAAATTAAGAATGGAATGAACTCATTCTTCAGTTACAATCGTGTTATATTCATCTTGAAGAAGGCACGAAAGATAAACTGGTTTGGACTAAAAACTTCGCTACAAGAGATTTCACGGCCAAGCTTAGCTATAAGAACTATGCTTTGGAACTATTCCAAAGAGAAAAGTTAGACTAGTGGAAACAAGTTTGGAAAATCAAAGGGCCTCACAAAGAAAAAATCATACTTTGGATGGCTTTAAACAACAAACTTCTAACCTGGGATAATCTTAAAAAATGAGGATGGTTGGGACCGAGCTGGTGTGTGTTATGTCATTCCAAAGAAGAATCTGGATCTCACCATTTTACTCACTGTTCTTATGTAGTAGCAGTCTGGAAGGAAGCCAACAAAGAGTTAAAGTCACAAGGATCGCATGCAGGCATCTCTCTAGAGAAAAAATGCTGCGCATGGTGGTTAGATAGCTTGGTACGTCTTCTTACTGCATTTCCATCATATTTTACTTATGGAATATGGTGGGCATGAAACAAATCAATTTTCAATAACAGTATTATTCCTTACGAAGTGACGACGGCGCTTGTGGTGCAGTGGACCAGAGAACACAAATCAAAAGAAAAAGACCACAAGAAAAGGGAACTGGTTCCCCTTGTCATCAACAAAGAAAAACCTTGGGATTTTTTCGATGGCGCAAGCCAAGGAGTCCATCCTTTGGGAGGTTCGGGAGGTGTTATATATCTCTTAGAAAAACACAAAGTGCATGTGAGATATGCTCAAGTACATTACTCGAACAGTAAATCAGAGCTAGCATCAATACATGCTATCATCGAGCTGGCAGTAAATAGAAATATCACTAGTTTGCAGGTCTTTGGAGACTCGAAAATGGTTGTGGACTAGGTCAATAACAAGATTCAGATCAAAGCTTATCACTTACAACAACTCTTCAATGCTATCAAAAGGCTCCTTATTCTCTTCTCAGACCTCTCCATTACTCATATTTATAGAGAATTAAATACGGAAGCAGATAGCTTGTCTAAGAGTGCTTTACTATTAACTCTGGGACAGAAGGAGATAGAAGATCTGCGTGAATAATAACAAGTTACTCTTTTTCAAGCAAGAACAATGTTTTTCCTTTTTGAAAATTTTGGTAGTAAATTAGAATCTTTAAAGGAAGGAAAAGATTTTTTGGATAGTAAGTACTGAAGAATGATACACTAGACACAAGCATTGGTGATTATTTTTTAAGGAACTCAATCATTCTTACAGGCAGGATATACTAATCCAGAATAGTCAACAGGATCGACCAATGTATCACGTGCTGACCGAACGGAAGAAAAGCAATTTTGCAAAGCAAATCTGACCTTTGATTCAAGAATTGACACCAAATGCTTATGGAACAGAGGATCGATTGACATTGTCAATCGTATCTATTTTTGAAATGTAAAATTAATGTATATGCAAATTATACAATGACAGTTGAGATGTAATACTCAGGAAGTTACGAAGTAATGATGTAAGTCTCAAAGGACAGTTTATGATCACTCTTTATTTAGAGTGATGGATATTTTCCATTTGGAATATATATATGTGTGTGTGTGTGTGTGTGTGTGTGTGTGTGTGTGTGTGTGTGTGTGTGTGTGTGTGTGTGTGTGTGTATTTAAGTCCACACCTTTCAAAGTCCTTTGGATTTGCTATTGCTTGCCATTTGACTAAGGGGATACAATCTTTATTACTATTTCCCAACGACGAGTATGAAAATTTCCCTCTTGATTTTCTCTAGAATATCGTTTGGGATATATGCTAGAGTGTGCCAATAAACAAGGATTTCCTCCATACCTAGTTCAACTATAATTGGTCTTCCACCATGGATATCCATCTATGACATCAAAGATTTATTCTCTTCTCTGCATTTGATAACAACCATTTATAATAATTGTTTGGTTTTATAAATAATCCTAATTACTTGAATCCTTCCTATAACTTGGTGCCTTTGCAAAATAGGAATTCAAGAATATCCATGATTTGGGATTCCTCTAGTCCAAATAAACATATGTAAGAATTTGCATGTTAATTGTCATGCCTATAATAGTGCAATAGAGGTCTAAACTTTCATTCAACTCATTGGCATCTAAACTTTCATTCAATTCATATAAAATACTAAATGTTTCAATGTCAACAATTTTGATTGCACTAAGAAATAAAGAACAATATATAGCCCAATATTGAACATATTGTAACGTCCATCCTATAACATCCATCCATCTAACAATCTATAATGCTAACGTGAACACATGCTAACCCAATATAATATGCTATACAAAAATAAAAATAATAGTAATAATAAACATAACGTGGGCTAAATATTCTACACCATTCCTTGATGTCTTTTGCCATTCCACCATACATACATTCCTATCAATTCTTATCAGACTATTCTGCATACATCTTAAATGATATTTGTACAAGTTATTTGCAATTGTACAACATTAACAAATTAAATCCTCGGATAACTAGCCCATAAGGTGGGCATTCTACTACATAGCTTATCTTCTTGCTCTTCAATAATAAGGTTGCAAAAATTTTAAAGAAAAACACAATCATTCTCATAGTGTTCCCATATTTAAAAAAGTAGCTAGACGTTCTGACCAATTTGACAGCAGGATGCCATTTACAAATTCTTCTAATATATACGAGTTTTCTTCTATCTCCAAGCTCACTTTTGAGAGATCATCAGCTTCTAAATTTTGTTCTCGGAATAAGTGTTGAAAATCAATATATTGAAACTATGTCTTTATACATTTTAAATCAGTAGGAAAACCTGATATGGAGTTGTTCATAATCAAAATATGATCATGCATCTAGTTAAATGTTAACCAAGAATCTCCTTTGACCTGTAGATATAACATGTTATTTTTAGAGCAAATTTCATAAAAATAAATCAAGATAGTAATTACCCCTTGTTGTTTGTGCCACTCCCAACATTTGATTTAAAAATGAAACACATGAGACTCTGCAACATATAAACTAAAACCCAAACCATCATTGCATCCTAAACTCTGCACGCCCCATCAAAAAAATCCTAAAGATTTGACTTATCCATAATCAGTTCCTTCAATTGTCTAGGTGGTTGGTTGGCAATTTTTGAAACAAATAATTTTTGAAGAGATATGAATTTATTTGTAACTTTAAAAGGAGGCATCCAGTAATATTTGAGATTAGTTTATTACGAACTATCTAGATAGCGGAGAGGCCATTGAACTTTTGGCTACAAGCGCTTTTCCAAAACAAACAAACAAAAATTAAGGCCACACCTTTCAAAGTCCTGGGTTTGTTATTGCTTGCCATTTGACTAAGAGGATACCATCTTTAAAAGTTTCCCAGCGACAAGTATGGAACTTTCCCTCTTGGTTTTCTCTAGAATACCATTTGGGATATATGCTAGAGTGTGCTAATAAACAAGGATTGCCTCCATACCTAGTTCAATTATAACTAGTCTTCCACCATGGATAGCCATCTATGACACCAAAGATTTATTCTCTAGTTCTCTAGATTTGATAACAAGCATTTCTAATCATTTTTCCCACAATTGTTTGGTTTTATAAAGAATCCTAAGTACTTGAATCCTTCCTATAACTTGGTGCATTTGCAAGATAGCAGCTCAAGGATATCTATGATTTGGGCTTCCTCTAATCCAAATAAACATATATAAGAATTTCCATGTTAACTATCATGCCTATAAGACTGCAATAGAGGTCTAAAATTTCCTTCAACTCATTGGCATCTCGTTTTGTCCCATCACCCTATTTTTTGTTTTATACATAAGTTATTCAAATTATTATGTAATTATTCATATGGAATCCATATAAAATACTAAAGATTTCAAAATCAACAATTTTGATTGCATTGAGGTATAAAGAGCAATATATAGCCCAATATTGAACATATTGTAATGTCCATCCCATAACATCCATCCATCTAACAATTTGTAATGCTAACGTGAACACATGACGACCCAATATAATATGTTATACAAAACTAAAAATACTAGTAATAATAAATATAATGCGGGATAAATATTCTACATCATTCCTTGTTGTATTTTATCATTCCACAATATCAATATTGTGCTACACACATATACATATATAGATATGTGTGTGTATACAATATTGATTTGGTGGAATGATAGAAGACAACAAGGAATGATATATATAGATATATATATATATAGAGAGAGAGAGAGAGGTGAAACAAATGACATTCTTCATGTACTTGAGGGCACTGTTTGTGAAAATATCTCAGTGAATCCCTTGACATTCCTATCAAGTCTTCTCAGAGTGTTCTGCATACATACTACATGAGATTTGTACAAGTTATTTGCTATTATACAACATAAAAAATAAAATAAAACCTCAAATAACCAGCTCGTAAGGTGGGCATTCTACAATAGAGCTTATATGCCTGCTCTTCAATAATAAGGTTACAAAACTTTTGAAGAAAAAACACAATCGTTCTCACAGTATACTAACGATCTTCCCATATTTAAAAAGTAGCTGAACATTCTGACTGATCCATTCTAGTAGTTGGAATTATTGTCGAATGCTAACTTCAACTGCGACAAGTCATCGACTTCGACACAACTTTGGCAAGTTGTCGACTTCAACAAACTCAACAACTTCGACAAGTTCAACAACCTCAAAACAGTTTCATGACGTCAACATGCAACAGCGACTTGTGACTATCAAACTTCGATAGATTGTCTCTATGTCTTCCAGTCGACTATAAAGGTTGAACTTCTGAAATCGTTCTAACTTCTCTTGTAATTGAACGTAATGAGAAGGCACCCAATCATCTCAGCACACTCTATATAAGAATGTAAAATATTGTAATATACAGGATGATATTTACATCTAGTAATAGAGAAATCAGTTCGCATTCCTGTGTATTGTCTGTGCGTATGTGTTCCTCTATGTAGTGTATTCCTGCTTCTCTTATTCCTCTTCTTATGCTTCTTCCATAATAGAGCTGACTCATTCAGTCAAACGGTTGTCCCCCTTGTGCACCTGGGCGCGTATGGGATCATTGGTATTAGAGCGCATCAGTTTTGTTCATGCTTAAGTTGTGCGTAGACACTTCCAGTGAAGTTACCTGACTTATGCCAGTTCAAACATGCTCGCAAACTGAGCAATCCAAGTAGACACTATCTCCAGAGATGGCTTAAGAAACAGGCAAAAGACATGCAATTAACGAGACTCAGCAAATCATAGAGAAAGCGCTAGATCGACAATGAACTAAGATGTTCACCCAGTTCAATGAGATTCTCACGCGATTTGCTTCGACTTCAGGAGCATTTTCAGCGAGAACTAGCTCCAAAAAATAAGCCCCTTCAAAGTGCAAATGAATTTGGACATACCAAATCTAGAAGGCAAGATTGACGCGAAATCCGTCGACAATTGGGTACAACAATTGGAATCCTATTACTCTATGAATCAACTCTCAGAAGCCGACAAGATCAACATTGCATCCTTAAAGATGTCAACATCTGTGCACTGCTGGTGGGAGAACCTCTCCACAAATATGGAGAAAAGAAGAGACCCCATAGACACATGGGAGAAATTTGTCGAATGCATCCGAAATGAGTTTTACCCACCCAAGTACCTTGAGCAGCAGTATAAGAAGTGGCAGCAGTTAAGGCAATGGAAAGACCAGTCCGTACATAGTTACACCAACGATTTCTATCGACTCATGGCTAGACTTTCCATTCAAGAAGAAGAAAATTTTATTAGTCTGAAGTACGTCAGCGTATAATCCCAGTACATTCAGCAGGAGATGGAGTTTATGACTGTCAATACGCTCGCGGACGCATTCCACTATGCCAACAAACTTGAAACCAAGCAGAACGGAAAAGGGCGCTTCGTGACAAACCCGACATCAGGAAGACCACCCGACATGAAGGCACCAGCCGACTTCGACAAGTCGAAATCTTCTCATCCAACTTCGCCAAATCCAGATCACAGAAAAAATCCTTTTCACAAAAGGGAACGTAGCAAGCAACCTACCGGGAAATGGTGCAATTACCACCACTCATCTTGGAATGATACGTCTGAATGCAAAGCTCGGAAGACCTTTTTGGAAAAAGTGTCGACATCCGACGCGTTCGACAAGACTGTGGTAGAATCTAACCCAGAAGCAATGACTCTTTTGACATCGACATCGACAACTCCAGCAGCCTCGACTATCGTCGACGAGGAGGAATGAAAGCACCTGTTCCATACATAGATATGGGTTCAAAACAATCCATTGCATCTGATTGTGGAGAACGGGAGACAAAATAAATTTGTTTCTAAAGAACTTGTGAAGAAATTAGGTCTTCTTACCACTCTGCATCCTCAGCCTTACAACATCGGTTGGATGAAGGATGGACAAGAGCTAAGGATCACTCGGTAATGCAAACTTTCCTACTTCATCAATCCTTTTGAAGATGAAGTACTATGCGACGTGGCACCACTCTTCGTAGTTGACGCCCTATTTGGGAATCCTTACCTATCGGATCACCATGGAAGTTACCAGTCACGACCACAGAAGGTGATTGTCAGAATTTGGAATCAACGGTATAGCATACCAGAGAAACGAACTACACCAACGGTTGCAATGATATATGCTAAACAGACGAAGAAGCCCATCAATCATGCTCAGAATTTCTCATTGATTATGATAAAGCCGCAAAATTCTAAGAAGACTGCAGCAACTAGTCGAGTCACCGACCAGTGCACCTTCCGACAGAAATAGCAGATCGACAATATCCTTGATGAGTACCAGAACCTATTCCAAGTTCCAGACGGAGTACCTATACATTGCCAGGTAAAACACTCTATTGAACTTGATCCCGATTATTCATTACCTAACGCATCTGTCTACATAAGATCCATTCTCAAAAATGAAGATATTTGCAGACAAATACAAGATTTGATCGACAAAGGTCATATCCGACCCAGCTCCTCCCCTTGTGGAAGTCCAGTCGTCCTCGTTCCAAATAAAGACAGGACTTGCTGCATGTGCATTGACTACAAGGCCCCCAACAAAATTTTGGTGAAGAATAGGTACCCTCTATCGTGAATAGATGAGCTCATCGATTGTCTGAAAGGTGCTAAGTTATTTACTAAGCTCAACCTCAAATCGATATATCATTAGATTCCAATCGAGCCCTCAGATGTATGGAAAATTGCTTTCAAGACCAAGGAAGTATTTTTTGAATGGTTAGCCATGCCTTTTGTCTTAACCAATGCACCTGCGACCTTCATGCGATACATGGATAACATTCTTTGACCTCTCATCAGAAAATTGGTCATTGTCTATCTTGCCGACATATTGATTTTCAGTCGATCATGGGAAGAAAAAGTCGGACAACTTCAACAAGTCCTCGACACTCTCCAGCAACATCGACTCTACTTGAACATGGACAAGTGTTCCTTTGAGATGAACAACATCAATTATTTGGGGTTTGTAATTGACTCTACAGGAATTGATGTCGACCCAGACAAAGTACAAATTCTCAAATATTTTCCCATTCCTCAAAGCATTCAAGAACTAAGAATTTTTCTTGGTTTGGAAAATTTCTATCGACAATTCATACTCGGCTTCAGTCACATAGCCTAGCCCTTAAATCAGTTGACAAAAGGAAGTGGGAAAACTGCTTCAAATGGACACCAACACAACAAGCAGCTTTTGAACAACTCAAGCACAAGCTTTGTACTGCACCAGTACTTATGTTAATTGATTTGTATCAGCCCTTTGAGATTGAGACGGATGCCTCAGACCATGCCTTGGGCGCAGTGATCACTCAGTCTTGTCACCCAGTCGCTTTTCATTCTGAAAATTTTAACGACAATGTTAGAAGGTATTCGACGTGTGAAAAATAATTGTACGCCATTGTGAAAGCTCTCAAGCAATGGAGGCATTACATCCTTGAAAAGGAAATGGTCATCCTCACTGGCCATAAGCCTCTACAGTTCGCTCTGACCCAGTCAAAAATACAAACAAATTGACAACTCAAGTGGATTAATTACCTACAACAATTTCAGTTGGTAATTAAGTATCGGAAAGGTAAATCTAATGCCGCCACCGATTGTCTAAGTCGACCACCCATTACTCTCATTTTTACAGTGATGAGTATGCAGGGATATGACACCACTACTTGGCCTCAGTTGTATTAGGAAGACATCGACTTTTCACTATTCTATCGACAACTTCAGACTGACAAGTCGTCGACCTCAAACTATATCCTGAAAGACACCTTGCTATACAAGATTGGACATCTTTGTGTATCGACCGCTGAGCATCGACAATAGCTCATGATTTGGGATGCGTGCTATAGCAATACTACAAGACACTTTGGAGTAGCAAAGACCCTTTCTATTCTCCAGAAGTATTTATTTTTTCCTTCACATAAAACCGATGTCAACAAGTACATTCAATCATGCGTGGTTTGTGCCATTGCTAAACCACCTAATCGACGACAAGGATTGTACACACCTTTTCCAGTTCCTAGTCGACCATGGGAATCTATTTGTATGGACTACTTGAAGGGATATCCTACTACGAAACATCAGTATGACACGATCTTAGTAGTAGTCAACAGATTTTCCAAGATGGCCATTCTCATTCCTTGCAAGAAGACGATGATAGTGCAGCAAACCGCTCATCTCTTCTTTGAAAATGTTTGTAAACATTATGGTTTACCAACAACCATCATTTCCAACCGAGATGCTAGATTCATCAGCATCTTTTGGGAAACTCTCTGGCAGCAGCTCGACACAAGATTCTCATTGTCGACAGCTTTCCATCCTCAGACAGGCGGCCAGACGGAAGTTGTGAATCGCTTGGTAGTACAAATGCTTCGCATGTACAACCACAAGCATCGAAGAACGTGGGATGACAGTCTTCCATACATACAGCACAGCTACAACCATGCTCAGCACAGCTCTATGGGAAAGAGTCCATTTGATATTTGTTACGGATTTCAACCCTCGACGCCTATCGACTTGATCAGCTCCTCGACACAGTCGAACGACACCGACTACAGCCAGCAGAAAGTTGACAAAGCATTGAAATTTCGAGATCAAATTTGCGACATCCAGCAACAAGCACAGGAAATGTTGCAATGAGAAAACGTGAAAGCTAAGGCCCGAAACGATAAGCATCATATCCCTCATTCATTCCAAATTGGGGATAAGGTCTGGTTACATCTCAAGAAGGAACGCTTCATTGGCCCATACAAGAAGTTGAAACCTTTGTGATATGGTCCATACAATATTATTCAGTAGATTGGCGAAAATGTTTTCCAGCTCAACATTTATGCATGCCTAGGTCTTCATCCAATCTTTAATGTTGATCTACTTCGACCATACCATGCACCATTGTTGGAACAGAATGACTTGCAAATAGCAGAACCCGATGACATCCATCCAGATGTTCAAGAGCCTCTTCCTTGCGACACTATTGTGGAACGACAAGTACGCCATACAAGGACGAACACAATTCCCTTGTTTCACGTTGCTAAAGCTAGATAGATCCCAACATAAGGAAAATGGTACTCTGCTACTGAACTGACCAACAAGTTTTCTCACCTTCACGAGCAAACAATGGGGACCATTGTTTATTAAGAAAGGAGGTATGATCCATTCCAGTAGTTGGCATTATTGTCGAATGCTAACTTCAACTGCGACAATTCATCGACTTCGACACAACTTTGGCAAGTTGTCGACTTTGACACGACTTCGAAAAACTCAGCAACTTTGACAAGTTGATCAGCCTCAAAACAGTTTTGCAACATCGACATGCAGTAGTGACTTGTGACTTGCATAGCATCGACTTGTGACTTGAGACTATCTAACTTCAACATATTGTCTCTCTGTCTTCCAGTCGATTGTAATGGTTGAACTTCCGAAACCATTCTAACTTCTCTTGTAACTGAACGTAACGGGAATACACCCAAGTGTCTCAGCACTCTCTATATAAGCATGTAAAATATTGTAATATACAGGATGATCTTTACATCTAGTAATAGAGAAAGTAGTTCGCATTCCTGCATATTGTCTGTGTGTATGTGTTCCTCTATGTAGTGTATTCCTAATTCACTTATTCTTCTTCTTATGCTTCCTCCATAACAGAACCGACTCATTCAGTCAAACTGTTGTCCCCCTCGCGCACCTGGGCACATATGGGATCACTGACGACCAATTTGATAACAGGGTGCCATTTATGAATTCTTCTTATATATAGGAATTTTCTTCCAAATCCAAGCCGTCTTTTGAGAGATGATTAGATTCTAAATTCTATTCTCAGAATAAGTGTTGAAAGTCAATATACTAAAAAATTTCTTTATACATTTTAAATCAGCAGCCATGGGGAGTTGTTCATATTCAAGATTTGATCCTACATCTAGTTAAATGTTAACAAAGAATTTCCTTTGACCTGTAGATATAACCAGCTATTTTTTAGAGCAAATTTCATAAAAATAAATAAGATAGAAATTGCCCCTGGTTGTTTGGTCCACACGCAACATTTGCTTTGAAATGAAACACATGAGACTCTCAAATATA
Source organism: Larix kaempferi (assembly GCA_027924585.1). NCBI lineage: Eukaryota > Viridiplantae > Streptophyta > Pinopsida > Pinales > Pinaceae > Larix > Larix kaempferi. Next base: position 1,210,708 of record BSBM01000719.1, read on the forward strand.
TAAACTGAAACCCAAACCATAATTGCATCCAAACTATGCACGCCCCATCAAAAAAACTCCAAGGCTTTGACTTATCCATAATCAGTTTCTTCAATTGTCTAGGTGGTCTGTTGGAAATTTTTAAAACAAATCGTTTTTGAAGATATATGAATTTATTTGTAATTTGAAAAGGATGTGTGTAGTAATATTTGAATATTAGTTGGGGAAAACTGTCGCGCTAGGGTTTCTGGCCTGATCCTTTCCTACTAGGGCCGTCATGGCCTCCTCTCCTCCTGCAGATCCTTCCCCGGAGGATCTCTGCCTTTGTTTGGATGTCGCCTTCCACCTCTTGGTCACCTCCACCCCCCTATCCAGGTCTCAGATCTTCCCTCTTCTGCCTTTTTCAAGAGAGTAGTTGCTCCCAAGGTTCAAATCATGTCAGAAGCTTCTCAAATGAAAGCCTTAGATTTGAGCGATCGTGGACTCATTGGCCAATTCACTGGGATTTGTCCCTCTCCAAAAACGATGGAGACTTGGCTCTCAAAGAACTGGATGCCTCTCATCTTGGGTGGTCTACAACACTGTTTATGTGGTAGAGGATTCTACACTTTTCTTTTTGAATTTAAAGAGGATAGAGATCTCATTTTTCTCAGTGGGCCTTATTTCTTAGGATCGAGAGGGATGTACCTCAATTGATGGAACCTTTCCTTTGATCCCGACAAAGATATCCCTTCTGTTGTTCCTGTCTGGGTCCGTTTACCCCACCTTCCTCTACATTGTTGGAATGATGAGATTTTTCAAGCTATTGGGAATTCCCTCGAGAGATATATTGATAAAGCATAGCCCAAAGGGAACCTATTCTCTTGTTCCAGAATCTGTGTGGAAGTGGACTTAGAAAAAGGCCTGCCGGAAGGTATAAATCTCCTTATGGATGGCTGGAAATTTTATCAGAAAGTTGATTATGAACAATTACCCTTCAAGTGTAGAAAATGCCACAAGTATGGGAATTTTGTAAAGAATTGCCCCAAGACTCTTCAAGATGATACAGAAAAATCCCATGAGGAGGGATGGCAACAAATCAAAAAAGGAAAAAAAGCTACACACAATCTTGTCGCCAACAAATCTGGAAGTCAATGGGGAAAAAATAAGGAGCAACATCAAAAGAACTTGGATCCCTCTACTAGCAATCACTTTGATAATCTTCAGCCTGAAGAAGGAGAAATCCCCACCTCTGAAGCTCAACTAAATGGTGAAAGGACAGAACTCAGTGAAAATATAGAGCACACGGCAGATCCCCTGCAAACCTCAGTGATCAAACAGATCGCAGGGAACATCCCTTCAGATCCTTCTTCCCCTAAAGAAACTTGGGCCGATATGGCTGTCGCCGAAGAAAACAATGAGCAACATCAGTCCCTAAGAAGAACTTGGGCAGAAATGGTAAAAATTAGCAGACCCAACCCTTTAATTTCATCCTCAGGGCAAACCTCTTCCAAAGAGACCCAAATTTCATAGGAGACGGCGACCGTTGACATTAGACTTCCTTTGTCTGTCAGAGGCAGCACCTAGAACAAGAAACAGAGAGAGAACTGAATCTAGGAAGACAACTAAGCTTAGAGGACACTAAGATTCTACAAAACACCAAAGGTACAGGGAACAAGGACACTCGAGCATGATCACAAGCACTAAAGAAGTAATGAAACTAGTCTCTTGGAATTGTAAAGGATTGGGCGGACTGCTCAAAGTTGAAGCATTAAAAAATATGTTGAAAACAGAGAAACTCGATATCCTGCTCATCCAAGAGACTAAAATGACCAAAGAAGAGGTGTTGTATCTCTCAAACCTCTTCTGGAAAAAAATCTTTGGCATGGTCATTAGCTCTAGAGGTGCCTCAGGAGGAATTGCGACCTTCTGTAACTCAAGCAACTTCAACATTAGACTGATACAAGAAAATACTTATTGTCTCCTTTCTAACTTACAAATGCTAACACTCCTGATTTAATCTATCTCTGTAATGTATATGGCCTGACACATTATAGAGATAAGCATGTCTTCTGGAACTCTCTGCATTCTTTGAGTGAAGAATATCAAGGGAAAAACATCATCATTGCTGGAGATTTCAACACCACGATCTCTATCCAGGAAAAAAAGGGGGGCTCGATCATTAGGGACTCCTTCGGAGAAAAGCTGGAAGACTTGATGGCTGAATTTGACCTCTTGGATCCTATCCCCCAAAACGGGAACTTCACCTGGAGCAATAAGCGATCTGGACCAGGGCACACTGCACCATGACTTGATCGCTTCCTGATAAGTACTTCTATCCTTCATCTCGATCTAATTGCTTCTTCTTACATTGTTTCTTCTGCATCTTCCGACCATAAACCTATTGTTCTCTCCCTTTCTCGGCCCTCCAACCTTGGTACTATTCCCTTTAGATTCAACCCACTCTGGCTTCAACATTACTCAATTCTTGATTTAATTCATTCAATTTGGACCAATCCCTTCTCTGGCTCCCCAAGCTATATCTGGGAATCAAAACTCAGGGCTAAATACTCAGCTTTAAAATTATGGGCCATCTCCTCCTTCCCAGACCCTTCCTCCTCCAAAAAAGACCTCCAAGCCAACCTCACCTCCCTACAAGCAAAAATGGAACATGATGAGATCACGTAGCACACTCTTCTACACGAAAAAGCTCTCAATTTAGAAATACTGAAAGCATCCAGGCGTGAAGAAGAAACCTGGAGATTGAAATCCAGACAAATTTGGTTAAAAGGGGGCGACAGGAACACTAAATACTTCCACAACCAGACCAAAGTACGATTGTGCCTCAACTACATCAACGAGCTAAAAGACAACAACAACCAAATTGTTAAAGGATAGGATGCCATAAAGAATATGTCTCACCTTCACTTCAATCAACTCTATTCCGATAGTGGAGATGCAGATCTGATCTCTTAGGCCGACCTTCTCTCAGGAATTAAGCTCTCTATCTCAGCCAAGGACAATGAAAACTTGAGAAGCCAATCTCCGAACAGGAAATAATATCTGCTATCTGGACTTTGCATCCTGATAAGTCTCCAGGCCCCGATGGTTTCACTATCAACTTTTACCTAGCTTCCTGGCACATCATCAAAGAATATCTAAGAAAGATGTTAAATTGGATGAGAAATAAAGAGAAGGTTGGAGGAGCCACAAACTCCACCTTTTTGGATTTGATCCCTAAAGATAAAAAACCTCTTACATTTGACAGATTCAGGCCTATTTCCTTATGAAATACTTCCTATAAAATTCTCACAAAAATCCTTGCCAACCGAATGAAAAAGATCATGAATAAAATCATCTCGGATACTTAGGGTGGATTTATAGCTTGCAGGAAGATCATGGATAATATCGTCATTGTTCAAGAAGCAATTCACTCCAATTTGAAAGATAAGCATCAAGGAATGGCCATCAAGCTAGATATGGCAAATGATTTCGATAGAGTCAACCATTTCTTCCTCTTTGAAATCATACAAAAAATGGGATTCTCAAAAACCTTTATAAGATGGATCAAAGCTTGCATTAGTAGTCCTTGGATTGCTCCATTGATCAATGGTAGGTCTGCAGGTTTCTTCAAAGCCTCTCGTGGCCTTTGTCAATGATTCCCATTATCCCCCTTTCTCTATCTTATCGTGGCTGAATCCTTAAGTAGAAAACGTCAGCTTCTTCAAGACAATGGTGAGCTCAAAGGAGTTAAAATTGCGCGGGGATTGAAAGCAGCAAACCACGCACAATTTGCAGATGATACTATTCTCCTTGGAGGGGCCTCCATTACAATTTCTGAGATATTTAAAGGTGCTCTCTCTATCTTCCTGAAAGCTTCCGATGGGAAAATAAATAATCTGAAATCAAAAATTTATGGCTGGAAGTGTCAGGAGAGGACAATTATCAGAAGTGCCAGAATTTTTGGATACGAAGGTACTACCAAATGGAACTCCTTCAGTTACCTTGGAGTTCTCATTCATAAAGGATCCAAAAAATCCTCAGATTGGAAAGGGCTCGTTGAAAAGATAAAAAAGAAAATCCATTCTTGGGGAGTACAATGGCTAAACCCGGCTGGAAAATTACTGCTTATCAACTCCATTTTAGCAGCGTATCCCATTTTCTCTTGTTCTATCGCTTTGGCTCCTAAATCCATCATTCACGATATCTCCAAAGAACTTATAACATTTCTTTGGCGAGGGAGAACCAATGGAACCAAAAAATTCCATCTTATCAATTGGGAAACGGTGTGTAGCCCCAAAAACTGTGGAGGAGCAGGTGTCAGAGACCTTGGTAACATGAATTTAACTCTATGAGCCAAAATTCTTTGGCGAATGATCTCCAGAAAGATAGCTTGGTGGAAAGATATCCTTCAGAAAAAATACTTAAAAGGGGGAAGAAATAGATGTCTGGATGAGATCCCACCTACAGTTAATGATTCCCCAATTTGGAAATTATGCAAGAAAGCTACCTATATTATTCAAAATGATCTCCGATATCTTCCCAGAAATGGCAAATAGGTATGTATTTGGGAAGTCATTCTAGGCTCCTCCTCTCCAGCTCAGCAATGACATTTCTATGCCGATCTGAAACACTAGATGGATCAGCAAAACATCACTTCTCTCCACAACATATCCCTTTGGCACCGCAACGGTAGATGGTAGGGATGGAAGGCCCTTGAAGTCCTAGGCCATCTAACCTCTAATTATTCCATTCTGTAGAATTCGCTCCATGGATGTAATCCGATACATTTAAATCTTCCAGACTCTGGAACTTGGGGAAGTCGAGGCCACTACACGGTTAAATATGGTATAACTCCCTTCTCAGCAACCAACATAAAGAAGCTATTTGGAAAAATATCTGGAGCAATGATGGCATCCCCAAAATCAACTCCGTTTGTTGGATCCTAACCCATCAAAAGACTCTTACAGCTGAGAACCTGAAAAAAAAAGAGGCATAGTTGGTCCCTCCATTTGCATCTTATGTAAAAATTCTGAAGAAACGCTGGATCATCTCTTTCTGGACTGTTCCTTCACTAAAGAAGTCTGGCGCTTTGCTCTACAAGAAATTCAGGTCAACATTACTCTCCTAACGAATCTTAAAGACTTTTTTGCATGTTGGAAAGATTACTATCTTGGAAACCTCCATCAAAAATATGATCTTTCTAAAGTTTGGTCTGCTCTACCAAAATATATTTGTTGGAAAATTTGGAACAATAGAAACAAAGGGATATTTGACAATATGATCCATCCCCCTCACAAAGTTTCCCTAGCATCCAAATACCTTTGGTCCGAAACTCTTCTCTCCAGAGGTCTAAAAAAAATTCACCGCGAACCCTTATCTGTTGAAGAGAAACTGTGGACCTCCTATCTTCTTCACCCCCCCAACACCCCACTAAGAAACTCCTCCCATCTCAAGCCCTCCTCTTTAAATTGGCAAATCAGAGTTAGTCCATAAAATTTTAACAACTAGAAATCTCAGCTTGGTTGTCACTCTCTCTTCTTTGACGGTGCGTCTAAAGGTAACCCTGGGTTGGCAGGTGTGGGAGGGGTCGTCTTTGACCCCGAGGGAAACATAATGAATGACTATGCCTGGGGGATTGGAAATAAAACCAACAACACTGTCGAATGGCTAGCTTTTATTAAAGGTTTGGAGATTTCCATCAACATTGGAATTAAGGACTTGATAGCCTTTGGGGACTCTTTATTGATCATCTACGAAGCCTGAAAAATCATCATGAAATGCAATATTCCATCCACTAAATTTCAACATCTCCTCAAGTTCCTCCGCAGAGAATTTAATTCCATCAACATCATCCACATTCTCCGCACAAACAATTAGCATGCCGATGAAATGATGAACAAGGGAGTGCTTCTAAGCATTGGTTATATGGTTCAAAATGATAAGCCTCCGCTTCCTTGTTGGGTTCCCTAACCCTTTCCACCCTTGGGGTGCCTCTTCCTCCTTTGCACGCTTTCCTAACCTATACTCCACTACCACCCTAACGAATGTCAACTCCCTCCTTTGCATGCGCATAGTTGTCCCTTGGTTTTCGGGATGCATGCTTCATTTATGGCCTTCACATTGCCCTATATACCACCATCTTTCACCCTTTTCCCTCGCTGCGACCTTCTCCTTCCTCAAACGATTCTCTGCAAGTCGGCATTTGGCCTTCGTCCAAGGTATGGGTGATTATCCTTCTGCGTCCTTAGCTCCCACCTTGGGCATTATTACTCCACCTGTCGAACATCCCTTTTCCTATTCTCTCTACAACAAACCGTTGCCTCTGCATTCCACCCACGAGCATCCAAACACCTGTCTCCTTGGCCCTCTACGTTCTCTGGTTAACGACCTCTCAGCCCTCATTTTGTGTGCAGGAAGTGAACCAACCTTGGATCCTACTTCCCCCCTGTCTACTCAGCGCACTCCGACAAACGCAATGGAGGTTCATTTGCATTTGGTTAGAGCAGAGAACTCCGAAATTAAAAGGACCTTGTCCAGAATGTACACTCTTATGCACTCCATCGGCACAGAAGTAAGGAATAATAGAAATCTCGTGAAGGGTCGTATCTCTTCCATCTCTGATATGGTGGACTTCACTGCTAGCACCATTGCAAATGTGGATACAAAAGTGGATGACAATTACAGGAACATTTCAGAATTGGTTGGCAAGATGGACAATCTAAGGGAGGATTTAGCTTGCTGCATTCCTTGCTTCCATGACAATATAGGCTCCTTCAACAACCCTGAGAACTCTATGGAGAGTCCAGAACCACCGGACCAGCGCCAAATCTAGCTCTGCATGCAATTTCTTCCGAACATCCGGGTTACCTGTTTTCTTTTTGCTATAGCTAGACTAGACAAAATTTTGGATTATAGTCGCCTAAATTTGAGAACTTATCAGCTTCTTATGGATCTGAAATCCTATTTTTGTAATGTATTGCTTTTGCATACTTAGTCTGGGACAATTCGTGAAGGTTTACAGTCATCTTAGTTTTAGTTTTTTAAGAATTAAAAGAAGTTTCAGTGAAGCAGATGAGAAAAGTTGGAAGTCTGGCACCTCTCAGAGGCAAACCAGAGACTATATTTCTGTAATTTTTTATGAATATTTTTAATACAATACCCTATATCCGTTCTTGTTAAAAAATATATATATTTGAATATTAGTTTATTATGAGCTATCTAAATAGCCTAGCATACCAAGCAAGGGAGAGGCCTTTAAAATTTAAGTGCACAACTCCTGTACCAACTGTGTAGGCATTCCTCAATCGTATTTTCCTTCCACGGATCATGAAGATTGGTCACCTGTTCAATTTTCAACCAGACTTGTACACTAAATGTTCATGAATATCATGAAGAAATTTTACAAGTAAATGTTCATTTGTTTCGACATCGTTTATGCATAATAAGCATATACCTGGTCCCTCCTCCCCTCACATGACTAGTTGGATCCAATTTAATACTTTCCATTTAATGCACACCACATCAAGATGTGTGTCTTTAATGGAGCCAAGATGCACCAAATATGTTTCCACTACCATCGGTTGTTGACCACTAACTCACTTATCTTGGCCTCATAATGTGTGTGTACACACACACACATTTATTTCTTCCAAGAAAAAAATATTATATTTGATATTTCAAAAATAAATAAAATATACATTGACAAGCCTTGAGAGCTCATGATCCCGTGATAGAGAGTAGCGGAGATTCAAAAAAATATTCAAAATACTTAAGAAAGACAAGCTTCCAATAGAAATCAAACCAAAACAAGAAACTACAAGACCCCTCGAAGGAAACAAGTCCTTTACATCAACATATAGCGTAAATCAGAGAAAAACAAGAAACTACAAGACCCCGCAAGGGAACATATATTTACATCAATGAATATCCTATATAGAGGAGACAACATAATAAAACAAAGAGTTAATGAAGTGACAAACACACCATCAGTTGATCCTTGGCCTCTCTTTTGTCCTGCGACACTAGCAAACCTTTCCTTAGAGACAGAGAATCCTTTGATAGAGCATCTGCTTGGACATTGAATTCTCTATGAATAAGCTTGAAAGGTATATTATGAAAATTGGACCTTAATTCCATGACCCTATCCAGAAAAGGACTTAGAGTCAGATTGGAAATAATACAAAGCTCATTGCACCAATCTATCACAAGTTTTGAATATTCAAGAACTTGAAGCTCTCTAATTCCTTTTTTAGTTACAAACTTAAGAAGAATCCAAAGAGCAATGACTTCAACTTTGTTATTTGTACCACTGCCAGCTCCAACTTTAATAGAAAAATAGTAATGAGAATTGTTAAGAAAAAGGATAGCACCCGAGGCACAGATCTTGGGAGTCCCTTGACTTGCATTGTCGAAGAACCCCCATAGTCGACTACAGTTTATAGATGGGTCTTTCATGATCCTAGGATTTGGATTTTTTGAATCCTTTCGAACCTCCTTGTATGTAGCCCTAATTTTGTGAGCAACAACACTTGGGTCCCAACACTCATCTTCAAAAAGCATCGAGTTCTGCTCTAGCCAAACCCCCCATATAAAATAACTTGGTAAGGATTTGGGAGACTTTGAAGAGGGATCAACCTCCCAAGATTCAAAACATTGTAACAAAGAGTATTTAAACCAACAACCAAGGATTGAATAAGTTGAAGAACACTTTGCCAAACTTGTTTTGTAAAGTAATAAAATATAAACAAGTGATCCATATTTTTGGCTTTATGCTTGCACAAAATACATTGATTGGGACCTTGCCAACTTTGTTTTTCACCATTGTTCTAGGTTAGGATTTTATTTGACATGGATAGTCGAGTGAAAATTTTAATTCTTAAAGGACAATCCAACTCCCAAGTCCACTTACACCACCAACAAAGGTCCCCATGCATGTCTTCATAAACCAAAGCAATGCACCCCAAATTTGCAATAAGTGTGCTAGAGGCTTTGTTCCATCTCCATTTCAATTCGTCCTCTCAAACTTGAATAGAAACAACACTATGAGTTAGAATCATGATGTAATAATTATGTGATAATTCCACTCCTCGAAAATTATACCTTGAAGCTATAGGTCCTCCCCGACAGCCACAGCTGAACCCAATTCCCTTCGACACCTCCAATCGTTACATTGCTTAGCCTTGAATGTCCTTGAATATGCAAGACATGGACTAAACATTTTGATGGGTTATAATTATCAGTGCAACCAACCTAGGTGTCTTAACCTAATCTTATCATGTCTCCTCTGCCAACCTTCCAAGCCACCCATTTACCAAGTATGAAGAAAGACTTTATCAAACCTTTACATACATTTGATTCTCCCTTCAAAGCATTTTGATCCAATTCAATCTAGTCTTTGCTTGAAATATCCAAAAAATACTTAACCATCGTAACTTTTTCCCAGAGTCCCTCATTAAACAAGAGTCTCCATAAACTTTTTGCCATGCTTGGCCAAAGAGGAAAAATTTCTTCGACCCCTTTCCTCCATTTTCCTTATTTATCATAAGAGTAGTCCATTTTACCAGCGGTATGCTTTCTCTTTTCTTCCTAATGTGGTTTGTTTTCGTGATTGTTTAGATGGGTTGTCTTCCCAGTTACCCTTTATTGTAGCCAAAGCCGATTCCAAAGGAAAAATTGTTGATGAGTATTCTCCTCGATAGGAACATGTTTCTTGCTTTATTCCTAGCTCTGGCTCCCCTCCCTCAGAGGTTCTCCTTTAGGAATGCCATGGTCCCATTTATGACTTATCATATCCAGTGGTTTCAAAGGAATTGAAATCATCAGTTCCCTCTAGATATCAACTTAGGTATAGGAAGATGCTTGAAAAATACTTTAGGGTTGAAGTTGAAGGTAGCCTTGCACCTCTAGATGGGAAGTCTATTCTACCAAGAAGGAAATGTAACATCACAAAATCAAAATCAAATTCCTCCAAAGAGGTTCTAGAAGGCAATCAACTCACCATTAATTAGGTACTTAAAGCAGTAAATCCCTTGAAGACTATGAAGGTTGGGGATTCCACTAAGCAGCAAACCCTAAGGATATTATTTGTAGTATTTCATTCATATATAACCTTACTTCAGGAAACTATGTGTTTAGGTGATAAGGCCATTGAGGTCTTGTCCACCTTTTTAAAAAATTGGCATTTTTGTTCTTTGGACATTGTCGGGTTGTCAAGTGGACCAGGGACAAGTTGGAATCCTTGCTTTAATGCAATTTCTTCATCTATCATTGATGTGGGTATTATACTTCAAGGGGAAGCAAAGGATTGGGCAAAGTCTTTCAAATCTTGAATTTGTATGGCCCCTACAGTTAGTGAAAAGTTTTTTGGGAAAATTTGAGAGACCAGGGTTGTTTGAATGGTGGCAATTTGATTATTGGGGGTGACCTAAATATCACTCTTTCCTCTAGGGAACTATGGGGGGAAGTAGTTGAATTGGATCCCCTAGTATATTTCTTTAACCACTTATTTATGGAAGCTAATCCAATTGACATTGAATTAGTGAAATGTGTTTCGACCTGGAGAAAGTCTTGAAAAGGAAGAGAGGGTGTCTCAAAGAGATTGGATAGATTTTTCATGGTGGAGAAGTTGGTAGAAGAAGTTGAAAAATATCGTTCATGGTTTAGTTTGGGAGGTGATTCCTATCATGGGCCTGTTTTACTTTAATTGTATAAGGGAGATCAAAATTCCCTATGGCCTTTCAAATTCAACCATTCATGGTTGGTAGAGGAGAACTTCAGAAATTGGTTGTCAACAATTGGATCCACTTCAATCCTGCAAGAGGGAAATCAACAATGTTTCAAATTTATGATGACCTCAAGAAAATTAAAAACTTACATCCATTTGGGGAAAATGTTTCAAGGAATATATACACATAGTTTTAATCAAAGTTGAAGTAGATTTGGTTACCCTTTTTTATCAAATCACTGTTAGGGTGTTTAATGATTTAGAGCTAGCAATGTTGAAAGGTTTGGAGGGTAAAAAAATAAATATTTTAGATTTGGAAAAAGATGTTTGGAGGCTTAAAACATGTTCTACTTAGCTAGGTGAGGGTGACAAGTATACTAGGTTCTTTCACACCTTTTAAAACTATAGGAAGTAGGTTAACATGATTTGGGAAATTGACCTTCCTTCTGGTTACAAGGTCAACACTTTTGAAGGAATAGCTTCTACAATTAAATCTCACTTTCATTCATTACTTAAGGACCATATGGCTCACACATAGTTGACTAGATGCAAGTTGTTAGAGTGCTTTTGTGTATTTTCACTCAATAAATGAATGAAAGTTTGGAGTGCAAGGTTTCCAAGGAAAAATTAAAGGTAGTTTTACTCTCTTTTAAAAAGGCTAAGAGCCCTAGCCTAGATGGTTGGACCATTGAATTTTTTGGGGGGTCTTATGATTTCTTGGAGGATGATTTATTAAAAGCCATAGAGGAATCTTGTGTAGCAGGCAAAGTTATGGGGACCATTAAGTCCTCTTTTATTGCTTTGGTCCCTAAACAATATGAGCCTAGTACATTTGAGGGCTTCAGGCCCATTTCACTATGCAATATCTTGTACAAAATCATTTTGAAGACCATTGTTAACTAAATCAAGAAAGTGATAGGTAAAGGAATATTAAAGCAATAGCTTGGTTTTCTTCATAATTGAAAAATTCATGATATTATGGGTTCAACCTAGGAAGGTTTCCACCCCATTAAACAATTTAAGTTTTTAGCGACAATTATGAAGATTGACCTTTCAAAGGCATATGACAAGGCCAATTGGTTGTTTATTAGATTGACTCTTTTGCAAATGGGTTTGGGTTTAAGCATAATTAACTGGATTATGGGATGCATTACTTCATCTTCTTTGCAGTGTTAATTAATGGATCCCCATCCCACTTTTTAATCAAGGCATCTAGGGAAATTCGATAAGGATACCACTTGTCTACTATATTGTTCTTTATAGTGGCAGAAGGATTAGTAGTTTAATGTCAATAGCTAAAAGGGATGGAACACTAAGATGCATAAGGGTGGCAAACAATATAAAACTCACACATCTATTGTTCATTGATGACAACTTGCTATCTGGTGAAGGTATTATTAGAAAATGGAGAGTTCTCAAATATATTTTGAATACCAATTATGCTACAACTAGTATGCAGATCAATTATCACAAATCATAGTTATTATTCAATGCTCTAAGCAACGAAGAAGAATCCCAGATCACATAGTTATTTCCTTTCCCTATTGGATCTTTGGATAATGGTTTGAAATATCTCGATTTTCACCTTAAACCAAATGATTACAGATATGTGATTAGGTTGTGGCTTTATCCCAAAATTGAAGCCCGAGTGTCATACTAGTGTAATAATTAATTATCGATAGGTCACCGATTAGTTTTAGTCAAAGTAGTCCTATATAGAATTCTCATCTATTAGTTGTCCATAGTCCATATTCCTAAAGGAATTTTGAACAAGGTCCAAAAAAAATGTTTTATCTTCCTTTGGATACGCAAGAAGAAAAAAGATAGAATCCTAGTAGTAAAATGGACTACTATTATCAAAACTAAGGAACATGTAGGATGGAGGTTGAAGAACATTTTCCTCTTTTCCCAAGTAATGGCCGCAAAAATCTTATGGTGACTCTTGTTTAAAGAGGGAATTTGGGGCCCACAGGGGTGTAGCTCAACCGACGATTCACTTGATATGAAGGAAATGTTTTAAATGGAGGTCATGAGTTCAAATCACCCCGACTTACCCGTGCCCCATGCTTGTGGGATGTGTGGGTGCACCTAGGGTAGCAGACAGGATTGGATCCCTGGACCCCATGTCACACGAATACCAGCCCCTTCCCAGTTGTTGATTCCCTTAGATACAAAAAAAAGAGGGACTTTGGGGAAAAATTATGAAGGCTAAGTATTTGCAAGATATTCAATCAAAGACTAAATCAGATCGAAGCAAAAGAATTTCAAGGGAGCATCGAATGTATGGGTGGCTTGGAAGGTTGGTGTAATACACAGGCTTAGATTATGTTAATACCCTTGGGTTGGTTTCACTGGTAATTATAAACTATCACAAAGTTTAATCCAAATCTTGGATGCCAAGGATATTCAAGGCTAAGCGATGTAGGGATTGTAGGTGTCAAAGGGAATTGGGTTCAATAGTGTAAGTTGGAGGACCTACAACTTCAAGTTATAATTGTCGAGGAGTGGAATCATTATATCAGGTTTCTAACTCATAGTTCTATTATTATTCATGATCAAGAAGACAAATTAAAATGGAGCTGGAATAAAGCCTTTGGCACACTTAATGAAAATTTGGGGTACATTGCTTTGGTTTCTTAAGATAGGCCTCAACATCTTTGTTGGTGGAGGAAGTGGATTGTCCTTCAAAAATTAAAATTTTTGCTTGGTTGGACATTTCAAATAAAACCATGACCTGGGAAAATGATAAGTATCGGACTTGGAAAGGCCCCAATCGGTGTATTATGTGCAAGCATGAAGCATAAAATGTGGATCAGTTGTTTATATTTTGTTCCTTTGCAAAATACGTTTGACAAAGTGTTCTTTAGTTGATTTCATGCCCTAATCATTGGCTTATAGATTCTTTGGTACAATGTTTTGAAGCTTGGGAATTTGATCCCTCTTTTAAGGCTTACAAATCCTTGCCAAATTATTTTATATGGGGGGGATTGATACCACATAACATGATGCTTTTTGAAGAAAAGTGTTGGGACCTAGGGATTGTTGCTCACAAAACTAGGACTACGTATAAGGAGTTTTGGAAGGATTCCAAAAAGTTGAAGCCTAGGATCATAAAAGAACCATCTATAAACTATAGCTAGTTGTGGGGGTTCTTCAATTATGCAAGTCAAGAGACTCTCATGATTTTTGGTGCGGGTGCTATCCTTTTTCTTAACAGGTTTCATTACTTTTCTATTAAATTTGGAGCTAGAAGTGGTACAAATAACAAAGCATAAATCATTACCTTTTGGATTCTTTTTAAGTTTGCAGCTTAAAAAGGAATTCAAGAGCTTCAAGTTCTTGGAGATTCAAAGCTTGTGATGGATTGGTGCAATGATATTTGTCTCATTTCCAATCTAGCTCTTAATCCCTTTCTGGATAGGTTCGTGGAAGAAAGGTCCAATTTTCATAATATATCTTTCAAGCATTTTAATAGAGAATTCAATGTTCAAGTGAATGCTCTATCGAAGGATGATTTGTCTATAAGAGAAGGTTTGATAGTATTGCAAGATATCGGGGAGGTGGAGGCTCAGCTGGTGGTGTCTCTATCACTTCATTAACTCTTTGTTTTATCATGTTGCCTTATCTATTTAGGTTATTTGTTGATGTAAAGATATGTCCTTCAATAGTATTTTAGTTTCTTGTTTTGTCTAATTTAGGCTATATGTTGATGTAAAAGGCATGTTTTCTTCATGGGGTCTTGTAATTCCTTGTTTTGGTATGATTTATATTAGAAGACTATCTTGATTAAGGCTATTGAATTTGTTTTGGTATCCCTACTTCTCTTTATTGCGAGACTGTGGGCCCTTGATTCTTGTCAATGTATATTTTGATTTCTTTTTGAAATATTAAATATAATATTTTTTTCTTGGAAGCACACACACACACATGTCATATCAATCATGATACCAAGCATTCATGCATGTTTGTGTGTGTGTTGATGATGATGGTGGTGGCTATTAATGTCCATTGAGACTAAATTTTTTCTAGCGAACCTTAAGAAAGGGAATGAATTACTTGGTTTACTTTACAATTTTATTTTTGTGCTAGAAAAGTTTTAAGAGAAGCATACTTGAATCACCATAGTTTTGATGAGTTAAAAGGTTAGGAAGCTGGTTGGTTTTGTAACAAATATTTTGAAATCGATATCTAATGTGGGTGTACGTAGGAGATTCTAAGAGAAAGTGCTTTTCATATTCAACCCTCTTAATGTCACAAAGATGAAAAAAATTTCCAGCCCACGATGTTTTAAGAACTATCCAATACCCCATTTAAGTATGGAGCTCAAGATTGTTTGTTCTTATTTTAGCAATGTTGATTGTATTCTTTACATTAGTTAAAACAGATAAATACTTTCGATGATCTTCTATATAACAGGGTTGATCACCTCCTTATAGTATCTTACTTTACTCTTATCCTATAACTCTTTTATCACACCACAATATTTTTTTTCCCAAAGAAAAAAAATCCTTGTATTCATAAATATGAGTATACATGTTGTTGTCCAAAAGGACTTATCATATACTATTGAATTGACACTGAATTGATAGACTCCAAAGAAAAATACGTGCCTTTCTAAATTATAGGAACATGCCTTCCTTCAGTTGCATGGCCTTCAAATACTAATCTCCACCCTTGGGAACTAATAGCATTAAGTATAGAAAAAGACTTAACATCAACTAAACATCAACTAAATAGCACCGAACAGTTCCGGAAATATAAACATATAACCATACTTTTCAAAACACCCAAGGGCCTTTCAACCATAACATTGAACATCTAAGACAAAACTGATTTAACCAAATTCCTGACATAGGACTTCAAGGTGGACTAATAATGAAATTCCATATCTTTGACTTCACGATCATCAAAGAACTCATAAAAAGTGATGGAGCCTTTGACTAGTAACAATGGCTCTTTGGAGAGCTCACTTTCCTTCATACTCATCTCATGGAATACATGCATAAGGATGTCCATTCAAGTGATTGAATCATATTTTGAATTTCCTATGAAAGGGGTCTAAGGTAGATTAGTTCCACAAATTACTTTTAACTGGCCCAATCAATCATTGTTTTGGAGTCCCTCGTTGCATGTAGCTTGTTGATACCCTATTTATTTGCGAATAATGAAGAGTCCACATAGTAGAGAATTCCACTTTCATGTTTGTGATTCTTTCGGGTGCATACCTCACATGAGAGAAGTGTGGAGAATTTATGAACATGACAACTTCGATGTTGCACATTAGATCAGGATCCCATTGGCTAGCCTGATCAAATAATCCATACAAGATATCCAAATCGAGAGAAGGCCTGATGGGAGTTCTTGTTTTCATAACATTGGGCACCAACTTATATTCCTTGAATAACTTCTCTACCATACCAGTGACCACCTTGATGGGAATATCCTTGTCTTGAAAGACACTAAAATTGAGGTCCCACCATAAAGCATGATAACGAACTATAAATTTTCACTGTGGAATCTAAAATACATTCTTGCATGCAATCCACCAAAAATATTCTTGTTCTAAGACACTTTGGGGAAAACTTTTGGGCCACTTGAAGCCAAAACTAGGTTGCAAAAGGATAATACACAAACATGTGTGACACAATTCCCATGTCATTTTTACAAAGAGGGCACATGTTGGGATCCACCCATCCCCTTTTAAGACCATTATCCCATATGAGTACTTTATTACTTACCGCAAGCCAAGACACTATCTTGGATTTTGGGTACCCATGTGGCTTCCAAAGTATCTCCCATGACCCTTCCTTTTCTCCTCTGAATTCAAATTCTGCATGAACAATATAGCCTAACTTAGCCATGAATTCCCTAGTGCAAGGATTCTTTGACCAACATAAAGAGTCATCTACATATTATGTTGGCTTAATAAAGTTAGAGCATAGATTTCCAATGAACTTGTGACATTTATTTTCTACATCGCTAATCAAACCCAAATCAACTTCCTATTTCCACCCCCTCTTACCTAGCTCTCGATAAGTACAGACTCTAGCATCCAGAAGGATTATCACACCACAATTTATCCTTAATTTTTTTGTATCTAGGGGAATTAGTAATTGGGTCAGGGATCATACTCAAGTGACATGGGGTCAAGCCCCGCCCGCTACCCCTATACCCCTAGGTGTACCCACACAACCCACAAGCATGGGGCACAAGCTAATTAAGTTTTGAACCTCTGACGTCACAAGGAGTGCCTTAGTAGTACACTCTATCGCCAATTGGCCTACACCCCTATTGTCAATTTATCCTTAAATTTAAATGTAATAATATTTTTAATATTATCGTTATTATCTAGAGTGACCTCTTACTTGATTCCCAAATGACTTATCCAGGACTTGGAATTTTTATGCCAACCCTGCTTGAGGGTAAATCCATCTTACCTCTAGGTCTTTAAACACTGAGAGATTTAGATATTAGTTGTTTTTGTATCCCTCTTGGTGCTTAGTAAATTTGGTATTTATTGTCTTAGATAGGGTGAAAGCATTGATAAACATCAACCCCAACACAATGCCACAAAAGGATAAGCCAGGTGCCCTGGACACACGGCACGAAGAAGGGGCATAGGATAAATAAGCATGGTCATTGATTTGAAGGTTAAACATATGGCTAACGCAGCTCTAGATTATCATCATTCGAATGGAAATAGGGAGAGCAGCGTGCACGCATCAATGGGAAAGCTTGAGTGGGCATTAACCACCATGGACAAGACTGTTAGTAAGAGTGAAAGTGAACGAGATAATTTGATCTTTATTATCCCTGAGTTTTAAACCATTTCAAATGGTTTTCTGGTGGGAAGTACTGGCGTGAAAATTATGGGTATGGTATTTGGGAGCAGAAGTTATGTTTTGGTGTGGCGCTTAGATGTGGAAATTTCAGGTGTGGTGTTTTGGTGTAAAAATTGTGTTCTAAAGTGGTGTTTGAGTGTAGAAACTCTATTCTACAATGGTGTTTGGGTGGGCTATTTGGGTGTGGAAACTTATGTTCTGATGTGGAAATTTCATGTGTGGTGTTTTGGTGTGAAAAATGTGTTCTAAAGTGGTGTTTGAGTGTAGAAACTCTATTCTACAAAGGTGTTTGGGTGGGCTATTTGGGTGTGGAAACTGTAAGCAGGTAAACTTTGTTTTGGCATGTTGTTTAGGCATAGAAACTTTGTTCTAGAGTGGTGTTTAGGTGTGAAAATTATGTTTCGGTGTGGCATATGGGCATGGAAATTATGAACGAGGTGTTTAGCTACGGGGAACTTTGTACAGGTTTGAAGTTTCCACCCATGTGTGTTAGTTTTTCAATATTTAATTCAATATGATCTAGGATCTTAACTGAGAGAACAATGTGTGCAGCATATCAAACATAAGAGACAAGAGACATAAATCATTTCATCGGGGAAAACCAAGAAGGTGAAAAACCTCTCAACTTCCTCAGAGATAGAATGAGCACCAATACAAAGATCACAAAGATCAAACCCCAAAACAAGAGATAGTCTCCTAGCAGCTTCTCCTCCTCCACTTGTGCGCACTCCTCCTCTCTCTCACTAATGCGAAGTGAGTGAGTGAATGAATGAATAAATAGAGATGTGTTCCTCTCTATTTATACTTTACCTTCACTTTCCTTTTACTCTAACTGGGCCGACCTCCCTTAGGAGAGTCTAATAACCCATTACCACTTGTCACTGGGTCGACCCCACTAGGGTGGTCTAATAACCCTTTAACTCATAATGGGCTGACCCCTCTAAGGTGGTCTAATAACCCATCAAATATAAGTTACGACACTTACAATATAACTTGCGACACTTGCAAATACAAATGACGACACTTCTTATTGGAGGAATAATACATCTCCATCAAGAATACAATAAAGTACAAATGTAATACATAGGAGAATATCTTCCGAAGTTACAAATACATCAACACTCCCTCTTAACTAGGAAGGTATTCTCTTGACACATGCATCAATATATATAGGCACAAATCTTCAATACTGGAACTGGATCATCATCACTGGATCACTAGAGTATCATCGTCACTGCTGTTGTACTCATCATCTCAATCACTGGTGTTATCTCTCAATTCTTCTCGTCATAGGAAGTTCTACAGAGCCAGCCCTTTTTCATGGTAGATGTAGTCCTAGCCTCCTGTAGGTCTTCATCATCTCTACAAGCGGGCCATCCTATGAAATTCTCGGGGCTGATTATGTGCGTCAACAAAACCTCGAAAGAGCATCCCAGGATTGATTACGAGCTTACTTCTCAACCTATAGGATCTCCAAGGGAATTATTACATGTGACCTCCACAAAAACTTAAAAGAGCATCTTGCGACCTGCAATATCTCTACAGAGCATCCCAGGACTTTTACGTGACTAGCACAACCTATCCAGATCTTCGTGACTAATTACATGTGATATCAACAAAACCTTAAAAGAGCATATTGCGACCTACAAGATCTCTAAAGAGCATCCTGGGACTTTTGCATGACTAGCACAACCTATCTGGATCTCCAGGACTGATTACATGTGATCTCCACAAAACCTTAAAAGAGCATCTTACGACCTGCAAGATCTCTAAAGAGCATCCCAGGACTTTTACATGACTAGCCCAACCTGTCCGGATCTCCAGGACTGATTACATGTGATTGCACAACCTGTCCATGGCCACGGAGTATCATCCTGATAATCATGATCACACTAATCATATTCACATGGAGCATCATCCTAATGCTCATGATCATACTGATCATCATCATACAGTGCATCATCATCATGCAGTGCATCATCCTGCTTCATATCATCATCACATGATCATCCTGATCATCATCATAGCATCATCCTAATGCATATCATCATCATATGATCATCCTGATCATCATCATATAGAACATCATATGGAGCATCGTCATGATTCTCATCACACAGCACATACAACCACAGCCATAGGAAGGATCCTCCTACCACCATGCTTGGAATGGCTCCTGCAAATGTGTCCCATCACTTCCTCCTCGAAGTATCTTATATCTAAAGAACACCAAGCCTCTCTCTGAAGTACTCGAACTTCACTCTAGCTAGTGGTTTGGTCAACACATCTGCAATCTGCTCATATGTCGCAACATACAGGAGCTTCACTGCTCCTCTCTGCACCATATCCCTGATATAGCGATATTTTATCTCGATATGCTTCGACTTCTCATGGAACACTGGGTTCTCTGACAACTTCACATAACTCTGGTTGTCACAGAAGATACAAGTAGCATCCAATTGGAGATCAAATAAATCCGACAGTAGATTCCTTAGCCATACTGCCTCGCAACTGGCCGAACAAGCTGCGACATACTCTGCTTCAGCTGTACTCAATGCTACACAGGATTGCTTCCTGCTAAACCAAGAGATAACACCTGATCCCATACTAAAGCAGCACCCCAAAGTTCTCTTCCTATCTGCAGCAGTGTCCGCCCAATCTGAATCAACATAACCCTCCAAGTTAAACTTTTGATTCGCATCATACTTGAGCCCATAATAAACCGTACCCTTCAGGTACCTCAGAATATGCTTTACAGCAATCAAGTGAACATGTCTAGGATCCGTCAGGAACTGGCTCAAGGTGTTCACAGCAAAGCAAATATCTGGTCTCGTGTTCATCAGGTACATCAAGGACCCAATCATCTGACGATACATCGTAGCATCAACCGACTTTGATGAAGCATCACTCAATAGCTTCAGGTTCAATGCCATAGGTGTGGCCATGGCCTTGCAGTCCATCATACTGAACCGCTTCGGGATCTCTACTACATACTTCCCTTGTATAAGGAATATTCCATCTGCACTCTGCCACACCTCCATACCTAGAAAGTAATGCATCATACCCAAGTCCTTCATCTCTAACTCAGAAGCAAGCTTCCTCTTCGTGTCGGCAATCAACCTATCCTCACCTGTCACAAACAGGTCATCCACATACAATAGGAGTATCACTGGATTGCCTTCCTCAACCTTGTAGTAAAGGTTGGAATCCGCTTTACTCTTGGTAAAGCCCAAACTAGTCAGGAAGCTATCAATCCTGCCGTACCATGTCCTGGGTGCTTGTTTCAAACCGTACAAGGATTTCTTCAATTTGCACACATGTGACTCCCTGTCATGTGTCTCAAATCTAAGTGGCTGCTCTACATACACTTCCTCTTCGACTACACCATTCAAGAAAGCTATCGTGACATCCATCTAGTGTGTCTTCCATTTCATTACTACAGCCAGAGCAAGTACTATTCTGATGGAAGTGTATCTGGCTACAGGTGCAAAATTTTCTTCATAATCTATCCCTTCTTTCTGGGAGAAGCCACGTGCCACAAATCTTGCCTTGTATTTTCCTATGCTACCATCTACAGCATGCTTGATCTTGTAGATCCATTTGGAAGTCACAACAGACTTCCCTTCTGGTCTTGGGACCACATCCCAGACATCATTCTTCATGATCGACCGGTACTCCTTGATCATGGCATCCTTCCATTACTGCATCCCTAATCCTGGGAACTTCAGATTCTTCAATATCTTCAATAGGTAGTTTTCTGTATTTGTTGAGTCTTCGTCGCTTGTTCTTCGAAACAAGTCTCTCTTGTAGGTGATGGTAAACAGTCTTTTCTACAAGACAAGTTCAATTGCATGATTAGAAACATCTCATAGATTTCAGAACAAATTCTTACACATAAAGACATATGTCATACAATCATGCAATTATCTTAGCCAATGCTTTAATACAACATTCATCTATATCCCGTATTCATACGGTAACTTTCTAGATACCTTCCATCTCTACCAAAACATTGTTAAGAGTATGCACTACTCCAACATGTCAGCAAAGAGGTTTCATTCTAGATAAGTAGCAATGGAATGTTGTACAGTACCATAGGCCACTTACCCATTACTTACATATTAGTAGTATCTTGTTCATTAATGCAACTTCTATAAAATGCATAATATACATCCTAAATCTAGGAACATAAGTATGTACATGACTGAACAACATCATTTAAGTGATCATATATACAAGAAATGACAATTCAAATACTTATCTTTGTTTGTTTGTTGGGTGGACTCCCTCTCAATCTTTGCTTCCTTACAGGAATTACTGGAGTGTGCTCCCTCTTGATCTTTGCTTCCTGGATTATCTGTCTTTGAACTTATATCTATCATGTACCACTATGCATGCTTAAGTGTGCACTAGTGTCATCATTGTGTCATCCTCAAGATCTCATATATAATCATACATGCATTAGTATAATCTCAATACTATCAAAACATTATGATTCTAAATATGTATGGTCATGATCATTTCATACACAGGTAATTTGTCACAAGTGTTAGTATTCAAGGTTTCAGGGAGTACTTTTACTCATGCATATTCTTATTTGACCATAGGACTCTTCTAGTTTGTCATATCATCAATCAAAGTAAGAAGCATAATATGCATAAACCCATGATTACTCAAACCTATAACTTCATGAAGAATCAGTATCAATCATACAAAAGTATACTTATATAAGATCCTAACACAAGGTAGGATTCTAACTTGATATAGGAAAAACATACCTAGATTATCATGTTTGCGAGTTATGTCTAACATACCCAAACAATGTCTTCTTTGTTCTCTTCAATGATTTAGAGACCTTGTGCGAGTAACCTGTATATCTTATAGGTTAAGCATTGTAGAACCAAATTATGCATGCCTCGTAAGTAGAGCTTCTATGTGATCAATGGATATGGATGAGTTTTTGTCTTCATGTCACCATGGTCATATGTCTTGATCTAGAACTCGATTTGTCTTTCTTGATGTACCTTTCATGTTAGTGGACAACATCATCCTCATACAACACCACAGTGCATTAGTACAATCATAAGTATTATAACCCTAATCAATGAATGTCTTCTATCATTCACATGCATTCATATTTTTACTAAGGTGATAAGACAAGTCTAAAAATTAATCAAGATTGTACTAACCTCAATAATATGAAGACAAACATATCATAAACGTAATCATGAACAGATTTCAAAACATACATGTATCTCCTCAATTCATACCTGTTGGGATTGCTTGTAGACTTCTTATGTAAGGCCTTAGCCTCATCTCCCTCTGGAACTGGAACTTCTTCACTTATGTAGGTGTCCAATTCATTCTCTTCTAGGATTAACCCAATCCACTTTGATTTGTTGAAACTGGATCTAGAGCTGGCTAGGGTTTGACAAAGAAACCCTAAAAATCCAAACTTGGGATTTCAAATTTATGTCTAGACAGGGAGATGAATTTGACTGAGGCGAGTAAGCTGGTGTGCTCATATTTTGAAAACTCCAAAAATTGACCCTTCAAATTTGACCTGGGAATTTCGGATTTGCAACTTCTGTCAAAATCTGGTTTTCTGGTTTTCTGGTCAAAATCTCGAACTAGGGTTTGATAGAGCCCAGGGTTCTGCCCAACCAAAAAGTTTGATCTTGGTCTCTAAATTTTGATTTTGCTGAGGAGATAAATCCTATGCTGAGAGAACTCCAAAATTCCACTTCTGTCAAAAGCCCTAATTTCTCGCAGCAGTGACGGACCAAAAATGAAAATGCTCAAAATCCAATTCTGTTTTGACAAAAATATATTCCATATTGTTTCTGGTACATCTCTGAAATTTTGGATCCTCGAGGTCTGAATATTCAGCCTATGGTAGAATGACCTATCATCTTTTCAACCCCATAGATCTGACCTCAAATGGATTCTCTATGAGAGAGATATGCTAAGTGTCGCAACATGACCTATTTATGGGATGAAACAGCATAGCGAACTTGTACGGCGTTCCACGTGTCACTGTTTCAACTTCGGCCTCTAAAACTCAGACCTATGAAACTAGAGTCTGTTCCCTAACTACCACTTTTTACAGAATTCCATTTTGAGCTTCATATCCCGAGATATGACCTATGTTCCTAGGTCACCTATTTAGGGCTGCATTCTGGAAGAGGCAGAAACCCTAACTTGTACGGATCATATCTCACAAATTACAATAAATATGAGGTTGATCTTCTGACACAAGGTACATGAACATTTCATATTCGTCCTGTAAAGGTTTCAGATCCTGAACCTTCGCCAAAACTGATTTATAGCGAAAGTTCCACGATGACTAGTTTTTACTATATCAAGCCCTAGCTTCCAAATTGTCGCAAGTGCAACAAGTGACATAAATTCCATACAATGCCTTCCTTCAGGATAGCTCTGATACCATGTTATTTTTTCAATATTTAATTCAATATGATATAGGATCTTAACTGAGAGAACAACATGTACAGCATATCAAACATAAGAGACAAGAGACACAAAGCATTTCACCGGGGAAAACCAAGAAGGTGAAAAACCCCGCAACTTCCTCAAAGATAGAATGAGCACCAATACAAAGATCACAAAGATCAAACCCCAAAACAAGAGATAGTCTCCTAGAAGCTTATCCTCCTCCACTTGTGCGCACTCCTCCTCTCTCTCACTAATGCGAAGTGAATGAGGGAATGAATGAATAAATAAAGAGGTACTCCTCTCTATTTATACTTTACCTTTACTTGCCTTTGAATCTAACTAGGTCGACCTCCCTTAGGAGAGTCTAATAACCCATTACCACTTGTCACTAATCCGACCCCACTAGGGTGGTCTAATAACCCTTTAATTCATACTGGGCCGACCCCTCTAAGGTGGTCTAATAACCCATCAATTATAAGTTACGACACTTACAATATAACTTGTGACACTTGCAAATACAAATGAAGACACTTCTAATTGGAGGAATAATACATCTCCATCAAGAATACATTAAATTACAAATGTAATACATAGGAGAATATCTTCCGAAGTTACAAATACATCAACATTGTGGAGCCACGACAAGGTAAAAGTGTATACTTAGTGCATGGGGTGAAGCTGGTGAGACCTGAACAGGAAGGTTCAAGTGGATGGCACTCCTACAAAACAAAGAGTTGGAAAAATGGTAAGGAAAAGAGGACAAATAAAATGGGGTGAATGAACAAGACATAATTGGATGGAAAATAAATATGTTGAGCAGACTCCATGGCACATATGAGAATCCATAGACCAAGGCGAAGTCAATATGGTGGTAGAAATGCAAAGCAATGAGGGGGGAAACCAGTTGGGGGATGGAAAAATATTTTTGGACCCATATTGGGTTCTAAATATTCTTATTGGGAGGCTCCTACAAGAAAAAGATCAAATTGATGCACTGATAAGGCTCTTGATGGCACACCTACACAAGGATGTCAATGTTATTCAGACAAAGCTAGACTTGGTGTTGGAAACAAACAATTCTCATGTGCATATACCAAATCAACCACCCGGGAATGAATTTGTTGGGATCTAGGTTCCTCATCTGTGATATTTGTTTGTTTCTAACGATGCCTAGCATGTTAATTTATCTTTGTGTAGATCATGACAGTCTTTTGGTCTCAATTTCATAAAAACCTTTCCCGGTTTCCTTGTGAAGGGAATGATATATTTTTGAAATTCTCAGGACATGTTTAATGCCTCTGTTGAAGTAGTATGATATTTTAATTGGTTGGCCTCGTTTCCATTTTGATAGGCCATCTAGCGAAAATCTTGTTTTGTAACTTTAATGTTCCAGTATCTTTGTTAATACAATATCAAGCTTTAAAAAAATGGTATTTATTGTAAAATTATGTTGACAATAATACAAAGACTTGACTTTTATTTAACAAAAAAAGGGTGCCAAGGGGTGAGTCCTGCATATAAATAATCAAAGAAGCAATACAACAATGTGGAGATTTTACGATTGAAATGTCGATGAAAAATTATATATAATACAATCTAGTAACCCTAAAATCATAATTAGATGGAGGGGGTGTTGGGTTCTCCAAAATTATGCTCAATGGTCCAAAACTCATGTAACTACTCATATATCCCATTATGAAATCGGTCACATGTTCTTGTCCAGGGATCTGCTAAGTATGGAAAATTTATCTTACATTGTAGGAGGAAGGAAGAGAATATTAATGTGGAACAAAATCCCATCATAGGGATATGACACTATAGTAGTAAAACTTTTGATTATTATGGACATCACAAAGATAATAACCATAAGCCAAAGAGGGCCCACATGGCACAACTAGATACTAAGCATGCATACATATTGTGCTACATGACACCAAGCATGTGTGTGTGTGTGTTGTTGGGGATTTACTCTACTATTATTACCAATTATAGGAGATTTACAATCTGATTCATATACTTAAACACATTAAGATAACAATGGCAACAGATAAACAAAGAACACATAAATTACCCTAGAAACTTGATCTAGGGAAAGCCAACGAGCCAGTTAGCTCTCGACTCATCTATTATCAAGCATAAATTTAGTACACTTGAGTGGCACCAACTCAAACCAGTTAGCACTCATTATTACATATGTGATTACCCTCACTCACACTATACTACACTCATCATCCTTCCTTACATAGACATTACATCTTGTTTATAGGTTCAATGAAAATAAATACTCACTAATGGTAGACCATAACCTTCTAATCGAATATGGTTACAGCTGCCTTGACCCATCAACCATAGTCGACTATTCGTTAAGAATCCAGTTGTCCAAGTGTCTATCAAATTCATGCTTCGTCGATTTTCGTCGACCAGTCATTTGTCATTGACCAAACAACTATTCCAGTCGGTCAGCCAACCAGACTTCCACTATTTGTTTCCTTTGACTCTAGTCAACTTATACCAATCAATTATTGACTTTGCTGGTCAATTTATATGCAAAGAATATATCATTGCCAACATTTTCCCACTTGTTGTCTTCTTTTCATAAATAGTAGATACAGAACTTTAGTTCATTCAAGAAGGGCTTCCCAGCCCATTGTTTCCCTACACCAGGAAAAATTCTCTATGCTTATCGACTTCACCAATGAGTCTGCAACATTCTTCACTGTGTCTACCTTTTTAAGTAACACCTTATTTGTTAAGCCCTAAATATGGGCACATTTCCCCCTATATTGTGGTTCATTACATTAGTTTTGATGTCGTCTTTGGTCCATTAGTGGTAATTGTCATAAGTATGGCTATATTATTTATGTCGGCTAGTTAGTTGGGATTATACCCCTTAGGCTCCTATATATAGGAAGGAGACCTTTCATTTGGAGTATCTTGCCTTGTCTTGTCTTGTGTACTTAGTACATTGTGTAAGGAGGTTTCCCCCTCGAAGAGGCTTGTTATTTAGCTATTTTCTTCAATCAATTCATGGAGTACTCTTTCTAATCTATTTCTGCTCTTTTCATACTATTTTGGAAATTTGTTGCTTAACATTTGGTATCAAAGCCCTTTCCTCGGGACTGGTTTCTTCGAAACAAGTCATCTTGGAATTTTCGCTATAATTTTTTTCTACGAGGGTTTAGAGAGCGAGACTTAAAACCCATATAGGGAAAAGGTTGAGCTAACTTTGGTCCAAGTTTTAGATCCTGAAATTTTACAGGTTTGGAGATATTTTCTCTAGAATCTAGGGCTTCTGACTAGTCTAAAACCTAGTCTAAAACAGGTGTTCTGAGAAAAAAGGTCATATCTGGGGCACGCAATATCCAAATTGAGTGAGACGTGTTGAATCTAAAAGAATACAGACCACGGTATCTGTGGTAGGGTTTTCAACCTCAGATACATAAAAATTGGACATGTGGCATACAGTACAAGTCGTTATTCTGGAAAGACCCAAAAAAGAGGTGTTGGGATATTTGCAATAAAGTATTATTGGAAAATCCAAATTAGATAAGACCTATGGAATTGGAAAGAGGACACATCAGGATACAACACTGCGAATTTTCAAACCTAGAGGAGCATAAATTTAAAATTTATATCAGGTTCAATTCGGCCTTAAAATTGTCTTCCAATCAGGGTTTGAAAAGGTACGCCATTTTTAATTTTGATTAACTTTGAGTAGAAGGATCTAATTGTGGTGACACCTAAGGTGTGATATCTATTTATATTGTTAAAAAATCCACCAAAAGGAAGTGTAAAGACCTACACTCCATCCAAACCCCCAAAGTATCCATCCTCGACGCATGATGAAAGGGAAGACCTCTCTTTTAGATTGTCCCAGTTAGAAGATATGATTAAAGGGTCTGTGAAAAAAGTTGATTTGGATCATTTAGAGGAGACGTTGAATAAAATGGAGGAAAATATGAAAGGTTCAGTGAGAAAAATTGATTTACTCAATCTAGAGGAGAAGTTGATGGGGAATATGACAAATATTGTTAATCTCATACAAAATTCAATGGATACTCTTCCTACATGTAATGATGTGTTCCAGGATACTCAGGAGGATAAATATAATTCTCATGTTGAGAAACATTCCATGAATAAGAATATTCCAAGAGGAAATGATTTTTGTAATGGAAGTCATCAGGGATGGTCACCAAGGGGTACCCAACTTCCCAAGATTGACATGAGAAAGTTTGATGGCAATGATCCAATAACATGGATATTCCAAATGGAGAAATTCTTTGATCTACACCAGGTTCCAACTTTGCAAAAGGTAACTATTGCATCATTATATTTAGATCCTTATCAATTTGTATGGTACCAATGACTTTGTGACTGTAAAAAGGACTCTATTATATCTTGTTCTATATCCATCAAATAATTAATTGCACATTATGGGGATATTAATAGCAATACCTTCTTTAGCCAATTAATAAATCTCAAGCAAAAAGGTCCAGTTGCAGAGCACATCAAACAGTTTCAGAAGCTAAGTCTTAGAGTGAAGAACATTCTAGAAGATAATATGTTGGATCTCTTCATTGGCACCCTGAAGGATAACATTCAACATGAGGTGTGTCTCTTTGAACCACCATCCTTGGAGAAAGCCTTCATGATGGCAAGGAAGGTTGAAAGTAAAAATATGACGATGGCTACTAGAAAGAGCACCTCCAACACATATTGAGAGAATATTGTTACTTCTTCTAACCCACCTCAAAGGTTGACACCTCAACAAATAGAGGAAAGAAGAGCAAAAGGCCTATGTTTTAATTGTGATAGAAAGTAAAGTAAGGGACATAAGTGTGGTGAGAAGAAATTATTTTACATAGAATGTGAATAGGGAGAACCAAAAGAACAAGAACCATCTCCAGATGAAGAAATAGAAGATACAACTTCAAAAGAGATTACTCCCGCCATAACATGTCATGCATTGGATGGAATTAGCACTCCTCAAACTCTCAAGATCGAAGGATTTATCAAAAAGAAAAATGTAATAGTGTTGATTGATTATGGTAGTACTCATAATTTCATTCACTATAAATTAGCAAAATATTGCAATTGCTTTGTATATCCAACACCAGAGTTTCAAGTAATGATTGCAGATGGAGGAACTATCAACTGCTCAGGGAAATGTCATAATATAAATCTTACTATGGGAGAATATGTATTGAATAATCCAATGATTACTATTCCATTGGGTGGTGATGATGTTGTCTTAGGAGTTCAATGGTTACAATCTTTGGGAACTGTGGCTTTTAATTTTCAGAAGCTTTGCATGAAATTTTTATGGGAAGGAAAGGAATATGAATTACAGGGTATCACAAGAAAACCAAGCAAGGTGATAAGCTCTAATGGTATGACAAAATTGATGAAAAGGGGACATCAAGGTGCAATTGCACAATTATGCTCATTATATGTTCAAACATCTGAGCCTCATATTTCCCCAGATCTCCAAAGGGTCATTAATAAGCATTCCAAGGTATTTGAAGATATTCCAAAAGGTCTTCCACCTGTCTGAGATTTCGATAATGCAATTCACTTAATCCCAGGAAGTGTTCCTCCTAACATCAGACCTTACAGAAACTCCTATGGACAGAAGAGTGAAATTGAGAGTATGGTTGAAGAAATGTTCGAGGCTAGCATAATTAGGCCAAGTCAAAGTTCTTACTCTGCACTAGTGGTAATGTTACACAAGCCGGATGGATCATGGCGTATGTGTCCAGATTATATAGAGCTCAACAAGATCACCATTAAAGATAAGTTTCTCATTCCTGTAATTGATGAATTGCTAGATGAATTACATGGAGCAGTTGTATTCACAAAGTTGGATCTTCGATCTGGGTATCATCAAATTAGAATGAAAGATGAAGACATCATAAAACCAACATTCATAACTCATGAAGGTCATTATGAATTTCTAGTTATGCCATTTGGTCTCACTAATGCACCTTCCACGTTTCAGGGTTTGATGAATTCCATTTTCAAGCATTTTCTTATAAAATTTTTGCTAGTATTCTTTGATGATATACTAATCTATAGCAAGTATTGGGAAGAACATGTTCAACATGTTGACATGGTACTACAACTAATACAGGAGAAACAACTATATGCAAAACCTTCCAAATGTTTCTTTCGGGTGAAGGAGGTAGAGTATTTGGGTCATATTGTATCTCATGAAGGTGTCAAGGTAGACACTAACAAAATTAAATCCATGATAGACTGGCCAATTCCCAAAAACTTGAAGAATCTTCGAGGATTCTTAGGTCTAACAGGGTACTACCGCAAGTTTTTTCAAAATTATGGAAGAATAGAGGCACCTCTAATAGCATTATTGAAGAAAGATACATTTTCTTGGACTCCAGAGGCAACTCAAGCTTTTGAACAACTTAAACAAGCAATGTGCACAGCTCCTGTATTGGCCACACTAGAATTCACAAAAACCTTTATTGTGGAATGTGATGCTTCAGGAAATGGCATTGGCGTTGTTCTAATGCAAGAAGGACACCCACTTGCTTTCACAAGTCATCCAATCAGGGAAAGAACTTACAAAATCCCATTTATGAGAAGGAAATGTTGGCAATATTACATGCTCTTAAGATATGGCGTCCTTATCTAATAGGTAGGCACTTCAAGGTCAAAACATATCATGATAGTCTTAAATACTTCTTGGAACAGAGATTATCTTCAGAAGAGCAACAAAAGTGGGTAACCAAGTTGTTGGGATATGACTTTGAAATCATCTATATAAAAGGGAAACATAATGTGGTGCCCGATGCACTCTCTATAAAAGATGAAGATGTTGGGGCATTACTTTGTTCCATTTCCATTCTACAACCAGATTGGATAGTAGCAGCAAGGGAAGAATGGAAAAAAGACCTATTTGTGTGGACGCTCATTCAAAAGCTAAAGAATGATCCCAGTGTGTCAAATACTTTTGTGTGGAAAAATGATTCGCTATGGTATAAGGATCACTTATATTTATGCAAAAACTCCCAATTGAAGCAGAAGGTCCTTTTTGAATTACACGCCTCTCCTATAGGTGGGCACTCAGGATTCCTGAAAACTTACCACGGGGTAAAAAAGGATTTTTTCTAGGAAGGTCTTAAATCTGATGTTCAAAGGTTTGTAGTTGAATGCTTGGTTTGCCAACAGAATAAGGGTGAAACAGTTAAGACCCCAGGACTTCTACAACCATTAGACATACCTTGTCAGCACTGGGAGGAAGTCTCCGTGGATTTTATCCCAGGTCTACCCAAGTCAGAAGGAAAGAATATTATTATGGTGGTTTTTGATATACTCACGAAGTATGCACACTTTTGTGCACTCGCTCACCCTTTTAATGCAAGCACAGTAGTTGCAACCTTTAAGGAAACTGTTCAAAAGTTACATGGAAATCCGTTGATTATTGTAAGTGATAGAGATCCAATTTTCACTGGAAAATTTTGGACTAAATTATTTTCCTATTTGGGTACTCAATTAGATCACAGTTCATCTTATCACCCTCAATCTGATGGGAAAATTGAGATCGTGAACAAGTGTTTGGAAGGCTATCTTCATTGTTTTGCATCTGATAAACCAACACAGTGGGTGAAATGGTTCACTTTGGCAAAATGGTGGTACAATACTTCCTTCCATACATCATCAAAAATGTCTCCATTTATGGCACTTTATGGGTACCAACCTCCATCTATAACATCTCCCTTAAAAGGGAAATCTAAAGTTCAAGCCATGGAAGATCACATAGAGCACTAGCAAGAAGTTCTCCAGATACTTAAGGACAACCTGACTATGTCAAAAAACAGGATGAAACAACAAGATGATCAACATTGCAATGAAAGGAGTTTTGAAGCAGGGGATTGGGTATTTCTCAAGCTACAACCTTACAAGCATATGTCTCTCAAGTTATTAAAGAAGGACAATAAATTAGCACACAAGTATTATTGTCCTTATAAAGTGTTGCAGAATATTGGTAGTATGGCCTACCTTCATCTTCAAGAGTACACTAGTTTTCCATGTTTCTTGCTTAAAGAAGGTAATAGGAGACAAGATCTAAATTCAAACAATATTGTCGGAGCTTGATGAAGAATGAAAAGTCATATTGGAACCTGAACAAATCACTGAAACAAGGACTAAACATCTACAAAATAGGGCTATTACTGAGTACCTCATAAAGTGGAATAACTTACCAGTTGAACATTCGACATTGGAAGATGAGTCCTTCATATGAAAGCATCCGCAACTAATCAAGCGTTGAGGACAACACTTGTCTGAAGGGGAGGGACATGTTAATCCCTAAATATGGGCACATTTCCCCCTATATTATGGTTCATTACATTAGTTTTGATGTCGGATTTGGTCCATTAGTATTAATTGTCATTAGTATGGTTATATTAGTTATGTCGGCTTGGGTCAGTTAGTTGGGATTGTACCCCTTAGTCTCCCATATATAGGAAGGAGACCTTTCCTTTGGAGTATCTTGTCTTGTCTTGTCTTGTGTACTTCTTACATTGTGTAAGGAGGTTTCCCCCTCGAAGAGGCTTGTTATTCATCTATTTTCTTTAATCAAGTCATGGAGTACTCTTTATGATCTATTTCTGCTCTTTTCATACTATTTTTGGAAATTGTTTGCTTAACATTATTGTTCTCCATCATCTCCCTCACGAAACGATATTGAACACCAATGTGTTTTGTCTCTGAATGATATGTTGGATTCTTCGCTAGGAAGATTGCACTTTAACTGTCACAATCCAACCTAACAACATTATACCCAAACCCAACATCTGAACACACCTTCTATAACCAAACCACTTCCGTGCATACATGAGTAGCTACCATATATTTAGCCTCAGTAGTCGACAGTGCAATGACTGACTACCTTCTACTCACCCAACTAATTTCTCTATAGAATAACTTAAACACATATTCGCTAGTCGATCATCTGTGATCGATGTATCCAACCCAATTGGAATCAACAAAACCTTGTACATTGATTTCCTTGTTGTCCTCGGGCCATCCTCCCTAACATATTGAAAAATTCATTGTTCTACGTATAAGATACCCGAATACTCTCTTAACTACGATCCAGTGCTATTTACCAAGCATCGTCATGTATCTGCTCAATACTCCCAGTACATGGGAAATATCAAGTCATGTACAGACCATTGCATACATCAGATTACCAATATCACTTGTAGAGGGCACATTCAACATGTACTCCTTTTATTCTTGTGTCTTGGGTCACTATTCAGTAGATAACTTGACTTCCATGAGAATAGGAACCTTGATCGGTCAACTATCTCGCAAGTTGAAACGTTTCAAGACTATCTCAACATATTTCCTTTGACTTAACGAGAGCATTCTTCCTACTTGATCTCTCTTTATTTCCATTTCAAGAATGAAATTTGCTTCTCTGAGATATTTCATGCCAAATTCTAAGAGGATAAGTGCAATTTTACCTCTTTTATCATATCCATGTTATTCCCAACCAACAACATGTCTTCGACATATAAAGCCACATATATGAAGTGATCAGTGACTTTCTTCAAATACACACAATGATCTACCTAACTCCTCACCAGGGATGATTTTAAGGGCAAATTTTCGCCCATGGGCGAAATTAGAGGGACTTAGAAAATTTGGTGGGCGAATTTTTATATGATTTTTATTTTCAAAATTTTAATTAATTCGTCTATAATTTATTTAGAAAAATAATGTTTAATATGGAAATAGCCCTTTCATATAAGGAAGGAGAGGCCCAGAAAACGGATTTCGCCCCCAGAAATTCTGTAAATTCCTTTCATCCACCCATCGAAATCAGTAAAAATTGTTATGAATAACTCATTCGCCTCCGGATTTCTGGCCATGGAGATTAATACTTGCAATTTCACCCTCGATTTTGCTGGTAAATCCAAAATACCACTCTTATCGCCCCTCGATTTTACCTTTGGAGAATTTATTTGGAGAAATTCGTCCATAAATCGTGGAAATGGGAGCTCGATTTTGCTAGTAAATCCAAAATACCACTGTTATCGCCCCTCGATTTTCCCTTTGGAGAATTTATTTAGAGAAATTCATCCATAAATCATGGAAATGTGGGTAGAAAGGTAACAATTCCATCCTATATAATGACAAAATCTAGTTTCAAAGGTGAATAATGTTTCAATTTGGAAAGTGGGTGTTTCAATTTGGGTTATTTGGGAGTTGCAGGCTCTTGGCACTAGGGTTTTTTGGAGCTTATTCCTTCAACCCATTTAAATTCTTAGTTCTTTGTTTTGAGTGAACTTTGTAAGCTCTTGGTACTTTGATTTCACATATACAAAAAATATAGCTAGTATCTATACATTTTCTAAATGGTGGCTTCCTTGTATATCTTTAGTGATTGCACAATCAAAGTATGGAGTTTTGTTGGTGTACTAGGTTCTGGTAGTATTAGTAAGTCAATCAAGCTATCATCACAGGTTGCGGTTGCAGCTCATGATAAGCACATCAAGTCTGTGGCTGTTGCTCTGAAAGACAGCCTTGTCTGTACTGGTTCTCAGGGTTGTTGGACTATGAATTTATACTTATATCTGCAAGGACTTCTAGCAAAAGATGACTTCCATTGCAACATAATTACTTTTTGACCCAAGTCTTATACCATGTTTTTAATCAGGATCGAACAGCTCGTGTATGGATATTACCATATTTGGTACCAATACTAGTGCTAAGAGACCACAAAAGAGGAGTTTGGTGTGTAGAATTTTCACCTGTAGATCAATGTGTGATGGCAGCATCTGGTGACAAGACATTCAAAATATGGGACTGATCAGATGGTTCTTGCCTGAAGACATTTGAAGGTCATACTGCAAGTGTACTATGAGCTTCCTTCCTCACTCGTGGAACACAGTTCGTTTCTTCTGGTATAACCTCTTGCCTGACATCTTTAGGTCTAATTTAGTTTCTTATTCTTATCCTTATAATTACACTTTTTAAAAGTGATGATGGAATTGTTTTCTCTACTGTTTGGAACCTCTTTTTTTTCACAGGCGCAAATGGCTTGTTGAAATTGTGGACAATCAAGTCAAATGAATGTATTGCAACATTTGATCAACACGAGGATAAGGTGACTTTCAGCTTCCCTAAGTTTCAAACTCACATATTTACTTCTACAGGACATCATAGTTGCATCTGTAATTATATTCTTCCCTGGGAACTACCTTTACCCTCTGCATCCCTATCCAAATGAGCTCCTTCTTTAAAAAGGAAAATCACTATGCCCCTATAGCAGTGTAGCTAAGTTGCCAACGTACATGGGTATGGGTATGACACTTTTGAAACCAAGAATGGGTGTAGGAATTGACAATTTGACATTCATGATTCAAAATTCCAATCCATCATTGAACATCATACAATGATTAGAAAAAACAATAAAATTTTATCATTAATGTCTTATTAATAGCTCGAGTCTAAAATGAAGTACATAATTGTTAATGCATTAAAAAATTGCCTAATGGCATTTCCAAAAATGAAACATAAAATACAACACAGCCGGTCCCTGAAGGCAAGTCTACTAGTTGTGTGGCATTCTCATCATCATTGGCTACAATAAAAATGGCACCAAAATCCCTATCTTTTTCTTCACTGATGGATTGTTGCTCTGTTCAATATGAAAATGAAATGGTAAAGATGAAGTGTGTTTTTGTGTGTTTGAATTCATGAGAGTGTTTGGGAAGTGATGGGTTAGGGTTTTGGAGGGGGGGCACCTTTTTCATTTTATATTTGGGGTTTTTCTTCTTTCAATGAAGAAGCCACATTTGCAAAACGCAAATTTTGGGTTTGGGTACCCAAACTGGGGTGTGCCACTGTTTTTTGGATGGGAGGTGTCGTTCTGAATCCAATTGGTGCCCTAGTGTTCTTCTAGGTGCATACCCACTCCTGAACCAGGTACAACATATGTGTGTGTACCCATACCCATACCCATAGGTCCCTTACCCAGTTCATGCATCCAGAATTGTGGTTTGTGCACCCCGACAGCTTAACCCTGTATCCATACTTAAAGAGTTTTTATCCTTATTGTACCCATAACTGCACCCAAATATTTCCATTCAACATATCGGGATATATTTTCTTGTGTGGAAACTCTCTTCAATCTTTAGGTTATTATGTGCTTGTTAATGAGTAGATAGCAATTTAAGCATTTTATGGTCTATTCCAAAACCTGGTGCTAGTTTGTATTTACTGTATTCTTGTTCATCCTATATGTTTTTGAGTTTTATAGAAATTTGTGTTTGTTGAAAGCAATATTGACAACACTTGAAGTTTCCTTGTATATTAGTCACTTTGTTTGCTTCTAACTTGTGCAGTTTGTGAACCCTGGCAGCTTAACCCTGTGCCCATACTTCAAGAGTTTTTATCCTTTGTACCCATAACTGCACCCAAATATTTCCATACACATAGCAGGGCATATTTTCTTGTGTGGGAACTCTCTTCAATCTTGAGGTTATTATATGCTTGTTAATGAGTAGGTATCAATTTAAGCATTTTAATGGTCTTTTCGAAAACCTGTTGCTAGTTTGTAATTTCTTTATTTTTCTTCATCGTATTTATGTTTTTGAGTTTTCTAGAAATTTGTGTTTGTTGCAAGCACATTGACAATACTTGAAGTTGCCTTGTCTTTAGTCACTTTTTTTTCCTTTAACTTGAGCAGTTTCTTTGATCTTCTCTTAAATCTTTATAAATCTTCTCTTAAATATTGATCTTCTCTTAAATGGTCTTTTTGAAAACCTGTTGCTAGTTTGTAATTTATTTATTTTTCTTCATCGTATTTATGTTTTTGAGTTTTCTAGAAATTTGTGTTTGTTGCAAGCACATTGACAACACTTGAAGTTGCCTTGTCTTTAGTCACTTTTTTTTCCTTTAACTTGTGCAGTTTCTTTGATCTTCTCTTAAATCTTTATAAAACTATTTGCCTTGGGATCATTTTTTCCACAAAAAATCGTAATTTTTATTCTAGCAGATTGAAAATTATATTTCTCGTGCGTCTTTAAGACACCGGAAACTAAAAAGAGGCCAAAAGACCCCGATTGCCTTGGAAAAAAAGTCATCTCCACCTTCTTACATGTAGGATTGCAGCATCCAGAAAAGATTATGCGCAGAAGGACATTACAGTTTTCAAAAAGGGTTGGCTCACCAAAAAACATGTTATAGGTTTATCCTAGTCTCGGTGTACTTTCCTAAATTGAGCCCCAATATTACATCAAAAAAAACAAAGTAAGAAAATTAAGGCTGAAAAGCTGGCTGTCTGAAGCTTCCAGCATCTAGAACTTCTGATGAAAGAAGGAATACTACAGACAGGAGAGAGAGAAAGCGGATACTCCATCCTTGACTTCCTGTATGGACAAATCACCCTGAGCTAAGAGAAACCGCCTTGGATGATCATAAACCTTCAACATCCTGGTTGAGTTCCCTTTAAATATGAAAAAATGATATACATCATCGAAGGATATCATGAATCTGAGGTTCGTTTCTCAACCATTTATGTTAGCCTTGGGACTGTACTACTTGCATGTATAACAAAGCTTGGTGGGTGCTGATATTCTTGAATATAAATATTTGGATGCATTTCATAACTAATTTGTTTAGAATTTGAAAATTAACATTTCTGTTAGTGTTCATATCTTTTTTAATATACTATGGAAAGCAGAAAACTTTGAGCTTGAGGCACAGTGATGTGTTCATCCATTATAGAAAAGTTATGTTTGTCTATTCCAATCCTTATAGCTGATAACATTACCCATTATAGTATATTCCTAGTTATGTTTACCTGTGGATTGATCATTGTCTTTCTGTAGATCTGGGCAATGGATATTGGCAAGAATACAGAAATGCTGGCAACTGGTGGCAGTGATTCTCTTATCAATTTGTGGCATGATTGCATTGCTACAAACGAAGAGGAGGCTCTGCTCAAAGAGGTATGCTGGGTGATTATCAGTTTGGAATTTAAGAATGCTAATATGCAATTTGTAAGTGTCGAAATTGTAGCAGTGATTTTGATGACAGTGAATTTGTCCTACTTGTGTGGTTTCTCAGAGTTGTCTTTTCTGAAGAAAGACTTTGATTCTTGTTATTTTTTTGTAGCCTTAGTCTAATATGCAATCCTTAATTTATTTGTCTGGTACATTTTTGTTAAAATTATACTTCTTGATATATGCTTTTCTGGTTCAGGAGGAAGCAGCATTGAAAGACCAGGAACTAGTAAATGCTCTTGCAGATACTGACTATGTGAAAGCAATTCAACTTGCATTTGAATTAAGAAGACCTTATAAGCTCCTTAATGTCTTTACTGAACTGTATGCAGAGAATGTGATCTTTGTGAATGACCAGGAACTAGTAAATGCTCTTGCAGATACTGACTATGTGAAAGAAATTCAACTTGCATTTGAATTAAGAAGACCTTATAAGCTCCTTAATGTCTTTACTGAACTGTATGCAGAGAATGTGATCTTTGTGAATGAGATGCTTGCTCCTAGATGAAAGATTGTAAGGTTTCAACCTTTTTAATCCACTAAGAATTCCATGCAATTTTATAGACCCAGTGGAAATAATCTATGATATTTTTAACAATGAAAAGGTTTTATACACCTATGAATCACATTGACTAGTTTCATGGAACCATGTTGACCTTCATAGTGAAAATGATACCATGAATTCGGGCCTTACTGCGCTGAAGATTCCTAGCATCTTTCCACAAGCATATTGGTATTGGATAGGAGCTGGTGCTTTGTTGGGGTTTACATTACTCTTCATTGTGCTTCTTAACTTGGCTCTTGCATATATAAATCGTGAGTAAGGCTAAAAGACTGAAATATTAATGATGCCACTCATTAATATTGCTCCTTAATTACCGTATGCCATATTAATGATGTCACTTTTAATGCCATCAACTCTCATTTATAACAGTAACCATTGTTATCATTTTAGGCTAAAAGACTGAAATTGATGTTGTTAGTTGGCAGTAGTTTGATTTCATTCAATAGTTTCATGTTGGTGTTTGCATCAGAATGATTCCATCCTCATGCAGCATATGCTTGATCTTCTTTTAGTTTTTAATGAATATCTTGAGTTAATTTGTTGTCAACCTATTTTCAGGGTTCACAAGTGTACTCTATCTATTATGAGTAGCTTACCTAAGCAGTGAAACAGAGAACTAAAACTATATCAATTTTAGGTCAATGGGAGATGCTTCAAAGTCTGTTCACTGAAGTACTGGCAATATGAAAAAGTGTAATAGCTATTACTCTGTCACTTTCCAGTGTATTCTATCAAGCTTGAAATTGACGGTTCTATTCTCAACAATTATGAACTTTGCAAATGGATAAGAGTATTCTGGAATCCAACATGGAGTGCTTCATTTTGTCAATTTGTTGCTTGATTATGCTGAAATCTATAGGTAGTATTCAGACTCCAGAGCAGATTTAAACATGCTCCGATCTTAATGGTAGAAAGCCCTCTGCAAGCCAAGAAAATTTGTTTAGTATTTATCTATGTTCCAAGCCTCAAGTTACTTTCATTAGAAATAAGAAATGTCACTAGAAGATGAATTTGAGAAAACCGAAATATATCTACAGCAACTTTATATTTGTAATATTATGTTTCAATAAGGATTCTAGCTTGTAGACTTATTTCAACTCATACTTTCACTTACAATCTTCCTTTGTTCTGCTGCAATATTGGATTCATTACACTAGGAAATTCCTGAGGTCTAAAGATCAATTATCTTTCTCTAGTTGTTTAGTTTCTTGCCCCATAGCCTACAGTAATGGGACATTAGTTACTTCAAGCATAAATTGCTTGCATTTTAAGATCCCTTTTACTCATCATTTTGTAAGAAATATGATTTCCGACTTAATTTTGAGCAAACATTTATATTGATTTTCCTATTTTAATGTATTTCTGTAATTTGAGATCCATTTAGATTGTAATATGATCACTTACATTGTTTCTCAAAGTTGAATGGTTCTTATCTATTGTTCTTTTTGCAATTCAGCATATATTTTATACAAATCTATATCCGATTTTGCTCACATTTGTTGCATCATGGTTGTACAAGCACATGTATTTTACTATCTTAAATGTGTAAAATGTTGATTCCATGCATATCTATTCCTTTGCAAATATAATTTAGGCTCTCTGGATGATTCCTATCCATCACTACCTACTATGACACAAATTGTAAAGAATATCATCTTCCCCAGCTGCCCCCCACCATCAATATTCAATAACCTTCTACTTTACTGATTAGAAACTAATTTCCAGGGAATTTGTTAGAACATATATGGCATGTAACTACTACTATACACAACCTATATCCTTACAATGTAGTGATTTAATTTATATACCATAGAGCTTTGAAAGGCTTCATCTGCAGTTGAGGATTGATGAAACTATCAAAAAGTGAACATCCAAATATGTAACATATTAAATTATATTAACAGGAAACATGGCTATATGCTTCTTATTTCTCACCATATAAAGGTTTGTCCTAATTGGTCGGAATATAAGAGTAAATACCAAAATTTAGATTAAAGAAGAATGTTTCCTATAACATCTTACTTCTTCCTAGCCTGGACGCTTTGCATATATCCCATTGTATCTTGATTTTTGTAGTGTGCATTGGATGTTGGCCCTAACATGTTTACTGTGGAAAACTTGTACCCTTGCAGTTTCAATTACAGATTAGAATTTAGTGGTTTCGGTTCCTAGAATTGTCTAGTCAATTCTCATTTTGGTTTTACAGTCTCCAAATTAAGTTTCAATTCATTTACTTTTTGCACTGTCGTATTTATGTATGTGTTTTATCTCAATTAGGGAACATGATAGAGTAGAACAGGTTTCTGAATATTATGATTGAGGCCAGAACATTTACTTTTCTGAATATTGCATTGAAGTTCTTTGTGACTTTGACAATATATCATAGATCTTGAATTCGATGTGCAGTAAGAGCATGTCTCAAGAATACGGATCAGCAAAAGGTTCCTACATCTTATTGATGCTTTCCATCAAATTAGTTGAACATGGGGAGTCGGGACAGTGCCAGAACATAAAGAAATCATGCAATTGCAGACATGGCCACTAAACCTCATTTACTAAAATTGCTATTTGTTAAAAAATGATCATGATGGACTTTACTAAGCAAATCTTCACTCCACTTTGGAGTGTCTGGCTAATATATTTCAGGGCGATAAATTGAAAATTCAGAGATGCCTGAGGAAAACTCTTTTCCATGTTGATCAGAAATACTTGTTATATGATTGCAATACTCTTTGATATTGGAATTGTCTTTAGCAAAGCCATTCGTTTGCCAGTTCATTGCATCGAAATAGCACAATAATTGTCAAGTAAGTTCACTAGGAAGGTAATCAGTCATGCAGCCACCTGGCTGCTCTTCTGGACCAAAGCATTGTATCAGGCTTTCACCCACTTCTCTTATGAGAACTATCTCCAACTGAAATAGTAAGTATTTAGACTAAAACTTGCATCTGAAGCCTTCACAGGCTAATGGAATTTTCAACCTGATATTGTGTGCATGTTGTGCTTCTATGATAGAATAGCTTCCACTAGTATAAGTTTTCACTATAGTAATTCCATCTATCTTTTCAACATAGATAGTTACCTAACTCTTTCCTGCATTCCTTCATTACGATTGATCACTATTTCCAGATGTTGGCAACAGCCTACATAACCTAAAAGGCTTTTGAGGAGTTTGATTTGAACATTCTTTTCATTCAAGTATTGGAATCCATTTAGAATAGTTTGATAAATGTTTGCTTGATAAACCCACTTCAACTTTAACTCAGTCTAAACAACAATGTAGGGTTTGTCGGCTCCCTGTAAAAATCCAATGCTCAATTTCATCCCTTGTTATTTTCCATCATTTATATTTACGAAATTTCT
Organism: Larix kaempferi; assembly: GCA_027924585.1. NCBI lineage: Eukaryota > Viridiplantae > Streptophyta > Pinopsida > Pinales > Pinaceae > Larix > Larix kaempferi. The sequence goes on from BSBM01000719.1 coordinate 1,252,654, forward strand.
ACTTTGATTTTGAGTTGGTGGGAGGGTTGAAATGCATGCCCTGTGTTTGTTAGGTGCCTGCATTCAGGCATGGCTCGGGGCACACAGTGGCCTTCAAGGCTCTAAATGTGAGAGGTTGAGACCTTGTAGGTCCTGGTCTTGATGTGGCAAATCTTCTAAGTGCCTTCTCTACACCCAGCAGTGATTGGTGGAATGCATCTCTCTTAGCCAACTAGCCAAAATCTTCCATGGCCTGTCAGAAGGCATTTTGCTTAAAAAATTTATCATGGTACTGCATTTTTTTCCGATCTATGTCCAACAACTCTATGCAGACAAATTTCTAGTCTATGGACCAGACATTCTTTTGAGCAATTCAACAGCTTCCATATTTGCATAGCATGAGAAATTTAAAATTCCCCTTCGATGGAACTTGTGAATAGCCCAAGGGGAAAACGTAATCCAGATTCCAAACTTGCCTAACTTTCTACTTCTAGCTATTCAATCTTCCAGAAAACAAAACAACTGTTATGACCTAATCCAAGAACAATAGCAAATCAAATGGATATATGTCATATCTATCAGGCAAGTTGTTATGCAGGAGCACCGTACAACCCCCATGTTATAGGAACGGCACATGCTGCAACACTGTGTTGTGAGACCAACACCCTGCATAATTGCAACCATAGTTTACAGGACCAGCATTCCCCAAAACTTTGGGTCATAGAATCAACAAACCCTACAACCCTAAGTTGTGGGACCAACATGTTGACAATACCAGGTTGTAGAATCAACAAATCCCACAGCCCTAGGTTGAGGGAACGGCATGCCTTGCGACCTTGGGTGGTAAGATTCCCAAACCCTTTCAGAGTGTGGGGGAGTAGGCTTGCAACAAGTATTTTGGTCTTCTATCCCTTCCACATTTATGCTAATAAACCTTAAAGATGGCGAGTTTAGCTCTCATGGGTGCAACTTGGTGCTTACCACTTGTTTAATCTTAATCTAGAGTTTCAATGGCTGAAACATTACACTAATTCAAAATATTGTGATTGAATTGAAAGTAAAGAAACGAAATGCAATTGAAAGCAAAGCCCTAAAATAATGTCCTATTTCAAGTGAGCCAAAGAAGTTCAGTGTAGATAAGTCAACTAGAAACCAATGAAAGGAGAAGCAAGGACGCAATATCATTAAATGAGAGGACTTGCAATACAGAAGCATGGATATATATTTAGATGTAAAATGAAGGGTTTTGAAGCCTCCAACTAGGATACATTGAACAATCTGCTAGATAAGTCAACTAGAAACCAATGAAAGGAGAAGCAAGGATGCATTATCATTGAATGAGAGGACTTGCAATACAGAAGCATGGATATATATTTAGATGTAAAATGAAGGGGTTTGAAGCCTCCAACTAGGATACATTGAACAATCTGCTGTGAGAGTTGATCTCTAACACCGAAGGTGTTAATCGGTTGATGGGATTCTCATGATAAGAAATGCCCGATGATTATGCTCATGCCAAAATCATTTAAAACAATCTTTCAAAAGGTAGGTTTTCATGATGTCCTTATGCTATGCAACTATATTTCCTTGCCATTCTCATTCTTTCTTCTATTTATTAGAATTTTTATGTTTTATTGCACCGAGTGAAACAAGGTGCTCTACAGCCCAGTATGGGGGAGATGTTGTAGCATTTGCTACAAATTCATGTCGGCTCATAAAATAAAAAATTATGGAAAGTATTTAAAAAAAATCCATGTTGGTTCATAAAATAAAATATTATGAAAAGTAATTAATAAATAGATGTTCGTTTATAAAATAAAAACTTAAAACTTAAACCCGGATCTATCAATCAAGTGAGATCAAATTTCTTGAGTTTAAATATTAAAAAATAAATACATCTCAAGAAGGATCCCTCTCGGTGCTTGATAGATACGGGTTAAAGATGGATCTACGTTGGTTTATATACATCTTTGGGATGTGCATGAGCACATAAGAAGAGCATAAATGGATTGGAACATGAGGAAATGTTGAAAGTGACTTTTTGTGGAAACACAAAATAGTGGCCCTATGTGATGTCAAAAGCACAAACATGTGATTTAATTGCTTTCCCACCAAGCCAAACCAACTTTTGGAAGATCCTTGTTCGTTCAAAGGGTTATACATGAGACGCACATAAATGGATAGGAACACGAGGAAATGCTTAATCTGAATATGGGGTGCGAGTCCTTTTTGTGGAAACACAAAATAGTGGTACTATGTGATGTTAAAATCACAACCATGTGCTTTAATTGTTAGGCATCAAGCCGACCAACTTTTGGAAGATCCTTGTTTGTTTAAAGTGTTTTGGGATTCATAATTGGTTTAGTGTTTTGGGATTTATTATTGGTTTACTTGTCGAGGAAAAGTTATAATTAGATATCGTTTAGTCTTTTTATTTTTATTTTTATGAATTTCATGGAATATACATAACGGGAAACTTTTTGGGCATTTTTCCTCATTTCAAGAATGGTACCCAGAGTAAATTATTCGGTTGTAGATTTGATAACCTAACCTAGTGGGGACATCGAGTGAGGACCATAATATTCATAGAGGTAGTCAGTCTAGGGACTGGATCTCGTGACCACCTGCTTGCAATCCACAACACTCAACCACTTGAGCTAACCCACCAAGCTAGACATGGTTTAGTCCATAAGAATATATTTTCATAATGTCCTTATGCTATGCAACTATATTTCCTTGCCATTCTTTCTTACATTTAGGAGAAATTTTAGCTATTTTATTTATCGATGCCTTTGGAATGTGCATGGGCATATGATGTTATTGGAACAATAGGTTAAATAAGTTCATCATATCTTTTGATTTTTTGGAGGTTGTTAGTTGATAGTTAATATGCAATTGATAAACTGTTTGGGCATTTGATTGGTTCGTCGGGTCAACTATTGTCAACTAGTGCACAAGTCGAGGTAGAATTCAACTAGTTCGTTACATGGCCTAGCTAATCAAAGTTGAATGCGTATTCCTCCCTTCAAGAAAGTTTAGTGACATTTTGGTGTTATGTATAGATAGTCTTATGGATTGATCTATCATGGAAATTTTTTGGTTCTTTTGTTTTCTATTTTAAGTTGAGAAACGGTAATTTGTGTTGAAGTGTTGAAATGGTGTCTTTAGACACAATGTCTTCTTGGAATATATAGATCCTTGATCTATTAATTCCCCAGTTCTCCAACATGGTATCAAAGCTACAAGTTGGGGATCTACCTTGTTGTCTACAAGTCTTTTGGAGGTTGTTGCTTGCATGCGATCTTGTTGAGTTGGAACTCTCTGATAGTTTGAATCCAGGTTATAACTTGAATAGTGAAACATAGTTTAGATTTGTAATCAAGATTATGAGTTCCAAGCAAGAATCTATACTGATGAATGGCCACAATAATGGAATGTGGGCATAAGATATGGAAATGTTATTGAAGAGGAAAGTGCTTTGGTAATTTACAAACACTGTGGTTTTAGATCCAATGGATGATTAGAAAAAGTTTGTCATCGATAGGAAGAAGGATGAGGTTGTAGCAGCTATAATGACCTACATCTCAAGGGAGATTTTCTTTCTTATGAGTAGAATCAACTCTCTGAATAAGTCAAAGATTGTTTGGTAAGATCAATGAAATTCGTATTATGCATATTGAAAAAGAGTTGATCTCTCTTGATCCTCTTTCCTTTGAAAGAAATGAAGATTATTTGGTTCATGAGAAGGAGATTTAGTTGAATTGTGTGAATGCAAAATTCTATTTTTGAAAAAAGGTGGTAAACTCATAAAATCGATCTTAATAAATATGAGGACACCCTATGATGTATTTTGTTCAACATTTTGTACTAGTTGGGCTTCCGGAAAAGAGGATGGTAAGGATTAATCCTTTGATTCCTTCGATGGTTTGCTAATTAGGGCACAACAAAAATTGCTTGATGAAGGGAAATTTGAAGTTAAGCAACATTTCCACTTGCTTAAGGGAAAAGGTTGACGAAGTTATGGAGAAAGAGGTCGAGTAGGCAATTGAGAAAAAGAACAAGATTATTTCAACCACAATATTAGGAAGAAGCATGATGCGTAGAGATCGACTAAGAAAGTTAGGAAGAATCATGATGCGTAGAGATCGACTAAGAAAGGTAGGAAGAAAAATACCTATTGTTATTGTGGGAAATTAGGACATTTGGAGGAGGCTTTTCAATAGAAGACTAAATACCTTGGAGATAAAGTCAAGAAGCTTGAAGGAGATGTGTTGAGTGGACAATGGAAAAACTTGCAACATTGAATTTTAAAAGGTAAGGAAGATAACTATACATTTGTTTTTAATGCTTCTATGAATTTGTGTGCTCACACTTGTAAAATTGAGTGGATAATTGAATCTAGCTACACCTATCACATGGCTAGATCAATGGGATTATATAGTACACTAGATCAATAAAACTAGATCCATCAAATGACAAAAACTAGATCAATGGGATTATATAGTACACCAGTGTCAATAAAAAGGCGGAATGCAAAAGCCACTCTTAGAAGAAGCAAAAGCTAAGCTAATATATAAGATATAATCTCTATTAATTCAAAGCTAGAGTGGAAAACAATGCTTTGGGAGAGTGCACACTGCACAAATAAAGAGACTCTAGGTTCCAAATCTCTATCGCTTGAAGAAGGGCAGGGAAGGTTGTCACCTTTTAAGTATTCATTGTCAAATGTGCAACCCTCCTACCATTTGACATCAAAAAGAACAAAATTTGGTGAGAAGATTGGTTGGAAACTTGGAACTGGTCCAAGAACTATCTCTCTAGAGAAAGGAAGTGGCCCACAACTAGGATATTCCCCTAATTCTATCAATTTGTTGGCCTATCAAGATTCATGACCCCACATGTCCATTGGACCATTAAAGGACAAGATAAGGTAGAGTCCCTACTTGCCCTGAATCTAGTTAGTGTAGTCGTGTTTCACAGACACCTTCTAGTTGTGAGTGATTAAATGTTTCTTGTGAAATGTATAAATAAATCCATCCTCTCCTCATTCATTCATTTGTTCATCGAGAGTCTAGGAGTCGAGAGAGTCCATAGTTGAGCTCTGGTGTATGTTCTTCTATTGCACTACCTTAGTAATCTATAGAATCAAAAGCTTGAGTCTTCTTGGAAAAAGATTCGCCAAATTTGTACTATATTTTATAAATTAGTGAAAGATTCACCAAGTTTTTACAATTTTTTATGGTTAAGTGAAATATTCGCCAAGATTTTAGAATATCTTATAATTTAGTGAAAGATTCACCAATATTTTACAATATCTTATAATTTAGTGAAATATTCGCCAAGATTTTACAACATTATATAATAAAATGAAACATTCGCCAAATTTTGTGTATATACATATTATATTATTGATAAAATCGCCTTCAAATTTTCCTATATATCGGGGATGTTCGCCCATTTTTTATACATATAAATTTTGGGGGGTTCTTAAAATCATCCCTGCTCCTCACAAACCCCAACTACTGAATATACTTATCAAACTTTTGATACATCTTGCGTGTTTTCTTTAGACTATAGAGAGACTTCTTGAACTTATAGACCATATACTTTTATCCATCCATTATAAACCCTTCATGCTGCTTCAAATAGATTTCTTCTTAAAGATCACCATGAAGAAATGTTGTTTTTACATCCATTTGTTCTATCTGAAGATCAAATTCTACAGCTAAAGACATCAGTACCCTTATGGAAGTTAGTTTAGCAACATGCGAGAAAATTTCACCGAAGTCAACTCTCTCAACTTGAGAATATCCCTCTACTACCAGTCGAGCATTGTACTTCTTGACCTGATTTGTTTCATTCAACTTTTTCTTAAATACCCACTTGTTGTTGGTGGGTTTCCTTCCATTTGGTAATGCGACTAGATCCCATGTTTCATTCTTCTTCAAGGACTCAATTTCTTCTGACATGGCCCTTTTTTAGATTTTTCTCTCTATCGAGTTGATCGCTTCCTTTATTATCTTGGGATCGTCATATATGGTAGATAACACAAAAGCAGAGCGGAAGTCAGGTGGACTATACCTTTCTCGTTGTTTCCTTGCTCGACTAGACCTCCTCATGTCTGGAGTCTGTCATTCCACCTCTTTGTCAAATTCAGCCGACTCTCCTAAACCCAAAGCATGACTCATGAAGTTTCCTCAAATTGGAAACGATCGGTGTAGTCATAGATTTGCAATCTATCATGCCAAACATGTGCAATATATCCACAATGTACTTCCCTTGAAATAGAAAAGTTTCATCCTTTCTTTTCCATATCTCAGGGCCAAGAAAGTAGTGCATTAGACCTAAGTCTTTCATCTCAAACTCTGAGGTGAGCTCCCTCTTTCACCAAGCAATCAGATGTTCCTCTCCAGTGAGAAACAAATCATCAACATACAAAACCAATATCAATGGTTCTTTCTTCACTACTTTGAAGTACAAATTTGGATCAGCTTCACTCTTACAGAAACCCAATTTCTGAAGGTAGCTATCAATTCTAGAGTACCAAGCCTTGGGGGCTTGCTTAATCCCATATAGAGCTTTCTTTAGCTTGCAAACATGGGACTCCTTCCCATGCACCACAAATCCTTTAGGCTGCTGAATATAAACCTCTTCCTAAATCTCACCATTGAGGAAGGTTGTATTCACATCCATCTGGTGAAGTTTCCATCCTAAAACAGATGCAAGTGCAATCATTTCTCGGATTGTGGTGTACCTTGCTACAAGGGAAAATGTCTCATCATAATTGATGCCTTATTTCTGAGAGAAACTTATGGCAACGAATCTGGCTTTATACTTCTCAATGCTACCATCCGCAGCATGCTTTATCGTGTAAATCCATCTGGAAGTCACAATGGACTTCCCATTAGGTTTGGGAACAACCTCTCAAACATCATTCTTCATTATAGAGTTGTACTCTTATGTCATTGCATCTTTCCAAAATTGTTGCTTTGCAGCTTCTTCATATGAGGATGGTTGTGAATCATTGATGTGACTCATCAATGCAACATACCCTAAATATCTGTCAGGTTGCTTGTGTTGATGTATTTGTAACTTCGGAATGTATTTCATATATGTATACTATATTCCTATAGAGATGTTATTATTCCTCTATACGGAAGTGTTTGTATTCCTATAGAGATGTTATTATTCCTCTATACGGAAGTGTCGTCATTTATATTGTAAGTGTCGTAACTTATACTTGATGGGTTATTAGACCACCTTGTTGGGGTCGGCCCTATATGAGTCATGTGGGTTAAAGGGTTATTAGACCACCCTATTGGGGGTCGGCCTTGTCAGCATTATGTTATGTGGTTAAGTTAAGGCCGGCCTAGTAAAGGTTATTAGGCAAGTCAAGTCAAGTATAAATAGAGTGCGGGAGGCACTCTATTTCATCATTCACTTCTCACTCATACACTCATTGGAGAGTAGCGCACTAGTGGAGGAGGAGAAGCTGCTGCTAGGAGGACTATCTCTTGTACTTGGGTTGTATCATTGCTCTATCTATCTCTGAGGAAGTTGCGGGGTTTTTCACCTTCTTGGTTTTCCCCGGTGAAACTCTGTGTCTCTTGTGTGCTTGCATTATTGTGTCCATGATTGATATGTTGCAGACATGTTGTACATGTTATTCTCCCAGTTAAGATCCTAGATCAAATTGAAATTTCTGAAAAACTAACAGCTTGCGCTCTCTGGATGAGCCTGCTGGTGCTCTACGTTTCTATGCATTTTGTAAGATATCTCGAAACCAAGCAGATCTTCTTTTACTAGGAGGTTCATCAGGTGACCTCTCAATCAGTTCTATTGGTTCTTCGGGAACTAGAAAATCTAAGGCATCTTCTGGTTTCTCCCTCTCAAAATCTGAAGGGGGAGAATCAGACTCGGGATCCTCCATATCTAAATCTCATTAAATCTCTTTTGATCTTTTGAAATCATCTTCCTCATGGAAGGTAACATCTCGACTGACTTCAATGTGTCTTCTCACCAGGTACATATATTCGGTATGCTTTGGATGATTCACTATAACCCACAAAGGTGCCTTTCTTTCCAGAAGGCTCCATCTTTGTCTCATTTCTTTCGGTACATGAATGTATACTAGGCTCCCGAAGTTCCTGAAGTGTGAGATGTCTGGATTCTCACCTGTAAACACTTCTTTTGGTGTCTTCTCATATAGAATGGCATGTGGTGTAATATCCCGATTTTGACCTCGTTCCATTAAAAATGTAAATGATGTAATATTGTTATAAAATCGTGGTGAGGAGCTCAAGGCCAAGGCCCCACCATCGATTTAGTGTTAAAATTGATGCATATGGTTTATGTGCTAGCCGGGAACAATAGAAATTCCAACTAGCTATGCAGTGCAATGTAACAAGAGATGGGGGCATAATTTTTACAAGGAATTGGGAGGGAAATATTCATAACCTTGAGCCAATCAATTCAAGTCAAGTGTCAATGAGGAAACCCATAAGCCCTCAAATACCCATGTTGACTTTTGTACCCAATCATTTATTTCTCCCAAGAGTTGGTTGAAATAGTTAATGCATTGGGAATGGGGAGGTATGGCTGCCCAAAATTGGGGTATGGGCAAGCCACCATTTTTGAAAAATAAGTTTTGGCTTCCTTGGAAAGAAAGGAGCCACAAAATTGCTCCCCAAGCCATTATCCATAAGGGAGTTGGGCTCTATCACACAGTTTTAGCTGGTGGGGCGTTTTTCCAGTGTTTCCTTGTTTTATAGCTGTGAATAAGGCATTTTTGGTGTTGCGGAGTGACTGGGAGGAAGGGAGATTAATTTAGGGGTTCATAGAGGTCGTTTTTGGCCATTCGAATGCTCACATACATGTGGGGAAAAAAAATTCATACCTGTGGTCGATTTTCCCTCCCCATAATCCATTTTGGATGTGCCACGAAGTGGAAGAACCAATGGGGACCCTGTTTTGTAAATCCCATTGTTAAAAATGTGTATCCATGCCCAATATTTGAGCTTGTTGTGTGTGTGGAAAGAGTATGTTGGGATATGGGTTATGGGTATCCATTGCTTGGGATGTGCATGAGCTTGAGTGTTCCCTTTCCTTGTGGAAATCATGCCCAGCTCGAGGGTTGTAATTGTGTTGAGAGATTGATGAACACAATTGTCATATGTTTAGGTGGAACGTTGCAGCTTCATAGCTAGTTGCTTGGGGCAATTTCACAATCAAGGTAAGTATTATCTATGTTTTTTACTTATGCATTGTGTTTAAATTGGAAGACTGTTATGATTATGATGATGAATGCATGTAATAAGTGTGTGGATAGTTTAATTCCAGTGTGCATGTCTATTTTGAATATGCATCTGCACATATGTATTTTATTTGTTTTCATGAATTTGATGAATGGGGCTGAGTTTTTGTAAAAGCCCAGAAATTGAGTCATGTTCCCTTCCTTGAGCCGGATCGACGGGAGGGGACGTGGCAGAGTGGTATCAGAGCACGAGGTTGCAATATTGGGCCTACATGGGCTATATCTGATCACTTGAAGAGGTAAGACTCCTTCCTTATCACCACTGGTCATCAGAGAAAGAAAGAAAAATTTCAATTTTTTTATAAGTTTTTGAGTTTTCAACTAAGTATGTGTCGGCATAAAACTGGAAGGAGCGCTGAAAATATCGGCAATAAATCAGAAAATTCGTCGATGCATTTCTGCGAGAAATCAAAAGTGGTCGAAAAGGGCATTTCGGTGTAAAATGGAATACTCGCCGAAACGGTCGGTGGAAAAGTAAAATGTGTGTTGATAATATTTCGGTGAAAAATGGTAAAGGATGCCGATGTGTTTCTATGACAAAGTGAGAAAGTCGTTGAAATTGTCGACTCAAAATTTGAAAAAGACACTGAAAGAGTTCAACTAATAATTGAGAAAATTGTCGAAAAGGCGTTTCGACGCAAAAGTCATAAGTCCGCCGAAAGTGTTTTGGTGCAAAAGAGAAAAGTTTGTCGAAATTGTCGGCAAAAATCGGAAAAGTTGTTGAAAGGAGGCATTTCAGCGAAAAATGAAATTTTTGCCAATCGGTGACAAATTGAAAGGTTCACCGAAACGGTCGGCGCAAAATTCAAAAGCCCGTCGATCAGTGAGAAATTGGAAAATCGTCGAAATGGTCGGCGAAAAAGTGAAAAGTCCGTCAATCTGCGATGAAGCGGAAAGTGCGCTGAAACAAGTCGGCGCAAAACTGAAAAGTGTGTCGAAACGGATCGGCGAGAAATGGGAATTGCGCCGATCAGAGATAAAATGAATTTTGCTTCGAAATAGGTCAGTGTCAAATCAGAAAGTGCGCCGATCGGAGACAAAAGGCTAAGTCCGCCGAAACAGGCCGGGGAAAATGGAAAATTCCACCAAAATAGGGAAATTGGACATTTTTCCAGGGATATTTTCAGGTGCCAGAAATGGGAAAATGTCATGGAACTTATGCGCCAGATTGGGCGAAATCGAAATATTTACACAAAAAAAAGCGAGGGTGTTTCCCTCGACCCGCCCTGCAGTGGCGGGAAGCCATAAGGGAGCAAGCCACCTTGACCCTCGTCATCCCCCTGAGACGTCGACGACGATGAGAAACTTTTATGGTGATGATAGGACTCATGGAAATGGAATTGTTGCACATTGATATTAGTCTAGGGAAGAATTGTGCACAATTATACTTTGAATGGGGCGATTCAAATATTTATGTAACTTGACAGAAATTGTCAATTTGGGTATAAGTCCCTAGAATACATGAAAAAAATTATTTTTGTGTAACTCTGAGAATGCAATTGGGCTAAAATGTAGAAGAATCAACATAAGGATTCTTATTTTGAAACAGGTTTCCAGTTGTTTAAAATATCAAGTAGAGAAAAACTTCTCGGCTTGAGTGAGCAATAAATTCTCATTATGGGTGACCCCCAAAGCAGCCAAATTTTTGGAAAGGCCTTATATGATGGTGCACGAGTACTAGATATGGAAGTATCTCAAAGTGAGTAAATTTTATGGTATCAAAGTCATGGTAATGGTGCTATCAAAATAAAAGTGGAGGCACATTTGGGATCATGATAATGGTAAAAATGCTTGTTAGCTAGAAATGTAAAATAATTGAACCAAGTATGGTTGGGTGCTTGGCAACAAGCCAATATCATTAATGAGCAAGGACACTCAATTGAGAGTATCATCGTAATTCATGTTAACATGTGGGAAAACATGTTGAATGGATAAGAATATGCTCTTGCAGATTGTATTTTATAAGCACGGGATGGAATGAGGGAACTAAAAGGAAGGGATGGTTCCTTAGCCAGAACGTATGAAATGCATTCTCTATGCTCGGAATGTGCAATATGAATTTCATAGAGAGTTTGTGGAATCCTTATTAAGAGTAATTGGTTGTAATATTCCTTATGGAGGAGTGATATCCATGTCTAATCATTGGAGGATGAAAGGGACTAATAATGGACATTGGTGCCTTGGATAAGAATACATCCAATGTACTATTGTTAGCAATGTATGCAATTTGAATTGCAAGGAAGAGCCATGGGAACTCTTGATCATCAAAGATGGATATTGTATTCCATGAAAGAATTCTCAACAATTAATGGAATAGGTTATCGATTCAGGGATATGTAACTTGTAAAGATGATGGGTAAATCATCCTTGTGGGCAAGTGCATGCATGATAAGAGAAGTTGCAAGATATGAGTCAATAGATTATGATTAAGTAAAGAGAATGGGTAAGGAAATTTCTCCCAAAAGTTGTCACTCATAGGAATAAGACATCCCAGTATGTGGAATTGGCATGTGGCTCATGATAGTGACATGTTGGACATGCAAAGGCTGCTAATTGGAGAATGAGGCATTCCCATGTGTGAATCAATTGTGCAGTTCCGAATTGTGGCAAATATTTTCCATGAGAAAGAAAGGAAGTATCATAGTTGAATAAGGTGCAAGGGCATATAATGGACCTGGAAAAGACTCCTTATGGAGTTTATATTGAATCAATTGCAGCATTGATTAGTGCTAGGAAGTTAAGAAAGGTCAAGTTGAACTTGGCCATAATTTCTGAAAGCAATTGGAGCAGTAAAACAATGTTGATAAAGAGGGAAATTTCTCACCTTGAACTATTTATGTTGCATGCTTGGAAAGTAGAAAGTATGAATGGTATACACGTGTGTATATATTGAATTGCTACTTGGTGAGAAGATCATAGCTAATAATTGCTTGTGTGCTTGGTAGAGAGGCCATGAAATTGGATCAGCTATGATGTGGAAGAAGAATTCCATACTATGGTGAGGGATTGGAATGGGAGAATTCCTTAACTCCTCTCTTACTATTGAAATTATATTTTACAAAAAAATTATGGCATAGGAATGCTGAAAATGCAAGATATTAGATAGATGAAGTGAATACGCACTAGTGGGCATATTGCTAGATATTGCATAGTGCATGTGAAGATGTTTGTGCATGTATATGATGTTGCATGTTGGTAAAGCTAACAAAGTTTTACATATGTAATGAGCCACTTAAGATAATTATTGTGGTTGTTAATAATTAGTGGTGTTCGCATTGGTTGTAGGACCAAAGACAATCGAAGCATGGCTAAAGATGTTGATGATGTTGTTGCATGTGACCAACAACCTTATGAAGAAAAGTTGGGGCAACAAATCTATGATCACGAGGTTGCTGGAAGGAGGGTGTAATCCTTTTCAAAAGACCAACTGATCAGGTAACATCAAAGATGTTAATGGAATCCATGCTGGTAATGGTTTATTTGTGATTGCATACAAAAAGGGGATTGGGTAAGAATCCCTTGAGCCATATTTAATAATCATAAATTGGTATGTATGTGATGTTGAATGCATTTATGCAAACATTATCCCATCGGGTACGATGAGGTATGTGGTAGTAAGGGAAAGGATCCTTATACCATCTAGTTGTTTTGAATTGTAAATGCTTTCATATGAAAATATATCATGCCATTTGTGTATGTTGTTTATGAGTTTAATAGCCTAAGCAAGTGAGGACTTATGGTCATGTTGTGGTAGTGCATGCCAAATGAGATAGTCGTGGTTAAGGCCATAATGTGGTTGGAATGGTAATGCTATGATGCTACACAAGTATCCCATGAACTCCCTATTGGTGTTAAATTGGGATGAAACCTCTTTGCCAACAACCAAGGAGTGAGAAAACTCCTAACGTGTTGTTCGAGTGGAGATGAAAGGAACCTAGATAAGTTAACCAATATATTGGGGAGATGGTTGGGTGATGTGTCAAGGCATTAGCTAGACCTTCCAAAACATCATGGTGGAATGCATGACATAGCATTAGCATTATGGTATTCATAAATCAATGCAAGGAGACATTGAGTGAATGCACATTAAGAGATTATGTATACCTTGTGATTGTTTATGCATATGTGCGGGTACACATATTGAGATGCATAGTGTGAAAGCATGGTTGTGATATATATGTTTCATTGCAAGTAGATAATAGATGAAATGATGAATTGTTGGCAATTATGAGATCATTTCATGAGTTGCCATGGATGCAGGAAAATGATTGCATGAAGAGGGTAGTCATGTTTGATTGCTTACCAAGAAGGCTCTGTTGTGAGGACAAAGCTACCTGAATGAATACGATTGTGTAATCGTGAGAAATTGGAAGTTTTATTTAAATTGCATAGATAATGTGATTGTATCCTGCAATTTTATTGTGATAATGATGCACGTCAAGTAAATGTGTTCCATTGTATTTGAGATAATAACAGCTTATAGTGTTTGAATTATCGAGTGTTATAATTCTGAGCTCACTTCAGTGACTTGTAAATGTTGCAATGAAAATATTATTTGCATGGATACTCACCAAGTGTTCGGCTGATTGAAATTTTCAGATTTCAGGTAGAAATGTCTTGGGTATGGCAATGTGGGTAAGTCCATAATAAAGATTGGAATCTACCATGTGAAAAAGCCAAAAATTATGAGAAGGGTCTCATGGTTGTGAAATTTAATTTATGTACAGAACAGATTGTGAATTTAAGGTTTGAAATTTTGTTAAGAATTACTAATGGTTGTTTGGCTTCTCTAGAATTGTGTCAAGAGGATGTGTTGTAGGTGGATTTTCATGTTATGGTAGCAAGTGTAAAACCATAATGGACAGAGTGATACCACTTACAAGAGCCAAACAATATGAAGACAACCTCATGATTAAATAAATCAAATTTATGTAGTGAACAAAATTGTAAATTCGGATTTGAATTTGATTATTAATGCCATTGATTGGTTGATTGTTTTTTAATTGTGTCAGGAGGACACAATGCAGGAATACCATGTGTTGTGTCCTGCAAGAGCTAAACATCATGAGAAGGACCTCATGTTTTGGAAATCTAGTTTCCATACGAAACATATTTGAGAAACTCTAATTGAAATTATTATGATGACATCTCATGTGAACTGCATGCTTGTTTGTAATGCAAGTGAGATGGTGAAAATATGCCACTGGGGAAAATGTCAGATGCTAAAGCTAAAAATAAAAAGAACGCCAAGAGTGGCTTGGGTTTGAGAAACCCTGAAAATTTCTGTATGTGTGCTTGTCTCTCCATAGTTCTATTAAACCCAGTAAGAGATGGGTACTCAGGAAGATTGCATGGGCATTGGTAGCCTTTCTACGCTCACACTGAAGAGCACTAGAGGGATGGGTACGCCTGAGGGACTATGTAGTAGAGAAGGGGTACCATCCTTGTGTTGTGTGAGTGGGTATCGTGGGGCCATGCGAACCTGCATTCAAGTGAGTCACCTATGGATTTCCTGGAAGGAACCACTGGTTTGCATAGGAGAAGGATCCATGTGATTGTATTCTTTTGTCTTATTTCCTGATAAACCCAATAGAGACATTGGCTTGGAAATGGTTTTTGTATGCTTGATAAACCTAGTCGGAGAACTAGCTTAGCATACTGGTTTTTGAATGCTTGAGAAACCCAGTCGGAGAACTGGCTTAGCATACTGGTTAATGGAATGCCTAATAAACCCAGTCGGTGTACTGGCTTGGCAATGGTTTTTGTATGCTTGATAAACCTAGTCAGAGAACTGGCTTATCATACTGGTTTTTGTATGCTTGATAAACCCAGTCTGAGAACTGGATTAGCATACTAGTTAATGGAATGCCTGATAAACCTAGTCGGCATACTGGCTTGGCAATGGTTTTTGTGTGCTTGATAAACCCAGTCGAAGAACTGGATTAACATACTGATTAATGAAATGCCTGATAAACCCAGTTAGCATACTGGCTTGGCATTGGTTATTTGAATGATGTGGTGCATCCGGTGTGTTGGCATAACATTTGTTTTATACATATGCACAAGTGATATGAGGCTTGCAAAAACTTGGTTACCTTTCGATGCACACCCTGAAGAGCATTGGAAGGGGTGGGTACGCTCGAGGGACTGTGTAGTAGAGAAGAGGTACCATCCTTGTTTTGGGTGGGGCACCTCTTGTGGGTGCCATAGTTGTCTAAAGTCAATGCGGTATGCATGTGGAACTAAAGGAAGATGCTCATGCAGATAATTATTTGGTTTACCTTGCATCTTCTTGCTTATTTAATGTGATTATACATGTGTATATGATTCAGATATGGTTTTAAACTCTTGTTAATAGATGAATGCTATGAGAATGGATTTGACGTATGAATTGACTCAATGTTTGAGTATAGGTATTGCTGGATGCAAGGACCTTGAAGACATTTTAAGTATGCAATGGGCATGTGGTTGTCCTAAAAGGCTTAGTATGAGTAGCTAAATATTGGAAAGAGATCCAATGGACGTTGATGAAGAGAGAGAAAGGCATTTCAGTTGTAGCTGAAAGCAATGGCATGGAACCTGGCTAAAAATAAAGAGAACACCGAGGATAGTGTTATTCCAAGGGGGAGGGGATTGTAATATCCCGATTTTGACCCCATTGCATTAAAAATGTAAATGATGTAATATTGTTATAAAATCGTGGTGAGGAACTCAAGGCCAAGGCTCCACCATCGATTTAGTGTTAAAATTGATGCATATGGTTTATGTGCTAGCCAGGCACAATAGAAATTCCAAATATCATGTAAATATGCATTTTAATAAATTACCCACAACTAGCTATGTAGTGCAATGTAACAAAAGATGGGGGAATGATTTTTACAAGGAATTGGGAGGGAAATATTCAAACCCTTGAACTAATCAATTCAAGCCAAGTGTCAATGAGCAAACCCATGAACCCTCAACTACCCATGTTGACTTTTGTACCCAATCATTTATTTCTCCCAAAAGTTGGTTGAAATAGTTAATGCATTGGGAATGGGGAGGTATGGTTGCCCAAAATTCGGGTATGGGCAAGCCACCATTTTTTTAAAACGAGTTTTGTCTTCCTTGGCAAGAAAGGAGCCACAAAATTGCTCCCCAAGCCATTATCCATGAGGGAGTTGGTCTCTCTCACATAGTTTTAGTTGGTGGGGCATTTTTCCTCCATGTTTTTCCAGTGTTTCCTTGTTTTCTATCTATGAAGAGGGCGTTTTTGGTGTTGCGGAGCGACTAGGAGGAAGGGAGATTAATTTGGGGGTTCATAGAGTCCGTTTTTTTCCATTCGAATGCTCACATACATGTGGGAAAAAACATTTTCTTACTGGTGGTCGATTATCCCTCCCCATAATTCATTTTGGATGTGCCATGAAGTGGAAGAACCAATGGGGACCGTGTTTTGTAAATCCCATTGTTAAAAATGTGTATCCATGCCCAATATTTGAGCTTGTTGTGTGTGTGGAAAGAGTATCTTGGGGTATGGGTTATGGGTATCCATTGCTTGGGTTGTGCATGAGCTTGAGTGTTCCCTTTCCTTGTGGAAATCATGCCCAGCTCGGGGGTGGCAATTGTTTTGAGAGATTGATGAACACAATTGGCCTACGGCTGGGTGGAACATTGCAGCTGCATAGCTAGTTGCTTGGGGCAATTTCACAATCAAGATAAGTATTATCTATGTGTTTTACTTCTGCATTATGCTTAAATTGGAATATTGTTATGATTATGATGATGAATGCATGAAATATGTGTGTGAATAGTTTAATTCCGTTGTGCGTGTCTATTTTGAATATGCATCTGCACATATGTATTTTATCTATTTTCATGAATTTGATGAATGGGGTCGATTTTTTGTAAAATCCCGGAAATTGAGTCATGTTCCCTTCCTTGAACCGGATTGATGGGAGGGGATGTGACATGAGGGATTCTATTCTGGATGTACACAGTTGTACGGGATGCTTCTTCCCATAAAGAGTTCGACGTATCTTGATCATGCATCATGACTTTTGCAGCCTCACATATGGTTCTATTCTTCCTTTCGGAAACCCCATTTTGTTGAGGGTTGTGTGGTACTATTAATTGTCTACATATTCCTACATCACTACATATCTCATTAAATGCATGTGAATCAAATTCACCTCCATTACCATACCTTAATGCACGAATGTGCTTTTCTTTATGATTTTCAACTAGGGCTTTAAACTCTTTAAATTTGCTAAGAGTTTCACTTTTATCCTTCATGAAATAAATCCATGAATTCTTATATAAATCATCTATGAACAGTACATAATATAAGAAGCCAATAGGAGAGGGGGGTGACATGGGACCACATACATCAGAATGTATTAAATCTAAAATCCCTTTAGATCTAGTAGTACTATTGGAAAAAAAAATTCTTAACATTCTTCCCAAGTGCACAACCCCGACATATACTATCATGCTCAAAATCAAATAAAAAGCATACCTTTTATCATCTTTTGAAGTCCCGGTAGTGCTTTGCAGTGTAGGTGTCCAATCCTTCGACGCCATAGCTCACATGGACTGATAGTGTGGTGAATCATAGCTTGAATGTACTTCTTGGGTACCTTGTAGAGTCCTCCCTCTTGAACTCCAACCACAGCAGCAGATTCTAGGATTTTGTTCTTTGGCCATAAAAGGGCTTTGTTATCCCTAAAGATAACTTGGAAGCCTTTGTATTCAAGAAATGAAACTGAAAGGAGGTTCTTCTTCAATCTTGGAACATATAGAATGTCCTCCACATGTAAAATATCATTGGTGCTCAATTGGAATGAGGTGGATCCAACTCCTTGGATCGAATATGTTGAGTTGTCCCCCAACTCTACCATGCATGTGAACTTTTTCTCCTTTAGGTCAATGATGGCACTCTTGTAACTAGTCCTATGTCTCCTTTTCTTCGGATGCATTCTTTTGAGTAGTTTCATATTCTATGGCGGTAGAAGCATGAAACTTTCCTTTCCGCTTTCCTTTGCAATCTCTTGAGAAATGGCATTTCTTGTTGCAATTGAAGCATCTATATTTTGACTTGTCAAAGCCTTTGTTGAACTCCTTCTTCTTTGGATGAGAGAACTTCTTTTGGAAGAATGGTTTCTTTCATTTCTTCATTCTTTTCGTGAGGGCAAGGTTTTCTTCTTTGATACACACTAACTTGATATGGATTTTCCCCTCCTCTTGGAGGAAGTCTTGCCACAACATTTCAAAGTTAGTTTGTACCTCTTAGCCATTTACCGTAGCCAAGAATGTTTCCCATGAGGATGGGATACCATCAATAGCAGTTTGGAGAAGATCATTTTCATCCACCCCTACTCCAATACTAGCAAGTTGATCACTTACATGAGAGATCTTGGTGAAAAAGGAGGCCATTGTCTCATCTGTCTCCATATTTAAGTTTTGAATCTTATTCTTCAATGCCCTCTTTTGAATTGGGGCCTTCTTCTCATATAGATTCGTCAATGCATCATAATATTCTTTCATGGTCTTCAACGGTGTGATCACGAGCATCAAGTTATCTTTTATATAATCATAGATGATCCATTTGGCCTTAGCTTGATTCTTCTTGAAGTTGATGTGCCCTGCATTAGATGTAGGATCCTCCACCACAGTGGATACGTATCCATACAAGTCATGTTCCTCTAGGATGTTGAGAATCTTAGCCTTCCAAGTGTTGAATTTTGAGGTGCCCTCAAGATGGTCTTACAGTCATACAGAGATTGATGCCATAGTCTTCAAATCTTGTACTCAACTTCTCAGGATCAATGTAGGCTCTAGCTGGCATGCAAAATTGAGCTCCTTCACGCCCTGAGCTTCGATACCATTTAGTATTTGGTTGAGATTTGATCTTTAATTCTTTTAGATGTCGAAACTTGAAACAATGATACAATTCAATCACATGAAATTCATACATCCATAACACAAGATATACCCTGGGGAAAATCCTCAAAACTATGAGACAAAAACCCCAGCAATTATTCTCAGTATAATATAATGGATAACAGAGAATGCTTTATTTTACAACATAGCAAATTGCTTTTGGAAGATAAGAGATCACCAAAACACTCTTGGTGAATATACAGAAGCAATAGAGAAGAGAGATCAATTAGAGAAGCGCCTTGCATTCAATAATAATATCTTGCACACAAAGAGAAGTGCCTTGCCTTCAATGGAAAAGCAATCATGTATAACATATTTATACATTCTTCTCTTCTATTTTTATATTCTAACTTCATGATGAACTTTCCCTCAAACTGGATATATCAATCGTGCATGCAGAAGTGAACCCCACTTCTCATGCAGTGCTTTATCTCATTGAGTTGTCACTTAGGATGAACTCGCCTCTTCTAACTGAAAGTTTTCCCACTTATTTAGGTGGCTAACTTAAGTTTCAACATGAAAATGTCGCAAATCACGTGTCGTCTTTTAGTTTAACATAAGAGTCATTATGCAATAACACTTAGTTAACTAGATCTTCTTTGTTGTCACTTAGTTAACTGAAATCATGTTGATTGATTTACTTGAAGTGACCATTGTGAGTTCTTTAGTTAACTGAGGCATATCTTTAACTGATGATTTAATTGAAGCATTGATTGAGGCATACATTGATACTTAATTGAAGCTTTATAACTAAATATTTAACAATTCGAGTTCTCTTTAATTAACTAAAGTGTCTGCATGGGAAATTTTGAATTCTCTTGATCTCTATGCTTTATCTTTTATTTCTTTATCTCTAACTGCATGGTCAATATGTGCTAACTTTAATTATCCATAACATTACATTATACTAAGAAGAATTATCAGATGTTGTGATCATATTATATTATTTCGGACCAAATGATCATACACTAAAGTAATTCACTTTAGAGGTGATCAATCTCTAAAGGAGACTTAATAGCAACTGTTGATCATGGTTAATAATGCATCACACAACATTAAATTATTTTAACAAGTAAAGCATGACCTTTATACGGAAGGTCCACCTCTATACGGGAGGTCCATATCATGGATACCTTTATATGGAAGGTTCACATGAGAATCATAACTTGACACACAAGTCTGGAGCCTTGTCCAACAAGACTTTACAACATCATTACTTTGATCAATTACCTCTATATGAGAGGAATAACCTTTACACGGAAGGAAATCTCACCTCTATATGGGAGGATCAATCTTGGCTACACAACATTGGTTTGCATAATGTCTCCTGATGTTGTATATTTACAACTATTCACCAAGTAACATGCTGTGTCGACTGCCTCTGCCCATAATTGTTGTGCGAATCCTACACCACTGAGCATGCTCCTCGCTTTCCCCATCAGCTTCTTATTCATTCTTTCAACAACTCTGTTATATTGAGGCATGTATCGAGTTGTGCTTTGTCGAGCTATACCATGTTATCTAAAAAACTGGTTGAACACCTTTACACAAAATTCTCCTCCGTTGTTAGTTCTCAAAACCTTGATCCTTTTTCAAGTCGGATTCTCCACAAGAGCTTTGAACTCTTGAAATTCTCAAAAACCTCATATTTATTCCTCGGAAGATACAACCATGTCATTATGGAGAAATCATCTATGAAAGAAACATAATACTGAGATCCTCCCTAGTAAAGGGATCGACACAAGTCCAAACACATCACTATGTATTAACTCAAGTATTTCCTTAGCTCTAGTAGCACCATATGAGAATCTTACACATCTTTGTTTACCAAAAATCAATGTTAACAGAAATTGATTTCTTCTAGACATTCAAGCAGACATTCAAGCAGACATTCAACCATACCTTTACTATGCATAACACAATGACATGTTTCACCTATGTGTCCCATCCGTTGATGAAACAACATGGTCGAGCCGATTAGACAAGCAGATGTTCAATCGGACTCAGGACAGGGAAAATTAGCACTTTATTTGATGTATATTTTTTCCAATAGTTTGTACAGGGTTCCAATCCAAATACCTCTTATCAACACCATTTCTCCTCGTGCCATCTTGCATGTATCTTTCCCAAATACAGAATGCACTCTTGCATTCCCCATCTTACTTACTAATATGAGGTCTTGGGACAAACCTGGGATATGTAGAACTTTTGTAAGTGTTCCTATCCTTGCTTCTTTCAACTTCGTTCAAACTTTGCCTCTTCCAACTATCTTGGTCGATAATTCATCTCCCATTATAACATCATCATCGTCGAGGGCCTTTCATACTCATAGAACCACGCTCTGCGAGGTGTCATATGATATGATGTGCCTGAGTCGATCAGCCAAGAGTCACAATTTGGCTATGTACTTGTGGAGGCCAAATACACATATATGTTATCCTCTTACAAAGTATTACTATCAGCCAACTAACTTTCCTCAATTCCTTTGCCTTTAACAACTTCAGTCAAATTACAGTTCCGTCAACAGTGCCTTTTGGTTGTCAAGCCTGATATTCCTAATTCAGAGGTCATGTTTCAGCCGTGTTTGGATCCCATCCCATGACTAGGGGGTGTGGGGGGGATTTCCCCCATACTGTAGTCGCCATGGGGGGTCTAGGGGACGACAACTACTTTTGGGATCCCTCCCTCAGCGAGGGTTCAGGGGTAGTTCCTCTGTAGCAAAAATTTTGGGAAAAATGCCTTGTAAAATGTTGTAATTCCATAGGCATGACTTGGTCAATAATTGGTGATTTATGGGCCCATGGCATTGGGTAGCCCGTGGTATTTTCCCATGGTAATACCTCTTTAAAAGGAAGGCAATGTAATATGGTTGGGTATTGTAGTATTGTAAAAATCTATGTGATTGTGTAAGAGAGAGTGTGAAAGAGTGAAGAGGAAGTTGTAGCAGATGTGCCACGGGTTGTATCCCTTCATTTTTTGGATGGTATAATAAAAGGACCGGTAATTTCTCTATGGATATATCCCATATTGGGTGAACGGCGTATATTGGTGTTGCTCTTATATTGTGTTTATGTGTTTTATTTCTACATCTTATTTTATGCTATTGTTCTGCGATCTTGTTTTATAACAATTGGTATCAAATCCAAAGGCCTATTTGGTGCATAAACTCGTGGGAAAGAAGGGTTCCTAGTTCGAGTGGGATCAATGGCGGAAGAAGGAAAGTTTAGGGTTGAAAAATTTAACGGCCAAAACTACCAGTTATGGGAGATGCAAATGGAAGACTATCTATATCAATAGGATCTATTCCTACCGTTGGGAGGAAAAGAAAAATAGTCGGTGGCTATGAAGGACGAAGAATGGGAGGTTCTTGACAGAAAGGCACTAGAAACAATAAAGTTGTGCCTGGCTTCATTGGTGGATTTCAATATTTCAAAAGAAAAGACAACGAAGGGTCTAATAAGACATTGGCTAAACTGTATGAAAAATTGTCAGCCTCCAACAATGTATTTCTAATAAAGTGTTTATTTAATATGAATATGTCAAAAGGTGGGTTTGTTGCTAACCATTTAAATGAATTTAATACAATTACCAATCAACTAAGTTATGTAAAAGTGGAATTTGGAGATGAGTTTAGGGCTCTTCTAATCTTGTGCTCATAGCCAGAAAGCTGGAACGGCTTGGTCACGATTGTAAGTAACTATGTCTTTGGTTCAAACACTTTGAAATTTGATGATGTTTTTCGTGTTATTCTTAGCGAGGAAATGCGAAGGAAAAGCACAGGTGAGACATCAGGTAATGCGTTGACCATGGATAGCAGGGGAAGAAAAAAAGAGAGAGGAAAGAGCCTAGGTAATAGTGGGAATTCTAGGAAGGGCAGATCCAAGTCCAGAGTGGGAAAGATAGAGTTGTAGAACTGTGGAAAGAAAGGACATCTGAATAAAGGTTGCAGATCTTTAAAGAAGAAAGGAGGTGTACGGCAGGAGACTACTCAAGAAGCAAATGTAGCAGGTGATGTGTTACAAAATGCTTTGATTCTTGCATTATATAGTACTAGTGATTATTGGGTAGTAGATTCAGGGGCTTCATGTCATGCTAGACCCCATAGGAAATTCTTTCATGATTATTTTCTAGGTGATTTTGGACATGTTTTATTGGGTGATGATGAACCATGTAAAATTGTTGTAATGGGTACGGTAAGGAGCACTACAACAAATCCCTATGATTAGATTCCTTTTTAGCTCCTTTTTTTGCTTCTACTGATTGTTTTAATGTATTTTTCTCCAATTTTTTGAAAAAGCCAGCGTCATTCATCAAGATGGCACTGTTCGTGGCATAATTTGTGCTGACTAACCCGAGTCAACGCTAAAGTTGGCAATAAATAGTGCTGACAATTACGTCAACTGTAGCACCTAATTTAGCTTCTAGTTTTGCTTATTTTTTGGCTTCCTTTGTTTCTCATGCTTTAATGCCTAGTTTAGTGCCCCCTGTGGCATTCTCTTTAGCTTCCTAATTGACGCCTTTTTTAGCTTCCATTTTAGCTTCTAGTTTAACTTCCTTGTTAACTTCCTTATTTGCTTTGATTTTAGCTTCCTTGTTAACGTCTAAATTAGCGTCTAGTTTGACATCATATTTAGCTTCCAATTTAAAGTCGATTGTGCCTAAATAGTTAAGTTGTTGAGGTATTGGGGGTAATGGGGATATGGGCTTTATGGATTAGGGGCTTTATGGATTAAAGGATTTAGGGATTAGGAATTTATGGTTTAAGGGTTAAGGGATTAGGGATTAGATATTAGGGATTAGGGGTTAAGGGGTTGAGCCTCAAGGGCTTAGGGGTTCAGTAGTTTAATTGTTAATTGCTTGAGGATTATGGGATAAGTGGTTAATATTTAAGGGATTAATGGTTAAGGGTCAAACATAAATTCCAATAAAAACTTATTGATGTATTTGCTACTTAGAAAAAGAGATCTAGTCATTCTCATCATATTGATACACTTTTAGAACATTAAGTACGCAAAGTTACATTGTCGAGCATTTATTTCTAACACTCTTCATATATTTACGTAGAATATAAATACATTACAAGGATGGATAAATGATTCTTCTTTCTATCTTTATGTATGAAACACAATCATGATCATGATCACAACCTAGAGTTTTGTGTCTTCACAAACATGTTGATACAAAATGAATGGAAGAAGAATATGAAATTGAAAATTAGGGCTAGGTATTTTAATGGTTAATGTCTTAGGGATTATATTGGGTTAAGTGATTAATGTCATCCATTGACCCTGCACAACAAGCAGTGAATGGGGCCAATGTTGATATTTATTCAAACTATGACTGTATGCATTGACATTTGACATGGTCAGACTAGACACGTGCCTTGAGGGTATGGGAGGGTTTCAAGACTCAAGGATGTCTGATGTCCCCACATAATCTAAAATATCGCCCATGTTTCCATCAATGTTCATCATGCACCTCCCATTGTCATCATTCGTCATTCCCACATATAGAATCTTTGTCATAAATATCTTTTAATGTCATGGGACTTCCAACACTCCCATCACCAATGTCATCCATCCACCCTACACGATGAGCAGTGAATGGGTCCAACGCTGAAATTTCTTCAAATGTGCCTATATGCGTTGAAATTTTACATGGTTAGACTAGGCGCATGCATTGATGGTATGGGAGGGTTTTAAGACTCAAGGAAATAATCATAATCATCATCACCACCATCATG
Organism: Larix kaempferi; assembly: GCA_027924585.1. Classification (NCBI taxonomy): domain Eukaryota; kingdom Viridiplantae; phylum Streptophyta; class Pinopsida; order Pinales; family Pinaceae; genus Larix; species Larix kaempferi. The sequence continues at coordinate 1,277,610 of BSBM01000719.1, forward strand.
GTTGTCATTTCCATCATCATATTCATCATGACCCAATTTTCCATCCATGCCAACAAAGATCAAACCCACATACTGAAATTTGCAACGAAACCTAACGAAGATGTCAATTTCCATGTATTTGCCTTTTTCTTGTGGCATTATTCGAGATGATTAAACCATGATTCTATTAAGTTAAGACATCCCCAAAGAATTTTATAGGGTCCAACATGCAAGTGGTTTAATGGTTAATGGCTTATGGATTATATTGGGTTAAGTGATTAATGTCAATATCATCCATGTTTCGATCAACGTTCATCATGCACCTCCCATTGTCATCATTTGTCATTCCCACATATAGAATCTTTGTCATAACGCTCTTTTAAAGGCATGGGACTTCCAACATGACCATCACCAATGTCATCCATCCACCCTACACAATGAGCAGTAAATGGGGCCAACATTGAAATTTCTTCAAAATGTGCCTGTATGCGTTGAAATTTTTTAACATGGTTATCCTAGGCCCATGCCTTGATGGTATGGGAGAGTTCTAAGACTCAAGGGAATCATCATAATCATCATCACCACCATCATGGTTTTCATTTCCATCATCATCATCATATTCATCATGACCCAATTTTTCCATCCATGCCAACAAAGATCAAACCTGGCATACCGAACTTTGCAGCGAAACCTAATGAAGATGTCAATTTCCATGTCTTTGCCTTTTTCTTGTGGCATTATTTGAGACAATTAAACCATGATTCTGTTAATTTAAGACATCCCCAAATAATTTTATAGGGTCCAAAATGCAAGTGGTTTAATGGTCAATGGTTTATGGATTATATTGGGTTAAGTGATTAATGTCATCCATCGACCTTGCACAATGAGCGGTGAATGGGGACAATGTTGAGATTTATTCAAACTGTGATTGTATGCATTGACATTTGACATGGTAAAACTAGACACATGTCTTGAGGGTATGGGAGGGTTTCAATACTCACGGATTTTTTATGTCCTCACATAATCTAAAATATCGTCCATGTTTCCATCAACATTCATCATGCACCTCCCATTGTCATCATTCGTCATTCCCACATATAGAATATTTGGCATAACTCTCTTTTAATTTCATGGGACTTCCAACACTCCCATCACCAATGTTATCCATCCACCCTACATAGTGAGTCGTGAATGGGGCCAACATTGAAATTTCTTCAAAATGTGCGTGTATGTGTTGAAATTTTACATGGTTAAACTGGGCACATGCCTTGATGGTATGGGAGGTGTTGTCCCTAAGGTCTGCAATGGACTACTACAGTGAAAATCTAGGGCATTTAGGTTATGGTTTGGTTTAGAAATAGGTTTTATTTTTTTGTGGTTTAGATATTTTGATGGTTTTGAAAGGCTTGAAGAACAGAAATGAGAGATAAATACAATATAACATATATTTAGGGTTTTACAAAATCAAACATGTGGATCATTCACTGATTTACTACATAACATTTCAACATAGAATAAAATCGGCATTCATAAATTTGAAGTTTTCATTATATAACCGAGTTATAACACAAGGCAATGAGAGAACATAGATTTCCAGTTCAATAAATAATAAAACTTAAAATTCATCAAACAGGAAAACACCATTATGCAGCGCATATATCTTCCATTTCAATAGTGAATCAGCAGTAAAGACAATGAGTGGCACAAAGCATTCATTTGTAAAAGATCATTGAACATATATGTATTATTGTACCAAGAATTACAGTTTCTCCAAGCTACATGCAAAGTCATAGGCAAAATCGAACCCCTCCTTTGTTTACATTTATCTTCATATAGTTTCTTAATCTTTAGGGTTTCGAAACTACATGCTAACTAATAACTGATTTTTGATAACCAAAATCAATAACATCGAAATTATACATACATCACAGGTCTTTATTTCAAAAATTTCTACACTAGTACTCGTAGTGATCTTTTAACAAAATATGATGATAGTTAACAAGTTATTTTAACTAAATAAACTAAATTAAACTTAGGGTACTATGAAAAAAAGACTTTGTACGCTTATTAGAAGAAACAAAGTAGAACTGCGATCAGCTGGAAATTGTACTTCGATCCATATAACATCGTTAACATTCACTTGGGCTCAGCTCACTGACATTGAGAAGACTCGATTCTCTAGCTATGTAATGTGTCTTGAAGCACGTGGGTATGTAACTCTGTTCAAATTCACAGGTTATCAAGGTTGCAATGAAGTTTTTTCCTTTCAATCATACACTCCTTTTTCCAATACTTCCTTTGCCTAAGGAGTTTTTCATTGTCTTTCTTTAATCCCTGAGAAAAGCTACATAATTTGTTATATTTAAGAACCAACTTGCTCCATTCTTTATTTACTTCATTTAACTTGCCCTATACTTGTTTAATCTCTCGCTTCAACTCTTTAATTTGAGCCTTGGATTTCTTTAATTTGTTTTCAAATTTCTTATCAGCCTAAGGTGTGATGTTTTCAAGTAATGTTGCATCTAATTGCTTCTCCATCTGATCCGTTGAGAATTCAATGTCTATCTTTGGATTATTTTCAAAACCTTCATTATGATGAATGCTATGTGCTTCTTCAGAGGCCATAGGAATATCTAGTTGAACTAAGGAGGCACAAGGGACTACGTTAATAGTTTTCTCTAAGTTGGTTAACATTTCAGCTACTTTTCTCTCCACTTCCATAAACGAGTCGGATTCCTCTTTTATATCTTCTTGAATTTCTTTAGTTTGCAGAAGTTCTTCATTTATTTTAGTTTTCACAATCTCATTATTTTTTATGGGACTTGATCTAATTAGCTCTTCATCTTTCTTAATTTTTGAGCTTGGCCTAGTTTTAACATGTTTCGAAACCAAACCTTTAACCTTTGACTTCCTAGCCTTTATGGGTTCTTGATCTGATAAGTTGTCTAAATATATGACCCTCTTTTCTTTCAAGGAAGGGTCAAATATTGCCCGAGCATTTAACCTCAACCTATTGGTGGCTTGAGTATGCGATCCCCTGAGGTAAGGAGGTTTTGAGTTTACAGGATTTTCTTTATGAACTTTAGTTCCCTTGTCAGCATTCAAGGAATTATTTGAATGTTTTTCCCTACGGGATTGAGTCTTCTTAGTTTCTAATGGTGGCTTCATAGCTTCTCTCGTCCTTGACTTCAACTTAATTTCCTCCCTTTCAAAATTATGTTCTTTATCGATTCCAATGGTGACACAATTTGTTGGGGTTTTGTAATTGGCACAAACATTGTTAGTGTCTTCTGGCAGACAATGGTTTCCTAGGGCTCAAAATTTAGAGTTTAATACAAAATCATCCCATGTTTTTCCGAACTTGTTCAATTCTTGGATAATCATCAGTTTGATTAAACCCTGATGGAATATACTATGCTGACTTTCAGGGAAATTCCTGACCCTAGAGGCCATTTTAGACAAACTCTTTAAGAAATAAAATGGGAGGCTCATCCTTGCAATACCCTCCAGATGTGGCAAAAAAGGCATATGATAAAGGTGAACGGTAGCATACCTTCCCTCTCCCGTAATATATCTCTGCACCATTTTTAGTAAATCACTATATTCCTACTTGAGCCAAGCCCGTGGAATTCCTTTGCGCCAATCAGGATCTCTATACTTGTCAAGGAGGAAATGATTACACTGACCAACATCAACACTTTGAATTTTAAACCATTGATCGCCATCCTTTGGGAGTTCTATTGCTATGGCGATTGAATTTTGTGAAACGGGGAAATTCATATATCCCACAATGACGATTTTCCCATCAAACCCCTCAGCAAATTCTCGTGACACTTCTGTGTGGTGACCTTGTAATTTTTCATAGTATCAAAACCTGCATCCTGCCCTTCTAAATTTGATTCTTAATTCTGGATATGCTTCAAGAATCTCGACCCCTATGGGCTCATATATCACCACATGACCACTCTGATCCACATACATGGTAGATTCTTCAATTGCTTTGAAAAATGGATGAAGCATGTGTATGACACCTCAAAATTACAGAGAAATGAACAACATTGTGAAAAGATCTGCGGATAGTTTCTTTAAACGACCACACTAACCATTGGGAAAATCATGAAAAAATAGATTGAAAGATTATGAAACTGGGAAATTATTAGACATTCAAACCCATGATCGACCACGAATTTCATTTATTGTATCTGCAAGTCTCCCAAAATGACATGACAAAAGGCTTTATTAAAATGATGACTCTGACAGTCGTGCCAATTCTGCGGCGCTTAGTGGGCAGTTTGGTAGCGATCCCAATTTGGTAGCAACATTTGGCAGCTCCGTAGCGCTACTAGAATTTAGCTTTGATTAACCTCCACGCTAAACTTAACAAAGATTAAGCCACTTCATTGAGGATCACACCTGCAAAATTAAAATATAACAACAATACTTGTGCCACCTCATCGCATTACTTATTAATCATTGAAATTTGAAAGTAAAGAGTTGAATATCACAACATCATAGCATAGGTTAACAAAATATTGCTTGGATTTTATTAGACTGGGGAATAACATGAAGGAAAAGGAATTAAATGAATAGGTTTTAGGGTCAAGGAGTAGACAATCCGGAGTGCAGAACCTAGTACTAACAAGAGGGTTTTAAGACTTAAGGAAATCATCATAATCATCATCACCACCATCATGGTTTTCATTTCCATCATCATCATCATCATATTCATCATGACCCAATTTTACCATCCATGCCAACAAAGATCAAACCCGACATACCAAACTTTGCAGCGAAACCTAATGAAGATGTCAATTTCCATGTCTTTGCCTTTTTCTTATGGCATTATTCGAGACGATTAAACCATGATTCTATTAAGTTAAGACTTCCCAAAAGAATTTTATAGGGTTCAACATGCAAGTGGTTTAATGTTTAATGGCTTAGGGATTATATTGGGTTAAGTGATTAATGTCATCCATCAACCATGCACAATGAGCAGTGAATGGGCCCAATGTTGAGATTTCTTCAAACTGTGACTGTATGCATTGAAATTTGACATGGTCAAACCATACACATGCCTTGAGGGTATGGGAGAGTTTCAAGACTCAAGGATGTTAGAAAAACAGGATCGCAAAGCAATAACAATAAACAGAAATGCAAATATAATCACACATACACATTACAAGAGAGACACAGTTATATCGTGGTTCACCCAAGATGGGCTACGTCCACACTGAAGTTGCCAATCCTTATTATTATACCGTTCAACAAAGTGAAGGGATACAACCTGCAGCACAGCCGTTGCACTTCCTCTTCACTGTCTCACAGTCTCTCTTCTTGATCTCAGAGATCTTTATAATGCATAGAACCTAATACATCCGCCCTAGTCGTGTTACAATGTCTTTCTTTTATAAGGGAGATACAATGGGAAAATACCACAGGTTACCCAAAACCATGGGCCCATAAAACAACCCCAAAAATTTCCTTCGGGGGATTCGCCCCCGGACCCCCCGGCTAGGGGTAATTACCCCCACACCCCCCCCCCTCGTCGGGGTGAGTGTACAGCCCTTTTACACATCATATAAAGCTGGGGTACAAACATGGCTAAATAATAATGTCTCTGAATCTGGATATCAGACTCCAGAACCAACAATCTCCCACTTGGAGACTGATCACAACAACTCCACCTCTGCTGCACTTGCTAGACCTTGGACTTGGAAACTTTCTCATCTTCACCTTCATGCTAGAAGGCAAACTGAAAGTGAGCAGGAACTTAGTTTCTCTCTGGTCACTAACTTTGTGAACATGTCTGCAGGATTATGTCTAGTATGTATCTTTTCCAGCTTCAACAGTTCATCTTCAAGAACAAAGCATATGAAATCGTACTTCAGCTGTATATGTTTAGTCCTGGAATGGAATGCTGAGTTATTTGCAAGATGAATGGCACTCTGGATGTCACTATACAACCTGCTATCTTCTGCTTCTTACCCACTTCCTCCATAAACCTCTGCAACCAAATCATCTCTTTACTAGCCTCTGTAACAACAACATACTCTGCTTCCGTTGTTGAAAGTGAAACAACCTTCTGCAGTCTTGAAATCCAAGCTACTGTTGTTCCACCTACAGTAAACACATACCCTGTGGTGCTCCTCCTGCTATCCTTACCACCTGCCATATATGCATCAACATATCCCTGTAGAACAGTGTCTGAACCTCCAAAAAATAATTCCTGAGTGGTAGTACCTATCAAATACCTGAGAATCCACTATACTTCCTTCCAATGTTCTTTACCTGGATTGTTCATATATCTTCTCACAACTCCCACTGCATGTGCAATATCTGGTCTTGTGCACACCATGGCATACATCAAGCTACCAACTGCTGATTGATAGGGAATCTTGGACATGTAATATGTCTCTTCCTATGTCTTGGGACACATTTCCTTACTTAGACTAAAATGACTGGCCAAAGGTGTACTAACTGGTTTTGCATTATGCATTCTGAACCTCTCCAACACCTTTTGTATGTACTCACCCTGAGACAATGTCAATTTGCAATTTTTCCTCTCTCTTTTTATTCTCATACCAAGGATTTTCTTTACAGCACCCAAACACTTAATCGCAAATGAATTAGCTAACTTCCTTTTGAGCACATTTATATCCTGCATGTTAGACCATGAAACAAGCATGTCATCCAGATACAATAACAAGATAATATAACTTCCATTATCTATCCTTTTGAAATAAACACAGTGGTCAGAATGACATCTACTATAACCTTGTTCTGTCATAAACCTATCAAATTTTAAATACCACTGTCTTGGAGCTTGCTTCAAGCCATACAAGCTCTTTTTCAACCTGCACACCAAATTCTCCTTCCCTTTGACCTCATACCCTTGTGGCTGCTACATATATATCTCTTTCTCCAAATACCCATGGAGAAAGGTTGTTTTTACATCTAACTGTTCAAGATGCAAATATTCTACCGCCACTAGACTTAAAATATTTCTAATTGAAGTCATCTTAAGAACAGGAGAAAATATTTCATCAAAATCTATACCTTTCTTCTGTGCAAACCCCTTTACAACAAGTCTGGCCTTGTACCGCTTCTTGCCTCCTTCTTCTTCCTTCAACCTATAAATCCATTTGTTTTGCAATGCTCTTTTATCAACAGGCAACTTAACCAAATCCCAATTCTGGTTTCCTACCAATGAGTCCATCTCCTCATTCATGCCTTGCTCCCACTTCTTTCTAGTTTCCACCTACATTTCCTCTTCATAACATTCTGGTTCACCAGCATTAGTCATCAACAAATAATACATTGAAGGAGAGTATCGTTCAGGGAGTCTACTTAACTTGGTAGATCTTCTTGCAGTTGCAGGAGTTTCAGGTACTTGCTGTTGTTCTTGATTTTTTGGCACCTTTGGAATTTCATTTTCTTGAATTTCATCAAGTATTGTGTACTCTATGTTTTCCTTTTCCTATTTCTTTCCCTGCAACTAATCTTTATACATGACCTTTTCATTGAATATGACATCTCTACTTCTAATAATTTTGTGATTTTCATAATCTCATAAACGATAACCAAAATAATCAACCCCATATCCAATAAAAGTACATTTCTTGGATTTGGCCCCAAGCTTTGTTTTATTTTCTTTATCAATATGGACAAATGCTTCACCATCAAAACATAATATAAATGAGTAGTTTACCTTTTTACCTGTCCATGCCTCCTCTGGAAACCCACCATCCAAAGTGCTTGAAGGCCCTTTGTTTATTAAGTGAACAACAATATTTACAGCATCTACCCAAAACTGTAAGGGCAACCCTGCATGCAATCTCATACACCTTACACGCTCCATGATCGTTCTATTCATCCTTTATGACACACCATTTTCTTGTGGTGTTCCTGGGACTGTCTTCTCTCTACGAATCCCATGGTATGAACAGTAACTATCAAACTCCTTGCCGTAGTACTCACCTCCATTATCAGATCTGAGACACTTCAACCTTTTTCCTGTCTCATTCTCAACCAAAGCTTTCCACTTCTTAAAAGTAGCAAACACATCAGATTTCTGTCTAATGCAATAAACCCAACTTTTCCTAGTTGCATCATCAATAAATGTAACATAATAATGAGAGCCACCAAGAGATTGTACCTGAGCTGGTCCCCATACATCTGTATGCATAAGCTCTAACTTTTCATTCTTCTTCTGTTTCTCAACCCTCAAAAATCTGTCTCTCTTCTGTTTTCCATAAACACAGTTCTCACAGAATTCCAAACTTACCTACTTCAAATATGGCAGCAACTTCCTTGAGTGGAGAATATGCATCCCCTTCTCACTCATGTGGCCAAGCCTATGACGCCACAATGTTGTATCTGTTCCTGTGGAAGCTAAAGTGATAGAATGGTCAGTATTATGAGGACATAAATACAACGTACCTACCCTATCTCCTTTTGCTATCACCATTGATCCTTTAGTGATCTTCTACCACTTTTCTCCAAAGGTAGATAGACAGCCGCCATCTCCCAACTACCCTGTTGAGATCAGATTTATTTTCATAGCAGGAATATGCCTAACATCTTTTAACAGCCAATCAATTCCATTCTTAAATTTTATCCATACCTTACCCATTCCAACAATTTTACATGGCTCATCATCACCTAATAAAACATGTCCAAAATCACCTAGAACATAATCATGAAAATATTTCCTATGGGGTGTAGCATGACATGAAGCCCCTGAATCTACTACCCAATAATCACTAGTATTATCTAATGCAAGAATCAAAGCATCTTGTAACACATCACCTGCTACATTTGCTTCCTAGGTAGTTTCCTGCTGTGCATCTCCTTTCTTCTTTAGATATCTGCAGTCTTTCTTCAGATGTCCTTTCTTTCCATAGTTCCAGCACTCTATTTTTCCCAGTCTGGACTTGGATCTTCCTGTTTTAGACTTGCCATGATTACCTTGCCTCTTTCCTCTCTCCTTTTGTCTTCCCCTGCTCTCCATGGTCAACACATTACCTGATGTCTCACCTGTGTTTTTTCTTCCCATTTCCTCGCTAAGAATAACACCAATAACATCTTCAAATTTCAAGGTGTTTGAACCAGAGACAAAGTTACTTACAGCCATGACCAAGATATTCCAGCTTTCTGGCAATGAACACAAGATTAGAAGAGCCCTAACCTCATCATCAAAGTTCACACTTACAGAACTTAGTTGATTTGTAACTGTATTAAACTCATTTAAATGATCAGTAACAAATCCACCTTCAAACATCTTCATATTAAATAAACGCTTCATTAGAAATACCTTGTTGGAGGCCGAGGGTTTTTCATACAGCTTACCCAATGCGCTCATCAAACCGTCTGTTGTCTTTTCTTTTGAGATATTGAAAGCCACCAACGAATCCAAGCTCAGTCGTATTATTCCCAGAGCCTTTCTGTTAAGAACCTCCCATTCTTTGTCCTTCATAGCCGCCGGTTGTTTTGATTTTCCTCCCAATGGTAGGAATAGATCTTTCTGGTACAGATAGTCCTCCATTTGCATCTTCCATAACTTGTAGTTTTGGCCATTAAACTTCTCGGCCTTAAACTTTCCTTCTTCTTCCATTGCTCCCACTCGAACCAGAAACCCTAGTTTCCCGCGGGTTTATCTGCCAAATAGACCTTTGGCTCTGATACCAATTGTTAGAAAAACAGGATCATAGAGCAATAACAATAAACAAAAATGCAAATATAATCACACATACACATTACAAGAGAGACACAGATATATCTTGGTTCACCCAAGATGGGCTACGTCCACACTAAAGTTGCCAGTCCTTATTATTATACCGTCTAGAAATGTGAAGGGATACAACTTGCAGCACAGCCGCTGCACTTCCTCTTCACCGTCTCACAGTCTCTCTTCTTGAGCTCAGAGATCTTTACAATGCATAGAACCTAATACATCCACCCTAGTCGTGTTACAATGTCTTTCTTTTATAAGGGAGATACAATGGGAAAATACCACGGGTTACCCAAAACCATGGGCCCATAAAACAACCCCAAAAATTTCCTTCGGGGGCTTCTCCCCCGAACCCCCTTTGTCTAGGGCATTGCCCCCGGACCCCCCAGCCGGGGGTAATTACCCCCACACCCCCCCCCCCCCCGCCCGCTGGGGTGAGTGTACAGTCCTTTTACACATCATATAAAGCTGGGGTACAAACACGGCTGAATAATAATATCTCTGAATCTTGAGATTAGGCTCCATAGCCAACAAAGGATGGCTGATGTCCCCACATAATCTAAAACATTGTCCACGTTTCCATCAACATTCATCATGTACCTCCCATTGTCATCATTTGGCATTCCCACAAACAGAATATTTTCCATAACTCTATTTTAATGCCATGGTACTTCCAACATGCCCATCACAAATGTCATCCATCCACCCTACACAATGAGTAGTAAATGGGGCCAACGTTGAAATTTCTTCAAAATGTGTCTGTATGCATTGAAATTCATGGTTAGACTAGGCACGTGCCTTGATGGTATGGGAGGGTTTTAAGACTCAAGGAAATAATCATAATCATCATCACCACCCATGATGACGATTAAACCATGATTCAATTAAGTTAACACATCCCAAAAGAATTTTATAGGGTCCAACTTGCAAGTGGGTTAATGGTTAATTACTTAGGGATTATATCAGGTGAAGGGCTTAGTGAAATATTTCAATAAGTTTTATAAAATATAAAATAATGAACAAACTTTGCATGCATTTTTCCTATTGGTTTGGATTTACATTTTTCCTAATGCAAAATGCACTAATCCACTTTGCGTACATTTTACCTAATGGTTTGGATTTACATTGTTTTACATATACACTATAGGTAATTATATTTTTTATATATTACATATTTAATGTATTGTTACAATAGGCTCTTCGTCATAGTTCAATCAGAGTCTAACCAATAAGCTAACAACACCTCAAAACCGTTTTCAACCAATAAATGACCACTAACCATGCTACCTCTTAATTTCCAAGTAATCCTAATATTTTCTGCCAACAATTCATACCCAAGTTTGAACACTTTAAGGATGTTGCAATAGGTAATTTTTATCGACAGAAATAATACTGAAGCATTTCAAAGTGTGGACCATAAAAATAATCATTTTTAAAAACAATAATTACAAATAATTCTGAAAATTTAGAAGTCTTCCTCATTAACATTATTGTCTGCAACAATGTCATCCAGTGTATCATTTTCAATGTTTATATATTCTTTCAAGTACTTAATATTTTTCTTCCTACACCATCCTACTAAAGTGGTATTTTCATCATCCACATCTTCACTTTCATCATCTTCATCATCACTGAAACTTGATTGTAGACCATCTATATTGGGATCATAATTTTCTGTACTGTCCATATCGTTGTCTTCTATAAGATCATCTAAGTTTGGAATGTTTCCTTCTTTTGCCTGAACATAACCATCGTCAACATCATCATGGATGTCAATTTATTCAGTCTTCTCTAATCCCTCTCTCTCATTTTGTTGGCTATCATTGTTCTATTCAGTATCCAATGAGGAATCATCAAATACATGCCTTAGTCTTGGATCATAATGTATGACAAATACCCATTTCGGGTCCAAAATATCTTCATAGAAAAATACTTGCACATGATGAATGACATACATATCTTAGACATACGTAATAAAAAATTTATTGGTTAATAAACACACACACGTATTCACAATAAACTATTAATTAATAGATTAATGATCAATAGTATCGCTTCTTGTTTGAGTTAAAGAAATACCTGCTCGCAATTAATTGGTAGAACATAAGGCTCCTTCTCCTCCAGTAGGAACCTTTATGAATCTATAGAAAACAATCCACTATGGGTATCATGTATTTGTGTCCTCTCAAATGCTTCATACCATCTACACTTAAAAATAAAACATTTAAAAGAGCGGTAATCCAACTCAATAATTTATTGGATTTTCCCAACATATTATAGATTCCCTTCAATGATATTCTTATCTTTTGAGCTTTCTCGACTGGATTGTTTGAAATCAACCACGATGCCACAATCAAAGGATCGTCCCTTTACATCTGCCCTTTCTACATGATAATGTCAACCATATGCCCACATTGCAGGATATTTCCTCACCTATGAAAGACCATTTATTTAAGTTAAAACAAATATAATGACGAATATTTAAATACTTAATAGTATCATAACTGATTTGAAACAACATTTTCTAAAATTCCAACTGTACCTTTCTTTCACAACCTCTATACATGTTGATTTCATCTTCTGTTATGTTTGAATCAATACTTGTGTCTTCTATTTGATTTTGAATTTGTTCAGTAATCCATTCTAGTGTGCAATATTTTCCCCATTCCCTAAGCAGATCAGTGGGAAGTGGAGTATTCCTTGGATTCGATCTCTTAAACTGTCTCCTTGCTTGTAACACTTCTTCTCTCTTTTTATCATATAAATCAATCCATTTGTTCATACAGTCCATGTGGTACAGAACGAACTTGTCGAGTATAATGCTTTCGTCTACACCTATTACATGTCAATATGTTTATTTCAAACTCCAAATGTCATGCTATTAATTTTACAAATAAATTAATACAAAGTAAATTAATGATTGCAATAAAGACAACCACAATGATCATGAATTTACTTACCAATTTCTACTTGAACACCATTAGATTGTGGTTTTTCTCCATCAATAATATATGATGCTCGTTCTTCATTCTAGAAGCGTGTCCCATATTCAAAATCCTTACCAAGGAATTCACATAGGAAGAAAAATTATTCATTCAATACATACCCTTCATCCATGCAACCCTTTGGATGTGCCTTTTGTCGGACATATCTTTTTAGAGTTTTCATACCTCTCAAATAAAAACATCCACCTCATCGATACAACACCCACCAAATCAATGTCATCGACTAGGTCTATAAGTAAATGGACTTGTAGGTCCATGAAAGTTTTAGGGAGCTCCTTCTCAAATAAGCATACAAATTCTGCAATTTCCTTCTTCCATTTTGGCACTTCACCTTCGTGGATCTCCTTGAAGGTCACCCACCTAATATAAGAATAGTAAATTAGTATCGACCTTTAGTCAAAAATAAAAAAAAATGCAATATAATATCTCTATGTCTCTCACACATGAACATTTTGTAACACATACCTTGCAAATCTTGACAATCGATTTATGGCGGTCCTTAAGTCCATGGTAAGACATGAATCCCCCCTAATTTCCAATGCCATTATATGCTATCAAACACATTTATCAAATGTCATTAGTAATTTCTCTCACGCAATAGAATATCAAAATATATTTGGCACTTAATTAATGTTACCGGAAAAAGTTAAGCAATGATAATACCTTCATAAAATTATGAAAAGCACGTGTTTTAAATCCTGTGATATGTCCATCAACTGTAAAAGATTTTTCCAATGATGACCCATAGCCAATAGGTGTCCTTATTAAACAAATGACTTTTTTAGTTGGTCTAGCTCTCTTTTTTTTCAAAATTCATGGAGCCTCTGCATATGTTTCCACAAATGTCTTCTATCAAATTTGGTATGCGAAAGAGCGATATCTCTCCTTGAAGACAAAGTGTCCTTGTCTTTGCCTAATATATGTCAAAATATAGAATCTGGCACATTTTTGAAGATGTGCATAGGATCTAATAGGTGATATATTAATAGATCCTTCCAGTAAGGGAGCTCATAAAATATGGATTTCATTTTCATTCCTTTTGGCATATTAACCACAACTTGTTCTAGTTATTCAATTGAATCACCCCGAACAAAAAAATCCTCCCAAGCTTTGAATTCAACATCTTCATATTTCTTAATCCAATCACCTAGACCCATAATCATGACAGGGCTTCTATTTTCAACTTTTCCATCAAATTGATTCTTCAAGCAATTTCTAAACTTATAATCTGGTGGTAGAAAAACCCTCTTGTTTGCATAAATAAATTTATGTAGATCTTTAGAATATCGCCCTTGAAATTGTTCTGCACATCTAGACATGCAAATTTCCCCTTTGTTTGAAGCCATAGAGTTCAATAAGCAATGTTAATAACATCAAAATAATATTGTAAAAGTAAGTATGAAATTATCGATGAAGATAAAACATGAGTGTAAATACTTAAATATTTTATCTTACCAGAACAAATGCCAAGTCAAGGGAAATCATGTATAGTCCAGCATAGCACACCATACAACATGAACAACCTATTTGATGGAGGATGTGATATGTCATACATTCTTATTCCTTTCCATAGCAATTTCATCTCATCAATAAAAGGTGCAAGATAAACATCCATGTTTTAACTTGATGCTTTCCTGGAAAAATGAGACTCGGCATAAGGTTATCCTTTCTAACACTCATCCATGGGGGAATATTTTATACTATCAATCCGACTGGCCAAAGAGTATTATTTGCGCTCATGAAAGAGAATGGGCACACCATCTATTGCAATCCCAAACCTGATACTACAGGGTTCATATTTGAATTTTCTTGGTCATTTTTCCTCTCTGTGTTTCATTGCTTTGTAGTCTGCCACAATTCGCATGAATTCATATTTACTCTTTTTCTTTGTATGTCAATCCATCAATTGTGCAAGTGACTTGCAACCAAACATTTGTTGAAGTCTGAGTATAATTGGCATGTGTCGTAAAACCTTAGTTGGTACTGTAGGACCTTGTGCATATGTACGATATATCTTCTCTTTGCATACAAGGCATTCTACCTTGTTTTGGTATCTATCTCTGTATAAAATGAAATCATTTACACATGAATGAATTTGCTTATATTCAATCCCTAGCTCAACTAACAACTGACGCGCTGCTCTGCAATTTGATGGCAACACATTCTCTTAAGGGGATATTTTAGTTTTCAGTGCCATGTAAGATTGCAAGAGATTAAATCAATTGAATGTTTGACTTATGATGAACATGTTTGATATGTCATTCTATACTATCACTATTTATATACAATATATGGCATCAAAATCCCATAATGAAATTTAAATGTAGTTGATGAATTTTTACAAATTACATACACAATTGGCAATGCAAAGTAAGAAATAGATTTGAACTCACTTTAGTAGGGTAGTGGATCCTTTGTCTGACCAACCAAATAGTAACTTGATTTCCAATAATATTAATGTGCATGCCAGTTTTGAGGTTCTACTTGCACCTGATTTGAACACTGGTGTCTTGGATGCTTGCTTGATTGAGTCTTTCAGCATGTTGTTGTCATCACGATTACCTTGGTGTTAATTGCCCATGTTATCATCATTAGTTTCAACCATATGATCATTATTGTCATCATTGTTTCCATCCCCAGAGAATGATGTAATCATTTCATTCAATCCTTCTTCATGCACCGCATTTTCACTGTCATTGTTGTCATTAAGGCTAGGTGGCATGTCATCAATCAATATGCTAATCTCATCAGCTCTTCGAATTTCTCAGTTGGCAATATTCTCTTCAATGTTTCTCTTTTCACCCGGGTATAGTTTAAAGGATGGTTTGGATCAGCCTTTCCAAATCTTAATAACCCACTTCGGTCTTGGGTATTGGTAGGTGTATCATCAATATCTTCTACCTATCAACAAACACAAGCATTATTTAATGTTTGGCAACAATTGGGTAAATCATAAATGTATCAATTTCAAAGAAATATAATCAAAATCATCTTAAGAAATAAAAATATAGAATGTATGAACATATATACACCAATTGAATCATGCGACATTGTTTTATGGACTACTTTTAATACAATAAATTAAAATATAACACAATTTTGACAACATAGATTATAAAACATCATTCCACACTCATTGATTATTCTTTGGTTTTCTCCCCTTAAGAACATCCTTAGGGAGACCTTGTTCTTCCCTTTTCTTTCGTGCAGGAGTGCGTTTTAAGAAGGGGTAATCAATCAATAAATCATCCCCAATGTTAAGGTCCATAATAGCCTCAACCATTATCAATCTATCAACATCTCTTTACATGTATCCATCTTTATCATTTATAACCTTAACAAATTGACAATTCGGTCTTACACTAGGGTCCCTTTCCTTACTACTATTTATAAATCCTGCAATATTTTTGTGTGTGTATGCACGTCCATCTATATACATAATATGACCTCTATTCGTTTCTTTTCCATTTTCAAGTTGGAGATGATGTGTATACATATTCGAATTTAGACCATATGTTGACATCGAAGGCTTATATTCTGTTATCCTTCTCAATTCACCATTGTAATATGACGAACCATAATATGGCATTAATCTCCTAATGGTTTGTTGTGAATTGTTTCTATGTTTAGATCCCACATGTACATTTTTTACAATAAAGAGGCCTAGATTCGCTCCATGAATATTGGAGGGTCATATCAAGTAGTTGTATCCCCAAAATCGAAACACCTCGTACACTCTAGGTAGTTGTTGATCACTAGGCCAAGCGCAATATAGTCGACGATCAAATGTCTCTTTGTAAATTGATCTCAAAGTCAAGGGAAAGTCATCATCTCCATCACATTCATTCTCATAGGGTATGTACTCCACCTTCCCCTTGTCTTTATGCAAATTATTGTTAAATTTTCAGAATTTACTTCAATCTAATCTAGGATCTTAACTGAGAGAACAACATGTACAGCAAATCTACAACATATCAATCATGGACACAATAATGCAAGCACACAAGAGACACAGAGTTTACTTGGGGAAAACCATAAAGGTGAAAAACCCCAATAACTTCCTCAGAGATAGATAGAGCAATGATACAACCAGAATACAAGAGATAGTCTTCTCCTAGCAGCAGAGCCTCCTCCTCCACAAGTGCGCCACTCTCCAAAGTGTGAGTGAGAGAATAGAATGTATAAAATGAGAGAGACACACTCTCTATTTATACACTAACTTGACTTGACCTTTAGTTAACTAGGTTGGCCTCAACTTAACCACTTAACATAATGTTGACTGGGCCGACCCCCACTAGGGTGGTCTAATAACCCTTTGACCCACATGACTTATACAGGGCCGACCCCAACAAGGTGGTCTAATAACCCATCAAGTATAAGTTACGACACTTACAATATAAATGACGACACTTCCGTATAGAGGAATAATAACATCTCTATAGGAATGCAACCACTTCCGTATAGAGGAATAATAACATCTCTATAGGAATACAATATACATATATGTGAAATACATTCTGAAGTTACATATACATCAACAATTATTTTTCTTTAAATCGGTTCTTGTTCTATTGTTACTTGTTTTTATCAATTCCTCATCTTCCAAGTTGGTATATGTGCACATATTTTTGTTGGATGTATCATCTGATAAATAATCATCGCCCTCTAGGCTAGAAGTCGGTGCACCAGGAAACTTTAAACCAAGAACTTTATCCTGCAAGTATTCATCAAGAAAAAAATAAATTATTTAAATAATGTAAAACAATGTTTAAAAGAATTATACATATTATTTATATCAAATTGGAAAATTCATTACCACAATTCTATGGGATTTTAATCGATTATAGGATGCATACTACCCAATGGAAGCTCATCATTTATGTAATTTCTTTTTACAATTGCTCGTTTGAATTGTTTATTTCCATGACACATGGAACATCCACAAACAACAATTTTCTCAAAGTATTCATCCCATGTATTATAGTCTTGACCAACCTCTTGTTCAGTGCAATCATTTGTTGTGTATGCAGGATCAATTGTCATATCCTATTCCACCCATTGTCCTCGATGTTATTTAATAGTTTTAGGTCCACGTCCGCGTACATATATTTTTATTTTGCTAGTTGAACACTCATGCTCTGCATTTGCTCCAATCTCCATCTAACATAATCAACTACATGCATTATTTTATGTCACAATTGCATAAAACACTATAAATTTTAATAATACTTTGAAAAAAGATGGATGGATCACACAAATGCCATCAAATCAATATTTTCGTAGTCGTCAAAATTTGAGTACTACTATGTCCCAGGTCAAGCATTATGTCCTCATTAGATATGACATGATCAGTTTCCATGGCCTCATTGGGCCCCTGTAATACACAACATAGACAATAATGTTTAGTACACCAATTATATCATTTCAACTAATATGCTATCCAACACAAAAACCCTCACTTTAATCATATATTTGGCATGTTGATATCATGTTTTGGATTTTAAAAAATACAATTTTATGACCCTGGGTATATACATCGAGCCCAAATTTCAACAAGAAAGGTATCCAACATCCCTATCCCACATGGCCATCCTAAATTTCAAACTTTTCCCTTGATCATAGAATCACATTTAATCACCATTTCTGTAAATTTGAAACAAATAAGATTGACCTCAAAGGCCTCATGGACAAAAAAATGACTTTATCTCATCTATGTTGTAGCATTTGTGAATTCATAAACACCTTCCTCCTTTGGTTGAGGTTGCTTTGTCTTCTTACCTTTATTATATATGTAGATTTTGTTGTCATATCTATTTCCACCCACTTTCCGCTAGTCGATTTAGTAGTTCTACGCTATCCATGGCCTCCTCCGGATCATGTAATACACAAAAATGAGAATAGTCACATAGCACTTGTGCACCAAGAGAATATTGTTGAACTTATCTTGGCCATAGGGTGTGCACATTTAAGGCCCGAACTTGGTGCAACTATCAACGCAGTTTAAGATTAAAAATTGGCCCAAAATGGGGCATAGTTTGCATCGACTTTGGCACCCCAAAGAGGTTACATTTAGGACCAAAAAAGGGCACTCCAGTCAGCGTTAATTGCGTCGACTATAGCATCGACTAATGAAACAAAATAAAAATAAATAAAAAATAAATCTCGTGGGCCAAAACCTTTAAACATTGAACAGGTTTTATATCCAACATACCACCACCGGAGCTCCACTAATTGAACTAAAGAGCGCCTGAGGCGATATCGGGCTAATTCCCAACACAACCCACCAATTCGAGCTTTAGGAAAACCATCATGGAGAAAATAACAAGATTGCGACCCACTAGAAGCTCATTAGCACAAGGGAATTTCAACTCTCTGACCTGGAGATCCACCAGTGGAACTTGGAAGCGGTTGAGGCAATGTTAGTCTAATTCCCAGCATACACCCACAATTTGAGCTTCTGGGAAGACCACCATCGAGAAAATAACTAGATTTTTTACCCAAATAGAATCTCGTTATCCAGGGAAATTTCAACCCTCCACCCCGGAGCTCCACCAGTCGAACTTGGGAGTATCGGGCTAATTCCCAACACAAACTCACGATTCGAGCTTCCGGGAAGACCATCGTCGAGCAAATAAGAAGATTGTGTCCCCAAAAAAGCTTGTTAGCCCCACCATTGTTATCTAAATTCGACTTGTTTTTTCAAAAACGTGAAAGCTAGGGTAGAGATTCTCCCTCTACTGCCCTAGCAGTGTCTCTTTGGTTTGCCTCCACAGACTGGACGCAAATAATTTTCCCTAGGTAGCCTTAGAATGTCAAGCAACATCAAGGGAGAAAAGGGATGAGGCAGCAAGGGAGCGGACACTGGCCACAATGAGGTAAGTCTGTCCATTTATTGATTTCTAAGTGTTTCAAATATTTAGTTTTTATTTTTTTCCAAAATTTAAAATGAGATATTTTTCTATATATATAGGAAAATGATCTTGACCAAGAGAAAGAGGCGGCTTCCATATTGGAGATGGAGGTAGTGAACAAGCTGGATGGTGTGGATTTCAAAACACTCGATAGATACATAGAAAAATGATCTAGCAAAACCCCTAAAACATTACAACCAAAACAACAATGTCAAAGGGAATCAATTGATTCCCCATCCACTCCTGGATCGAGCAAAAGATCCAGGAGGAAATCAATAACATTAAACTCTGAAAATGTGGAACTGTAACGTACCCTCCCATCTATCCAATTCTAGAAAAGGAACATGATGCCAATCTCTGGGGCTTTTACATAAACTCAACCCATTCATTAGATTCATAGCCATAAAATTTATGTGTGCAGATGCAAATCAATTAAACATGCACAGCGGAATAAGAACATCATCCACACACATCTTTCATACGCATTCAACATATCAATAATAAACATCAAATTAAAACATTGCAGAAGTAATATACACATAGAGAACACTTATCTTCATTGTGCAATTGTCCCAAACAACTAGTTATGTCGCTGCAATGTTCCACCCAACCATAGGCCAGTTGTGTTCATCAATATCTCAACACAACTACCACCACCGAGCTGGGCATGATTCTTACAAGGAAAAGGGAACATTCAAGTTCATGCACAGCTAAAGCAATAGATACCCATTACCCATACCCCAGCATACTCTTTCTACACATAGCAAAAACGAACATTGGGCAGGGATACACAATTACAACAATGGTATTTTACAAAACAGGCTCCATGGGTTTTTCCCCCAAATCGTGGCTCACCAAAACGGACTGTGGGAAAGGAAATTCATCCCCAGGGAGCAACCTAATTTCTCCCACCTATTATGAGCGTTTCCAATGGCTAAAACAGCCTCATTGAAACCCCAAATCGATCTGTTCTCTTCCCCATTGGTAACCAAAACAAAAATGCCCTTCCCAGCTTGACAGATGAAGGAAAACACAGGAAATCCATAGAGAAAAACGCCCAGGTAGCTCCAAACTCGCGGGAGAGCAAAGTTGCTTGATGGGTAATGGCTTGGGGAGCAATTCATGGTTGTTTTCTTACCCAAGAAGCAAAACACGATTTTCTATGAAGGGTGGATTTCCCATACTCAAATTTGGACAGCCATACTTCAAGGCATTAACTACCTCAACCAACTCTTGGGAGAATGAATGATTGGGTACAAAAGTGGAAATGGGTAGTTGAGGGTTTGATGGGTTATCTCATTGACACTTGGCTTGACTTGATTGGCTCGAGGGTTTGAATGTTTTCCCTCCCAATTCCTTGTAAAATCATGCCCCCATCTCTTGTTGCATTACATAGCTAGTTGTGGGTATTTTATTAAAATGCATATTTACAATTCCAATGTGCCTGGCTAGCACGTAAACCATATGCATCAATAAATCGATGGCGGGGCCTTGAGTTCCTCACCACGATTTTATAACAATATTACATTATTTACATTTTAATGCAATGGGGTCAAAATCGGGGCATTATAGGAACAAGAAGCAGAGACTTCCACTGTCCTAGCCACTCCTGGGACATAGACTTCTTCCACTATGACATCTTTTGCATCTTGCATTGGAAGCTACGATACAAAGATAGAATACGTCGTGGTTTCAGGGGAAATATGAATGTCAGATATAGGATAAAAATTATGAACGGGTTGAAGGAGTCATGCCTTCAATGGTTCAAATACCATCTACATTTTCCATTCTCAAAGATACTGATGCACCTGAAAAAAAGAATTTATCCATGACATGGAGACTGAATTTGGCACGTGTCGGTCTATAAAGAAGGAAAAAAAAACAAATGTCTCAAAATTGCAAGAGATTTTGGTGCAACAAAACAAAGAAGATAACAAAAATCTCTTGGAGCAAAGGCTAAAAAAAAGGCCAATTGATGTAAATCTTAAAGTATGGAAAGAACTTGTAAAAGCATATGAGAGGAAGTCCAGTGAGGAGAGTACCGAGGTAATTGAATTTTCTCATAAGATTATATCAAACTTATTAAACGATTTATATATTTGATTTGTGCATAGTTAAATTGATTTGGTATATGTTTCAGGACAAGGCCTCCAAGGCTAGGCTTGCCAAACTTCGTGCCACGCATCACAGTGTCCAAAAAGGTCTACAGGACTTAATTTGTACATTTGTAAGTATATTTATTATGTGAAATGATATTTTTTTTAATTCCTAGAAAAAAGCAAATGATTGCATAATAATTAATTTAACTAGTCCATGTGCCATCTTTCTGATAGGAGGAGAAATATGGTTGGCATCCAACACCATGTGAAATATAAATTTTACAAAGCAAAAAGTGGACCAACTTCGTAATCTGGTTGGAGAACAACGTATCAATCTTTGACTAGTAACTCTTGTTGAGAAATTTTACTACATTGATCATTCTTTCTTTAGGAAGCTACAATATTAGGTGGTTTATCACATTCATTAGAGTTTTAACTTAAGCACACTACACCCTCCCATATGTGGTTTCCCAAAAATTGTAAGAAATTGTCATATGTTTGTTGCCATAAGGTCATTATTAGTACTTTCATAGGAATACTCTCACAAAAATTGACCTCACAAAATTGTCAAGAGAAACAAATCTTTGGCAATAAGCTCACAATATAATATATTGTCATGTATTAAAAATATTGGTGCGTGATTGGGTTTCAATGATGGTAAAAGTCTTCTCTCTTCTTCACATAAATAATGGGTCATTACTTTGCTTTCCAAAAAGGTTGTAATGGAGGCAAGGCCTTGGTTTTGAGGCAAGTATTTGTAAAGGGGTCATATGATCCATATAGACCATATAAGAATAAGGTTGCAATGAGAAACCATTCTTTTTACCAAACTTAAGTCTTATGTTTACATAAAAAAATCCCATCCACTCGAACACCCAAGCAACCATATCTCTTTCTAGGAATATTTGCAATCAGTTTCCATAAATCAAACTCAACAACATATTCCTTCGCATGAAAAATGGATTCCCTACAAGCATCTCTACTCAAAGAGTCTCCAATGACATAAATACTACTAGAAATAACACAACAATAAATTTCTTCCTTGGGCATATTACGGGTTCCCTATGAACCACATACATAGTATATGCATCACACTCTATGCTACAATGAAGGCCACCATTTTTTAAATTAATGGTAGGTATTGCACCTACATTGAAGATATTATACTCAAAATTGCAAGATGGGAATACATAACTAAAATTGAAAAGATATATAATACATCAACCATTCATCCCCACACGTTTTCATTACAAGAGAAAGGAATCCTCTCATCCATAATTTTTTTTTTTTGCGAACAGTCGAAGCAAGACCATGATGTCTTGTGTTGCCAAATACATATAGCATATCTCCAATCTCCCATTCTTCTTGTGAAGATCATAGTCTTCCTTCGATTTTGATAATACTATACCAGCTATGAATAAAAACCATGGGGGCATACAATGATGAGATTGGGGACCTTGTGTAATGTCCCTTATTATGAATTTTATTAAAATTGCAATTTTCCACTTTTTTCCTTGGTTCGACCTTTGACTAGTTTTGATCTCTAGGTCCCAAATTTGCCCCAAATGATCCCAAGTCTTCTGAGAAGGTATATGAATGATATTAGAAAATAAATATGTGTTTCAGGGATGCCTTTGTTCCTTTAAAACACTTCTTCAAATACTCTTTCAATTCTGGTCAATGTAGGTAACTTTACTAGTGATTTCCCTTTGACTAGTATTGGTCTCTAGGTCTCAAATTGACTCCAAATGCCTTCAAATATTCAAGGAAGGTTTATGAATGATATTAGGAATTGAATATGATGTTCAGGGATAACATATGGCCACCAAAAGACCTCTGCAAACTCTCTTAAGATTCTGGACCAAGTATGCAATTTTACTAGTAATTTGGGGTTCAAATCCCCCTAAGGTAAGTACTGAAAATGGCTTCCCAAACACCTCCAAACCCACTCAAATTCATGAACAGAGGTATGTAATGTGTTAAGTATTTTATTAAGGTCTCATATGCACCATTAATGGTTTATTACAACTGTTCTCACCCTCTCCCATTCAACTGCAAAAATCCCCAATTCGACCCTTGGGGAAATGGCACTATTTCTTCTCCCAATGCAATTAAACTGAGTAAAAATGCTTCAAATGCTCAAGTACAGTACATGAAACTTGTATAAGATATCCATGGAAGTATATTTATCACAAATATATCATAGAATCATCCATTCATTCGAAATCATCATCAATACATTGGCTCACAACAAGGTAGTGGGGAAATGGCATTGTTCTTCCATTAAAAATGAGATTTATACATTTCTACTTGGAATTTCGACGTGAAAATTTTTGGAGATGAAGAACAGATTATTTAATTCATATTACAAAAGGAATTGGGCATTACAAGCTCCCCCAGAGAGTACAATAGCTCACCAAAAATGCCCTCCCTCAAGGATCAAGAATATGCCATCAAAACTGGAAATGGTTGAAGGAGCGAGCTGCAATAGAAGAAACCATGAGCTGCCCTGTAGCTTACACCTGCAAATAAAGACTCCATTAAATCTCCAAATGAAAGGTCTTAATGGCCTTTCCAATTGCCAACTTGGATGGGAATCTTTCACCCTCGAAATTGGCTAAGGCAAGAAACTAGTCATCCACTAGCTCTCCCTCTTCACAATTGCAATTGCAAATTCTACAAATGATCAAAAAGCTGGTTTCCTTATTTGTTATTGACATTTATAAACTTCTAATGTCCTCCATGGGTCGAATTCCTTCCAATAGACTCATGCCAACTCATGTTGGGAAGAGATTCCAAAGAACGCCACTTGTACAACAATTCCTAGTCTCCCACTTCCACCAAATCACATGTGGAAGCATCTTAGCTGCCCTAACACCCTTGAGCGCCCTATTGGAGTCTATTTTTAGCCCTGACATGTCATATATGTCATATGTCAGCCTTCAGGTCTGATTTGTGTCATAGGTGTCATAGCATCTTCATTATTGTTGTCATAGAGCTAGGGAATCTAGCCCAAGTGTCTCACTAGCTCCAAATTGCCTCTTCCTCTTCCATGGGAATTACTCTTCCTCTATATTTCGACCTTGGATGAGTCATGCAATGAATAATACCTTTTGGACTCCCCCAAGTATGTTACCATTCACCTTTAATTCAAATTGGTGAGAGAATGATACCAAATGTAGTGGGGAAATCTAGCCATATGTGGGTCCCACTTCCTCCATGTGTCTTCATAATGAAATGCCACTTTGATTTTCACTTGTATATATTTATTTAGATCCTTTATTAAATATTTATGCCATTCTAATGTTCAAACATCATTTATTATCCCCATTATTCCAAATCCCAAAGCTTCCACCCCAAACCTAGGAAACTAGTAATTTTCCTCCTTGGCAATTATTTGACCTTTAGCATCAATTTGACAAACTCTAATGAATAGAGCCAATGTGATTAGGCCATTGTGACCCAATACCAAATTTGGGACATGACACCTTGCTAGGTACTCTAAAAATAATTCATATGGTAATAAATTTATATATGATTCATCATTGCACACTCCCTCGGTGCTATTCAAACTCCAAAATAAACCCCTTTCAATAGAATGTTAAATACCTAAGGCCACTTTTTGTTATTGTTTCTTTATGGGGTCTTAAAATTTATGGCATTTAAAGGTGATGGCATAGTCAAGATGCCCTCCATGCCATCTTCTTCTTTGGGGGACTCAATCTTAGCACCACCATTCTTTGAAGCCGCTTCCCTGCAAATAGTTTTGAACCTATGACCTAGATTCCTTATAGATTGTGTAGATGGGAATCATGGTTGTCTAATTCCAATTAATAGCTAAATGGAGCCAAACAACCGAATGAGGGACATAGAGCTCACAAAATAACATGCCTTACAACATAATTGTAATGTCCCCTCCTATCATACCATGATAGAGAGGGTCATTGTGCTAAAACCGGGCATCTAGCCCCATAAATCGTGGACCACTAAGCATTCCCATAATATAACAGAGGTATAAGGATGCATAATTATCAGAAATCACAGCGGAATTAACTTATGAAATACACAATCATCACACATTCAAGATATTCATTAATTAAACAATTGCAAGATAGCACAAGAAAATACTTATCTTAATGAAGTAGTACCAAACAACTAGCTACGCTTCTGCAACGTTCCACCCAACCGTAGGCCAGTGTGCTCCTCAATCTCTCAGCACCACTGCCACCCCCCGAGCTGGGCATGATCTCCACAAGGAAAAGGGGAAAACAGGCTCTCACATAGCCAAAGGTATATCAAAATCAGCCAAGCCAATCAGCAATTGGGTTTCTCAGGCTGTTAAGAGATGGGTGCATGTATCATCAAAAGCATAAGTGTTGGGCATGAGAAGAACGCTTCTATAGTGAAGTTCCCAACAATGGGTTCCTAACCGTTCCAGAAAACGTGGGCAACCAAAACGAAAAAGGAGAAAATGGGAATTCAACCCCAGGAGAGCAGAATCGTTTTCAGAAGAATGCTCATGGGCATTTCGTGGGCAGAAACGGCCTCCCTAACCCCAAAAATCGTGGCTCTCTTCTCCCATCCAATGAGCTAACCAAAAACGAGTTTTCAGGCATGGAAAAACGCAGGGAAAGGTGAAAACGTGAAGGATAAAACCCCAACAGGCTCAGACTCCGTGAGAGGAAGAATGCCATGGGTGAAGAATGGCTTTTGGGCCAATTTCATGGGGGTTTTCTTGCCCCACAAGCAAAAACACGATTTTTCCAAGTTGATGGCTTGCCCATGCACGAAAATTGACAGCCATACCTCTCCCATCCCAAGGCATTTATTGTCTCAACCAATTCTTGGAAGGATTAAGTGATTGGGTGCATGAGACCAAATGGGTAGTTGAGAGTTCATGGGTTTCCTCAATGAAATGGATTAACACCATGGGCTCAAGGGTTTGAATAATTTCCCTCCCTATTCCTTGTAGAATCATGCCCCATCTCTTTGTTGCATTGCATAGCTAGTTGTGGGTGTTTTCATTAAAATTGCATATTTACATGGTGTCTTATTTACATTGTGCCCATCTCGCACAAGAACCATAGGCATCTATTCTATTTGCCGATACATAGAACATTAAATCAATGGCGGGGCCTTGGCCTTGAGATCCTCACCATGACTAAATAACAATATTTACATCATTTACAATATTAATGCAATAGGGTCAAGCTGGGGACATTACAATAATAAGTATTTTTTATGCATTGTCATAGTATAGCTTAGTAGTATATTTGTATGTAATTTTAAAGAAACAATCTAGTTATAAAGAAAGAATGTAAAGGGAGAGGAAGACAAATCTTAGGATGGATATGACCTATATTGAATTTGCTAAAGAAGAATGAGGGTGAGGGAAAAATATTCTATGATTCTATGAATCACTTCTCTTAATATATTGTTTTTCTCAATCTAATTTTTTAGCAGTAGATCATTATGTTCTGATTGATTCAATTTGTTGAGCGCCAAGAATTTTTATCAACATGAAGTCATGTTGAAGTTACTTGTAGTTTAACTATAGAAGGAAATTAATGTTTCTTTCGTTGGATAATTGAATAATTGGGTGTGATTTTGGGTACCAAATGTTCATGGATCCCTCATGGATGATATTAACATGGTCCAAAAGAATTCGAAGGTTGAAGGAGGAGACCCCAAGAGAAAAAGACTACGGGGGAACCTCAGACTCATGGTTAGTTGATCAATTCTGAACCTTCTGAGGACTTTGAAGAGTTAGTGAGTAATCTGAAATAGAATGTCTAGGTGGATGAGATGCATGAGATACTTTGTGATAGTAGTTAGGATGCATCTAGCTTGGACAAGTCTATGATTGCTAGATGGTATTACATTGTGAGATTCTTGACATTGTAATATATGTGTAAAGAACTTATTAATGGTATTTTGTGTATAGAAATAGTGTTGATCATATGGTCTATAGACCAATGGAGGCATGCCCCATGTGCAATGGAAGTCTAGAGCTAATTGGATTGAGTTTCTCTTGCATGAGATTCGTTTCAGAATGGAGCAAGTGAAGTTTTAATGGTAAAGATATTCCCTGGACCAATTCAAATTTGGAAATTCTCAATGGAACAAAAATGTTCCATCAAGATCATATGCATATTTGTGTAGAAAGAGGCCAAGTCATAGCAATGAAAGGGTGAACTCCATAGGATGTAAGGGAAAATAGTTTATGTTTTCGTCCCAAATTTTGTGAACAACAATATACTACCCCACATTAGACCTTAGATAGTGTCTTGGCATGGACTTTGAAAGCATGTACTAGCAATAAAAGTAGTATTCCATCCTGTAGCAAACCCAAAAATCACTTATGGCCATTGCTAGTAGAAATGACTTCTTGAGTTTGGGTCACAATCATCATTTTAGTATGTAGCTTGGAATAAATTTGTCACACCAACTTAGGGAAGCATATCATGGTGACATATTGAGGCTACCTTAAACTTTTCTTGGCTCTTATGTCCAAGTATTTGACATAGCTTACAGTGGATGAAACAAGGGTTATATCAGGAGTTCATGGCACGAAACCAATGTATTCAAGAACAATAAAAGACAGTAGCACACATTCATTTCAATCACCAATTCTATGTTTTTTCTTTCCAGTAGGTCTATGGGAGTGTTTGGCATGGTTTTATGATTGGTGATAGGGGTGTAATTAGACTGATTTTGTGTAGTAGTATTGAATATCTTGATCAAGAGAAAACCCTGTGTATGCAAATCCCTCCATAGGATTGATATGGAAACCTTTGAAGTGATATTTTCTAGACCTAAATAAATCAGTTGACTATAAACTAGGAATGGTGTTTTGGAGGATTTTTCTAGGAGTAGGGTATTGATGTTACTTGCTTGCAAAACATATATGACCTGCTCATGTTCTGTGCTAGTTGAAACATTTGTGAAGTCTAAAATATGCCATGAAGATAACTAAGAGATATGAAGTTCACCCTTATACTGAGGCACCTTCCTTAGTGTGTAAAGGGGTTACCTTCATACATTTGTGGCATTTCTTTGCACAATGTGCTTCCCATCCCTCCAAAGTTTGGTGTTGAGGCTCAACATGCAACTCAATTTCTCATTTTTTCTTTGTAAACTTATGCTTCCTTGGTTTCATTGTCACATAGACCCCTCCTGGAGCAATCACAGTGGCCTTATAAATTAACGTTCATTATGCACAACACCTATTAAACTCTGCTTGGAATTTTTTAAGCTCTTCTTCCAAGGACGGATTACATGCATTGTCCATAGGACCTAGATGTGTTATCTTCCATGTGATATTTTCTTCAAAAAATTGTATGGTTCTTGTCAAAGATTAGTGGAATTTTGACCTTTAACCTAGAACTTGATCATTTGTGTCAATCTCATGGTCATATGCTTGGATCTTTAAGAAATTCTTAGTAGTCCATTCAATTCTTGACTAGAGAAACCAATGACAAATCTACTTTGTGAGCCTTTCTAACCAACCATATAAATTTACTAATTTTCAACATAAACAATCTCATGAAAGTGCTCAGACAAGTACTTATCCTTTAACTTTATGGATGAATGAACATGCACCTCATGCAAATACTTATCATGCACAGATACAATTTCTTGGTAGCTGGATGAATGAACATGCACCTCAAACCAATCTTGATGTTGGTCCTTTGTTGACAACTTCCACCACATCTTTGTTGCTCTAACTTTTGTACTATTTGTGTGTAAAGTTGATACTTATACAAAGTGTAACATATGCATTCAAGTTTCTAAAGATGGCAACCTTTGTTGTCCCCAAACTAGGAATACAATTTTTTCCTTCAAGCTTGGGAAAAAATTAAACAATAATGCCTTAGTTTCATCTTGCCACATAATGCACAAAATGCATCATATTTTCTTAGCAATCTTATCTGAATAAAAGTCCAACAAAGCACATAACCAAGTACATCCTCAAGCCAGTCTTCCATAACACAAATATATAATTACCACTTGAACCTTCAAATTCATAGTCTATTGTGCTTGATCAAATTCATAGTCGCGGTGCTAAATTCCTTCCCAAAACCAGTATGAATAAGTTCAAACATTGGATTTGTCCCGCCCCACCAAACGTTAGCATAAGGATTTGGGAGAGACATGTGGGGGACACCAGGGATGCCAAGCTAAAGGTGGTGGTTTCACTTCACATTAAATTGGTGTGCAGATCCAAGTACCTGCATTTGTACGTGCAAGATTTTGCACATGTATTGGAAAATGATGGAAGGATTTCCTCAACCATTGTCGTAACCCGCTCTCATGCACATATTGGTCATGCCCTGCATCATCAACTTGGGCAAATTGTTGGATGGTACGGGAGCACGTTCGACAGAGGTAAATTGATTTCGATGGCCATAAATGGTAATCATGGTGTAGTTAATGGTTCGGGCTCATATATTATGGCAAGAATACGAGGAATAAGAACTGTTGGATGGTACAGGAGCACTTTCGACAAAGGTAAATTGATTTGGATGGCCATAAATGGTAATTATGGTGTAGATAATGGTCCAAGTTTATATATTATGGTAGGAAGAGGGGGTTTATTTACAAATCAAGTTGTTGATAGACAAGGAGAGATCTGTGTTGTATTCCAATGAAGTAGAAACAGAGGATGCCTTCGTTTCTGCGTAAAGAAAATGGACAGAGAAGAATATTTGCATGAAAACTATTTTTGTGCCGACTATGGAGTCTGAAAGCTCAATAGAAGTGTTCGAAGGATTATTTGGGGGGTCAACTGGATGAAGCAAGATGGGAGAAATAGAGAGTGTCGCGGGGAAGAATGTAAAGAGGAGGATGAGCAGCAACGGTTGGAGGAGAGAATAAATTTCCAGTTGCAATTGGACCTCTTGACAAATAGAGCAAACCGGTAGGAGGACAATGCTGAAGATATGAAGGCTAGAGTGGACATTTTAGAGAAAGAAGTTACAAAATTAAAGAGGAAGATGAAAGGGAAGGAGGAGGCTGAAGCTTCATCATCTGCTCCTCCTCAAATCAAGTTGGAAAACGAGGTTCCATGGTTCCAGTTTTGATTAGATATTATGAACTGCTTTTTTGTAATTTTGGTAGGGCAGCTTGTGAGAAGCTATAATCCCATGGCTTTATAGATACAATAGTTTTAGTTAGATATTATGAACATTTTTTTTGTAATTTTGGTAGGACAGTTTGTGAGAATCTATAATCCCAGGGCTTTAGATATAGAATTTAGTTGGCATAACATAAAGCTTTTATTTTGCAAAGCTTCTTCAGACTCAATTAAGACTGTCAGGTAATATGCAAGACCGTTAGAACAAAATCCTTTCTCTTTTTCGTTGTATATACAACAACTTATAAAATTCATGTGTATATGTGTTATATTGAATGAATACCCTTTAATTATATATGGCATGTTAATCATGCTTACTATTGACACTCAACATTGTTATTATCTTGAATAGTATATGCTACTACTATGTGATCTTATTGGAATCAAACCAATATGAACTTACAGTAACACATAGGATATGTCATATTACTATAGGTCTTTTGTTTAACATACAACTCCAAATTAATTTAGCCCTAGTAAGCATAGGGGAAGCAAACAAGTCAGGCAATATGCAATACCATTAGAACAAAATCCTATCTCTTTTTCATTGTATATACAACAGCTTATAAAACTCATGTATATATGTGTTATATTGAATGGACACCCTTTAATTATATATGTCATGTTAATTATGCTTACAGTTGTCAGTTAACGTTGTTATTATCTTGAATAGCATAGGCTACTACTATGTGATCTGATTGGAATCGAACCAATATGAACTTACAGTAACACATGGGATATGGCATATTACTACAGGTCTTTGGTTTCACATACAAATCCAAATTAATTTATCCCTAGTAAGCATAGGGGAAGCAAACAAGTCATATGGTATTGTATAACTAAGCTAAGGGGAATACAAGGGAAAGCACGGATAAAGCAAGGCATACTATACATGTAAACTTTATGCTAGTATCGATCCCATTAGTATGAACATGAACACTTCCATAGTAACTACTTACCTTATACTTATGGTAATCATTGGAGTCATTGTGAGAGTTAAGTGATAGAGAATATAAGTAGAATGAACAAACTCACAAGGTACATAAGTATAGTAGCTTACATTACTTGTACCAAATAATGATGGATATGATATACAATCACTTAGATGACTTGTATAATCTACATAAATATAAGCTAAGAGTAATGAATGTCAATCATTGGTTTAACTAATATGTAATAGTCATAACTAACCATATATTGTAACCTATGATTTTCCCACATGAATACAAAGTGTAAGTGATTAGCTCTTTGTTATACCTATCATATATTGTAGATTGAGTTCATAGTGAAAACATAGTATAATCGGCATAGCTTAGATTGAATACCATAACAGCGTGGATAATAGGAGTACTAATAAGATTGATACCAGTGTGATCCCCATCGATTTTACTAACACGCTTACATATGCAGGTAACGCAAACTTTAGTACAAGAGATACAGATAAGGGTAAACAGTAACCTCATTATATTGAACCCCATTATATCTGATTAGGGAGCTAAGTGTAATACATCATCAATACATAAACTAATATTGTGCTAGTTATTCACATAAGAACTAGTATAACCCTTTACAAAGCAGAGTACTATTCCCATAACTCAAGGATTTGAACCTTGTATACTGGTGTTGGAGACCAATGTTTAATATCATAGCAGGTAAGAGCTTATCTATGATCACCATTAACTCATACTAGTAGCATTGAACCTTGTGAGCTTGTTCATGAAAGCAGGAGATAAGTGTAATTAAAATGTGTTAATACTAACAATGTGTCCAATGTGTTGTAGTTATTCATACCAATATCGCAAGCTTCTCTAAGCAATGTATAGCATAAACTAAGTTTTTAGCTATATTAGGGCTAGTATGTTATAATGTGGTAACTTATTTGCATATCTAATATTGTGCTAGTTAATGACATAAGAACTAGTATAACCCTTTACAAAGCAGAGTACCAGTACCATAACTCAAGGAATTGAACCTTGTATACTGGTGTTGGAGACCAATGTTTATTATTGTATAGATTCAATTAGTGAAATGCTTAGATTAGATCGGAAATACGGAGCATTACAGCCAAGTACACACATAATTAACCCTATCATATAAGGCATAACAATATTGATAACAAGGTACATCAACTAAAGCGGATTACTACTATACATTACTACGAGTATTTGTGTTTCCATTACACACTAGGTTATGAAACTACAAGCAGCTTATCAATATACCATGATTATTACGGGATTAGTTCATATCCTTCAACCCTTGGAACATGGGTTAAACACACATTGCACTTAACATAGGTAATGCTTGAAAGCTAGAAGTGACATGGCTTGTACACACTATATAGATATAACTACATAATGAAACGTGCTTGGAATATGTAAAAGGTGAGTATTATTTGTATCTTGCACTCTTTATATTCATGGGATTACCTATAGTCAACTCTATTGAAACTACTGGTATTATATATTTTTATTGATATCATAGTAGGTAAGAGCTTATCTATGATCACCATTAACTCATACTAGTAACATTAAACCTTGTGAACCCGTTCATGAAAGCAGGAGATAAGTGTAATTCAACTGTGTTAATACTAATAATGTGTCCAGTGTGTTGTAGTTATTCATACCAATATCGTAATATTCTCTAAGCAATGTATAGTATAAACTAAGTTGTTATCTATATTAGGGATAGTATGTTATAATATGGTAACTTATTTGCATATCTAATACGGTGCTAGTTAATGACATAAGAACTAGTATAACCCTTTACAAAGCAGAGTACTAGTACCATAACTCAAGGAATTGAACCTTGTATACTGGTGTTGGAGACCAACGTTTATTGTTGTATAGATTCAATTAGTGAAATGCTTAGATTAGATCGGAAATACAGATCATTACAACCAAGTGCACACATCATTAACCCTATCATATAAGTCATAACGATATTGATAACAAGGTACATCAACTAAAGCAGAGTACTACTATACATTACTACGAGTGTTTGTGTTTCCATTACACACTAGGTCATGAAACTACAAGCAAATTATCAATATACCATGCTTATTATGGGATTAGTTCATATCCTTCTACCCCTGGAACACATGTTAAACACGTGCCACTCTTAACATAGGTAATGCTTGAAAGTTGGAAGTGACATGGCTTGTACACACTATATAGCTATATCTACATAATGAAACGTGCTTGGAATATGTAAAAGGTTTGAGTATTGTTTGTATATTGTACTATTTCTATTCATGGGATTACCTATACTCAAATCTATTGGAACTACTGGTATTACATCTCGTTATTGATATCATAACATGTAAGAGCTTATCTATGATCACCATTAACTCATACTAGTAACATTGAAACTTGTGAGCCCGTTCATGAAAGCAGGAGATAAGTGTAATTCAACTGTGTTAATACTAACAATGCGTCCAGTGTGTTGTAGTTAATCATACCAATGTCGAAAGCTTCTATAAGCAGTGTATAACATAAACTAAGTTGTTAGCTATATTAGGGATAGTATGTTATAATATGGTAACTTATTTGCATATCTAAAACACACAAGCTTACAAATCCACGAAAACATGTGTATCAAGTGAGCTTAGTCATAGCCCTGCCTTTACTATGGGTTAAGCCTGAAGAGACAAGATAATGCATACCCATAAGTTTCCTAAAAGCCAAAGGGTATATTATGGTATAAAGTAATACATCAATAGCATATAATAAAAGTAAAACTGGGGAGGATGCACATTAATGCTCGACTGAACAATCCTAAGCATATCAACACAATAAGCCTAGTATGCGCTTTAATGCTCGACCAAACAGCCCTGATCATATGAACCCCCTAAGAATTTATTCCTCTTTTTAAGAGGCCTTTACATGTGCTTTTTAAAGGACTTTTTCCTATAAAGTCCTTTAAAAATCATATGCATTCACGTCTATGTATTGATATGCAGGGTTAACACCTTAATTCCATAATTTATGCATATGCTACAATAGCTAAGACAACAATCTGCATTAGTAATTAAATCAAGCTGCATTGAAGTGGACTCCTTCCTTCTCTTGGAATTGGAACTATAATTCTTTCTGAGATTGATTTCCACTATTGTAATCCGATAAGTATAATTGAGTATAACTGACATTCGTTGTTCCACTATTTCAGGTTGTTCAAGGAGTATTCTCCACACTGTTCAAGGAGTATGTCTTACTCCTGGATTCTGAGGATATTTATCGAGATGGGTGGTATCTAGACCGTGGTGCCATGTTGCATATCACAAGGGAGTGTGATATGTTTCAACCACATGGATCAGTGGCTACTAGATGCTTGGTGAGGTTTGGGATCCACACAGAAGGAGCAATCAATAGAAGAGAGGGTTCTGTTGTAATTGAGTTAGAGTCAGGATGGACTCTATCCTTTCATCATGTTATATATGTTCCTCATATGAGAGCAAATGTGCTCTCAGTTTCAGTCTTGGAGGATCAAGGTTAATACAGTTGAGTTCATAGGACACTTAGTACAGTTATGGCCAAAGGGAGCTATGTATGTTGAGGAGTCCATCATACTGGGGATCAGAGAGGGACGATTGTATAGAGTATGGGGTCGACCTCTTCGCAGATTGACTAGACTTAGGGATAGTTTGCATCATCTTTTAGGTGGCAGGAGGATCACCTTAGCAGACCCACTTGGTGGGAATGGACCCAGCTGGAATAGATGGGATACTCAGATGACTTCAGCTGAGCTTTAGCAGGTAGCCACAACACAGATGAACTTGAGTTTTTAGAATTTACAGTTGATAGTTAAATTGTATAACAATTTTGTTTTTAATTATATTTACTAATGTTTATTAGAATTGTTGCATGTTTTACATCATTGCAATGACATCTTAGCGATAACTTATTTGAAGTTTTATTATGGTATGTGCACTTTGATATTGATGTAATATGATTATGGTTTTGTTTCATATGTTGTAGTATTATAAATATAACAGAAAAAAAATAATTATTGCATGAAATAAATAATAACTTTTCATTCTTAATATTTTTTTGTAGAACACGGGTATTGTAGAATATCTTATTGAGCCAGATGATGATATAGATCCAGATTATGTTGGGTCTAGTACTAACACGAGACATGATGATGATGAGGCCGATACAAGAGATACCAAGGCGGATGATGAGGATGATGTTGATGATGATCATGATCGTGATGATCATGATCATGACGGTGATGATGATGATGAGGCAATTGCTGGTAGTAGCTAGTGGCATATGTGATCGTATAGATTGCATCATGGATCATTGTTGATATTATTGAGTTGTATCAGTTTCACATGTATAATTTTGACTTGTATCATTTGGACATGTATCATCTTGACTTGTATCATTTTCACATGTATCCATTTGAGTTACATCAATTATCATTTTGACTTATGTCGACTATTGAACATGTATAATTTTGAGATGTTATTGCTCTACTAGCATATTTGAATTTCACTTGTTTTAGTTATATATGATGATGATCTTATCAGTATTAACTTGTCAATATATATATATATATATATTGGAAGTGGTTAACAATTTTTGGATGGATGTTTATAACATATGATGATCATTTTAATTTACTGTTGAAGATGGATGTTGACAATTTCAATTAAATTATGGATATTTGACTCACTTGTTTTAATTATAAATGATGATCATGTTATAATAATTATCTTGTTATTTTATATATACTAGTTGTTGTAGATTTTATTTTGATGGAGATTTAATAAGTATAATGACTTTGTTAGTTTGTATGGATGTTTGTTTCCCTAAAAATTGTTTATAAATGTTATCCTATTAAATATTTCAAATGCAATATGACTTACTCTATAATGATATAAGTTATTTAAGAGGCATGATATATTTAACTAATAAAATTTAAATAAAAAATATTAAATTCATAAGTCGAAGCAAAACAAGAAGCATTGTTGGAAGCAAAAACAGAACCGACAATGGAAGACAAACTAGATAGAAACCAGAAGCAATCTCGGAAGGAAAACTTGGCGCTACACAGGAAGCAAAAACAGAAGCATTTTAGGTAGAAAACAAAGTAGTAATAATGGAAGCAATTTTAGAAGCAACAAAATACGTCATAATAGAATCCATATTAGAAGAAACAAAATATGTAAAAGTGGAAGCAAAATCAAAAGCAAAACTTGATGCAAAACCAGAAGCAACAGTGGGAGAAAAATAAATAAATAAAACTTGAAGAAAATCAAGAAGTAAAAGTGGAAGTAAAACTAGAAGCCAAACTAGAAGCCAAACTTGAAGCAAAATTAGAAGAAAAAATGGAAGCAAAGCCAGAAGCAAAAAAGGAAGCAACAAGGGACGTCACAATGGAAGCAAAACTTAGCATCATTTCTATTTTCGATGCATTGCCAAAAGAAAAACATGAAGCACAACTAGAAGAAATACTAGAAGCAAAACATGAAGCAAGACAAGGAACAATATTAGAAGCAAACCATGAAGCAATACTAGAAGCAAAACATGAAGCAAGACTAGGAGCAATATTAGAAGCAAAAAATGGAGCACTACTAGGAGCAAAACTAGATGTCAAAACGAAAGCAAAATTGGAAGTCGTCGTAGGCGTTATTTGCAGTGCCATTTTAGGTGCTAAATTAGGAGCTAATCCAAGCGCAAATTATGGCGTTGTTTCAGACGACACATTTTCGATGCTATATCCGCCATTTTACTAGGAATTACATCCAACGCTATTTTCGGCACTACTTCCAGCGCCGAAGTGAACATGCACTGTGTCGCAAAGTTTGGCGCCAGCAAAATTTCCCAATTCATGAACTAAAATACACTAAATTCTATCGCTATTTTAGGTGCTAATTGCCTATTTTGTTGTAGTGGATAAAGCTAAAGAATGGAGGTAAATGGCTACTAAAAGATGTAAGGCATAATTATGCTATGAAAAGAAATATGATCTCAATGGGGCAATTGGGAGATGGCGTCTGTTTATCAACGTTGGAGAAATGTGGTGGAAGATCACCAAAGGATCACTAGTAATAACAAACGGAGATAGGATAGGTACATTGTATTTATGTCATCATAATACTAATTATTCTATCTCTGGAGCTTCCACAGAAACAGATAGCATTGTGCCATCGTAGGCTTGGCCACATGAGTGAGAAGGGGATGCAAATTCTTCACTCAAGGAAGTTGCTGCCATATCTAAAGCATGTAAGTTTGGAATTATGTGAGAACTGTGTTTATGGAAAACAGAAGAGAGTCGGATTTCCCAAAGTTGGGAAGCAAAAGAAGAGTGAAAAGTTAGAGCTTGTGCATATAGATGTATGGGGACCGGCTCAGGTACAATATCTTGGTGGCTCTTGTTATTATGTTACTTTTATTGATGATGCAACTAGAAAAACTTGGGTTTATTGCATTCAAAAAAATATGATGTTTTTGCTACTTTTAGGAAATGGAAAGCTTTGGTTGAAAAAGAGACAGGAAAAAGGTTAAAGTGTCTCAGATATGATAATGGAGGTGAATATTGCGGCAAGGAGTTTGATAGTTAATGTTCATGCCATGGGATTCATAGAGAGATGATTATTCTAGGAACACCACAAGAAAATGGTGTGTCAGAAAGGATGAACAAAAGAATCATGGAGCGTGAAAGTGTATGAGATTGCATGCATGGTTACCTTTACAGTTTTGGGCAGATGTTGTAGATATTGTTGTTTACTTAATAAACAGAGGGCCTTCAATCACTTTGGATGGTGGGATTTCAGAGGAGGCATGGACAGGTAAAAAGGTAAACTACTCATGTATATTATGTTTTGATGGTGAAGCATTTGTCCATATTGATAAAGAAAATAAAACAAAGCTTGGGGCCAAATCCAAGAAATGTACCTTTATTGGATATGACCTTGATGATTTTGGTTATCGCTTATGGGATTATGAAAATCACAAAATCATTAGGAGTAGAGATGTAGTATTCAATGAAAAGGTCATGTACAAAGATCAGTTGCAGAGAAAGAAACGGGAAAAGGAAAACACATAATACACAGTTATTGATGAAATCAAAGAAAATGAAACTCTAAAGGTGCCAGAAAATCAAGAACAGCAGTAGGTACCTCAAACTCCTACAAGTGTTATAAGATATACTAGGTTAAATAGACCCCCTAAATGATACTCTCCTTCACTATGTTATTTATTGATGACTGGTTATAGTGAACCGGAATGTTACGAAGAAGCAATGTAGGTGGAAACTAGAAAGAAGTGGGAGCAAGGAATGAATGAGGAAATTGACTCATTGATAAGAAATCAGACTTGGGATTTGGTTTAGTTTCTTGTAGGTAAAAGAGCATTGCAAAATAAATGGGTTTATAGGTTGAAGGAAGAAGATGGAGGAAAGAAGCGGTACAAGGGCATACTTGTTATAAAGGGGTTTGCACAAATAAATGTATAAATTTTGATGAAATATTTTCTCTTGTTGTTAAAATGACTTCAATTAGAACTATTTTAAGTCTAGTGGTGGTAGAATATCTGCATCTTGAACAGTTAGATGTAAAAATGGTCTTTCTCCGTGGGGATTTGGAGGAAGAGATTTATATGCAACATCCACAGGGGTATGAGGTTAAAGGGAAGGAGAATTTAGTATGCATGTTGAAGAAGAGCTTATATGGCCTGAAGCAAGCTCTAAGGCAGTGGTGTTTGAAATTTGACAAGTTTATGACAAAACAAGTTTATAGTAGATGTCATTCTAACCACTGCGTTTATTTCAAGAGGCTAGATAATGGAAGATATATTATCTTGTTATTGTATGTGGATGGCATGCTTGTTGCAGGGTCTAACATGAAGGATATAAACGTGCTTAAAAGGAAATTAGTTAATTCATTTGTGATGAAGGATTTGGGTGTTGCAAAGCAAATCCTTGTTGTGAGAATAACAAGAGACAAAAAAAATCGCAAATTGACATTGTATCAGGATGAGTACATAGAAAATGTGTTGGAGGGGTTTAGAATGCAGGATGCAAAACCAGTTAGTACATCTTTGGCCAACCATTTAAAACTAAGTAAGGAGATGTGTCCCAAGACACAAGAGGAAATTAAATACATGTTTAAGTTCCCTTATTCATCATCAGTTGGAAATCTGATGTATGCGATGGTGTGCACAAGACCAGATATTGCACATGCGGTGGGAGTTGTGAGCAGGTATATGAACAATACAAGTAAATAACATTGGAAGGTAGTAAAGTGGATTCTCGTGTATTTGAGAGGTACTTCTACTAGTGCATTATGTTTTGGAGGTTCAGACACTGCTTTACAGGGATATGTTGATGCATATATGGCAGGTGATAAAGATAACATGAGGAGCACCATAGGGTATGTCTTTACTATAGGTGGAATAATAGTAAGTTGGATTTTGAAACTGCAAAAGGTTATTTCACTTTCAACAATGGAAGTAAAGTATGTTACTACTACAGAGGATAGTAAAGAGATGATTTGGCTACAGAGGTTCATGGAGGAATTGGGTAAGAAGCAGGAGAATAACATGTTGTAGAGTGACAGCCAAAGTGTCATTCATCTTGCAAAGAACTCAGCTTTCCATTCTAATACTAAACATATATAGCTCAAGTACCATTTCATATGATCTATTATGGAAGATGAACTGTTGAAGTTGGAAAAGATACATACTAGCCAGAATCCTGCAGACATGTTGACAAAAGTAGTAACCACAGAGAAATTGAGTTCCTAATTAGTTTTAGTTGGCCTTCAAGCATGAAGGTGAAGATGATAAATTTTCTAGGTCCAAGGTTCAGAGCATAGTCCAGCAAGTGTAGTAGCGATGGAGTTGTTGTGATCAGTCTCCAAGTGGAAGATTGTTAGTTGTGGAGCCTTATCTTCCTAATTTAGAGGTCATTTTTCATCCGTGTCTGGATCCCAACCCATGGCGGGGGGTGTGGGGAGTATTTATGCCTACTATAGTCGCCATGGGGGGTCGACAGGGGGGGATACTTTTGGGAGCCCCCCCCCCCCCCCCAGCAAGGGTTCAAGGGCAGCACCCCTGTAGCGAAAATTTTGGAAAAAATGTCTTGTAAAATGTTGTAATTTCATAGTCATGACTTGGTCGACAATGGGTGATTTACGGGCCCATGGTATGGGGTAGCCCGTGGTATTTTCCATGGCAATCCTTCTTTAAAAGGAAGGCATTGTAATACTGTTGGGTATTATAGTATTGTAAATATCTCTGTGATTGTGTGAGAGAGACTGTGATAGAGTGAAGAGGAAGTTGCAGTGGATGTGATGCGGATTGTATCCCTTCATTTGTTGGACGGTATAGTAAAAGGACTGGCAATTTCTTCGTGGACGTAGACCATATTGGGTGAACCATGTATATTGGTGTCTCTCTTCTTTTTTTTCCA
This sequence comes from Larix kaempferi, assembly GCA_027924585.1. NCBI lineage: Eukaryota > Viridiplantae > Streptophyta > Pinopsida > Pinales > Pinaceae > Larix > Larix kaempferi. Next base: position 1,318,886 of record BSBM01000719.1, read on the forward strand.
AGGAAAAAGTCAGTAATTTTATTTCATAAATGAACAAAATTACATTCAGCACATGTAAAAGGATCACTAAGATCCCTACATTGTCATATATCTCTGTCTTATATCAACATCATAAGAGATGTCCCAAAAATCATATCGGTCTGTCCAATACAGCACACTAAAATGCAGTGTATTTGCTGTTCTACAAGTATCAATGTCGACTGTCTACAGCCCACTTATATCCAAAAAATTGTATATATATCATAGAAGTCCATCGCTGGTTGTCTGCAGCTATGGTCTCGATCTCAAACTTTGGCAGTCTTAACCACAATATAATCCAGGTATTCAGGAATACCATCACAACACATATTTAGTCAGCCTAAACACTACGAGCTTTTATATCCATATTCACTGGTAGCACCTGTAGCAACAGATTATCCACGAAAAAATAGAAGTAGCATGACACGGCCACAAAGCCAGATCAGAAAAGACACAAATGTGTAGAGACCAACTGAAAACCGTCAGAATCATGGTCTTACAGGCATCCCCTCGTTTGTCTCCAGTATCAGGGTTAACAGACCACATATATCCAAAAAAACTCTCTGATATCCCTCGCTGGTTCGTCTGCCTTTGTATCGCAGCTAACCCCATCGTCTGAGTTTGAATTGCATCTAACCCAGTCGTGACAGAAAACCCCTCACTCACCTGTCAGATCGGTGGCTCAAGCAGTGCCTCGTTCACTTCAAGGAAAGGTCGATGGTAATAGCTATTTGTGCCCTCAGTTGTGTGAGTAGTGATCTGCCAAGTGCCATATGGATAGTGCTGTTGAGTCGCTACCTTGGAGAGCATATCAGCAGTCTCATTTCGCTCCCTGTAGACATGTGTAAATGAGATATGAGAAAAAGACTGCTTTAACAGGATCACCTCCTCCAGAATTGGTAAGAGTATCATCACATTGCATTGTGTGATCTCTTTATCCCAGTTTATAACGATCATAGAGTCGCCATAAACCTGTAGAGACCGACATCCTTGTTCAAGGGCGAATAGCATCAGCAGCCTGAGGGACATGAGTTCAGCGTAATTATTAGATCCCCTCCCCAAACCAGCCACCAGATGAAAGTATAGAGACTCAGATTTGTATAGTACTCCCCCCCCACCACAATCCGATTGATGGTCTATTGATGCACCATCAAAAAAAGCCCATGGCAAGGATTTGTCAATCATCTCCACACACACTGGTCGCGATCGAACCACAGGGGCAGGTGCCTTGAAGTGTAGGGTAATTGCCACAATATGTGCCACTACCCTCGCCATAGGAGCCCTGCAATCTTGAAAAATAATCATATTCCTGGTAATCCAGATGCCCCAGGCATATATGCAAGGGAAAGCCCTGATGTTTGAAGTCTTATGAGTTAACCACCACTGTTGGAATGCCTCATGAGTATTCACACCCTGCCACCCCACATTGATTTCCAATAATCTGCAGGCATCAGCCCAAATATCCTGAGAATACCTGCAATGTACAAAGAGATGTGAGCTAGTCTCTTCAGCTTCCCTACAAAGTGGACAGAACCCCGACCCCTGTAGGAATCGTCTTTGTAGCATGTCCCAGGTTGGTGCTCGTTGTTCCAGAATTGCCCAGAAGAGTAGTTTTGTTTTACCTGGACACTTTAGCTGCCACAGATGTTTCCACCACCACACCAATCCCCTGTTATGTACGTTCACATTCAGCTGTATATATCCAAACTTAGGGGAGTATTTGCCAGAAGGATGAAAGCCCCAAATCAATTCATCAGTCCTATCTGTCAGTCGTATAGAAGATAGTCTTAATTGCCGAAGATAATCCTCCCAAGCCCCATGCAATTCACCGGGGATCTCTAGTCCATGTGAAGTGATCCAACCCTGATGCCAATGTGTAGATGTTCTCAAATCCGCTATATCAGCCAAAAAATGACAGCCCCTTTCTGCCAGAAAATTCCTCAGATCCACATGTAGAACATGGCCACCCCTACATCCAACCCATGGGTCCAGTCCTAAACGAATATGTCTCCCATTTCCAACCCGCCACACTAAGCCAGATCCAACCAAATGGAAATTATGCACCACTGCTTTCCAAACCACTGAGCAATTTGCCCTCGTCTTATTGCCCTGCCGGATCCATTCAAGTAGAGTAAGTGGGGCAATATACTTATGATAGACCACTCTAGTCCAGAGGCTCTGTGTGTGAATAAGTCGCCACGACACCTTGGCCCCCAAGGCAGTAGCAAACAGAAAAATATTCTTCAACCCCCATCCTCCCAGTGCTTTTGGGACCGCAAGTTTTTCCCATCTGACCCACACCAAAGCTCGTTTGTCACACTTACCCTTCCAAAGAAAAGCAAAACACAATCGTCGAATCTGTTCCAATACTCCTTTGGGGATCCAAGCTAGTGACAGCCAAAAAACCGGGATGGCTTCCAAAACAGATTTAATCAGAACCAGCCTACCAGCCCGTGAGAGCCATTTATGACTCCATACAAGTAGTCGCTGTTCTAATTTAGCTAATAACCAGTACCAATCGGCCTTTTGATATGCATTTGGTTTCAGGTGAAAGCCAAGGTACTTTAAGCCATCGTCGATATCCAAAGTCCTGTAAGGTAGTCTAAGTGCCAAATAGTGAATCTCCTGCTCAGTTAATTGCGAACAAGTGATTGATGACTTGTCAATGTTTACTAACATACCCGCAGCTATTTGCACTAAATTTAGACCTTCAACCACCTTATCAATATCCTGTCGGGTGCCATCACAAAAAATCAGAATGTCATCAACAAATAGAAGATGAGAGATATACAGGACCTGAGAGATGGATATTCCACGAAAGGAGCCATCAGCTTTAGCTTTCAGTATAAAACGACTGAGGCCTTCAGCAACAAGGAGAAACAACAGCGGAGAAAGTGGGCATCCCTGTCTAAGGCCCCTACCCGCATGGAAGAATGGGCTCGCAGATCCATTGATCAAAACAGCAAAGCTCACCGTAGTGATGCAGGCCATAATCCATCGGATAAATTCATAACAGAAACCCAGGTGTGTAAGGAGCATCCGGAGATAGAGCCAACTAACTCTGTCAAATGCTTTTGAAAGATCAATCTTGATCACAGCACCCTTCTGTTTCTGCACTTTCAAAGTGTGTAATCCTTCCTAGGCCACATCGATGGCCTCATGAATTTGTCGACCTTCCAAGAAGCCGAATTGTTCACAAGAGATATGCTGAGACAGAATGTTCTTGAGTGTCCGCGCCATAACCTTAGCGATGATTTTATAGATACAATTGCAGAGAGAGATAGGTCTGAAATCATCAAAGGATTCGGGCTTGTCCGGTTTTGGTATCAGAGCAATAAAAGTCGAATTAAATGGACCATGTACAAACCCAGCCTTCCGCGATTCTTCCACCACAGTCAATAATTCCTCCCCGAAGAGGTCATAGAAACCCAAGAAGAATTCGATAGGCCAGCCATCTGGCCCAGGAATTTTATCTTTCTGAAAGGAATGCATAACCTGTAACATCTCATTTGGCAACACCTCCTCCATTAGCAAGCGATTTTCTTCCTCCCCCACAAAGCGTGGGAAAAGCTGAGTCACCCGAATTACCTCAGCAATAGAGACCCTAGGTTGAGCAGTGAATAATTCCCCAAAGTGTCTGACACCCATCTCCGCTAATCCATCAAAACTGGAGACCCGTTCCCCGTCAGCAGCAGATAGTTCCCAGATAGAGTTAGTCGATTTTCTTCCTTTTGCGTATGCTTGAAAAAATTTGGTGTTCTCATCACCGCACTGTAGCCATATCGCCCTACTTTTCATCCTCCACATCTCTTCTCTCTCACACAGTATCTTATTTCTGCGATTCTCCCATTCCATCAGCTCACCTTTCTGCTGATCATCCATAAAGCCCATGCCCGGGCAGTGTATCAGTTTATCTATATTCAACTCAGCATTCTTCAGATTCAGTTCATCTCGATCCCGTTTCTCATGTGCCCAAAGGATAGTGGCCTCCTTTATGCGCTGTAGATTATGCTGAAAGTGTGCACCTGCGTTCTCTGAAGAATCTATAGGTCGATGAGCCCACATATTCTGAACCATGTTAAGATAATCCTGCTCCTTCAGCCAGCTAGGATTGAATTTGAAGGGACTAGGGGGTTTCTTACTTCTGCCTCTTAACTCCAGAAAAATGGGGCAGTGATCAGATACCCCCCCCGACCCTACCCACTGCCGGACAACATCAACCCCCAGTACTAAAACATCAGCCACCAAAAACCTATCCAGTCTCTTTGCTACCCTATGATCCCCAGCACGCTTATTACACCAAGTAGGAGTTAATTTAGTAGGTTGTATGTCAAGTAGATCCTTCCTGGCAAAGGCTTGAATGAAAAAATCTGCCAATGTATCCGGTGCAGCCCGAGGCCCCCACACTTCAGAAGACCCCAGCGAGAGATTTAAGTCCCCTCCGAGAATCACGTCCCTACCATCAAAAATATTCATACTTAATAAGGAATCCCAGTAGCCAACCCTATTAGCATATGGCCCGTAGATATTGAGGACCGTGATCAATCTACCAATCTCAGCATCCCAAACTTCCAAACCGATACCAGAAGGGAAACCCCATGAACAGTCACATCTACAGCTCTTCATCTTCCACCCCGAGGCCAGCCCTCCAGAACGCCCCCGGGCATCCACTCCTACGAACTTCCATCCAGGAAGCAAAGATTCTAAAGTCCTAACAACATCCACACAGTCACCCAGAGTTTCCTGCAGCAGTAATATATCAGGTTGATCTATGTCCACCAACCTCCTAAGAGACGATTTTTTAATGGGACTCGCCAACCCGCGACAGTTAAAGGACAAAATTTTCATTAGAGACCCCCATCCAGGGCTTTCTCTGCTCTAAGTGCCCACTCAATGGAAGATTGTGTGCCCATCACTAAGTCCACCTTTGCCCGATCCTGTGCCTTAGATAAGAGGGATTTTCGTCCCCTTCCCTTACCCCCAGTGCTAAGAGCCAAATCAGGAAGTCCCCTCCCCCCCAATCCGTCAGCAGCTATCTCCCGATTTCTAAGAGCGTAGCGGATGCTACGTCCCACCGAACCGCTGGAAAGTTTCGTGGATACCATGGAGGGAGTGGATGTATTGTCCGCATCAGACATCATACAAGTAGCAACAGGACTAAGTAAATCGGTGCCAGCAGGTGGAGGGGGCCCATGACTACCACCCCCCACATCATCAGAGACAATAAAAATAGAATCAACAGGAGCATTAAAGTGAGACATACCCTGGGGATTCGCATCAGATCCCCCACATAAGATGGACGTCTCCCTCAGATTGCTGGTGTAGGCCCGAGTCAAAGAGGCATCTGTAAAAGTGGCCCCCACCTCCTTCGAATCAGTCGATCCAATAGTCGATGCAACATTCACAGTTGGAGGCAAAGGTTCCCCATCACCAGGATTCCCACGAACTGATGATACCCCAGTATCAGAGTGCTCTCTACGATCTAGTGCAGGCCCATGTTCATCAGCCCTCACCTGCTGAGGAATTACCTTCAACAAAGGATCAGCACGATCAGCAGCTCCTACCCCGGCCATAGGCTTACAGCCCCGATACGTTAAGGGACAGCTGGCTACCAAATGTCCGTGAGCGTGGCAGCGGTGGCACCGAAACGGCACCCCCACATAATCCAGAAGTTGGACAAAATCCCCATCCTTGGATTGAATGTTAATATCAGCAGAGAGCCCCTGCCGAAGGTCGATTTTAACCAGAATCTTAGCCACCGTATAAATTCCAGTCTCATGGTGGGAGTAATCCGAACATACATAATCACCAAGAAAATTGCCAATCTCTGCAAACCGAGTTTCGTTCCATAGATGCATGGGGAATCCAGGGAGCTTCACCCACAGCGGTTCTGCATCTATTTTCTCCGATTTGGAATCAAAAAAGGGAGTCCAGCTTTTTAGTATGATAGGGACGCCCATCATCGACCAATGTCGTCGCAAGACTTTATCAACCTCCCCCTGGTTCGGTAAAATAAAAGAGAACCATCCCTTCGTCAGCACCCGAATCTCAGGAGCAGAAGACACCAAGTCCTTCCACTTCTCAGCCGCCCAACGCCGAAGAAAACCATGTCCAATCCTTCTACCCCGAACATGTCCAACCACTGCGGTGTGTGTGAAATCCTCCGCCTCATCCAAGGTAACATCCACCCCCAACACCAATTTATCCCGTCTCTTTCGATCTTTAACCCGTTTTGTAGACTTCGCAGGAACCCCGGATCGATTTAAAGTCTCCCCAGCAGGAATAGATAAATCAGGTAGGTGTCTACTCCAATCCCGATCTACCTCAGGCCCAGAAAATTCCGCTGACCCCCCACCATTCATGGAGAGTCCAGACAGAGCCCCAGCTCCATCTGACAACATGGTGTCTGACCCAGCAGCAGCATGCCCACAGACAGGTATCCCTGCAGAGGTGTAAGCCGAATCCACCATCTCCCTACCCCAGCCTAGCCTTCAGAACCACCGGTTCACTAGTCAATATCAGAGAAAATCAGCATTCCCAGGCCCCAGACCAGCATCATCAGCTCAGTACATTCCACCGAAAATTCAAGAATCCATAAAGATCGGCCCCCAAGCCACAAAACACAGCTTCTAACAATACCACGATCTCCTTCAAAGATGATTCAGACCCCTGCGTTCTTCCACCATCAATCCCCAGCAATCCAGATGGCCCCAAAAACCCAGAACACTGTCCAAGTGATATCAAAGTGGCCCCTGCATCAAGATTCGCAGGAAGTATAATGACAACGTGACCCAATCCAGTCGAAGATGTATGGTCTGCAACTCCACCAAAACCCAATTCGCCCAACGTCTGAGATCAGTAGAAATCGAGTTCCCTGCCAAGAAAGGTGTCCACAACCACTCAGAGAAACGCGCAGCACCACCAATAAATGCCCCACAAGCCACTCACGCACATGGTGTTCCTCCAAGCCCGATGCAAAGAGCTTGCTCAGTACTCTGCCCACTCAGTCGTTCTGTCAATGCTAGTAGGATTCATGAACTTCTTGGAGCTCCCCCTCTGCCACATGCTTCAGTACAGGGTGCTCTGGCATTTTCACAATAACCCATTCAGGAGCCAATGGAGCGTATCCAAGTTTTCCAGAGCTTCATTACTGCAACAACCTCAATAGGCAATGCTTATGTAAACCATGCAGGAAGACCCACTTCTCACTGGATCGCTCTCATCTAGCTTAGTGTATAGAGTCGAAGATTATTGTGTCGAAGATGTAGAGTATCAGAGAAACGCGCAGCACCTCCAAAAAATGCCCCACAAGCCACTCACGCACAAGGTGTTCCTCCAAGCCCGATGCAAAGAGCTTGCTCAGTACTCTGTCCACACGGCCGTTCTGTCAAAGTTAGTAGGATTCTTGAACTTCTTGGAGCTCCCTCCCCTCAATTGTCTATCGTCCAATTTTCGTTCTTTAATGCATAAATGAATTAATGAATACTTTGGCGAATCCCTTGGTGTCTCTCTTCTATTGTGTTTATGTGTTTTATTTTTGTATCTTATTTTATGTTATTGTTCTACGATCTTGTTTTCTAACAGTGCCCGACTTTACCGCATCGCCAACAGGTTTTCGTCGTCGGACTAGGGGATCTCGTCTTAGATCTACCCTTCAACTTGGATCTTCTACCATAGTTTTTTCCTTTTCCTCTGTCTACCCGTCTACCTCTAATTGTTAATGCGTCATGGGTCGAACCTTCTATGTTCCTTCATCTTTTCTCTTCTGTCAACAAATGTGCAACCACATCATTGATGTTTAATGTAGTATTGTTACTTCCAATGGCCATGACCAGGTTATCCCAGTAGTCTGGAAAAGAACACAACATACTGATGAACTTTTCCTCCTTGATGACTTTAATATCCACATACAACAACTGATCAATAATAGTGTTGAACGTGTTTGGGTGATCTATAACCAAGTCACCATCTCCCATCCTCATAAGGTACAACTTATTTCGAAGGAACAACTTGTTGACCAGAGATTTCGACTGGTACAAGTTCCCCAACTTTTCCAATAATGCCTTCTTCTGAGACATTCAATAATACAGAGTCTGCTAAATAAAGTTGGATGGTACTTTTTTCCTTTCTGTCAATATTTTTCCAATCTTCCTTCAACACACCCGTTGGATTTTTTCTCAGGTCAACTACAATCCATTGTTCTCGATCTACGAGGAGATCCTCCATTTTAAGCTTCCAAAGCTCAAAAAAATTCCCATTAAACTTTTCAATTTCTATCCTTGATGTGCTAGCCATTCTTAACTATAGATCAATTTTCTAGAACTCCCACTACAATAGGTATCTCCCCAGATCCAGGACCAAGCATAAAACCCTCAGCAACAAAGGCATCCCCCTATAGCCAAATATAGCTCTAAGACCAAAAGTTGGGGGTATGATTCATATAGTTAAACACATTAAGATAACAATGGAAACACATCAACACATAACAGAGAAATTACCTTGGAAACCCGATCTTAGGAAAACCAACAAGCTAGTGAGCTTTCGACTCATCTATTATCAAGCATAAATTTACTACACTTGGATGGCACTAACACAGACTAGACGACACTCACCGTTACATATGTGATTACCCTCACTCACAATATGCTACACTCATCATCCTTCCTTACATATACATTACCTCTTATTTATAGATGCAATGCAACTAACTGCTCATTAATCGCACTCCATAACCTTCTAACTAAATATGGTTACAACTACCTTGACTTCTCAACCATAGTTGACTATCCATTGAGCTTCTATTCGCCCAAGTGTCTATCAAATTCATGGTTCGTCAACTTCCATAGCCCAGTCATTTGTCATTGACCAAAAGACTATTCCAATAGGTCAACTAATCAGACTTCCATCGCTTGTCGCCTTTGAATCTAGTCAACTTATACCAGTTTACTATTGACTTTTCCAGTTGATATATATGGAAAGAATATAACATTCACAACATGTGTGTGTGTGTGTGTGTGTGAGAGAGAGAGAGAGAGATGATGACGACGATGACTGCAATGATGGTTATTCCAATGAGACCAATTTTGTTCTATTAGACCTTAAGAAAGGTAGTGAATTGCTTGATTTTGATTAGAATTTTATTTTGTGATAAAAAAGCTTTAAGAGAAACATTCATGAATCACCATAATTTTGATGGGTTAAAAGGTAAAAAAGGTCAATTTTACAACAAATATTTTGAAATTACGATTTAATGTGGGCATATGCATGAAATTCTAAGTGAAAGTGATTTTCATCTTCAATCCTCTTAGTGTCACAAAGATGACAAATTATTTCAGCCCGCGACATTTTAGGAATTATCTAATGGTCCATTTTTGTTATGCACCAAACTCCCCAAAATATCATAAAAACATAAAGAAAGAGTAACCCAACGCCTTTATAACAAAATAAAGAGATGAATAAGAAGCCTCTTCGAGGGGGAAACTACTCCTTATACAATGTATCAAATCCACAAGACAAGATGAGATTATTCTAAATTTAGGTCTCCTTGGTCTATATAGAGAAGACAAGTGGTACAATTACAATTCTATTAACCAACCATATAATTACAATTAATTAGGACCTAGTTGACCAATGAAGACAATACTAATATAATAATATAAATGTAATGTCACCATATATAAGGCTTAACATGCCCCTACCCTTCAAACAAGTGTTGTCATCAACACTTGATTAACTTTGGATGTTTTTTTTATGAAGAACTCATCTTCCCATGTTGCCTCTTCTATTCTCAAGTTCTTCCACTTGATGAGGTACTCAATAATTGCTTGATTTCACAGTTGTTTGATCCTTGTGTCGAGGATTGTTTTATATTCTAGTATCAAATTCCCTTCTTTATCAATCTCTAGTAAAATGGCCTGGACTGGGATCTTGTCACCTATTACCTATTTTAGGCAAGAACATGGAAGACTAGATGTACATGTGAAGATGGAGGCAACTCTAATATGCAATCCATACTTCCAATCTTTTGCAACATCTCATAGGGACCATAGTACTTGATTACACAATTATTTAGCCAGGATTTGGCATCTTTATGCCAACCCTACTCGAGGGTAAATCCATCTTAACTATGGATCATTTAAACATCAAGAGATTTACATCTTAATTACTTTTTGTATACCTCTTGGTGCTTAATAAATTTGGAGTTTGTTGCAAATTATCTTAACAATGATACAATGCCTTGATTTTTATTTAACAAAAAAAGGGTGCTAAGAGGTGAGCCCTAGACACAAATCATTGGAGAAGCAATAAAACAATGTGCATATTTTACAATTGAAATATTGAGGAATAATTATATATAATACAATCTAGTAACCTATAACCATAATTTAGATGAAGGGAGATGTTGGGTTCTCCAAACTTATGTTTAATGGTCCTAAAATCATGTAACTATTAACATATCCCATTATGAAATTGGTCACAATTTATTGTCATAGGCTTTGTTTAGTATGGAAAAGTTATCTTACACCATAGAAGGAAGGAGGAGAATATCAATGTGGAACAAACTCCCATCATATGGATATGGCACTATAGTAGTAAAACTTGTGATTATTACAAACATCACAAAGATAGAACCATAAGCCAAAGAGGGACCAGAGGGCACAAGTAGATACCAAGCATGCATTGATTTTGTGCTACATGATACCAAGCGCATGCGTGCCCACCCACCCACGTGCTCGCACGCGCGCGCGCGCGCGCGAGAGAGAGAGAGAGAGAGAGAGACGTCAATGACAATGATGATGGTTACTAATGTCCACCAAGATGAACTTTTTTTTCTCAAACTTTAGTAAAGGTAATGTATTACTTGGTTTGCTTTGGATTTTTTTTAGCTAAAAATTATTTGGGAGAAGCATTCATAAATCACCATAATTTTTATGAGTCAAAAAGGTAATGAAGGTCTATTTTATAGCAAATGTTTTTAAATTATGATTTAATGTGAGTGTATGCATGATATTCTAAGAGAAAGTGCTTTCCATCTTCAACATCCATAGTGTCACAAATATGACAAATTCTCTTATCTCACATCATTTTAGGAATTATCCAATGACCCATTTTTTATGCACCAAATTCTTAATAAAGACAATCCTAATATAATAATAGAAACGTAATGCCACAATATATAGGACTTAACATGCCCCTCCCCTTCAAACAAGTGTTGTCCTTAACACTTTGGATGTTTCTACATGAAGAACTCATCTTGCATGCTTCCTAATCGTGTTTCCATTATGTTGATTCTTCCACCCAATCAAATTGCATAATGGAAATAGCACACAATAACCCCTCTATATCATCTTCTTTTTTTGAAAGTGCATCTTCCACCATAATTTGTTTCTCTTTTTTGTAGATAATTTTAAAGTCATACCCTAGCATCTTTGTAGCCCATTTTTGTTGTTGTTTTGAAGCTAATCGTTATTCCAATAAGTACTTAAGACTTTCAAGATCTCTTCTTAGCTTGAAGTTCCTTCCTATTAGGTAAGGGCGCCATTTCTTAATTGCATGCAGTATGGCCAACATTTCCTTCTCATAAATTGGTTTGAGTAAGTTTTTTTCTTTAAGTTCACAACTTTTAAAGGCAAAGGGCCTTCCTTCGTGCATTAAAAATGCACAAATTCCATGCTCTGAGGCATCAAATTCGACAATAAATATTTTTGTGAAGTCAAGCGTGGCTAATACAAAAGTTACATACACATAACTGCTTTAAGTTTTTCAAAAGCTTTGGTTGGTTGTTGAGTCCAAGAAAATTCCTCCTTTCTCAATAACCTTGTTAGAGGTGACACTATTTGACCATAATTCTTGATGAATTTTACATAGTATCCTGTCAATCCTAAGAATCCTCTGAGATTCTTCAAGGTTTTAGGAACTGGCCATTACATGACAACCTTGATTTTATTAGGGTCCACTTTGACACCTTCATGAGATACAATATGACCCAACTATTCCACGTCTTGTATCCCACAGGTACACTTATAAGGTTTAACATATAGTTGGTTCTCATGCAATAGTCTTAAGACCCTATCAACATGTTGTACATGCTCTTCCCAACAATTGCTATAGATTAGTATATCATAAAAAAATATTAACACAAATTTAATTAGGAAAGGTTTAAAAATATAGTTCGTCAAGTTTTGAAATTTGGAAGGTGCATATGACTTAAAGAAAATGTGTTCCCTATAAGTCATCTAATAATTTGTCAATGACAGGAATATGAAACGTATTTTCATGGTCATTTTATTAAGCTATGTATACTCTGGACACATACGCCATGAACCTTCCTTTTTGTGAACCATCATCGTAGGTGCAAAGAAAGAACTTTGGCTAGGTTGAATGATGCCTTCATCTAACACTTCTTGAACCATGTTTTTGAGTTCACTCTTTTGTGCATATGGGTACCTATAGGGTCTGATGTGTTGGAATATTCTCACCATCATTATTTATATTTGCATGTTTTGCAAGCATTCTGCATGCATGCATGCATCCAGTCATCAATATGGTAGTCTCCCTAGCACTTGGAGCCTATTTTCACCCCCCTATAGCCTGTTTTTAGCCCTCAGTAGCCCTCCTACCTACCTAGTGTGCCTATTTTTCCTCCCCTGGATGACAAATGTGCCCTACTACATCTACTTGGATTCTAATAGTCAGTTGCAGCTTTGATTGCCCAGTTCTTGCATTTATTGCTCAGTTTAACTGCTTGTAGCTTCCAGTTGTCTGTATCGGAGTGCCACTTGACCTACTAACAGCCTCATGCGCCCTCCTTGGAGTCTCCTTCCCTTGATTTGTGCTAACATGACTCAGTTAGACTCATTTGACTGATATTTGACTATTTGTGACTACTACCACTGATTGGGTGATGTCTCCAATGCTATCCAAGCCACACATCGAGGAGAATTCGAATCACCTTTGGCTAATTTGAATTCACTTGAGAGTACTGTTATTGTATTCAGTTTCACAGTTCCATCTTACAGTTGATGTATGATTATACTGTACATTTCTCCATTTCTAAGTTTATGAGTGAATATTGATTCAATTCATCTTCTTCTTCTCTGCAATTCTTGAGTGAGATTTGTGAGGCTTACTCTAGCTGTGAGATATATCCTGTAGATTATCACATGGTATCGGAGCTGGAGTCAGCTATTCGAATTGCAGCAGTTCATTGAGCAGTTGTCTTTCATTGAGCACCATAAGCCTCTAGATTTCCACAGCAATTCTTGGTGCAATTGTCTTGAATTCACTGGAGAAATCCAATGAGGTCTAGCCAGGTGTGAAGGATCCAGTCACATGTGCTTATTGTCCTAAGGTAGTGTTCTCTCGATTTGCAACAAATCTCCATCAACAATTTTATTTGTTTTGCAGGTTTGTTCCATCATTCGAATCCCTCTTCAGCAGATTCGAATTCAGCAGTTACTATGGATCTCCATTGTTTTTGCAGGTTATTCGAAGTTTTCTGTAGTTGCATCAGTTTTGAAGTTTTCTGCAGTTGCAGCAGTAGATTCAAATTCAACAACATCTTCCATGGATCTGAAAGCAGTTCCTTCTCTCTCTTCATACAACTATGATGAATGGAAACCAAAGATGACAACATACATGAAGAGATATGGTATTTTCGATATGTGTATTGGTGTTAAGAGAGATATTGCTTCCTATGAAGAGGAAGAAGATTGGCTAGATGATTGTGACAAAACCTCAGCAACAATATGTACTATGCTTTCCAATATGGAGTACCCCATTAATCTTGTTGAACATCCAAGTGATAACTAGAAAACATTGGACTTTGGAAAGAAGGAAGAGGATGATGTTAGCCATTTGGAGAACAAGCCCAGTAGTACTGCCTCCATTTCTCTTTCTATTCATGATGAGGCCTCAATCATCTCTCATGATGAAGTTGTTCTAGATGAAGTCGAAATGCAAGACATGGTATCAGAAAATATCATCGCAAAAGGTGTTTCAAATCACAAGTCGAAATTCTATGAGTTCTCTCACTTTCTACCTCTCTCCAAATAGTCTGCTCTTCACATACATGCAAATTAATAGAGTAGACTATGGCATGAAAGTAACACAACTGATGGAATTGATCCATCTTCTCATTCAAATTCTGAGCAAGAGATGTCAGCTACTACTCTAGAGGTTGAAGAGACTTTCAAAATCTTTACTTCCCATGAGCCTGCTGATGTGCAAGATGATGACCTACTGAGTATTTTGGAGGTGATGCATTCGCCCTCATTGATCAAATGCTTCCTATGGACTCCTATTTGGTCATTGGAACATGTTTTCAGAGTTTCACGGAAGATGGAAGACACCATCATTCGCTTGGGTTCAACTCTCATGCATATCCTTGTGATTTTGGTTTTGATCTCACCCCTGCTGGTTCAAAGGAGATCATAAGAAACCATCTTTCTATTCTTGAAGTTGATTTGAATTCCAAGCCATAACCATTATTTCGTGGTTCATTTGGTTTTGATCTCACCCCTGCTAGTTCAAAGGAGATCATAAGAAACCACTTATCAATTCTTGCAGCTGATTTGAAGTCCAAGATACCATCATCATATCATAGTTCATTTGGTTATGATCTCACCTATGTTGGTTCAGAGGAGATATCAAAGAACTATCTACACATTATGGAATTGATTCTACCTCAGTTGGTTCGAATCACATGCTCCATAATGATCTTCATATTTTTTAATTTGTTCTCACCATGCTTGGTAGGAAGAGCAAGTCCAGGAAGCCTCCAGATTCACTTGCATCCATTGTTGGAGAACTCAAGCACAGGTTTTTGGAGCATGATCCACTTCTTCCCAAGAGGGAGATAACTCTTTTTGAGTGAATGCTAGATCCAGATCCACAAGAACCTAAAGATCTAGCAACTGACAGTGAAGATGAGCGAATGGAAGATCCAGAACCTGATGATCCTCCTCTTCCTAGATGGGATAGCACTACTCTTAGATCTACCAGAGATATTGTTGGTGATCCACTTGATCAAAGGAGAAGTAGATCTGATTTTCATAATAGAAGGTTTCGTCCTTATCACGTTGATCATGCACAGAGTGATCCATTTTTTGTTGATCAATCCTTCTTCTGTAAAGAAGGTCACTTGCCTCCTTCTGGGGTGAGTGATGCCATGCTACATTAGTATCCTACAGTATATCTTGAGGGGGGGCTTTCTTCCCACTGGGTTTTCCCTCTTTCCTCACTTTATTTATTTAGATTGTTGTACGGGGTGACCTATAGTCTCGATTACGAGGGCCCTACTACTAGTTTTCAGTTACTTCCTCATAGTTTGGCTTGCAAGGGGGTGTTGGAATATTCTCACCGTCATTATTTATATTTGCATGCATGCATCCAGTCATCAGTATGGTAGTCTCCCCAACACTTGGAGCCTATTTTCAACCCCCTAGAGCCTATTTTTAGCCCTCAATAGCCCTCCTACCTACCTAGTGTGCCTTGTTTTCCTCACCTGGATGACAAATGTGCCCCACTACACCTACTTGGATTCTAACAATCAGTTGCAGCATTGATTGCCCAGTTCTTGCATTTATTGCTCAGTTTAACTGCCTGTAACTTCCAGTTGTTTGTATCAGAGTGCCTCTTGATCTACTGACAGCCTCATGTGCCCTCCTTGGAGTCTCCTTCCCTTGATTTGTGCTCACATGACTCAGTTAGACTCATTTGACTGATATTTGACTATTTGTGACTACTACCACTGATTGGGTGATGTCTCCAATGTTATACAAGCCACACATTGAGGAGAATTCGAATCACCTTGGCCTAATTCGAATTCACTTGACAGTACTATTATTGTATTCAGTTTCACAGTTCCAACTTACAGCTGATGTATGATTATACTGCAGATCTCTCCATTTCTGAGTTTATGAGTGAATATTGATTTAATTCGTCTTCTTCTTCTCTGCAATTCTTGAGTGAGATTTGTGAGGCTTACTCTAGCTGTGAGATATATCCTGTAGATTATCACATGGTATCGGAGCCGGAGTCAGCTATTCGAATTGCAGCAGTTCATTGAGAAATTGTCTTTCATTGAGCACCAGAAGCCTCTAGATTTCCACAACAATTCCTGGTGCAATTGTCTTGAATTCACTGGAGAAATCCAATGAGGTCTAGGCAGGTGTGAAGGATCTAGTCCCATGTGCTTATTGTCCTAAGGCAGTGTTCTCTTGATTTGCAACAAATCTCCATCAATAATTTCATTTGTTTTGCAGGTTTATTCCATCATTCGAATCCCTCTTCAGCAGATTTGAATTCAGCAACTACTATGGATCTCCATTGTTTTTGGAGGTTATTCGAAGTTTTCTGCAATTGCACCAGTTTCGAAGTTTTCTGCAGTTGCAATTGTTTACTGTAGTTGCACCAGTAGATTCGAATTCAACAACATCTTCCATGTATCTGAAAGCAGTTCCTTCTCTCTCTTCATACAACTATGATGAATGGAAACCAAAGATGACAACATACCTAAAGAGATATGGTATTTTCGATATGTGTATTGGTGTTAAGAGAGATATTGCTTCCTATGAAGAGGAAGAAGATTGGCTAGATGATTGTGACAGAGCCTCGACAGCAATATGTACTGCTATGCTTTCCAATATGGGGTACCCCATTAATCTTGCTGAACATCCAAGTGATAACTAGAAAACATTGGACAGATTATTTGGAAAGAAGGAAGAGGATGATGTTAGCCATTTGGAGAACAAGCCCAGTAGTACTGCCTCCATTTCTCTTTCTATTCATGATTAGGCCTCAATCATCTCTCGTGATGAAGTTGTTCAAGATGAAGTCGAAATACAAGACATGGTATCAGAAAATATCATTACAAAAGGTGTTTCAAACCACAAGTCAAATCTCTATGAGTTCTCTCACTTTCTACCTCTCTCCAAACAGTCTGCTCTTCACACACATGCAAATGAAGAGAGTAGACTATGGCATGAAAGTAACGCAACTGATGGAATTGATCGATCTTGTCATTCAAATTCTGAGCAAGAGATGTCAGCTACTACTCTAGAAGTTGAAGAGACTTTCAAAATCTCTACTTCCCATGAGCCTGCTGATGTGCAAGATGATGACCTACTGAGTATTTTGGAGGTAAAATCAGATTTTGGAGGTGATGCATTTTCCCTCCTTGATCAAATGCTTCCTATGGACTCCTATTTGGTTATTGGCACATGTTTTCAGAGTTTCACCAAAGATGGAAGACACCATCATTCGCTTGGTTTCAAGTCTCATGCATATCCTTATTATTTTGGTTTTGATCTCACCCCTACTGGTTCAAGGGAGATCATAAGAAACCATATTTCAATTCTTGGAGTTGATTTGAAGTCCAAGCCATCGACATTATATCATGGTTCATTTGGTTTTGATCTCACCCCTGCTGGTTCAAAGGAGATCATAAGAAACCATTTATCAATTCTTGGAGCTGATTTGAAGTCCAAGATACCATCATCATATCATAGTTCATTTGGTTATGATCTCACCTATGTTGGTTCAACAAAGAAATATCTACACATTCATGGAATTGATTCTGCCTCAGTTGGTTCGAATCACTTGCTCCATAATGATCTTCATATTTTTGGACTTGTTCTCACCATGCTTGGTAGGAAGAGCAAGTTCAGGAAGCCTCCAGATTCGCTTGCATCCATTGTTGGATAACTCAAGCACATGTTTTTGGAGCATGATCCACTTCTTCCCAAGAGGAAGATAACTCTTTTTGAGCGAATGCTAGATCCAGATCCACAAGAACCTGAAGATCTAACAACTGACAGTGAAGATGAGCGAATGCAAGATCCAGTTCCACAAGAACCTGATGATCTTGCACCTGATGATCCTCCTCCTCCTAGATGGGCAGCCACTACTCTTGGATATGTCAGAGATCTTGTTGGTGATCCACTTGATCAAAGGAGAAGCAGATCTGATTTTCAGAATAGAAGGTTTCATCCTTCTCACATTGATCATGCACACAGTGATGCGTTTTTTGCCGATCGATCCTTCTTCGGTAAAGAAGGTCACTTGTCTCCTTCTGGGGTGATTGATGCCATGCTACATTAGCATCCTGCAGCCTATCTTGAGGGGGGGGCTTTCTTCCCATTGGGTTTTCCCTCTTTCCTCACTTTATTTATTTATATTATTGTACGGGGTGACCTATGGTGTTAGTTACGAGGGCCCTATTACTAGTTTTCAGTTACTTCCTCATAGTTTGGGTTACAAGGGGGTGTTGGAACATTCTCACCATCATTATTTATATTTTCATGCTTTGCATGCATCCAGTCATCATTACAGTAGTCTCCCCAGCACCTGGAGCCTATTTTCAGCCCCCTAGACCCTGTTTTTAGCCCTCAATAGCCCTCCTACCTACCTAGTGCGCCTTGTTTTCCTCACCTGGATGACAAATGCACCCTACTACACGTACTTGGATTCTAATAGTCTTGCCCAATTCTTGCATTTATTGCTTAGTTTAACTGCCTGTAGCTTCTAGTTGTCTGTATCAGAGTGCCAATTGACCTACTAACAACCTCATGCGCCCTCCTTGGAGTCTCCTTCCCTTGATTTGTGCTCACATGACTCAGTCAGGCTCAGTTAGACTCATTTGACTAATATTTGACTATTTGTGACTACTACCACTGATTGGGTGATGTCTTCAATGCTATCCAAGCCACACATTGAGGAGAATTCGAATCACCTTTGGCTAATTCGAATTCACTTGACAGTATTGTTATTGTATTCAGTTTCAGAGTGCGAACTTACAGCTGATGTATGATTATACTGCAGATTTCTCCATTTCTGAGTTTATGAGTGAATATTGATTCAATTCTTCTTCTTCTTCTTTGCAATTCTTGAGTGAGATTGGTGAGGTTTACTCTACCTGTGAGATCTATCCTGTAGGTTATCACATGGTATCAGAGCTAGAGTCAGCTATTCAAATTGCAGCGGTTCATTGAGCAACTTTCTTTCATTGAGCACCAGAAGCCTCTGGATTTCTACAGCAATTCCTGGTGCAATTGTCTTGAATTCTCTGGAGCAATCCAGTGAGGTCTAGCCAGGTGTGAAGGATCCAGTCACATGTGCTCATTGTCCTAAGGCAGTGTTCTCTCGATTTGCAACAAATCTCCATCAACAATTTCATTTTTTTGCAGGTTTATTCCATCATTCGAATCCATCTTCAGCAGATTCAAATTCAACCGTTACTATGAATCTCCATTGTTTTTGCAGGTTATTCGAAGTTTTTTGCAGTTGCAGCAGTTCTTCAGTTGCAGCTGTGTTCTGCAGTTGCAGTAGTAGATTCGAATTCAACAACATCTTCCATGGATCTGAAAGCAGTTCCTTCTCTCTCTTCATACAACTATGAAGAATGTAAACCAAAGATGACAGCATACCTGAAGAGATATGGTATTTTCGATATGTGTATTGGTGTTAAGAGAGATTCTGCTTCCTATGAAGTGGAAGAATATTGGCTAGATGATTGTGAAGAAGGCTCAACAACAATATGTTCTGCTATGCTTTCCAATATGGAGTACCTCATTAATCCTGTTGAACATCCAAGTGATAACTGGACAAGATTGGACATATTATTTGGAAAGAAGGAAGAGGATGATGTTAGCCATTTGGAGAAAAAGTCCAATAGTACTTCCTCCAGTGCTCTCCCTATTCATGATTCGGCCTCAATCATCTCTCATGATGAAGTTGTTCAAGATGAATTCGAAATACAAGACATGGTATCAGGAAACATCATTGCAAAAGGTGTTGCAAACCACAAGTCGAAACTCTATGAGTTCCCTCACTTTCTACCTCTCTCCAAACAGTATGCTCTTCACACACATGCAAATGAAGAGAGTAGATTATTGCATGAAAGTAACACAACTGATGGAATTGGGCCATCTTCTGATTCAAATTCTTAGCAAGAGATGTCAGCTACTACTCTAGAAGTTGAAGAGACTTTCAAAATCTCTACTTCCCATGAGCCTGTTGATGTGCAAGATGATGACCTACTAAGTATTTTGGAGGTAAAATCAGATTTTGGAGGTGATGCATTCACCCTCCTTGATCAAATGCTTCCTATGGGCTCCTATTTGGTCATTGGCACATGTTTTCGGAGTTTCATCAAAGATGGAAGACACCATCATTCGCTTGGGTTCAAGTCTCATGCATATCCTTGTGATTTTGGTTTTGATCTCACCCCTGCTGGTTCAAAGGAGATCATAAGAAACCATATTTCAATTCTTGGAGTTGATTTGAAGTCCAAGCCATCACCATTATGTCATGGTTCATTTGGTTTTGATCTAACCCCTGCTGGTTCAAAGGAGATCATAAGAAACCATTTATCAATTCTTGGATCTGAATTGAAGTCCAAGATACCATCATCATATCATAGTTCATTTGGTTATTATCTCACCTATGTTGGTTCAAAGGAGATATCAAAGAACTATCTACACATTCATGGAATTGATTCTACCTCAGTTGGTTCGAATCACATGCTCCATAATGATCTTCATATTTTTGGATTTATTCTCACCATGCTTGGTAGGAAGAGCAAGTTCAGGAAGCCTCCAGATTCGCTTGCAATCATTGTTGGAGAACTCAAGCACATGTTTTTGGAGCATGATCCACTTCTTCCCAAGAGGAACATAACTCTTTTTGAGAGAATGCTAGATCCAGATCCACAAGAACTTGAAGATCTAGCAACTGATAGTGAATATGAGCGAATGGAAGATCCAGATCCACAAGAACCTTATGGGCATGCACATGATGATCCTCCTCTTCCTAAATGGGTAGCCACTACTCTTAGATCTACCGGAGATCTTGTTGGTGATCCACTTGATCAAAAGAGAAGCAGATCTGATTTTCAAAATATAAGGTTTCATCCTTCTCACATTGATCATGCACACAATGATCCATTTTTTTTTCTTCTGATCAATCCTTCTTAAGTAAAGAATGTCACTTGCCTCCTTTTGGGGTGAGTGATGCCATGCTACATTAGCATCCTACAGTCTATCTTGAGGGGGGGATTTCTTCCCACTGGGTTTTCCTTCTTTCCTCACTTTATTTATTTAGATTGTTGTATGGGGTGACCTATGGTCTCAGTTACGAGGGCCCTACTACTAGTTTTCAGATACTTCCTCATAGTTTGGCTTGCAGGGGGTGTTGGAATATTCTCACCATCATTATTTATATTTGCATGCGTGCATCCAGTCATCAGTACGGTAGTTTCCCCATCACCTAGAGCCTATTTTCATCCCCCTAGAGCCTGTTTTTAGCCCTCAGTATCCCTCTTACCTACCTAGTGTGCCTTGTTTTCCTCCCCTGGATGACAAAAGCGCCCTACTACACCTACTTGGATTCTAACATTCAGTTGCAGCATTGATTGCCTAGTTCTTGCATTTATTCCTCAGTTTAATTGCATGTAGCTTCCAGTTGTCTGTATCGGAGTGCCACTTGACCTATTAACAACCTCATGCGCCCTCCTCGGAGTATCCTTCCCTTGATTTGTGCTCACATGACTCAGTTAGACTCCTTTGACTTATATTTGACTATTTGTGACTACTACCACTGATTGGGTGATGTCTCCAATGCTATCCAAGCCACACATTCAGGATAATTCGAATCACCTTTGGCTAATTTGAATTCACTTGACAGTATTATTATTGTATTCAGTTTCACAGTGCCAGCTTACAACTAATGTATGATTATACTGTAGATTTCTCTATTTATGAGTTTATGAGTGAATATTGATTCAATTCTTCTTCTTCTTCTCTGCAATTCTTGAGTGAGATTTGTGAGGTTTACTCTAGCTGTGAGATCTATCCTGTAGATTGTCACATGATGTTAGATGCTACACTTCCTAGTTGCAAATGAATATCATGGTCATGATCTCAAGTAGGTGGAATACCTTTAGGAATCTCTCCAAATACCTTGGAATGGTTGTCAATAACTTATTAGAGATCCATGGGAATAGAGGGTATAGATGGTTGAATGTCTAGTGAGCACAATTACACCATGGTGTCCCTTTTTTAGCAATTTTGAAATGATGTTAGAGCTTATCACTTTAGAGGGTTTCTATGGAATACATCTGAATTCAATTTCCTTTTTTCTGAAGAGAATATCATGAAAAGTTCCTAAAAATCAAGAGCCACTTTTCCTAATGATTGTAGCCAAATTGGACCCATAATACAACATCAGTACCACCCTTTTGGATTGCAATCATTGGAGTATCTAATAAATACTCCCTCGTAGTAAGCTTAATACTATGGCACTCCCCTCAACAATTTACGAGACCTCCATCTGCAATGATTACTTGAAATTATGGTGTTGCATATACAAAGTAATTTAGAACTTTGGCTAGTTTGGAATCAATGAAGTTATGGGTACTACTAGAATCAATCAACTTTGTTACCTTTTTTTTTAATTTTTTGATATATCCTTTTATCTTGAGAGTTTGAGGAGTGATAATGCCAACCAATTCATGGCAAGATATGGTTGGAGTAGTATCTTCCAAATCTACCTCTTGACACTGTTTTGGTTCTAGATCTTCTTTCTCTTCGTAATCCATGAAGAATAATTACGTCAATAGGTGTCTCTATTTCAATACAGACTCGATGGGGGTTGTGGTCTTTTAATTGTAATTATTCAATTTGTGGCTATGATTTCATCAAAGAGAATATTCATAGTCATCTACCATGAAATAGATGGCACAAATTAAATACCATAAATACCATGCAGCTATTAGCTGCAGATTGTGTGTTATTGTGAATTAATTAAGGTTAGTAATTAATCCAGTATACGTGGAAGAAGAGTGTGGAAATGGTGGCTGAAGCATCCGTCTATATCCCTTCAATTTCCCACTTCCATTTCAAACGTTACATTTAATAGTTGAGGATATAATTTTCAATTTCCCCAAATTTAATATAATTTCCAACCAATTGTTGAAAGACGTTTCATTGTGCTTTTCGCATCTCCATTTCCAAGTCCCTATGCGTTTCAAAATACCATTACGTGCCATGGTGCATTCTTCATTCCCTCTTTGAGAAGATAAGCCCCACCTTCTTTTAGAAACCACTACATCTCATAGAACAATGACGGCAAGACGAAAATTGAATTGCAGGACTGATTAAATTGCATGTGCTCATGATCAGAAATAGAATTGCATGTCGAAGAAGCGATGATTGTACCCAGGTTCCCAACAATCAAATTGAGTGACCAGGTGCACAGATCCGGCCTTGATGAGAAACCAGTTCTAGAGTCTCCAATGGAGAGGTACTGCACATTATTGCAACTTTTCATATTATTGTGGATTTGATATAGATAATTTCAGATTGGGCGCATGATAGTTTTCGAGATCATGTGATACCCCAAAACATTATTTTTGAATTATTATTTGTGACAATTATTTTTACGTAAGAGTTATTTAAAACTCAAAAAAACAAAGTGGCACTTTGCACAACAAACTATTTTTATTATTAAATAAAATAAAAAGGCACTTGGAGAGTTCAACTAAATGAGGGAACACCACCATGGCACAGAGAACATGTCTAAGTAAGCAAGATAGATATTTACCAATCAAATCCAATATAAAACTCAACCACAAACAAGATCCTAAATTTTAGGGATTGATGGATTTATTGAAGATTTGAATGAGATGGCACAAGACTTGGGCAAAACTATATATAATAGTGCACTGAGATAGCATGGGACCTCGTGTTGTGCATGGAGAAACTATGGTTGAGTGTTTCTCTCTTTCATAAGTCCATCATTGCTTGTTATGGACTCTGAGAGAGAGTCGTGTGGAAGTATTGCATTCTAGTGCATGGTGGTGATCCAGCTCGGGGGTGGAGTTGAGCAAGCAATGGTGTTGCTCTCTCCTATGGTTGGGAGGAGATGAATCTCCAAGTTGCCATTTGCTTTATTTCAAGTAAGTGTTTTATTGCTCGATCGTCTTAATTATTGTTTAAAATTACAGTAGCGTAGTGTGTTGACATGAAATTTTGGGTACGTTACAGTTTTATATCTGAAATAATTAATATGTAAATTAGTTATAATCATTTCAGATTTGAATTCATTAACGTTGTTGTTCCACTCTCAGACATTGCAGCTTGTTTGATTGCAAAATCCCAATAAGGAAATTGATCTTGGGGTTGTTAGTGCAATTATCAATGCAAAGGGGCGAGCTCTTTGACGCTTTCTTCCAAAATGCTTGATTAATACATTAATAGGTGAATTTTTTTTTGGTTGTACCTGGTCTTATTATGTTTAGTCTCTTTCACTGTTGCAACTCACTCTCTTTCACTCTCCATAATTTGAAAATATTTTTTTATATCTATTAGCCATTTATTTCTAGGGTTTTGTAATTTGAAAATGTTATAAAATATTTGCTTAAAAAAATTTGTTTTAAAAGATTTGTTTTGAGCATGCAAAAGATCTTAGATTTCAGAATGCATTTGAGAAGTTTAATGGAAGCTCATACTCCCAAATCACACACAATTCAAACCATATTTCACTGCAATGAAGACTTTATTGTGGAATTTGGTTTAGATTTATTTCAACAACTAATTCCCAGTTGCAACAATAGTTGTACAACTCTAGTTCAATATTTTTATAGCAATCCAATCATAGTTCCTTTCAAGTGCGTCGAGTCTCAAAAAGAGTTGATTCCATCGTGCTTTGACACAAAGCAAATCGATAAGGTTTCAAGACTATTTTTGTTTGGGTTACTAGCACCGAAAACTTTATTTCATTGTATCACATGTATTTCACTCTGCATGAATTTGTAGAGAGTTGTATTGAGTTAATATAAATTAATAATAAGCACCACATATTTGAGTAATGAGTGGAGTTAAATAACATGGATTGTTATTTTTTTTATAAAAATATTTGTAGGAGACAATTTTAATTTTTTTAAAGATAAATTTCTATAGAGTCTATAATTGTATGTAATAATTTTATTTTGCTAGGAGAGCAGTAGAGCAAACAGTGTTTACTATGTAAAATTCTTATTAAAAGCTTGTTTATAAATAATAAGGTATCACTGCTATGCAAAATTGACAATAAACAAATCCGTAATTTAAAAATTAGTAATGCAGCATGCGAGCAAACACTATCTACTATGCAAAATTCTTAATAAATGTTTGTGCATAAATAAAAGGTATCACTATGATGCAAAATTCTTAATAGATAGTGCATGCATATAAATAACAGCTTATCACTTATTAAGGTTGAGTTAGAGATTATAGATGATATTGAAATAAATGTTTAAAAAGTTTACTTTCAACTATATATTATATACATTTTATTTTACATTTAATTATTTCAAATTTTAAATACATATAATTTTATATATTTTTTATTTTTAAATAAAAAACATGTAAGAAATAATATTGTTTGTTTACAAAATGCAAATTTTAGACGAGAGTTTACTTTCTAATTGATAAAAGGCATCGATCGCACAAAACTTATGCATGATTGGATTTTAGTATCTGTAAGGTTTCGAATCGGTAACATTTCTGCTTAGGGATGTTTTAACCATCACCCACCACCAAATATTATACATCTCACAAATACCTTTTAATTTAATTTAAAGTAACTTACTCTTTACCTTTATGAAAGGTTAATAAAAAAAAATTATTACATTGAAACGATTTTTTATTATTTTATTTTCAAGGAAACCATATACCCAACAAAAATTGAAACGAAATTGCATTGAAATGCAATAATTATTAAAATCTAGGTAGTAAATGTAAATGACACATGTATTTCTCTTGAATTTGTATTCATCTATTTTGTTTTATAGTTCATGTTATTTTTATATTCAAGTTTTATTTTTATTTTAAATAATATAACTTCCCAAAAAATATTATTTAAATAATATAACTTCCCAAAAAATATTTTTTATATAATAATTAAATAATAATAAATATATTTTTAATATATAATAATCATTCATATCATATATTGGTTTGGCTACCCTTTCATTTTTTACATAAATTTCTCATACTTAATGAATTTTCATATATACATTCCAATTTTAAATAATAAATTCATATATACATTCCAATTTTAAATCATAAATTCATATATACATTCCAATTTTAAACAAGAGCCACGAGGTGGCAATGTCCCTGACATTGTCACCTGCTTTTTAGGGAGGGGCTTATATGTACATTGTTGAAAGAGTAGTTAATTCTTTATTGCTGAAGAGGTAAGTTGCACTTGTTTGATGCAGACATAAAGGGACATATAGAGACATATAGCGGCTTGTTTGAACTCATATAGCATAACTTAATTGTCCATGCAAAGTTTCCATCAACCAATAAAACTTATCCAACGGTTCAAGCCAGTAGACAATAATGGTTAGCTGTGTTCAAACTAATGACATTTCGAAGTATGAAAATGATCTTAACAAATGAGACCTGAGAAATGTGAAAATGACGTTAACAAGTGCTTGCATGCTTAAGATGACACAACATATTCATAACAAACACCCAGAAAATGCTTTTATCCCTCCACTTCTTCAGTTGTTAAAGAAGATCTCTACTATAGATGCTCTTATCCCTCCACTTCTTCAGTGGTTAAAGAAGATCTCTACTATAGTTGCAAATATCCGTATCTCTACATATAACATTTGACAAGTCTCATGTCTGTATCTGTTATTAAACATTTATTTGAACAACATTCATGTAACAACATACAAATATCTTTTAGCTCATGAAGATTTTTGTTATAATGGCAAGAGGATTATTGTAATTACAATCCAATGGAATTTTTAAATGCACTACAATGAAATTTATAAGTGTAGTCGATCAAGATAGCCTACATACAATAACAGAATGTTCATCACATCCATTCAGGACTTCCTAAGAAAGATCCTACAATGACAGAGTGTTGGTCACATTCATCCAGGGCTTCCCAGGAAAGACGATTTTTGTGCAGACATTTTTCAAAAAAAAATAAAACTAGGAAAATAGCAAATTACAACTTTTTGAGTTTTTCTCTTGAATAACAAGAAGCTTATTTGACACAAGTTTTATACTTAACAAGCAATCATGCTTCCACATTGGGCACTATATAGCAGATTATCAATAAGTAGCCTTTTGGGAAATATTATGTACAATTCATATAAGCTATAACTGTGGGCAAATAAGAAATTCAAATTGACATAAGCAATCTACCTAGAAATATTGAGTAGAAACAACCAGATCTTGGTATATTAGTAAGGTTAAAAGTCAAATTAAAAAGCGATGATTCTGGGTGCAAGTTCTAGGGAAATCTAGCATAATAGATACATCTCAGACCTGGAATCTAGCAAAGGAAGTCCGTTTTATGTATTGCATCCCCTCGGGGTATGTTTTTGCAAACATTTGCATTAAAAGAATAATATTGAGTGGAACGGAGATTTTAAATAATAATAGAATCAGTTATCCACCAAACAGTTGAAAAGCAAATCTAGTTGCATCTTTAATAGGAAACAACTCTTAATCTTGATCTAGACACAAGTTAAGCTTCACCAATGCGTAAAAAATTAGCAGTAATATCTATCTATGCTTACATTGTTAAGGAGAGTATAACTAGTTAATTTCATGGTCATCTGTTACATTCTTACTTTTCCTAGGTTTTTTTGCCATCAAAAGCCTATTTAAGAATTTATTAGGCTCATACAAGAATACCGAGTAGAGCATTAAGAGCTTGTGACACAAGTTTATGATGATGATGGTACACAAATGATTTTTATAAATTTAGTAATGAATGAATTGAGCCAAATTGCTTCATTTCCCTAGCTCTACCCCAATTTCCATGATCTTTTCCACCTTTAGTTCATCCCTAAATTTGCATAAATTCTCAACTGAGGGATCATATTAGAATAATACGAAATAACTTTTAATTTTCATCTAGACACAGATTAAGCTTCATCAATGCCTAGAATATTAGCTTAAGTAATTTATATCTATGCTCACATTGTTAAGGAGAATATAACTACTTATCTTCATGTTCATTTGTTTCAACTTGAGAATGTTTTACATGAGATGAACCAAAAATCTGTCCACTTATCAGTTCCTCCTTAATGCCCAACCTTGGATTCATTCATGACTAAATTCATACGTTGATATTGTGCACCATTGTTATCATAAACTTGTGTCAGAAGATCTTAATGTTCAATTTGATAAGCTTGTCAATGCACAATAAATTTTTAAATAGGGTTGTGAGGGAAAACACCTAGGAAATTAAGAATGTAAAAGCTTTCCTATGCGGGATAGAACTAATTACAAAATAATATATAAATGTGGCATTTCAAGAAAAAGTGTAGTAAACCAAAGTGTTTTCTGTCCTCGGCTCTACCCTAATTTTCAATGTCTTTTCCATCTTCAGTTCTTTGCTACATTTGCATAAATGCTCAAGGGATAAGATGACAATAATATGAAAAAAGTAATAACACTTAATCTGCATCTTGACACAGATTAAGCTTTTGCGTAGCAAATTAGTTGTAAGCAATATCTCTCTATCCTCATATTGTTAAGGAGCTACTTACCTCTATGTTCATTTGTTTTAACTTGGAAATGCTTTACACGAGATGTGTGCAGAAATGGCTGAACTAAAATTCACATTTGAGAATAAGTTGGCACAAGCTTGTGAGATTGTGGTGAGCACTGAAGAAAAGGCTCCTGCAGCAGAGTCAATGCTACATGCAGCTGAAGCCTTGCAAGTAGAAGTTAGTTGATAACCAATCTATGCAATGTTTGCTTCTTATACTGGCTGGCAACTATTTTCGCAATTGGGGATTTTCTAAATTTGTATTATGGCTATTTTTTCTATTACAACATTCAATTCCTACTTATTCAAATGCAATGACCTGAAACTCTCATCCTAATCTATGTTCATTTCAATTACAAAACAACTATTCAATTCTATCTTATCTTTATGCAATCACTTATTTAGAATTTGGCATGAGTGTTGATGTACTTATTTACTCTCAATTTGGAAAGTGTGCACAGGCAACTGAAAACTTGAAAGTAATTTATCTTCACTGCCAAAATTGTGCCCCCTGAATCAAAGCATTTGAGAGAAGAGATAAAAGTTTGGCTCACAAACACAAACACAAGCGCATTACTAGATAAGTTGTATTCTATAGCATGATAAAACAAACTGTATGCTAATAAAGTGAATACATGATAACTTTAGCCTATCAACACAGAATGCAAACACTATAGCTATTGATCATTGATATGAAAAAAAAATAACATTTGAAGCAATGGAAAGCTACAAATAGCAAGGACTGGCAAACTATCAACAACGATTAAGAAAGCTTGCTGCTATATTGTTTAAAGTATTCAAAAAACTGTGGTTTTGCATCAGGTAAAAGAGTCTATGTACTGTAAATTCCACTAGCTATAGATTTGCAGTGACAGTTGAAAACCTTAATAACAGCTGCAAAATTGCTATTGAGGCTATTTAATATGTGTAATACGTAGCTATCGAGGCAGCATATAGTATGTGAATTTGTTTTTTGTCTATTCGTGCTTTGAAAAAGGTGGACAAAAAAAAGAAAAAGAAAAAACATGCGGCTACAAAAGTAACCAGACATTGAATACAGTCCTCTGTAACAGATTGCAATTTTTGCAATATTTTCCATATGCTTGTGTCTTGCATAGAAAATTATATCAGCAAGGAAGTGCAAATGGTTCATACGACCACATGACATTTGCAAAAAAAGGAAGAACAAAGCAACTGCAACATCAACTCTTATGTTTTTTGCCTTGCATTTTTGGCCTTGTGCAAGGTGTTTTTCTTCCTTTGTATTTGCGCTTTGCTAGCTATATATGTATGTACCTGTAGGTGCACACTGTATGCAGACAATGGTTAAAACATCGTCAAAGATGGCAATAGCAAATGTATTTGCAAAGCTTTTAAATAGACACATTTCTTTGTTGTAACAATGAAGCCATTCGAATAATGGACCAAAAATTGATTATCATGTTTGTGTTTGGCATAATCATAGCATTAACGCAAGTGAGCATTCACTGTTAATATTCCTATCAATTCCATTAAAGATTTAAATGAGACATTTCTCTTATCTTCAAAATATGGGATAAAAGAGAAACCTCGCGGGCTTGAAGTTTAAACGCTCCAAGAAACCTCGAAACCCCCACGCAGACAGGAACCAAGTTCTCCAGCAGAGAGAATTGGAATACCGATCGATCTCGAGGGAATACAAAGGGATCCGTTCTGATCCAAGTTGCAATGGCTGATGGAGGGGGCCCCGAGGCCCTCCCTCCCCTACCCGAAATTGCTGCATTCCAGAAGCTAGTGGATGCCTGTGGAAAATGAAATCCGAGTGAGCAACATCAATTTTTTTTTAAAGAATGGCTAGCATCCCTACTGTCGACCTACCGACTGAAGACCCATGTAGATCAGCGCTGAATCTAGCAGAAAGAGGGCTCATAGGGAAGTTCACTAGCCTTTGGCCATCACCTAAAGCAGTGGATAACTGGGTGCAAAGAAATTGGCGAACATTGACCCACGACGGCATCAGCAATCACCTAGTGGGTAAGGGTTTCTTCGTTTTTGTTTTTACCAATGTAGAGGACATAAACTTAATTTTCAGGAATGGACCTTATTTTATGGGCCCTCAGGGTCTATATTTGAATAAATGGACACCGAATTTTGATCCGATGCAAGAGGTGCCCTCGGCTGTCCCAATCTGGGTCCGCTTGCCTCATCTACCCTTGCACTATTGGAATCCCAAATCATTGGAAGCTATAGGGAATAAGCTGGGGAATTACATTGACCGGGCAGAGAGGAAGGATCAGCACACTTGCGCCAGAATTTGTGTGGAGGTGGATTTG
The DNA here is from genome assembly GCA_027924585.1 of Larix kaempferi. NCBI lineage: Eukaryota > Viridiplantae > Streptophyta > Pinopsida > Pinales > Pinaceae > Larix > Larix kaempferi. Next base: position 1,349,782 of record BSBM01000719.1, read on the forward strand.
GAAATAGGGTTGCCCGAAGCAATAAAACTCACAGTGGCGGACTGGTCGTGCATTCAAGAGTTAGATTACGAGCAATTACCATTTAAATGTCGATCTTGCCATGGGTATGGACATTTTTCCAGGCATTGCAAAAAGAAGGGAGAGGAGGAGGCAGACAATGCAAAAGGCAATCAATGGATCCCAGCCCAGAAGCCAATTGCAGCAAAACAAATCAGTATACCAAAAGGCAAAGAAAAGACTAAGGGAAATGAAGGCCCATCCTCTAGCCAGCCACAAGGTGCAGGGAACTCAGGACCATCAAGAATGGAGACATCCATTAACCCGTTTGAAAATCTCAGCATCCCAGAAGACTCTTTAGTTTCAACTGCAAAAGAGGTTGAACAACAGCCCAATCCAATCGCTGAAGACAACTCCCATGAAGATACTGTATCTATACAGAACGAATCCCCTATTGGAGTTACGAACCCTCTCTCATATGCTGAAATGATAAGAAAGAAGTCCCTAGAGGTCTCAGGCTCTTCGGAAGATGAGACCTTTGAGCGGCCATCAAAAAGAGTAGGGAGAAAATCTCACCGGGAGACAAGGGCAGAAGAACCGAAAAGGCAAAAAATTAAAGGTAGTAAATCAACAATTGAGATGTCTATTAGCAAAAATACCAGAAACAGACCTCATAAGGGAGGAGCTGCACCCCCATCAGCCAACAAGTAATGCCTTTAGTCTCTTGGAATTGCTGAGGATTAGGGAATCCCTTAAAAGCGGAAGCAATTAAAAATCTAGTGAAATCTGAGTTTCCTGAGATCCTTATGCTCCAAGAGACTAAAATTGAAGGGGAAGCTCTCCTTCTTCTCAGTAATTTGAATTGGAAAAAGAACATCGGGAGAGCAGTCAGTGCTAGGGGCTCCTCCGGAGGGCTGGCTACTTTGTGGGAGGAGGATAATTTCCATCTCTAAAGTTCTTATGAGACACAACATTGGATTTATACCGAACTAAGGCATAATGTGAATAAGATGACCTTCGATCTTGTCAATTTATATGTCCCTATCCAGTATGCTGAAAAGAGAGAGTGTTGGCAATCTCTGTCTGACTTCCTTGAGTCAAGATCACCCAAGAATATAATTCTTGCAGGTGACTTCAATCTAGTGTTTGAACTTAAGGAGAAACGTGGTGGCAACTCTAATCAAGACCAGATTCTTCCTTTGGTCGAGGACATTCTACAGCATTGGGATTTATTAGATATTAAACCAAAAAAAGGATTATTTACCTGGACCAACAATCGCATTGGGGATCACCATATTTCTACCCGGCTGGATAGATTCTTAATTCAGAGTTCTTTTATGCTTGGAAAACACATCATCTCCTCCAAAATTTTGCAAAAACTGACATCAGACCATAAGCCTATCATGCTGCAGTTTGAGGAGGAAAAAAATTTGGGACCAATCCCCTTTCGGTTTAATCCGGTATGGGTTGAAAGAGATGGCTTTGAAGAAGCTGTCCAAAACGCCTGGAGAGTTCCTGTTAAAGGGTCGCCTAGTTATGTATGGGAGCAGAAAATGAAGGCTACCAAGGTGGCTTTAAAATCTTGGATAAAAAATCCCACTATTTCTCCAACGAGATGTAGAAAACAGTCAACCAATCAGCTAGAAGAATTGCAATTGGAAATGGAAACCAAAGAAATCACCCATTCTTCCATACAAATGGAACAAGCTGCCCAACGTCTTACTCTTCAATCTTTCAGGCAGGAGGAAGAATATTGGCGACTCAAATCGAGAAGCCTCTGGCTGAAATCGGGAGATAGAAATACACCTTTTTTTCATAAACAATTCAAACCCCAACTCACTCGTAATCACTTGGATGAAATTACTGCTTCTGATGGGACTATCCACAAAGATTTAGCTCATTTAAAAGAGGCAGCTACTGCTCATTTTCAGGAACTTTTTACTGAAAAAGGAATGGAGACGGAAGAGGAATTCACTGCATTCCTTGCTCATATTCCGAGATTGGTAGGTCGGAATGAGAATGCAGGTCTCTTGAATCCCTTCACTGAAACTGAAATTAGCAATGTTATTTGGACAATGGAGCTAGACAAAGCCCCGAGTCCTAATGGCTTTTCCATACATTTTTATAGAATTTGCTGGGATTTAATCAAGGTGGATTTATTCCACATGATCAGGGGCTTATTCCAGAAAGCCAAGGTCGGAGGCAGCATTAACTCTACTTTTTTGGCTCTAATCCCTAAGGAATCAAATCCTGGAACCTTCGACAGGTTCAGGCCTATCTCGCTGTGCAATGCATCTTATAAAATTATGTCAAAGCTTATTGCTAATAGAATCAAGCCATTGCTAGGTAACCTCATCTCTTCCAATCAGGGAGGGTTCGTGAAAGGGAGGAGTATCATGGACAATGTGACCATAGTGCAGGAAACCATTCACTCCAACCACCAACGCAAAGAACAAGGGATGATTATTAAGCTAGACATGGCGAATGCCTTCGATCGGGTAAGACACTCCTTCTTGTTTCATGTTCTTTTATCTTTTGGCTTTAGTCCTAATTTCGTAAGGCTGATCAAAGCTTCTATAGATAGGCCTTGGATAGCGCCTTTAGTGAATGGCAGGCCTGCCAATTACTTTCAATGTACTCGTGGTATAAGGCAGGGCTGCCCTCTATCCCCATTCTTATACATTTTGATGGTAGACTCCCTCAGCAGAAAGTTGAATGCAGAGAAGGCTGCAGGAACTGTTCCAGGCATAAGAGTGACGATAGATCTTGACCCCATTAATCATTCCTTATTCGTAGACGATTCTCTCCTTCTGGGAGGAGCCTCTATCCAAATCTCAAGGGTCTTCAATGATGTTACTCAAAGTTTCTGCAGAGTCTATGGCGCCCTTCTCAATAAGAGGAAATGTGTTGTGTATGGCTGGAATGTGAATCAAGCTACCATTCAACGTATTGCTCAGTATCTAGGCTATGTTGACTTTGTAGATTGGGATACTATTAAATATCTGGGCTTGCCATTAACCCTAGGCATTGCCAAGGCCACTCATTGGTTCGAGATTATAAGCAAAATTAAATCCATAATTATAGCTTGGGGAGGGCAATGGCTAACCAAAGCTGGGAAATTAACTCTTCTTAAATCAGTTATCTCCTTTATGCCTCTCTACCAAGCAGCGTTTTTATTGGCACCTAAAATGATCGCTGAGCAGGTTGCAAAGATCATGCGAACCTTCCTATGGCAAGGTGGAAATGGGAATCATAAAAAGTTTCATCTAGTGTGCTGGGATGTTGTGAAAAAGTCGTTATCTGCAGGAAGTCTGCAAGTCAGAGATCCAGGGCTTTCGAACTTGGCTCTCGGTGGAAAGATGCTATGGAATATCTTCTCAAATCCCAAATATCCGGTTAGCCAAGTTCTAATAAAAAAATACCTGCACGATGTATCAGAATTGAGCATGGATGAAGCTACAGCCACCCAAGGCACCACGATGTGGAAATTATGCACTCGTGGGTGAGAGTCTTTAAACATCATCTCTACCGAATACCAGGTAATGGGAAATGGATTTCAATTTGGAATGATAAAATAATGGGACGTCCACCCCTTAGGCAGCATGAAGAATTTCACGAGCTACGCAGCTGGCTCACCCAACGAGGCATCATCAAGCTCGCAAATATCTCAAAAGGGAATCAGGATGGCAGTTGGCATGAATGGAACCTGCACAGGTCGCCGAATAGGATGATCGAGCAAGTGAATTCGCTGTTGGCAGCTCTTATTGGATTAGCCCCAATGTATATTAGATCAAGGGATAAATAAGGCTGGGGAATGACGAGAGAATATATAGCAGCACTTGGATTTGCTGCTCTTCATATGCAAAATTCTCAGACTCAATCGAATGCTATCTGGAAGCAGGTATGGGATTCATTTGGCATTCCTAAAATTAATTTTTTCAGCTGGGTTCTCCTACACAGAAGAATATTGACAGGTGAGAACCTTGCAAAGCGTGGATTTTTAGGGCCACACAGATGTTCACTCTGTCATTCAACTGAGGAAACAATCGACCATTTGTTCATTGACTGCCCATTCATGCAGGAGGTGTGGCAGCTAGCTTTGCAAGGTCTCAGTATTCAACCTCCAACTCAGTGCAATGTTGCCTCTTTATTTTCCACTTGGACAGAACGGTATCCTTGGGTGATTAAGAGTAAATCTCTATGGTCCAAGATTTGGTAGGCAGTTCCTAAATACCTTTGCTGGGAGGTGTGGCTAGCCAGAAATGAAGGCATCTTCCAAAACAAATTGAGTACCCCAGTAATTATAGTTGCTAAAGCCAAGGCGTTGCTTTTGGAAACGGTAGAAAATCATCCCTCTAATCAAAATTACAAGCTTCTTCCTACAGAAAATAGTTGGATTGGCGATCATGCAGTGCACTAGGAATAAGATTTATGTTCGTCCTATTAGTAACCCTGAGTGGAAACTAAAGCATAAGGAATCCGATTTCTGTCAGTGGTGGAAGAATCAAAGTAAAGATACTATTTTTTTTTATGGGGCAGCTAAAGGAAATCCAGGGAGAGCTGGAGCCGGAGGGGTATTCTATGCTGTCGATGGTCAGTTAAAGGGCAGTTTCAGTTGGGGATTAGGGCATGGTACAAACAACTAGGTTGAACTGTTAGGTCTGCTCAAAGCTTTCCAAGTAGCCCATGGAAATAAAGATCATGATATCCAAATTTTTGGAGACTCATAAATCCTCATTAAAATTTTAAACACTGATGGACATTTCAATAATGTGGTGTTAAATAAGACTTTACAACGAGTTCGAAATCTGCTGCAAAAATTCAACTCTGCCTCCTATTTCCACATCCTCCGAAGTCTAAATCAGGAAGTTGATTATAGGGCCAATGTAGGCTGTCTTTTAGCCCCTGCAGATTTGATTCAGAATGATGATATTCCCCTTTGGTCTCCCATCCCGTAAGTTGGCAGCTTCTTGCCTATTGTAATTGTTGGAAGTAGGGTACCTCTGAAATTTGAGCACTTTGGCTTTGTATGATGGGTTGATTAGGCGTAAGCCCAACTGTGTTTCTTTTCCTAATAAAATAAATAAATAACTGCTATTGTTAAAAAAATATATATGGGATAAAAAGCAGAGCATGGTAGCATTTTTTTATTTCAAAGATAAATTCCATTTATATAATCTAAACAAGATTTTATAAAAAAACACAACGAAAAAGAGCCGAGCCAAAAACAACAGGTATGCCGAAAAAAACAGATTCTTAACATCATTCAAGTGCCCAACAAACTAGCAAAATCAACATAGGAGAGATTATTTTCCATTGCATTTGCCAAGATTTTTGTTAAAAAAACACAGTTAAAGAAAGCCGGCCCTGTTTATGGTTGATGCGATGCCACAACAACGACCACGTACAAGCACGACAAATAGGAAATCACCGCAGTAATGGGGCTCACTGGCCTTTCCAACTGCAGCAACGAGCAATATCGAAATGAAACGACGAAATGCATTTTTACTGAACCCATGGAAAAGCACAGCAAACAACCCGCCAATGGAGCACAGAAGGAAGCCACACCAGATAGAAGAAGCATGAACACCAGAGGACCTCCGAAAAACACCTCCAAGAAGCATGAACACCAGAGGACCTCCAAAAAAACACCTCCAACAGAAACGACAGCACAAGAACAAATGACCAGAGCTGACCAAGAACAACATTCGGCCATACATGCGGATGGATATATTTATACCCTGACTGTTGAGCTAAACTCTGGAGAACAAATTCTGAAATAGCTTTTACAGGCCTCCAGCTCGAAACCGCTTATACCCGCGACACGATGGAGATCGTCACTCCATTTCTGAATGGTTTTCAAGTCATGTCGCTTCTTCTCTTCATGGATGAGCAGGTCTTTGGTGTATCTTCCATACCTGAGATATGAAGGCTTTACGTTGTAAAATACTGGAATCATGAAAGCAGCCCCCGACTCCATCGCCTTAACCATGAGGAGGATGCTGATGGAAATATCTAGAAGCAAGAACACTGCATTGAGATAGGACAACCTCCAAAAACCTCAAACCACGGACCCCATACCTGACAATGCAGACTGCTCCATCACCCCAACATCGATGCGCAGGAGGAAGGAAATAACCAAAAAAACTCGAACACCAGAAGAAACACAATCTCCAAGGCGCAACAAGTGTGGACAGATGAAGATGGAGGCTGTCTTTCACCCTGCAATAAACATCCACCAAGACCACCACAATAACCTTGACCATACCGCAATAAACCTCTGACACTGCATTAAACCTCGCCCATCCCGCATTCAACAGCACCACCATCCCAATTTACAATGGGTGACGGCATCCCGTGCCGTCCCGCCGCCGGGGCCTAGGGCACACAACCCCAGGCCAACGTCACTAAGAATGAACGAAACCATGGCCACATAAAATGCATTTTACGAAAATTCAGACAAATACAAATAAATAAAACCTTTGCAAACACTTTGCAATTTGACAACCCATGCTCTTTGCCACCCAACTTAATGTCCCTCACCAAAAAATAAATGTCAGGGACATAATAAATCAAATTTATAAATTTTTCTACTTTGTGAATTTTGAAATGTATAAATTTATCTACCTTATCATTTTATAAATATTTGTATCCTTTATTTTATACTTTATTTATTTATATTGTGGCTACTCTATCATTATGTAAACCTTATAATTTTATAAATATTTTTATTCTTTTATTTTTATATATTTCATTTATTTATATTGTGATTACTCTATCTTTCTTTACATAACAAGTTATGGAACCTTTGTGGCTAGGGTAATAATCATTCCTCTCATATCTAATGGGCCTATTTTCAATACAACTTTATAAAACTAATTTAAGTACATTCCAATTTTAATTAATTTAAAATTTAAATAAATTTTATTTGTCCAATACTAATTGTGATAATGGTCAATCATTGGTTATCCAAATTAAGATGAAATCATGAAACAAAAAATTGATAAAATCATGTTTAATTTTTTGATAAATGTTTATTTTATTTTGCAAATTTGAATATATAAAAATAAATACTAATTCCATTTCTCCTATTAAAATATTAAATTTAAATTTATTCTCTAAAAATAAAATTTTAAATTTTGTTTATCTTGTTTATACCTAAAACCACACTAAATTTCATCGTGCAAAAATGATGTAATAAGAAATTATAGAAAAGTTGCCTAAAAAGATGACACTATTTGCTTGGTGTATGCGTTAACATGCTTTTGCTTAAATGTGAGTTTAATGACTTTTCACAAATGATATATTAATGCTTTGAATACTTTTGAATATTAATGATATACTCACAAAATGAAATAATAGTTTTAATTGTAGTGGTTTAAATAATAATTTTTAATATTAATTTTAATTATAATAAATATTAATTATTTAATAAATTTAAATTAATTGTAATTTTAATAATTTTAAACTAATTTTAAATTTAATAAATTTTAACTATTTAATATTTTAAAAATTTAAATTATTTTAATATTAAATATTTTAAATTATTTCCATTGGTTATCAAATTAAGATGAAATCATGAAACTCAAATAAAAATTGATGAAATCATGTTTAATTTTTTCGATAAATGTTTATTTTATTTTGCAAATTTGAATATATAAAAATAAAATACTAATTCCATTTCTCCTATTAAAATATTAAATTTAAATTTATTTTCTCTAAAAATAAAATTTTAAATTTTGTTTATCCTATTTAAACCTAAAACCACACTAAATTTCATCGAGCAAAAATGATGTTCAATAAGAAATTATAGAAAAGTTGCAAAAAAAGATGACGCTATTTGCTTGGTGTATGCGTTAACATGCTTTTGCTTAAATGCGAGTTTAATTACTTTTCACAAATGATATATTAATGCTTTGAATACTTTTGAATATTAATGATATACTAACCTTATGAAATAATAGTTTTATTTGTAGTGGTTTAAATAATAATTTTGAATATTAACTTTAATTAATTGTAATTTTAATCCATTTTAATTATTTTAATAATTTTAAATTTAATAAATTTTAACTATTTAAGATTTTAAAAATTTAAATTATTTTCATTGATTATCCAAATTAAGATGAAATCATGAAACTGAAAAAAATTTGATGAAATCATGTTTAATTTTTTCGATAAATATTTATTTTATTTTGCAAAATTAAATATATAAAAATAGAATACTAATTCCATTTCTCCTATTAAAATATTAAATTTGAATTTATTTTCTCTAAATTCTAAATTTTGTTTATCTTATTTAAACCTAAAACCACCATAAATTTCATCGAACAAAAATGATAGATGGCGCTATTTGCTTGGTGTATGTGTTAACATGCTTTTGCTTAAATGTAAGTTTAATTACTTTTCACAAATGATATATTAATGCTTTGAGTACTTTTCAATATTAATGATATATTAACCTTATGAAATAATAGTTTTAATTGTAGTGGTTTAAATATTAATTTTGAATATTAACTTTAATTATAATAATATTTAATTAATTGTAATTTTAATAAATTTTAACTATTTTAATAATTTTAAACTATTTTTAAATTTAATAAATTTTAACTATCTAATATTTTAAATTATTTTAATAAATTCTAAGTATTTTAAATATATTAAATTTCAACTATTTTAATAGATTAAAATTTAAAATTATTTTAATAAATTCCAACTATTTTAAATATTTAACCATTTGAATATAATGTTTTATGTTTACTATGTTTACTATTTTTAATATTTACCCATTTCAACATAATCTTTTGTATTTATATATGAATATATAATATAGAAAAATAAAATAAAAATATACTTGTAGATAACATTTATAATTCATATCATCATTTAAAAACATTTTCTAATTATTTTATAATAATTTATTTTGATAATTTTTTATCAATTATATATATTTTTAACAATGTTAAGTTAACCAAGGCCGCACATTTAAACGTGGTTAATAATGGTCAACATGAATAATGAACCACGTCAACAATTTATGGTCAACCATTAACAACCATGGTTCACCAACTAGGGTCAACCATATTAAAAATGGTTAACCGTAGTTAAGCAAAAGGTCAACCATGAACAACCATAGTTAAATATGAACAATCACGCTCATACATGAACAACCATAATCAACCATGGTCAGGCATGAACAACCATCATCAACAATAATCAATCTTGAATAAACATAGTCAACCATGGTCAATCATCATTGACCATGTTCAACTATGAACAACTATAGTTAACAATGGCCAACCAAAGTCAACCATGGACAACTAAAGTCAACCATGGTTAACCATAGTTAATCATGGTCAACTGTAGTCAACCAAAGTCAACCATCATTTACCATAGTCAACCACGGTCAATCAAGTTAAACAAAGTCATCCATGGTCAACCATAGTCAACCAAAGCCAACCAAAATTCAATCATGGTCAACCAAACTCAGCCATAGTCAATCAAGCTAAACAAAGTCGTCTATCATCAACCATATTCAACCAAAGCCAACCAAAATTCAATCACGGTCAACCAAAGTGAACCATGGTCAACCAAAGTCAACCACGGTCAGCCATATTCAACCTAAGTCAACCATGGTTAACCAAAAGTCAACAAAGAGATAACCATGGCCAACCAAAGTCAACCATGCTAAACCAAAGTCAACTATGGCCAACCATGGTCAACCAAAGTAAACCAAGTTCATCCAAAGTCAACCAAGGTCTTCCAAACTCAACCATGGCCAACCAAAAATCTACCATGGTTTACCAAAGTCAAACATGGTCAACTAAAGTCAATCAAATTCAACTATGCTGAACCAAATTCAACCATGTTGAACGAAAGTCAACCATAACCAACCATGGTTAACCAAATTCAACCATGGTTAACCAAAGTCAACCATGGTCAACCAAAGACAACCATGGTTAACCATGTTCAACCAAAGTCAAACATATTTAACCATATTCAACCAAATTCAACAACAGTCAATTAATAATCGAATTACAATCAACCATACGATTTTAAAGTCAACCCTTATGTCACCCATAATGAAGCCAACAAGTCAACCATAGTCAAGCATATGATATTAAAATTAACTAAAGTCAACCATCGCTAGTCATGGTCAAACACAATCAACCATAGTCAACGAAAGCCAACCTAAGTCAACCATAGTTAACAAAAGTCAACCATAGTAAACTAAATTCAATCAAAGTCAAAATTCAAACAAGGTTAACCAATAGTCAATTATGGCCAAACAAAGTCAACCATAGTCAACCAATAATCAATTGTAGCTAAACAAAGTCACCTATAGCCAACCATGTGCAACCATAATCAATGATATCCAATTACTCAACCAAAGTCAACCATAGTCAAACAAAGTAAACCATAGTCAACCAAGGACAACCATAGTCAACCAAAGTCAATTATGGCCAACCAAAGTCACCCATAGTTGACCATAGTAAACCATGGTGAACCATAGTCAACCAAATTCATCCATAGTTAAACAAATTCATCCATAATAAACTATAATCAATCATGGTCAACTAAAGTCAGTTAAAGTCAACAATGGTCAACTATAGTCAACAATATTCCACCATGGTCAACGAGTAGTCAATTATGGGAAAACTAAGTCAACCAAAGTGAACTAGGACAACCATGATCAACCAAAGTGAACTAGGACGACCATGGTCAACCATGATCAAAGTCACCCATAATTGACCATGGTCAACTAAGGTCCACCAAATCCTACCATAATCAACCATATTCCACCATGGTTGATCAATAGTCAATTATTGTCAAACTAAGTCAACCATGGTCCACCAAAGTCAACCAAATTCAACCATGGTCAACCATGGTCAATCATAGTCAACCATGGTCAACCATAGTCGACCATAGTGAATTAGTTAACCAATATTAAACCATAGTTGACCATGGTCAACCATAGTCAACCAAAGTCAACCATATTCAACCAAAATCATCCATAGTTAACCAAAGTCAACCATAGCCAACCGAAGTCAACAATAACAAACCAAATTCAACCTAAGTTAACAAGGTCAACTGATAGTCAATTATTCCACCAAAGTCAACCATATTCAACCAAATTCAACAATAGTCAACTAAAGTCAATCAAATTCAACTAAAGTCAACCAAATTCAACCATAGTCAACCAAAGTCAACCATAGTAAGCCATCGTCAACCATAGTTAACCATTATCCAAAAGTCAAACAAGCTTAACCAATAGTTAATTATGGAAAAAACAAAGTCAACCATAGCCAACCATGCCTAGCCATAGTAAACCAAGGTCAACCATAATCAACCATGGTTAGCCATAGTCAACCATGGTTAACCATAATCAACTGCGCTCGGCCATAATCAACCATAGTTAACCATAATCAACCATGGTTAACCATAACCAATATTAGTCAACCACAATCAACATCCAAAGTCAACCATGCTCAATGATAATCAACCATGGTTAACCAAAGTCAACCATTGCCAACCATAGTCAAGCATGATCAACCATGGTTTCTTATGGTCTAAATGGTCAACACAAGTTAGCAATGGTCAACTAAGGTCAACCATGGTCAACTATAGTCGACATGGTTAACCATGGTCATCCACAGTCAACCATGACTAACCATAGTCAACTATGCCCAACCATTATTAACCATGAACATCCAAAGTCAACCATGGTCAACCAAAGTTAACCATAGTCAAGCATGGTCAACAAAACTTAAACATTCTCAACCTAAATAAACCATGGTCAAATAATGTCAACCAAAGTCGATCATGGTCAATCATAGTCAACCATGGTCAACCATAAACATCAAAAGTAAACTGTGGTCAACCACAGACAACCATGGTCAACCATAGTAACCAAGGTAAACCAAAATCAACCATAGTTAACCAAGGTCAACCAAAGCCAACTATAATCAACCATATTCAACCATGGTCAACCATAAACATCCAAACTCAACCATGTTCAACCAAAGTCAAGCATGGTCAACCATATAGAAATATGGTTAACCATGGTCAACTAAAGTCAACCATCATCAACCATTGTACAAAAAATCGACCATGTCAACCAAAGTCAACCATTGTAAACAAAATCAACCATGGTCAACCATAGTAAACCATGGCCAACCATAATCAACCATAGTCAACCACAATCAACCATACTTAACTGCGATCAACCAATTAGGGTCAACCATACTTAACCATGGATAACGATCTTCAACCATGAACATCCAAAGTTAACCTCAACCATGGTTAACCATCATCAACCATGAACGTCCAAAGTCAACCATAGTTAACCATGATCAACCAAAGTAAAACATGGTGATTCAAAGTCAACCATGGTTAGTTATAGTCAACCATGGTGAACTGTAGTCAACCATTGCTAGCCATGAACATCCAAAGTCAACCATGGTCACCCATAATCGACCATGGTCAACCAACGTCAACCATGAACATCTAAACTCAACCTTGCTCAAACATGGCCAACCAAAGTCAACCATTATAAAAAAATTAACCACGACCAACTAAAGTTAACGATGGTTAACCTTAGTCAAGCATAGTAAACCATAATCAACCATTGGTAACCATGATTGATCATAGTCAACTATGGTCAACCATCATCAACCATGGACATCCAAAATCAACCATGGTCAACCATAGTCAACCATGGTCAACCATAGTCAATCATGATCAAGCATAATCTACCATGGTCAACCAACCTTAATCAACAAACCATAATTAACCATGGTCAACCATAATTAACCATGATCAACCATGGTTAGCCATAATAAACCATAATCAATCATCCTCAATCATAGTCAACCATAATTAACCATGATCAACCATGGTTAGCCATAATAACCATAATCAACCGTCCTCAACCATCGTCAACCTTAGTTAACCATAATCAACCGTCCTCAACCATCGTCAACCTTAGTTAACCATAATCACCCATGGTTAACCATAATCAATAATAGTCAACAACAATCAACCATAATCAACCACGATCAACCATTTAGGGTCAACTGTGCTTAACCATGTTTAACCATGAACAACCATCGTCAACCATGAAAACCCATTGTCAACCATGGTTAAACATGGTTAACCATGGTCAACCATAGTCACCATAAACATCCAAATTCAACCATGGTCAAGCATAGTGAATAAAAAATAACAATGGTCAACCATAGTCAAGCATGGTCAACCATAATCTACCATGGTCAATCAATAATAATAATTCACTATAATAATAATAATAATAATAATTCACCAAACCTAACCTGCAGGTCGACCGTCAACTAGCAAGCCATATTAATAGTTAATAATATGGCTTATATACGGCGTATATCAACCATGCCCACACATTTAAATGTGGTTGATATACACCGATCGACGTATATAAGCCATATTATTAATTATTAATATGACTTGCTAGTTTATTCTCGTTGCACTTATGCCCCCTATTGTACATGTTGACACAATTGAAACATAGTCCCTTTGTTCTTCTTTCCTTCACTTTTCGAGATGTCAACCTTTTATGCTAAGTGAGATTGGGGGAGGAAACCTTTCCTTCTCTATAGGTGTTAGTAACAATCCTTCTAGTAGCCATATTTTTACTTTCAACTTTCCTTGCCAAACTAAAAGCATTCTCTGGCGATTTAGGTTCAAAGAGATGTATTCCATGTTGAATGGTCTCCTTTAAAGTACCCATAAAGAGATCCAACAAATTATCCTTTGGAATGTTCTCCACTCTAAGACTCAACTTCTGAAACTACTTAATGTCCTCTGTAACTAAACCTTTTTGCTTGTGATTTATCAGTTAGCTAAAGAAGGTGTTGATTTTAATATCCCTATAATATTATATTAATTCATTCGTAAATATAGACCAAGAGACAATGAATTCCTTGTTTAGTTACAAAGCCATTGGTAGTATACAAATTGATATGGTTATAAATACAAGGATGCAATAATTAATATTTTTTTTTTTTTTTTTTTTTTTGGCACTTAATGTATATCAAATAATTGCCCCATATGGAAAATCCATGTTATTGGATCACCACCATCAAACTTTCTCATCTCAATCTTGGGAATGCGGTAGTTCCTTGGTCCCGAGTTGAACCCACGATGTTGCGACAGATTATCAAATGTCGTGGACTCGAACCTCTTGTTCTCCAATTGTTTTTCAATTTTCTCAATCTATGATTGGGATAAGTCCCTCTTGTTCTCCTTCTCCTCTTCATGAGAAGTTGAATTATGGGGAAAGAGATGTCTCATCTCATTCATAATTACCCCCTTCGAAACTTCAAGTTCCTCTTTACTATCCATCTTTTCAACATCCTCTTGACTAGCCATCTTTTCAAGATCTTCTTTATTGGCAATATTTTGATCCATACTTTTCAACTCACTTTCTATATCCTTTTTTATTTCTACTAATTAAACACGTGCCATTGTCCTATCATTCAATTCCTTGACCTTAGCCTCCAAATTGAATAGTTGGTGTGACACATTTCTTCATTTTCTTCACGAGTCGTGGTTGAGCTTTGCGGAGGTTTAGTGGGTGAAGTGATTTTTACTCCACCTCTTGCCATTATATCACACTATAATTTATCAGAGTTCTTCTCTATTTCCTCTTCATCACACCTTTTGAATCACCCAAATTATATATTCCAATCAAAAGTTATGCAAGTTTCAAGTTAACATACCTTTAAAAACCCTGGTTTGTAGGATGTCTTACTTGTCAACCTTACTCCTAAATTATCTCTGAAACTTTGGCCCCTCCAAGTTTGAAATGTTGTCCTGAGGTATCTTGGTATATCTTCTATGCAATGCCATGGGTTTGACCCAATTTTGATGTGCCAAGGGAGTTTTATGGTAACTTTCCCAAAACTTGTTATTTTTTTCCCTTTTAGGAGAGCAAACTTGTATGGACTGACATGTTTTTTTATTTTCCTTCATTGCTTCTAATTTTTTACCACAAACACTATGATATGTCTTCTTCTTGATGCAGTAAGTGACATTCAATTTGGAGCTCTCAAGCTTCAAATATGACAATTTTACCTAGAACACCTATTTGAGACTAGTTTTTGGAATAGTAAAAAACCGCAACTTCCACATACTATATCTCTAAAATTATAATGAACTAGGACCTGAAATTTTGATCACAGATACTTCGCTATGTTATTTGAAGCTCCTCAAAATTTTATTGTCTAAGACCTCTCCCCCAAAAAGTTACAGCAAAAATGTCTTTGGTACCAAATGTTACATACCAAATTCCCCCAAATAACATAAAAACATAAAGAAAGAGTAACCCAACACCTTGAGAACGAAAAATAGAGATGAATAAGAAGCCTCTTGGAGAGGGCAACCTTCTTATACAATGTATTAAATACACAAGACAATATTAAATGCTCCTAATCTAGGCCTCCTTGGTATATATAGAGACAAAGGGTACAAATATAATTCCAACCGACCATACAATTACAATCAAGATCCTAACTGACCTACAAAGACAATACTAATATAACAATAAAAATGTAATGTCACAATATACAGGGCTTAACAATTTCACTATGGAGCTCATGAGAGTTTGTTCTTATTTTAACAACGTCGATTTTCTTTTTTACATTAGTTAAAACAAAAAGATCCTTTTGATCTTTTATAATATGGTTGATCACCTTATAGTACTTTATTTTTCTCTTATTATTCCCTGCTAAGGCAGGATATACTTTCCATCAGAAAGTCAAACTACATTGACTTGTATTATTTGATTTTTCTAAATAATTTTTTTACAATGTTTTATAATGTTTAACACATTTTTTATATTAAATATAATATCTTGAAAATTAAAATAAATTCATAAATTTTTAAAATACAAAAATCCGATTTTTTTATTGGTTTAAAGCACTTATGATGGGACATAAATCCTTGCAGGAGTGCTTTTATTTATTAAAATTTAAAATTATTTAAAATTAATTTTTAAATTAAAATTCTATAAAATTGACACCTGTACCTGAAGCTGCCGATACAATGCTACGTAGGGTTTCACATTACTGCTCTGTACAGATGCGTGACAAATTGGTCTTCAGTCCAATCAAACTTGGCCGCGAATTGCTGCTCACCTATCATTTTATTTCCGTGTATTCAGAGCCATAGGATACCATTATAGTGAACCAACCAAGGACATAAGCAAATTCGTCAATGCACTTGTCTGAGAATTCTTCTCATATTGTACCCCACGCTTGAGACTGCCTGTTACATTGAACTAGCGTTATTGTTACTTTCTTGGTGTTCTCGGGCATTGACGGTTCTTGGATGGTGATGTAGAGCGACCATTGCAGAAGAAGTGAGATTATGCGATCTTGATCCTCGACATATACAAGCGTTGAAATCTAAAATTACAGGGAGACCATGGCACGCCGCCAGGCACCTGAAAACGAAAACTTAGACATGAGGAGCTGGTGGTGCTGGCCTCGGTCGGTTATGGCACAATGGTGGTGATACTGCAGCAGGAAGGCCTTCACCTTCGACTATCTTGACATTGAATTTGTACTAAAAAAGTATCAAAACATTCCAGTGAACATAGACAACCAGAAATTTGAGAGGGTTTTGAAATCATAAAAGCGATACAACCATGTATTGCAAGTACTGGAAGCAGAAAAGAAGCTCTCGGAGCAACTGAAAAGGTGAGAGATAAAGAATGATCAATTTAAGCGGGGAAATCTGGTGGAAAAGGGATAGATAAAATCTAAATCTATCTCAACTGGTAATGTTTAGTGAATAAATAAAGGCATTAAGGTAGAATGTTATCAAAACCATTAAATAAGATAATTTGGCTGCAATTAATATTGCCTCATCCCAATTAATGCCACTGAAAGAAACATAAACTGCAGTATAAAGGCCTCCTCAACAGTCTTCTTACTTTCGCTTTCAATGTGCAGATGGAGATGATATAGCATCTCAACAGTTGAACCAAATGCTAGAAACCTCACCATATTTTTATTCAACTTTTGCGCATTATCAACCAGATCCTTGGGATGAGGGAATTCCTACATTTGACAAATCTATTTTTCCTCGGTGGATAACTTTAGAGATTTTTCAAACATTCCTTATGAGAATTTGACGAATCTCAAGTGACTCATCAATATGTTTACACACGACGTCAACGAGAATGAATCTCCTGTAAGTGAAGGTCAATCACGACGGAGATTAAATAGATAAACTCCGCTGCATAAAAGTTTAAGCCTCAACGAGACTGTATGTTTTATGCTTTTTACTTTTCCAAGAAAGAATGCGATAGAATATAGAAAAGAAAACAAGTAGTGGATCTTCTATCCTCCTGACAACTATCCCAATCCACATCAACATAACCCACTACGTCATTTTATTCAGTGTATAGCTCCTTTAAATGGGTAAGGCATCGTTTTTACTTATGCAAAGTATCTTATTTTGTAACCGTGTTCATTTATTATTTTTGAGACGGCGTTGTGCTGTCACTGAATTGGTTTGGCAAAATAAGAAAAAAGGCCTGCCCTTCTTGGTTGGCCAAGTACACCCCTGTCGATTTCATTCTATTTTAAATAATAGGGTACATCTATCTATGTCTGGGGGACTAATGACATTTCCAAGGGTGGATTACGACCCAACAAGCAGGAAGGTGAGACAAAACAATCATTCACTCAATGCCTCGATGAATTAATCAATAGTAGGCAGCTAGCAAGCAAAGAAGCACTGGGTGAAATCTGGTTCTCACCAAGTGAGAAAGAAAGGGTAGGCCCTTATGTCTAAAGTGGACTGGGATTGTTCACTGGTTCAGATTGGAGCAGTAAATATATTATTCATCATGCAAACAAGTGACTATTACAACCCAATTAATCCCCCTAATCTATGTGAGCCATTCCATTATGGACAAAACGGTTATACCTTTCATATTCGATAATATCTAGTTCTTTCCAATAGTCAAATAGTACAGTTGGGTCCTCAGGTCTATGAACCATCTGATGTATGCAAGGGTAGTAAATATGCTAGGTGGTGAGTTGGTAGCGGTAGGTAAAAATTCCTTTCATCCTTTCCGCTTCAAAAGACAATAATAATAATTGTAAGATGTGAATGGAAGAGCAGACCCTTGGTAATTTTTATGCCTTCGACCGAAGTACAGAAGGTAGCTTCAACGTGGGGAACAAGTTGTAGCATGAGATCATTTTTATCATTTGTTTTTGTTTTATAAATCTCAAAATAACATCTGAAATATATTAATCCAGATTTTGCATTATTAGTTTGGCTTGCTTTCCAAACACTCAAACACTATATTTTTTATAGTTTGTTCAAAATAACATCACATCTGAAATATATTAATCCAGATTTTCCATAAGTCTAAGAAATTTACTATAATGCATGATCTTTACAATTCTACCACTCGTACTTGTCTCAAAGCGTTTTACCATCATTTGACTAAGGCCGGCTAGCTGACTAGCAATTATGTTTAAATCTGAAATATATTAATCAAGATTTGCTTTCTCCAATTTCAACATTATGACACTTGTTAGCAAGTTTTCACAGCCCAGGAGGATAGAAAGTGAGGCACTATTGTATCATGCTTTGACAAGGATCTCATAGTTTTCGGAGCATTATTTCCATAATGCTCCCAAGGATATCACCACTTTCGAGCAAATCATGGAGCTCTTCAATCTTAAAGTCGCTAGCTGAGTTGACTACAAGTTGCATCGTGGAGGAGAAATTGAGTGACCTTTTGATGTATTAAGCATTCATGGCTTATACATGAAGTTTGAATGAGGTTAATTAATACATGGGATGCTTGTCAATCTTATCACAAAAAGTAAAATTAATGGAACGTGTCATGTATTTGGGAGTAAATTATTAATTGGAGAATGAATTTGGAGCATATTATTTCAAGCATTCTCTACTCTAATAACATTCTCTAATTGACGATGATCTCGATTCCCTAGCATCTTGGTTGATTTCAGTCTTAGAGCGGCGCTCTTCCAGTTGGTGCAAGGCACCACCTTCAAATATGTCGAGCGGAAATTCGACATCAATACAAGCTCCACCTGCAAGGCCTTCTATGAGGTCTGCAGGGTGCTGGAGGATCACCTTAGCCAACTCTTCGAATTTCCCTCGACGCTCGAATTCCTGCACATCGTTATTGACAAGTTTGAGTCAATCCACATGCCCAACTGCTGCAGCGTTATCGGTTACACACGGTTCGATATACAGGGTTGCCAAAGTGTCGTAATGTAGGGGCTTGTGGATTCCAACAAAAGATAAATTTTGGTGTGGACAGTAGCATTTGATACACTTGCCAAATCTATGTTGTTGGAAGAACTTACATACTTCAACAAAGGAACGTTTTGCAAGTGACTTAAAGTCCCTTCCAATTTTCAGCAATAAAACAAAGAAGTTCAACGTACATATTTTCAGGTAGGCCTTTCAACCAACTAGACCACTGAATAAGGAAGAATACCATTTATAAGATAGATTAACCACGCCCAAAAAATTCAATCTATTATAAAACTATTATTTATCAAGGTAAGGATGGATTGTGTGTACATTACTAGAAAAAATATGACTACAGTCGCTTTCCTGAGCTTGTCCTCTTGATTTCTCTAGAATGTGTTAAAAGCAGGGAGTATTGTCCAAGCTTCTGTCTTGTAGTTATGCCCCGCCACAACTTTCATTGGCTATCCATGTGGCAGGGAATTCGTTGCAACGCAGCTTTTTCACTTGTCTTATAATTCTTTATCACCCAACAATTTATCCTTAAATTTAGATGTAATCATGTTTTTAATATTATCGTTATTATGTAGAGTGACCTCTTACTTGATTCCCCATTGATTTAGCAAGGACTTGGCATCTTTATAACAACCCTGTTTGAGAGTAAAGCCATCTTAACTTTAGATATTTTAAACATTGAGAGATTTACATCTTAATTGTTTTTTTAAATCCCTCTCAGTGCTTAATAAAGTTGGAGTTATTTGTAAAATTGTCTTGACAATGATACAAAGGCTTGATTTGTATTCAACAAAGAAAAAGGGTGCCAAGGGGTGAGTTTGACACATAAATCATCAAAGAAGCATTAGAACAATGTGCATATGTAACGATTTAAATGTCAAGGAATAATTATATTAATCAAGTAACCCTAAAACCATAATCTAGATGAAGGTAGATGCTGGGTCCTCTGAACTTATGTTTAATGGTCCCAAACTCGTGTAAATAGTAACATATCCCATTATGAAATCGATCACATGTTATTCTAGGGCTCCACTAAGTATGGAAAAGTTATCATACACATTTGGAGGAAGGAGGAAAATATTAATGTGGAACAAAATCCCATCAAAGAGATATAACACCGTCGTAGTAAAACTTGTGATTATTATGGACATCACAAAGACGACAACCATAAGCCAAAATGGCTCACATGGCACAAGTACACTAGAATCACATATGATATTAGTATTGAAGGGAGGGATTATATCATCACATCAACTTAGGGATTTGCACCCCAAAGCTAGCTTCTAGTAGCAAGGTTTTTGATATGAGTAAAGCTTTATAAACTTCCTCTATCTCACATTTGTTAAGTAGGCAATGTTTCGATAAAGGGCAATATATGTTTAACAATGTGCAATTTGATGTGATAACAGGTACACGAGTGGTAAAGTGAGGTGCCTTTAGTACTAAGGCAAGACACATAACGACACCACCTACAAAAGAGCCGATCTATCACATACTCTAATACGCTTATAAATATGTGAAGGTCTTATCAACAAATGAGTGTGCCACAAATCAAGTGGTCATACCCCTCCCTAGATATTCAAAAGTAGGATTGTTGAATTCCATTAGGTTGGAGATGACATGGCACCTTTGGTAGTGGACGTGCTACGTTAGGATGGACGCTACGTGATATGACATTACAGTGCCCCACACAACACTGCCATGTGTCTAGTAAGATACACTTATAGTATCTCTACAAATGATTATTCTCTTTAGGTGCGTTTACTTATAAAAGATAAAATATCCTAGCAAGGTCCACTTAAACCAATTTGACTTGTAGACATGCATTAAGTCTATTTGATTGAGGGACAAAAACCAAATCCAATATTTGAAACACCTTCTCATACATATACCCACAAGAACTACAAGTTGTTGGTTTGTTTTGTTTTGTTTTTTCAGCGGAAAAATCACCTTCCTGCTATTCCGAAGGAATCAAGGAAAGCTAACAATGCACGTGAATAATCCAAGCCATAAAATGTCTCAACAAAATTGAACCCGAGTGGATGGAATGAAATCCATCTAACCTCACCAACGAACAACCATATCCTTAACAATAAAAACTACAAGTTTATATAGTTTTTTTTTCCAAAAGAAAAAAGAATTTCTTGCTATTCATTCGTAAATCAAAAAAATTACACAGTGTCTTGTCTTAAAGACATTACAATCAATCTTGTCTTAAAGACATTACAATCCATCTGGTCCTCATGCTACAAGTTTATATAGTTATCCCTACCCCTCGTTCCAGAGCGTAATAGCTACAACGGGTCGGTCTTTTAAGGGAGACTATATGGGATGGGATATTATGCCACTTGCAACGAAAAAAATATCAATGGCATACAAATAAATCGGCATCCCATTCCGAGGGCTTTTGATAAAATGTGTGGGCCTCGGCTATAGCTCGATATAAACACGGCTTCCTCATCGTGGTGCGTTGGTTTAGTAGATTTCTGTGATGTAAAGTGACTGCGCACGGCGTAAGGCCCTGTCAAACAGTTCGCCTAGGGTTTTTCTGGCCCGGACGAGGTTCGAAACCCAGACCTATTGTTCTACTTACTCGGCTTCTCGATAAGGTCTTGAATGGGTAATGGCTAATCTGACTGGTTTTATGTATTTATCTTCCGCAGCAAATAAATCGGCGTTCCGGTATATTAGTGGTAAAAACTCGCTGTGCAGCAAGAACCTAGATTTGCTTCGGATACGGTAAGGTTATTACCCAGCCGTTATTTTCTTTTCTGTTATTTTTAATGTAATAATGGCGGATTCGAACTGTGAGTAAATTAGAGTAATTTTAGCTCTATGCAACAATCCGTGAGAATCTGCTTTTGATTAGCGGGGCAGCTTTTCTTCCAGAGTTTTTGTTATACTGGGTTTGCAGTTAGGGTTTATCGGCATATTTCATTAATTATGACAAAATTGCTCCAACACGAATACCGATTGGATTGATGCGGTTATTTTGCTAGGTTAGGTTATGTAAAGTTAAACTGGCCTGGAAATTGATGTCCTGAACTCAAATTGAAGCTCACTGCATTATAGTTTGGAGTAGAAATCTTTTGTACAAGTGAAGTCTGAAGTATTTGAATTTGGGTGAATTCATACAGATTGCTCTATGGTGCATTATTTTTTATGGTTTGTTTTAACCCGAATTGTCAGCTGGGGCAATAGTCAGCTGGGCAATCAAGCTATATAGTTGGGATTGAGGTTATTTATTTGATGATTTGTTACAGGAGCTGGCTGATTTTGAAGGATAATTGCAGGCAAATTGGCTAATTGCAGTGGTTAACAAAAAGGTTATCGGACTCGAGTCTTGTAAAGCAATCTTCTTTCACTCCTGGGAAACTGGATTGCTGCCTTTGGGGGGTATTTTATTGTAGCTTCAAATAAGATATTGTCGTATAGATTATCGAGACAACGAAGATGCATGGGCAGTGAATGGGCGGATTTGGAAGCACGGGAGATTACAGTATTCGGGCAGTTGTTATTGCAAAGAACGTCTGATTCAAAATGTTTGGGCCAGGAAGGAATAATGCGCCTCAGTTCAGGCCTCGGCCTCCTGGACATCAACTTCCAGGGCCTCCAGGGCCGCCACCTGGGATGATGAGCATGAATCAACCCTTTCAGCAACATCCCATAATGCATGGAAGACCTCCCCTGCATCCACCTCCCTTTCCAGGTGGACAACAACAACATCACCAGCAGCAACAGCAACAACATCATCATCCTGTATTTGGACCACCTCCGAGCATGGTTTCTAATGCAAATCATGCAATACTACCTGGCCCTCCCCCTGGACATATGCCCTCTGGGATGCCTCCAGGGTCAGTTTCACCTGCACCACCTATGAGAACATTGCCCTCTGTTCCATATCCAGCACCACCACCAGCACTAATGCCTTTTATGGTTCATCCACCCCCTTTGCCTAGAGGGCCTCCTCTTCCTGGAGGGTTAACTGGATCTACTCCAGTTCCACCTCCATCATTTACTACTTTCCTACAAAATCCTCCTGGAGACGTCCCTGTACCGCCTCTGGCCCCTCCACCACCCCCTCCGCCACCCCCTTCATCTCCGCCCCCATCTCCGCCTCCTCCCCCACCTGGATCACCAACACAGACTTTGCCTGTTAGAGTTGATCCTGTTTTGCCTCACCTGCTGCCCCAAATCTCATCTTCTCTTCCTGCACCTCCACCCAAGCCTAGTGATGAAGAACTGCTTCGCAATATTGAAATATTATCACAGTTTGTTGTTAAGAATGGACCAGAGTTTGAGAATATGGCTCGAGCCAAAGAAGCTGGCAATCCAAAGTATGCATTTTTGTTTGGCGGGGAGCCTGGCAGTGATGCTTGGATTGGATTTCAGTACTTCAAGTGGGCAAAGATGAAATTTGAGTTAGAGTTGAAGATACAACAGCAACCAGAAGTCAAGCAGCTTTCAGAAACACCAGTTCCTCCGGTTCCTACTCAGCAGCTTGCAGAAACTTTGTTTCACCCTGAGCCTACTCAGAACTTTGCAGATACTTTGCTTCCACCTGAGGCTACTCAGCAGTTCGCAGAGTTAGCTATTGCTTCGGAAGGAGTTGCAAAATCTCCTGCAGGCTCAGACACAGACATGGAAGGTGAGTAAAGTTTCTCTAAATAATAAATAGTGACCCACTTGGTCATCTGCTGTTTCTTCTACTGGTATTGTGCTTAACATATGATTTTGATGTTATCAAAATTTTTGTGTCTTTTTGAAATGTATTTATATTTGAGATAACACTCTATATACAAATTCATGATTTATGCTGCAATGATCAGTGAGGTCCTGTATACTATAAAACAACTTTCATAATCAGTTGCCAATACAATAAGAGAGAACTAAAGTGGGCCAAAATTATATTCAAAAGAAATGGCAACATATATAGATAGAAATGTGCTCTACAAGGACAATGAAAATTGATTTTGTATCATTTTGTATGTGTACACTGTACAGGCATACATTTGCATCTGTACATTTCCTAAAAGTATGGTTAAACTAGTATGTGTGTGCAAAAAGTCATGTGCATGTCCAGTTGTTAGTGCTTTGTATTTTTTGCCAACCATGTTTTTTCATTCCCATCTCAAGGAACAAGTATCAAATAAAAAATGAGTGCTCAACTAAGTAAAAAGGAGTTCCATGCAATTGGAAATGATGAACTGGGAGAGTGGCAGCCCTTAAGAAATGAGAAAGAAATATACACTATAAATGGGTGTAGGACATAGGTCTTCGTTGTGCCTTTTCTCTTACAGCTAATATCTAAGCACAAGATTGTAGATTGGATTGTTTTTGGTCAAGATCACATTGTTTAATTAGAATCCCTATCTAGATGGTATTGTTGACATCATATAGATATATGGGGTTGTCATTTTCTTGTAAGAGCAGTAGAGGGATAAGTGGTTACCTTTTCTCTTCTGGTCAAGTGGAATCTTCGACCTTGCCAAATTATTATTTTTTGAGAGATTTTACAAAGACAACAGGTAGCGCTCAAAATGCCCATTATGCCTTTATACCATTGCCATTTCTGGATTACCTCTAGTTACTTTTGTCAAATTTAAAGACTTTGCTATCAGTGGGAACAGAACTATGCTGCTGTTGCTAGGATGAAGTTGTTTCTGTTGCATGCTGTTGGTTCATTGCAGGTTCCATTGGGATTAAGGTCTGTCTCTTCTTTTCTTTGAAGGAAATGTGCTTTATTCTCACTTCAGCCTCCCTTTCTTGTTAAGACTACTCAGAATTGTGTTGCTGTGTGGGAATTTTCTTTGGTATGGCTCTTGGTTATACTGTTCCTTAAAGTTATTTTCACATGACTTTGTTATGGTGGGAGCACAAAGAGAGGCATTGCAGGATTTTATATGCTGCTTTCGCAGAGCTTAGGAAATCTAGCACCTATTGCAAATTGCAAAGATACTAAACTGTGGCCTTTTGTCCATCCTCAATCTTATTTTCCTCAAAACCTGCAAGAGTTTGTGATAGGGATTGCATTGGCATTTGACATGTCCTTCTCCCTATGGTACCTAGAATGGGGAAATGACACTTGCAATATGTAATATTTAAATGTTCATAAGCATCAGAAAAGTAAGAAGCATGTGCAAATCCAACCCAATTTTAATGAGCTAGATTAAACTGATTTCTAGCATTATGCTAACTGAGATTGCATGCCTAAAGTATTCTAGCATTGAAATGCATTACATGAATAATGAACAGAAGGAACACTAAATCTCTGACTCTGTATTCAGGATTAACTCAATGTTGAGATGCAGAGTAGATCTAACTACATATCCTGAAATGGGTCTACATATTGCAACTCTACATTATTAATAGACTATGGGAGGTTGGGAATGTTGTAGCTGTAGCAGAAGGTTGGATTGGTGGTGTAACATCCTCAAGTAGGTTGAGATTCAGGCTCCAAATCCCACATCTTGCTTAGACCTTTCTTATACCTTAGATTAGGATATGATAGAAGGTGGAGGTTGGAATGAACATACACAAGATCTTCAACCTTCGTTGCTTCTAGTTTGTTTCTCTTCACTGAATGGATGAAGCCATACGTATGTCAATTCCTCTCAGTTGATGAGGAATTTGCAATTTGCAATAACAATTTGGTGGCCAAAGTTGAGAGACGAATGCTATCCCCACCATGGAAGCCCCACCAATTAATAGGATCAAGATGCCCTCGTTTATGCATGGCTAGTGGATCTGAAAAAGGTTACAATCACCTATAGATTGTACAAATCCTCCAAATTCCTCATTGTGCCGAAGAGGCGCATTCTACAGCCCAGTAGGGGGAGATGTGTAACTCCTTCTGTGCTCATGGTATAGTTGACACGTGTCCTTTATTAAAAATAATAAAATATTATTAAAAAAACAACATGTTGGCTCAAATTAGATTTAAAATATTTAGAACTGTATATATATAAAACTACAGAGTAGGCCTTTTATTAGTTGTGTCAGTAGGTCTAGATCAATGTTATCAGAAACAGACCAGTCATCAAACCCATCAAGCCCAAAAATCTGAATTGGACTGGAATCTGGAAAAAACCGGTAGACCAAAAAATACATAAAATATTCAAATTTTGAAAAATAACCATATATATTCATGTGCATCCATATGAATTCAAACCATTATACTACACAAATATGCAAAGTTTCTCATGTATATATTGAGTAAGGATGCATATAACTAAAATACCATTGAGGGCAATCCATATCTGACTCAAAATACATAAACAAAGAGGCTCTAAATTTCTACATTTTTCCTTTACGACAATTTTTCATTTACATTTCTACATTTCGAATTTCATTGTAAATTTATTTGTAACAAACTATCTCCTCTTAGCTGATCACAAGCTCGGTAGTCTCAGTAGCCTTCTTCCTCTTTACTTGACCAATCCATTTTGAGCATTCTTTAATATAATGTCATTCAACACCAAATTAAACAGTTGCCTTTTCTTCTTTTCTCCTTAGTGCCCTAATTATGCTTGAAGGGATTCTTCTTTTGCTGCTGGTGAGTATTGCTGCCATCTTTCTTTTTTGCGTTACCTTTAGCTCCTGCTAAAAAGAGAGATGTAGGCATCTCTGGATTAAATTTTGCATCTTTCCTTATTATTTACTGGAATGTAATATTTTGATTACCTTTTGTGATGTTAATCCTGACTGAGTTCCGAACATTACAATTCCTACACAGGATTTGGGTAAGCTTCAAAGAGATATTATTACAACATCATTAACTGTAGCCTCAGATCCACATTCTGCCATTTGCTTCCAGAAAGATTCAAATTGGTTAATGTAGGTTTCAATGGATATCATCATTTGAGAAAGCTTCCTTGTTAGGTAGCTTCAGGTATTTACATGTTATAATTCATACAATTTAATCAAGTGATCCCATGATTCTTTTGAAGTAGCTGTTTCAATTATGTCTGCAGAGGTTTTCTGTCGGTATATGGAATATGGAGTATTCTGTCTTGCTACAGTGTTAAATCTGACCAAAGATTCCCACCTCAAAAACTGTATTACTTTTAATATATTGGAAATATTTACCTTATTTGCTCTACATTGCCACAAAATAGTATCAATGGCATAACATTTATTTTGAAATCTCTTCTGAATTGCAAATTGAATTTTGATAGATTATCTTGCTAGCTACAATTGATAGCCAGCAGTCATTATGGTTGCTCTCTCTCTTTCTCTCTCTTTTTAAATTAAGTTTTTCATTAACACTCCCATCTTTGTGAGTAATAGATATGATTCTTCATCTACTGTAATGGATTTTCCATCACTTAGTGTCTCTGGTCTCTAGTCCTCTCTCTCTCTCTCTCTCTCTCCCAAGTTGGTTGTGGTTTTTCCAAATTTCAGTAAATGCTTGAAGTAAGAAATCTCTGCATAAATTCTTATGACGAAGCAGAGTATCCCTGATATCCATCATTCTGTGTTATAGATGATTTTATATCACTTGTGCCTTCTAATAAGGATCGCAAGGATGCCCGGATGAATCAAACAAGGGAGGCCAACATTGAACTAAAAGGTGGCAAGATCTCTGAACAGAAAGCATTTGTGTGTCTGTCTTCTAGTTTGATCCCAACAGATACCAATAGCAAGGAGTTGATGCCTGTCATTGGCAATCAACTTGGGGAGTTAAAATTGGAGAATCAGGAACGCAAATGTCTTCACTCTACTAACTTTATTTCCACTCACTATCCTTCAATATCCTTCAAGTTCCTTCAATTATTTGCTGGAAAATGCTCATGTTTGAAGCTTCTGCATTCTGTCTTTAATTTAACAGAAAATACTTACTTCTTGGTAGTGTCATTTAATTTATGTATTTTATATGTAACCCTGAGGATTCGACCGAATTGGAAACTGTGACCTCCTCATTAGCAACATGCCTTTGCTGGATTGTCCAACTGATTGAGCCTAACTCTTGTGACCTCATTTTCGTTTGCATACATTATATTCTCATGAATTTAACATAGTTATATTTTGGGTCCACTTGGTTACTGAAACACTATTCCTACTCATAAATAATAAATAATGTAAAACATAACAAGGCATGTTTAGATCTATTTAACTTAGTCTTAGAATCCTGTTGACATGTGGTATTTATATGCTGATGCTGTCTGGAATACCTGATGTTTAAACCATTTCTTGCAGTTAGTCAACAGTGTATCATCTCTATATTTGTCCTGTGTTCACATGTTGCACATATTTTACAGGATTGCATCCTGCATCTGAGTTTGAGGACCCAATTCAATCTTGGCCGAAAGAGTTGCAAACCAGACCAGATGCTACTCTTGTAGAACACTCAATCCTCCCTCATAAACAGCAATATAAGATATCTGATGGGCCTTGCATTCAAGATCTGAGTCCAGTTCGGTATTTCCCAAATGAGTTTCAGCAGGCATCTAAGGAACCTTGCATAAAAAACATGAATCCCATTCAATCTTTGCCAAATGAGTTTCAGCAAAGATCTGAGGGACTTTGTGTAGAAGATGTGAGCCCTGTCCGATCTTCGCCAGGAGAGCTTGAGCATACATCTAGGGGACTTCTTGTAGAAGATCTGAGCCCAGTCCATTCTTCTCTGCAAAGTCTTCAGCAAATGTATGATGGACCATGCATAGAAGATCTCAGCCCAGTTCGATTGTCACCAAAAGAGCTTCATGATACATCTGAAGGACCCTGTGTAGAAGATCTAAGCCCAGTTCAATCTTCACAGATGTCCAAGGGACTTTCTGTTGAAGATGCGAGCCCAGTTCAATCATTGGTTGAAGAGCTTCAACAAACATCTAATACAAACATTGATAAGGAAGGGCACACACCCTCTGCCTCCAGGGAAGAACCATCTGAATTGAATGCAGAACAGGAAAGGAATTCTTCAATGGGAGAACTGTTTGAGGTAATTACAGGGAAGGAAGGGGGTTCCTCATTGAAAGAATCATTTGATGTGATTGCAGAGCAGGAAAGGGATTTTTCAATGAAAGAATCATTTGATGCGATTGCAGAGCAGGAAAGGGATTTTTCAATGAAAGAACCAACTGAGGTGCTTCCAGAGCAGGAAAGGGATTCTTCAATGAAAGAACCAACTGAGGTGCTTTCAGAGCAGGAAAGGGATTCTTCAATGAAGGAATCGTTTGAGGGGATTGCAGAGCAGGAAAGAGATTCATCTATGAAAGAATCATCTCAGGTGATTGCAGAGCAGGAAAGGGTTTCATCCGTGAAAGAATCATTTGAGGTGATTGCAGAGCAGGAAAAAGATTCTTCAGTGAAAGAACCAGTTGAGGTGATTCCTATGGGTCACATCTGTGAAAGTACAGGGCCAGCTTCTGAACATAATGAACAGATAGAAAATAGTGAAGTTGCTGATAAAAGTAGGGGTATCAATAGTGTGGCATTAAGTGATAAGGAAGGCAAAGAAATAGAAGCTATTAAATGCGAGGCTAGTGAATCTTTCAAAGGTTTGTATGAAAGTGTTCCACAAGAAAACAGCAATATTAGAGAAATTGATAATGCAAAGCCAGATACTGAAATGCTGATGGTGCATGAGCAAAAGCCGCTGAATGTTGATGAATTTGGCAGACTAATAAGGGAAGGGGGCAGTGACAGTGAATCAGATGGCATTCTCTATACTGGGAGAACAGGAGCCAGAAGTCCTTCCCGTGGTGACAGGAGGAAAAGGAGTCCCAGTCCACGAAGGAGAAGGGGTAGACGCAGCAGGTCTCGCAGGTTTGATGAAAGTTCTAAACTTATTTAATATTCAGTATTTATGTATATCACAGATAGACATTATGGTTTTAGTTGACTGGACATTGGATACATAGTATTTGACTAGACAATGCGTTTGTAGTATTTGAAGTTTGCAAATTGCTCCAATTTTCTTTTGATAGTGAATCTCTCTGTGTGCTCAAGTTTACGGATGTACATTAGAGGTGTCATATTAAAAAATCGTATTTACTGTAAAAATTCAAATGCATTGCTTGGATTGTGTTTAACATCCCCTCTCTATGTTTCAGTTGGTCTCCCCGGCGGAAAAGGAGCAGAAGCAGAACTCCTCCAGCTGACTTTAGACGAGGAGGTGAAACAGAAGGAAGAAAAAGGAGGGGGAGTGTTCCAGAATGTCATTTTTTCAAGAGAGGTGGGTGCCTTAGAGGAGCATCTTGTAGATTTCTTCACCTGGAAGTACCTGTTGAAAATATTAGCAAGTGGTCTGGTGGTGGAAGGAGCAGGGAACAGAAAGAACTCATGCAAGACAGTCAAATCTCCCACACTGTTAACGAAGTATCTGCTAAGATGGAGGAAAGTAAGCCCAAGAGCATGTCTCCAGACAGACTTTGTAATGGGCAAGATAGCCTTATTTTAAGTGAACAGGGAAAACAGTTAGATGAGGTTTCTGTCAGAGAGAAGGGAATGCTAGCATGGACAGTGAATGATGATTCACGTCTGCCAGAATTGGATGCAAACCTTGATTCTCAACCACCTCAGAATGAAAATCTGGATTCACAGTTGCATCTAATGCTTTCTCAATCTCCACCTCGAAGCAGGGCAGACTCTCAATCAGAGTCATTGCCAGTAGAAGATTCCCAGTTACAGGCTTCAAAAATGGAAGAAATGCCTCCACATCCCTTGCCAACAGAGGGTTTCCATTCTTTGCCGCTACCAATTGAAGATAAAACATCGCAGCCACTACCTGTGCACAATTTCAGTTCACAGCCACTGCAGATGGATGATTTCAGATCACAGTCACCGCAGCCTTTGGAAATGGAAGAAATCCCTCCACATCCTTTGCAAACAGAGGATTTTGGTTCTTTGTCACCACCAACTGAAGATATCAGATCGCAGCCACTACATGTAGAAGATTTCAGTTCACAGTCACTGCAAATAGAAGATTTCAGATCACAGCCACTGCAGCCTTCAAAAATGGAAGAAATTCCTCCACATCCCTTGCCAAAAGAGGATTTCAGCCCTTTGCCTCCACCAACTGAAGGGTTCAGATCGCAGGAACCTCATGTTGAAGATTTTGGATTGCAGCCACCTCAGGTGGAAGATTTCAGATCACAGTCACCGCATGTAGAAGATTTTAGATCACAGCCACTGCAGCCTTCAAAAGTGGAAGAAATTCCTCCACATACCTTACCAACAGAGGATTTCTCCTCTGTGTCTCCACCAACTGAAGATTTCAGATTGCAGCCACCTCATGTTGAAGATTTCAGTTTGCAGCCACCTCATGTGGAAGATCTCAGATCGCAGCCACCACACGTGGAAGATTTTAGATCAGAGCCACTGCAGCCTTTGAAAATGGAAGAAATACCTCCGCACCCCTTGCCAACAAAGGATATCTGTTTGCCGCCACCACCACCGCTTATGGAAGGTTTCAGATCACAGCCACAACAACTGGAAGGTTTCAGATCTCAGCCACTGCAGCCTTTGAAAATGGAAGAAATGCCTCCGCACCCCTTGCCAACAAAGGATATCCATTTGCCGCCACCGCCACCGCTTATGGAAGGTTTCAGATCACAGCCACAACAACTGGAAGGTTTCAGATCTCAGCCACTGCAGCCTTTGAAAATGGAAGAAATACCTCCGCACCCCTTGCCAACAAAGGATATCCGTTTGCCGCCACCGCCACCGCTTATGGAAGGTTTCAGATCACAGCCACAACAACTGGAAGATTTCAGATCTCAGACATTGTCAACAACGATGCCAATGGAAGATTTCCGATCTCAGCTGTTTCCAAAGCCCCCACAGATGGAAGAATTCAGAGGTTTGCCATTGCCAAACACTTCACCAATGGAAGACTTTCGATCTCGGCCACCCCCGGTGGAAGACTTTCAATCTCGGCCACCCCCTGTGGAAGACTTCCGCCCTCGATTTGTACCTGGCGAAGACTTACGATCTCGGCCCCTTCCAATGGAAGAATTCCGTTCTCGACCCCTTCCAATGGAAGAATTTCGTTCTCGGCCCCTTCCAATGGAAGACTTCCAGCATCGGCCCCAGCCTGGGGAAGACTTCCGGCACCGTACCTTGCCAGGGGAAGATTTCCAGCACCGTACCTTGCCGGGGGAAGATTTCCGGCACCGTAACCTTCTGGGGGAAGACTTCCGACACCGTCCCATGCCGATTGAGGGTTTCTCATCTAGGTCCACTCCAATGGAGGGGCCACCACCAATGGAAGGATTTTCTGCTCGGCCACCACCAATGGAAGGATTCTCTGCTCGGCCACCGCCAATGGAAGGATTCTCTGCTCGGCCACCGCCAATGGAAGGATTCTCTGCTCGGCCACCACCCATTGAAGGATTTGCTGCTTGGCCACCACCAATGGAAGGATTCTCTGCTCGGCCACCACCAATGGAAGGATTCTCTGCTCGGCCACCGCCAATAGAAAGCTTCTCAGCTCGGCCATTGCCAAACGAAGGCTTCTCAGCTCGGCCATCACCAATGGAAAGCTTCCAACCTCGGCCCTTCTCAATGGGAGGCTTCCAATCACAGCCCCATGTCAGGGAAGATGCACACAGGGAAAATTTTCAGAGTCATCTCCTTCCTAGACAAGATTTTCGTTCTCCACCATTGGTTCGGGATGACTTACGCCAACATATTCCACTTCGGGAAGGTTTACATGCTGAACCGATACTCAGGCGTGATTTCCGTGGTCAGCCTTTGTTCAGAGATGATTCACGAGCTCCGTCACTTCTCAGGGAAGAATTGCATACTCGTATACTAAGGGAGGATTCACAGGCACAGTCATTATCAAGAAATCACTCACAAATGCAAGTCGATGGTTATACATCAAACTCATTTCTTAAAGATGGCTTACGCAGTCAAAATTTGCCTAGAGAAGATCTCCGTTTCCGAGCAGATGATTTACAATCTAGAGAAAACTTGCTTTCAAAGCCTTACTCTAGAGGAGATTTACCCTTCCCGTCTGTTCCCAGAGATTTATCTAGTCTCCAGCAGCATGATCTAGGCAGGCACCCTTCACATTTAAATTTGACGAACACTGATCATTCCCGTCCAGGATACTTTGGAGGCTACCCATCTTCAAGTCATAATAGTTCATTTGCTTTGAATCAGAACCTGGAATCTAAGCCTGGATTTATTTCTAATTCATTGACCCGAGAACCAGATTTCAATGCTAGAACAACTGATTTTTCACATCATCTATCTGTTCGTCCGGAGACCTCTTTGGATCCATACAATTTACTGCAATTCTCTGGAAATGGACAGGGTAGTCATATTTCGAGGCCAGTTACCATGCCACCTCTTTCTCCACGGAATATTTCTAGGCCTGGAATTCAGCCATTTGTTAATTCTCTCAGTTCAAATCCATCTTCGATGGCTGGAGAATGGCAATCTTATCCATATTCTCGTCCAGGGGGGTCTTCCATGGCAGGCATGGCAGTTCTTCATCAGCCAGTCAGAGAAGGTTCTGCTCCTGGAGACCAGTATGATCCTTTGTATGATAGTATTGAGCCTGCTTCTACTGGAGTCAATGAATCCTTGAAGAGATTGTTAGACTCTATCAGAGCAAAGGATAATGATGCTAATGTAGTGGTTGAGTCTAACATGGCTCCTCAGTTAGAAAATGATAGCCTCCACAAAGCCGGGAAGATCAGGATTGGTAGTGTTTCACGGCCTCTGGATGTTGAAGAAAACAACAAACATAAAGATGGTGCCACTTCTGCTTTTAAAGAAATTGAAGCTGAAAATGGTGCAGTGGCACCTATGGATGCAGAGGGAGGTGCAGTAGAAAATGGAAGCCCCGGGCTTGAAGAAGGGAAAAACTGGAGTCCTGACCAACCATTAGAAGCAGCCATTGGAGGTGTTGGAGAAATTGAAATTGACCAAGTGAAGGGAACTAGTAAGAGCAAGAAGAGTAAAGATAGTCGGTCAATGAAGCTTTTCAGGTCGGCACTTGCAGAATTTGTGAAAGAGGCTCTCAAGCCTTCATGGCGGGAAGGGCACATGAGCAAAGAAGCTTTTAAAAC
This sequence comes from Larix kaempferi, assembly GCA_027924585.1. Lineage (NCBI taxonomy): Eukaryota > Viridiplantae > Streptophyta > Pinopsida > Pinales > Pinaceae > Larix > Larix kaempferi. The sequence goes on from BSBM01000719.1 coordinate 1,384,095, forward strand.
TATAGTTAAAAAAGCAGTTGATAAGGTTGCGGGTGCCATGCAAAGCCATCAAATCCCGAAGACCCGAGGGAGAATTGATCAGTATGTTGCATCATCCGAGCGGAAGCTTACGAAGCTTGTTCAGGTTAGATTTATTACACTAATTTTTTTTGTTAAGTTCAACACTACTTTTTGGGAGTAATTAATATGCTTGGGTTTACCTGTGCAGGGATATGTCGATAAATATGTGAGGGTTTGAGTTAATGGCATCAGAGGCAACTTCTTACAGATATTGTAATGCTGTCTACAACATCAAGGAATGCATTTTCAGGGTAGGCTCATGCCTGTTCATGGTAAGATAATGACTCCCTTTATCTTTGATTGCAGAGCATCTTTCAATTATCTCGAAGTGAGCTGAGTCTGTAACAAAGAGCTGCAAGGAGCTTTCTTTTTGCTGTTGAATGATGCTGTTTGTGGACGCACAAGAGGGCTACTTTCGTGCAAGCATTTGTAAGGCACTTAAAAGATTGTATCATGTAGTAATGAGCTTTCATCTCAAATCTGTTGTTATAATAAACAATTGCCTATGCTTATGGTATATATATTTTGTTATCAATTTTAATGTACTCATTCCACAGGGATGAGAGTCCCTTATTAGACGTTTTACATGGAGGTTTTCCATATGATGCTTTGCCAGAACAATTGGGTGCAAGAAATTCCCCTTCATTACTTTGTCTTTCTTAATCCACGCAGCTTTAAAGTCTCTGGATGATTCTATCTCATATAGTTCTGTCCATATTTGTTAGTTTAGTTGGGTTGTGGTGATGCGCAAATGTACATTAATCTATTAATTTAACTATCCATTTTTCAATGAGATACTCATTTTTCTGCAAGTATTTTACATTAATGATCACAAGTTCACATTATATCAAAAAGGCTATTGGAAGTGAAGACTGCTGCGCTTCTTTTAGTGAGATTCTTTCTGTGTTAGTGGGATTAATTTGTCTTCTGCATGATTATGGTGTTTCCTTTTTCTCTAATATGAAGTCCTTTTATGGTGTTTCCTTTTTCTCTAATATGAAGTCCTTTTCATTAGTTAAATATCTGTGTAATAAACTTAAAGCCTTCATATGACTGGTATTCAAAGATTAGTGATGAGAATATTGGTCATATCCTCATGGTAGCTCTAAGAATTGCTGTAGTCGTATTTCACAGTTTTCTTTTTGCGTGTCTGCTTGGATGTAGGCTTAGCTCCCTTAATTGAGACTATTACATCAATGAATGTTAATAGCTATAATGTTGACAGGATAATCCCAGTGATTGTGTAAGATGTGTCAGTCATATCTATTTTAATAATCATTGTCTGGGTGAATCTGCTCACAAGTGAACAATGAGTTTTGCAAACATCTTTACTAAGACGTTTACTAAAACATTAGCAAAATCATCAACATTGAATTTATAGCCTCAGTTTTACACGTGAAGGCTTATCCTCTACTTAAATACATGTGCTCTGCACTTAAATATATGTGCTATAATACTTTCGATGGCCATATGATTGGTATTCAAAGATCATTGATCAATCAGCTTTATGATAATTCTAAGAACACCTGTAACTAGTAGGGTTTTATATATTTCTTTTTGGTAGTCTGTCCTTGGATGCTGGCTTTGTTCTCTTTATCGGGGCTGTTACATCAACCAATGCAAATAACTCAGGTTGACAGGATAGTCCACTGATTTTCTAAGATGCATTAAGTCTTCATTTCAATATACCTTGTTGAACCTGCTCTCCTAAGATAACGCATTGTTTTGCAGACATGTTTACTAAATTTATTCTAAAATTATAAACATTGCATTGAATCTTGAACTTCGTTGAGATCAGAATGTCAGGGAGCATCATCCTTGTATACTTTGATACTCACCAACACACTTATGATTCTGTTATATATTTTTAATTAAGATGCATTTGTACCTAAATTTAATACAATAATATTAATTAATTATACCCAAATACCAATGGTCAACATGATTGATGTGCATTGACAAATTTAAGACTGCCATGCGCTAGGCATCTTCACTCTATGCATACAAATATTCTATAATAATAATTAATATAATACCCAAATTGTTAAATTTTGGTTAGGTTAGGGTTTGATGCAGAGAAATCAAACTTTCATATATTTTAATGTAAAATTAAATACAACAAACTAGTACTGAAGCAGAATAGTAGAGCAGTAATCGAACAGTATAACATAATTTTCATCTCTTTCAACTTTAACACTACCAAGTAGGTCCCCATGTTAAAGCAATCTTCCGTGTAATTAGCAGTAGTAGAATAACTAACAATAACATGTCTAATCCATAATAATTTAGAACACTTACCTGGAGTGCGGGACCCTTCCTCCTTTTTTTTATACTCTGACTTTCAGAACAGACTTTGCCTTTCAGAGGCAAGTCAACAAATAGGAACAAACTGACCCTTATAGGGTTTGTACAAACCTGAGAGAGAGAGATGATAGGCTGTAGTAGATGGTCAATAACAGTTACATCACAGTGGCAGCCCTAAGCAAGGTTCAACACATTAGATCTGAGCACAAGTTAGGCTCAGCACATGGATCAGACCATAGACAACACACAACATACTAGATATGGCCACTAACAAGTCTCAGCACATAGATCTGCCCACAACTAGGTCTCAGTGATTTGACCACAAGTAAGGTCTCAGCACTTAGATCTGGTCAGAGGCAAGGTTCAGCATATAGATCAACTCTCAGCAGTAGGGATCTGGTCACAAACAATTTTCAGTACATAGATTAGACCCCAACTGGGTATTAACCTATGTTGCACTAGCCTTGGGGACGGGGGGACGCGGGGGACGCGGGGACGAGTTTCCGGGACGGCTAAAGCGCACCCCCAATTTTTCAGGGGACGGCAGGTAGGGGACGGCAATTTTATAATAATAATATATATATATATATATATATAATATTAAAATTATATATATAATATAATTAATAATTATATTAAATTTAATATATATATATATTTAATATTTTAATTATAAACATCATTGCTACAAAGGGAGAAAATCGTGGCCATCCTTCATTGCTACAAGGGATCCAAGTGGGTCGTATTTCCTTACTGCTGTTCATAAAATGCATAAATCAGACTTGAGAGGTATTGCTCCAGTAGAGGGAAGAACCACTGAAATTTGCTAACAACTGTGGGTGTTCCAAGCAGTCCATTCGTGGATCATTTTATTGTGCTATTCTGTCAAGTGTAGCTGTTGTGAACAGGTCAGGAAAAATATTTAAATATCAGACTTTTCTCTTATATTAACTGCTGTTACAATAGTGTTTGCACTGGCCTTGGGGACGGGGGGACGCGGGGGAAAATCGTGGCCATCCTTCATTGCTACAAGGGATCCAAGTGGGTCGTATTTCCTTACTGCTGTTCATAAAATGCATAAATCAGAAAATGCACTGGCCTTGGGGACGGGGGGACGCGGGGGAAAATCGTGGCCATCCTTCATTGCTACAAGGGATCCAAGTGGGTCGTATTTCCTTACTGCTGTTCATAAAATGCATAAATCAGAAAATCGGGAGTTTGGTAGCCGCGGGAGGAAAAGAAAATGTAGGGGTAGTGCATTAGGTTAGAAAATTAGAAATTGAATTACGTTTTTCATTTTTAATTTTGATTATTTTTTTAATTTTTAATTTTTCAATGTGCAGAAATCGAGGGACGCGTGGGAGTCCCCGGTTGCTCGAGGGACGTTGGGAACGTACCCGAAAAGTCCCTGATTTGCAAGGGGACGTTTAGGGGACGTCCAAAAAGTCCCCAAGTCCCCGATGGAGTCCCGGACGATTTGGGGACGTTTCCGAGGAGTCCCCAAGTCCCCGGAACGTGGGAACGCAGGAAACGTGTGAAATTTTAGGGGGGACGGGTCCCCGTGCAACATAGGTATTAACACATAGATCTGTCCCCAAACAATTATTCACTATCAGTGGCCTCCAAGAAATTAACTTTCACTCCACAGAGGATGTCACAGGGGTTGGTGGCCTTCACTCAGGACAACAAACAGTCCACAATTCAGTCAACAAATGGTGCGGCATTCATAAAAACACAGCAGGCTGATCATAAAAAGAAACTCAGTGGATGCGGCCTTTACAAATAGCACTCAGCAGACAGATCTGACCTCAGGGCATGTTGCCCGTCGATGTGCACACAACAGCGGAAATCTTTCGACGCTGCTTTGGGGAATGTGTAGCCTTGGGGGCAAGCAACGAGTCAGGTGCTGTCACCTGATCCTGACGACTCCGTTTAGGCAAAATCCTAATGAAGCCAAGGGGGGGGGGTAGACCCTACAAAGAGTTACTAAGGGTCTTCAGTGTTTTTTAAGTGTTTTCTGCGGATTGGGATGGGTGTTTTTTAGGAGTTTTTAGGCAAGTTGTATCAAAATTATATCCAAGTATAGATTTGCAAGATGAAGCACATCCACAATATATGATGATGACTTATAAATCTAAAGAAGCATTCATAGCATGATATGATAAAATAAATGACAACTATTTCAAGATGGATAATAAGCAAATAAAAAGATTGAACAATTGTTGTTTTTGAATGACCAGTTCCAATGGAGTCACTGTCTTTGGAATGCTTGGAGTGCTTGGAAGTGTTTTGCAAATGTATCTTGGTAAATTTTATTGTAAATTTTGAAAGTTAGGTGGATTATTGTGGGAAGGGGGATCTCCAAGATATTCCTTTTGGTATAGGAGATATGTCCAGAATACAGTGTAGGTGGCTTTGTACAAGGATATGTGGGCTGGAACGAAGTCTCGAGAGCGGTGTTCAACACTACACCAACAAGGATGTAGTCTAATTGGTGCTTTGAGGTATCTTCCCAGTGGTTCTCGTGTCCCTAGGCAGAATTTGCCCACTTTTGATTGTAGCGATCAACGCTGGATTTTCGTTGGTTTTCTCAGGAGTTTATTTCATTAGCTTGAAGTTGGATTAAATGTGAGGAAATAAAATAGGCTACAATTGTTTTTGGGTATCCCACAGCTCCGAAGAACTGCTGGTGGGTAGAGCATACACAGTGTAGTAAATAGGTTCGTTCCAATTTTATTTATTAAATGATAAACATGAGAACCATTGACTCTCCGATAGGAGCACTCTTGATCTGCCTTATGGTGAGATTCAAGAGATTTTGAAATAAAAATGAATCTAAAATAACTTAATGAAATAAAGCTCTCCGACAGAGAGTGCTCTTGATCCACTTTGCAGTGAGATTCAAGAGACTTTTTGTTTTTTTTAAACAATTTATATCAAATAAAAAGTAAAACTAAGCAACTAAACAAAACTAAGGCTCTCCGATAGAGACTGCTCTTGATCTACTTTGCAGTGAGATTCAAGAGACTTTGGGTTCCTTTTAGCAGTTTTATATCAAAGCAATGAAATCTAGAATCTAACTAAACAAAGCTAAAGCAATGACAATTTTTGAAACTAATCTAAACTAACAACAATTTAACTCGTGTAGGTATAAAGCAAGTGAAAAGAACTCAAAGGATGATACAGGCTTCCCCCAAATGGGGGAAGAAGGGTGTGGGAGCCGTAATCCCACTTCCTCTTTATTTATGCTTTACAAATGAAATGGTGTTTAATCCTCTTGAAGGCACAAGGATAGAAATGGGAATGAAGAAGGGGAAGATAGAAATTTTTGTGCCCTTTAGGTTTGATTTGCTCTTCTTGTTTTCGCTTTAGCCTTTGGGCTTTTTGCTTGGCCTTCCTGCTTTCCTTTAGATAAGAGCTTTGAACAAAAGGCTAATTAATGGATTAGTATTTGTTAGTATATAAACAAATAAACAAAAACTAGATCTAGAAAATATGACACTTTAGGAATTAAGATCTAGTCATTAAGTAGATCAACAAAGAATGAAACTTGAAAACTTTGAACTACTTAAGGTAGATGAGCGAAAGGATCAATAGGATAAAAATACTTAAAGAAACAGATCCAACTCTAGATGAGAGAATGCAACTCAAGATGAGCGAATGCACTTAAGACAAGCGAAATAGGTCAAAGATGGATAAAACATTAAGCTTGCAACCTACTAGCTTAAAACAAGAGCGAATAGGCCTAAATGATGAGACTTGAAGCTTAACTACCTATTTGCACTTGAGGAGCGAAAACATGAAAGAAAGAACCTTTTGAAGTAGATGATTCGCTTTGGTAACCAACATAAAGGGAAAGAGTTCGATTTTAAGTTTGAAGAGGTGAAGAATGGAACCAATCCCAAGTTTGAAAAAGCTGAAGGTTTGTAGAGATCCGCAAAACAATATTAGAGCATGATCACTTGTTGGAGAGGAGAGAAGCCAACTTAGGTTCGCTTCCAAATCAACTTGAGAGATCCTGCATCAAACATTCATACACTTGCAAGACAAAGTGGATTAAATCTAGAAGATATGGTTGATAAAAAAGTATGAAGAGTACTTTGTATAATTGACTACGCATACTACTTCGTATTCTTTTAAAAGCATACCAAAAGCATACAACTGAAAGCCTATGAATGTATACTTCTATGGGCTCAAAGGCCTTCCTAGCTAAACCATCCACAATAATCAAAATAGAAAATGCATAAACATGAGATACCAAATTTCCTTAGATGAGAACATACACTATAACGTAGATCTTGCACACCTCTTTGACCTTCAAAGTCTTCAACAAATTCTCATTAAAAACTACAGAATACAAGAGTAGAGGTTTGAAGCTAATACACTTGGAATAGTGGAGCTTGACCTTGCTTTTATAGCTAAACAAAGAAGATATGGTTGATAAAAAAGTATGAAGAGTACTTTGTATAATTGACTACGCATACTACTTCGTATTCTTTTAAAAGCATACCAAAAGCATACAACTGAAAGCCTATGAATGTATACTTCTATGGGCTCAAAGGCCTTCCTAGCTAAACCATCCACAATAATCAAAATAGAAAATGCATAAACATGAGATACCAAATTTCCTTAGATGAGAACATACACTATAACGTAGATCTTGCACACCTCTTTGACCTTCAAAGTCTTCAACAAATTCTCATTAAAAACTACAGAATACAAGAGTAGAGGTTTGAAGCTAATACACTTGGAATAGTGGAGCTTGACCTTGCTTTTATAGCTAAACAAAGAAGGGATGCGAATGCATGAAGGAGAGGGCGAGAGCACCATTCGTGGAGTGATTGGCACATGAGTTTGGTAGGTTGGCGCTTGAGGTAGGTGTGATGGATGAGGTGGCTGCCACCTCATGAGAAGGGCGCCCCTCTCCATTGTAATCAACGCCCACCTCATTGGAGCAATTGCCCACCATCCTCATGCTAGTATCCGCCCATGTGAAGGAATGGCGCATTCCTTCCAAGTAATACTCCATTCGCTTTAACCAAAGTTATGGCATGTGCCTTTATCACTTAATGTGATCGTAAACCATATTAAATCATGTGCCACCCCTTTCAAAAAAGATTATTTAATGTTTTTTGTCTTTTTTTGACTTTTGTCCATGGTGCAATTTCTCTTTTTTTAGCAATTAAATGCCAATTTGATGCATCTTTAGCAGAACTGCTCCTAGAGGCGACGTAATCGCCCTGAACCTGAAGAAAGTGGCACTAGGGTAAAGAGGACACTTTGAGCGTCAAAACGAGCATCCCCACGCCAAATTCCGCCTCCAGACGACACTTCTATTACATTTTGAAATTTTCTAATTAAACCATTAAAAATGGTCTAATTTACAGAAAAAATATTTTTGCCGGAATGAAACCAAACTCCTAGGGACCTAGTGCATGTTCATACGACTTAATTTAGATGGCTAGCATGTAAAAATAACCTAAACACATAGACTTTAATAACCTCCCTAGGTTCGACCACCATGAGAATACTCCAGCTTTGGAGGTATGAGTGAAAAACTCATGAATTATACACCACTGAAGAGTAGTGCATAATTCCTAAGGAAAAAACACTCTAGAGTATCCCCCTGATGGCAAAACCTAAGGTAGACCAAGTTTTTTACAAAATAATCATGCTTAGACCAACTTATTACAATTCCCCCATGGGGGCTTGGACATGCAATTATTACAAAGGGGCCAAAATTGGCCCTGCAAAAAGTCTTATGAACTTCTGAACACTGATGATGAACATTGAACATGTTCATGAAACTGGCGGCTCACAAAAAGTCCAACTATGGTACAAAATAGTTGGTAATAGGGCACATGGCCAAGCATACAGGTAGCAGATTGGTTCTCAATAAGAGCTCATCTGACTCATGGTTCTGCTTTCTAGAGCAGGCGGCCTCCATGTTAGTCAAAGAACAACCAACAAATAAATTCTAGGGCATGCGACCTCCATAAGTGGGCTCTCAGCAACCTAGATTAGATCAATAAGGCTCACGACCTATTCCCAAACCAACATCAAAACTTATCAGCATGAGGTCAACCTAAATCAGATCTGAGATAAAGATGATCTACCACAGGTAGATGAACTATACAATCAACGGGAATAGTTATAAACCCTTTAAAAGATCAGAGCTGAGATGATGATAATAAGATGTGTTCAAAGTGAGAAATTAGACTTCATTATATAGATCCATAATGACTTCTAGAAGGATCATGATTTTAATCTTTTATTTAGTTAGGGTTCGAATAATTAAGGAGGGTACCATCACATAAGGGTTAAGACACCAAAATAATGAAATCAACTAAGAAAAAATATAAAACATAATTAGGGTGCCTTTAGGTGGGTACTAAGGTCAAGTCACCTCACATATAGAATAAATCAATAATATAAATTTCTTAGGTGAGGTAACTATGGTCATGGTTAACGTTACAATGACCAACACGATGGTACAAGTCAAAACATAAAACAAGGATGGGTACATGACCCACAACTCCTAGGACCAAAAGGTGTACCAATAAGGTGGGTAAAAAACCCTATTACCCATAAGACCAAAACATCAAGGTGGTAGGAGTCAAGACAACTCAAAGTGGGTAGATAACCCTTCTAACCACAAGTTAAGGTGGTGAAAAAGACAAGGTAACTAAACCTTCTAAGCACAAGACCAAGAACAACAAGGTGGGAAGACCAAGGGTGAGCTTAGGGTTCCAATAATTAAGGAGGGTACTATCACATAAGGGTTAAGACACCAAAATAATAAAATCAACTAATAAAAAATATAAAACATAATTAGGGTGCCTTTAGGTGGGTACTAAGGTCAAGTCACCTCGCATATAAAATAAATCAATAATATAAATTTCTTAGGTGAGGTAACTATGGTCATGGTTAATGGTACAAGGACCAACAAGATGGTACAAGTCAAAACATAAAACAAGGATGGGTACATGACCCACAACTCCTAGGACCAAAAGGTGTACCAATAAGTTGGGTAAACAACCCTATTACCCATAAGACCAAAACATCAAGGTGGTAGGAGTCAAGACAACTCAAAGTGGGTAGATAACCCTTCTAACCACAAGTTAAGGTGGTGAACAAGACAAGGTACTAAACCTTCTAACCACAAGACCAAGAACAACAAGGTGGGAAGACCAAGGGTGATTAACCAAGGTGGGGTTACAACCAATCATCTCTCTCTCAAATGTGCAAGTGTTCCATACACTACTTGAAAGTTCATCATCACCGTATAAGGAAGGTCCACACTGGATGATGTGATAATGTGGTCCTCCAGATTGCTCCATAGGTCAAATGCTAGTGACTCCATCAAGGGGTGGCCAGTCCCTTGAGATGACCATCTAGCTCAACCATCTTGAAGAACTAGGAGAAGAGGACATCACACATCATCATCTTCGTTAACTGACCAAGATTCTCCATTCTTAAAGAATGGATCTCAGCTCCAGGCTGAGCTTTCAGTCCAAGACTGAATGTTGATCAACCACCTGCAGGACTTACTTGGTCCTCGTGACAAGGAGTCCGCCTGGTCTGAGACCAGGTCTTTGTCTCAACTTGTAGGATCTGCTTGGTCCTTGTTACCAAGAACCTGTTTGTTCCCAGACCATAATACCCTAGAGACAAATAGGGGCCCTAGCCACATGCTAGGAACTTTGCCATGGCATCAACCTGCTTGGTCCCTGACCAAGAACCCCAGGAGACTGCTGGGGGCCCTAGGGTAGGTACCTTCTAGGGACTTACTCTACTTGGTTAACAAACTAGGAACACTAGTCAACTAACTAGGGTACCATCCTCTTTGAGAATGGGTCTCGCAGCTGCTCTAACTTTAACACAAATTTGAGGAACTTGCCCAGGTAAATGATATCCCCTCTAAGGTGAGGGGGTTGGGCTCTTCATCCATCTCCTTTTCTTGCTAGAATTGCAGTGGCTTCGTTTGGTTGTCCTCTGGCAATTTCCAAGATGTGCTCACTTTTTACAGTCCTTTTTTCCCTCACAGTGACAATAATAAGTCGGGAGAGAGGATACCCTTAGGTGACTAGTTAGCATTGAATGTCAAGGCTTAGACACGAGAATCAAAGATCAGGGCTTTGGAGGTGTTGCTTTCCTTTTTTAAGACAGTGCTTGAACTTGAGTAGCAGTGGTAGCGTTGCTTCAAATGAGTTTTCAAGGTATATCTTGGTTTGGATTTCGTAAGGCTTGCCCTCCCATTCATGAGATACTTATTTTGCACTTTGTTAATTGCCCCCCTGAAAATACCTCGATCTTTGCAATACACTTGGATAGTGACCCGTTCTTGGACCTATATTCTAAGATTTCTCAGTGCTCCTCTTTGGTAGATTCATATGTCTTAGCAACTTGTAGGACACCCATTCATATTTGTTTTGAGGATGGCCTTTGTCTAGAGAAGCTCAACCACAATGCCATGGCCTTCATTGCATTTCAAGAAATGTAGCTAGTCTTTTTGCAACTTATGGGAGATGTCTTTCATTTGAGAGAGGCCCATGACCTTTTACTTTGCAGTAACCTACCATGCTATATTAAACTTCCAATATGTTAACTTGTTTTCCTCATGATAAAGGCACTGCCATGGATGATTATGCATCGGCAAGTCCATCTCTTCTATGCATCTAAGAAATTTTTTGTATCTCCCACTCCCCCTATGGCCAATCACACATTCAACACTTCATCCCTCTTTGTTTATCCCCCCATTGCTTTCCCCACGACTCTCTTTATAACTCCTTCCATGCTACGATCCTCTTTTGACCTCTAGTATGTTGACTCCTACACCTCCCTCCTCTCTAATTTAATTCCTCACATCAAGTAGTCCTTCTCCCTTCCCACAACTAAAGCCAAATGCGAACACCAATCCATGATCCTTTGGGGGGCCATTCTTTATTTTTTTCCCATACAAGGGATTGCTCCTCTCATACCCTCTTGTCTCCTTGTGTCTGTACCATGAATCTTTGGCAATACTTAGTATGACAATGAATGCCAAGCTGAATTTTTGAAATATGGCATACATTTCCTTTATTCTCATATTGATGATCTTTTTGTTTGCATGAGCTTTCTTTCTTTGTGGTCTCATTGTATTATCCCTCCCATACTCAAGTCAAGGGAAATTTTAGATCCCCCAATAGTTACCAAGACCACCATGATTGAGCAAACCTTTTTTGCATAGAATGCCATGTTTCTCAACCCATGGTTTATATGATCACTTAGAGGTGGAGAGTTCTCCACCTCTCCAAGGGATAGATGGGTTTTTGTAGAGAGCATAAGGTTCTTGGTCATAATATGACTTCCTTGAGTTATCACCATAGAGGTGAGGTAATGTTCTTCGAAATCCTTTTGTTGCTTTGCTAACTTAGGATGTTTTTGACTTCATTTCAAGGGTGATGCTTGTTCAGATGTTACAAGGCATTGGTTCTAAGATCTTGCTAGCCGCTATCATGAAACTTGATGAGTCTCTGATAGATAGACTTTTCATATCTCATGGTCTATTTGATTTAATGCCAAGCACCATCACAATCAAAGAAGGTTGTCTCTTTTCCTTGATGTTGTTTGGTCTTTATATCAAGGAGGGAGATGTATGTCTACTACATCATGTCTTGATTTCCATTCTTCTTTTTGCTAATGATGTGGGCCCTTTGGTTTCCTCCTCAAAGGGATTTCCTAAAGAAATTATTCCTCGGCTAACTTTTGTGAAACTAGACACTTGATAGTGAACTTTGACAAAATGTAGGTAACAAGATTGAGGTGACCATCTCATATACACTTGGGAGTAGAGTTCGTGGGTTTGAGGTTTAGTTTGAGATAGGGTTTCTCTCCCATGCTGAGTAAAAGTTATGGATTTGTTTCTGTTCTTGAGTGATAGTTCTTTCAAGTACAATTTTAAGATATTTTGTCAAGTTACTTGCTTTTGACATGATTATCAATCCCATAGCATTCTATGGCTTTGAGGTTTGGGGACGTAGCCTTATTTCACTTGACCGGGCCAAAGTTGAGACTTTCCAATTGCTTATGTTGTAATGCATGATTCATTTAATTAGATAGTTCCGCACTAAGTTATAGGAAACACCTAGGATGGTGGGGTACTTGTCTCATCAACGCTAGGACACGTTGAAATGAGTACAAAAAGCCTTGAAAATGTCCTTGGTTGTATTGTACGACGTCACATCCCACATGAGCACTTGGGCGGCCTCAAAAACATCCAAAAACATGCCCGAAACGTCATTGAAAATGGCAAAACATCCTTGGTTGTACTGTATGACATTTCTAGAGTTTTGGAAACGTTGTACAATATGACCAATGATGTTCTGCCATTTTCAATGAAGTTTCGGGCATGTTTTTGGAAGTTTTTGAGGCTACGCAAGTGTCCTACCCAAGTGTCCACGAGGTATGTGGGAATCGTAGAAAAATATTGCTGTCTTCATCCCGATGACCCTTTAACATTACCGTTAATTGTTTCAGGATGTTCGAGAGTGGTTCCAACCTCATTAGACTTCATATGGAGAAAGTAAAATTTCATATCCCATTCAGAATTCAGTAAACTTAATAGTTTTCAGGAATTTAGTGTTGGTAGGATTGTAGCATTTCCACTGGATTAAATCATGTATGGGATTGGCATTAGTCAAGACCACCAAGCTTTAGGATTTTGCATCATGTAATCATATATGAGAGTTAATAGAGACACTAAAGTGTCATTTATTTGTATCTTTCTTATTTTCTTGCAAGATGATGTGTTATTTAAAAAACTATATCTATGTTTTTTGTATTTTTTTATATACCACGTTTCCTTGGATGTACCCTTTTTTTGGGGGGGGGGTTATGTGTCTAGACGTCTCCGTTTTGGAAACTTGGAAACGTTTTCAAGTTTTGTGCAACTTAGGTTCCCCAAGACTTCATTAAGGTTGAGTTTTGTACTCATTCCATTTGCTTTGATACTATTTTTAGATTGGTCTCTGTCATCACAAGATACAATCTCTAGGTGACCCAAACGAGAATGACACCCTTTCCCCTGACTTTGCTCCTTAGAGGAGATTACTATTGCTTTTGTAGGGATCCCCTAGAAAGACGACAATGGTGGTATTGATTGCCTTTCACTATTTAGGGACTCTCTTGATGCTCTTGGTCACCTCCCACCCTCCAAGTAGATGTGGAACAAGGTGATGAGAGAGGATATTTATAGACAATACATACATGTCTCCCAGATTACCTCTCCATGTAGCTTGGCCCTAATTTAACATTTTATTTTGAGCATTTCATGTAACTAAGGGATGGCTGGATTAATGATTTGAGTATACTCAGAAGTATGTAATTTATAACCTTTGTATTCCTTTAGGCCATTTCAGAGTCTCTTTGTTCGCATTGACATCTGTTGAGATAGATGATCACATTTTGAGATTATAGAGCCTCTGCCAAGGTTGTCACTTGCAAGACATCAAATTGGAAAAGCATCTTATCTTCCGTTGGCCTCTATTCTATGAGATCACAGGGAGCTTCCACTCTATTTACATAGAAGTTAGCAGGATCCCTTGGTACTTTTTTTTGAGATCCAACCTAGAGGTCTTTAGCTCTTTTCCTGTGCTAAATAGTGGGATTCATGGGACAGATTTACAGGTCCTACCCTGGGCAAACCTAATTAAGTTGATCACTTCCTTTTGTCCCTCGATCTCAATGTTAGGCCACTATAAGTGACGTGCAATATCCCATGAGACATTGGCTTCTAGATTGGTGAGACCTCGTACTTCTTCTAGACCTGTAGTTTGCACACTTGTTCCCACCAAGGTCTCAAGGAGGCTCCACTCGAAGCAAGCTTCAAATACTTGCATTTCTATTGTCTTGAGTATTCAGAGATCCATCACCATAGTCTTCTCGCTGGTCCCAAGTGTTAAAAGACTTGAAGAAAATGGTTGGCTCCCACCCATGATCACACAACCCTATCCGCTTCAAAAAAGTTTATTAAACAATTATTGATCCCTCTGTGATCAATTTCTCTGTTGGGGCATTGTCTTCTATTTGCTCCCCTAATTCTGCTTCACTGCTAATTTGCCTTGAGATTCTCTCTTGTTCGTGTTGGGGATCGGTAGTTGTTTTTGGAGTGAGCTAAAAGATCGACTATTTGCATCCCCCATTATCCGGTGATTTTTCCAGCCAAACTCTGGCAGAAATTGTTGAAATTGCATAATCGGGGTGCTTCATGGGTAATCGAGGTCGCTGAATCCATTTATGCAAATCTAAATTTGCAATTTGAACAATGAAAATCGTGATTTCAGCAAAAATCGTGTCGCTGGATTCTGGCCAAAATCGCCGGAAAGGTGCAAATTGTTGACTGTTTAGCTTACTCCGTTGTTTTTGCTTTGCCATTAGCTCATTATGCTTGACATGGTTTTTATGTTTGTATTATTTCTGGTTGCTATTTTTAGCTCTTAAGCTATTTTACTTTTTCCTAGAACAGTGATAGGAGTTGCTTTTGCATTCCTACTATATACTTGCAATAGATTGTACATCCAAACAGTGTTATAAAAATTGGTCAAACTAAAGTCTAACTTTGTGAAGTATTTGGCATGCATGCTTCAATTGATCAGGTGGATCAGCAATCCTTGTAACTGGATATCTGTTCTTGATGGTGATTTTGTTCAATGCTCTATAGTCCACACACATCCCCCATGTGCCATTGGGAACAAACACTTCTTCTCTGGCTAGGCAAGGCCCCTTAGGTTCGGAAAAGCAATCTCTTGGGGAGGCTTAATGCTTTCCCTGCCTGTACGTACCCGTGCTTTAGGGCTCCTCATAATAAACAGCATAATAAACTCCAATCGAGCGGGTCATTCTTTTGCTTGGAACTGGCAGGTTTGACTGTAAAGAATGACATACTGGCTCTCGAACCAGTTAACTGACTGGTTCCTTTGGTTCGGTATGGATGTGGTCAGATCGGTTGGTTCAACTCTGACAAAAAAATGACAAATACTGTAAACATCCCTTAAAACTTAAAAACAGTAGTACATAAGGATCCCCCCATTTGCCTTACACTTCTTGCGCTGAGCATTGGAGTTTGTGGAGCTTCATTCAAGGATTGCAATTTGGAGTGCGCTGCATCCATTGTGTGCCATTTGCATATTTGGTCTCTAATGGTTTGGATTTACATATATTTATATATATATGAATTATTTTTGTTGTTAAATTTTCATATTTATGTATTTTTTGGTAAACCAGTTCATAAACTGAAGCATCAACCAATTTTCATCTGAGTCTGGTCTGACCCTTGGCCGATTCCAACTTTTAAAACATTGCTTCTGAGTCCCAGTGGCCTATTACGGTGGTCACTTGTTGAACATTAATAAAATTGTCTGTTCTTATCTTATATGTTGTTTCTATTTTTTAAGCTTCAAAACAATTGCCATGCTCAATTTTGTGTGATTTTAATCTTCTTTTATTTGGAGAGCTAAAGCATGCCTGATAAGATTGTTTTATATATTTTAATTGCACAATTTTATGTCACAAGGCAGTAAAAGATGCATGCTATTTTTAACATAATATCAAATGTCAGGACCATGTAGCTCATTACTTTACTGTATGTAATATGATCAATTTTTTGCCTCTTGTTGCCAGGAATAGCAAATCAGAAGAAATTCTTTCAAAAAATACGAAACTATGCAGTTGAATTCACTGGAGCTTTCTTATCTTCATCAATATGTTGCTATATTTGTTAGAATTTTAATACTATAAAGATGGTTATGTTTTTTTTTTTTGTAACTAGGGGAATTTGCAACTGGGAAGGGGTTGGTACTCCCGTGACACGGGGTCTAGGGATCCAATACCGTCCGTTACCACTATATCCCTAGGTGCACCCACACAACCCGCAAGCATGGGGCACGGGTAAACCGGGGTGATTTGAACTCGTGACCTCCATTTACAACATTTCCTTCATATCAAGCGAATCGCCGGTTGAGCTACACCCCTACGGGCATAAAGATGGTTATGTTAGATCTTCAAATAGTTTATATATTATCACAAGAGTACACAACAAAAAACCCAACATAAACAAGAGTACACAACAATTTATCTTGGGAAAACCCTCTCATGGGAAAAATCCAACAAAAATTCTTCAATATAGATTAGTCAGCAAGTACAATGTCAATCTTGTACAATAACCTAAGAACAAAGAAACCCAAAAATAAGATGTCTTCAATGCAGCTACTCTTTCTCCCAAACGAACTTGTCTTTCTCTCTCTACTAATGCGAACTAGCTTGAGTGAGTGACGTGCCAAATGAGCTAGGTGCCACAGTGGGCTGGCCTGTCTTCCCTAATTGGGATGACTTGACTGGGGTAGTTTTGCCCATTGTTTGGGGCGGACTGCAATAAGAATATCTATCG
The DNA here is from genome assembly GCA_027924585.1 of Larix kaempferi. Classification (NCBI taxonomy): domain Eukaryota; kingdom Viridiplantae; phylum Streptophyta; class Pinopsida; order Pinales; family Pinaceae; genus Larix; species Larix kaempferi. Next base: position 1,400,884 of record BSBM01000719.1, read on the forward strand.
AAGTTACATTCTTTAACATTCACTCTTAACAAGGAAGGTATTCTTCCGGCGCCATCAACATCACAATTGCTGCAATTCTGTACTCTAATCATTCACTTCTGACATCTCTCGAATCTATACTGTTGATTTTTTTTCTGAGCAACATCGAGTGCCATTCTCTGGGAGAATGGAGGCACTTGGTCAGTTATCAGGATATTGACCCAGTCTGAGGCTGAGAGCCATTCTTTGGGAGAATGGAGGCACCTGGTCAGTTACCAAGATATTGATCCAGTCTGGGATTGGAAGCTCAGCCAGGGGCTGAGAGCCATTCTCTGGGAGAATGGAGGCACCTGGTCAGTTACCAGGATTTCACTATAAGCCCTAGACCGGGTTTAGGCAAGTGGTGTACTCCTCCCCTTGATCTATGGGCTATGGGACCTTCTCAAGGAACTGATCAACCCTTGTTGAAATACCTAGCACTTGATCTTGGTGGCAACAAGAGGGTGAAGTAAAGCAATTAATTTATCTCCTTATGATGATGTACTTGGAGTGGACTTGAAGACCTTGAAGAACACCTAGATGACTTGTTGAAGATAAATGAAACCCAAGCATAGCTTGGCTTGGTTCATGAACCCATCAATTGAAGAAAAGAAAATAATAAAACATATGTTCATATGTTCATGGGTCGGCCTCATTTGAAGAACCAAGAAATGAAATAAATATATATATGTAAAGCCATAGGTCGGCTCATTATTGAAAGAAAAAAAATAAAAATAAATTTAATTTACATAAAGACAAGTCGGCCCCATTACATGAATTATTTGCCATTCGACTCTTTATAAATAAGGAGGAAGAATCTCTCATTATCATCATCGATTTTTTAAGTGTCTCCCTTGCTCAGCTCGTGGGTGACTTCCTTATTCACTGGGTTATCTATTTACTGTTGGTTCTTACCTCTAGAAGTTGTTAACTCCAGTTTTTGTTCACTCTTTTCTGCTGGTTTAAAATACCCTATCTCAGCTAGGGTCTTACTGCTGCCATCCGATTTCTACTGGAATTTTCTGCTGTGTATACCCAAGCCCTGCTAGGGCATTTTTTTTCTTGTGCACCCGAATTTGTACAGGGTCTGTCTCAGGTTACAACAGCCCCAGAAAGGGCTTCCACAAGTCACTACAGCCCAGCAGTAGTTCACAGCACTCTTCGCAGGGTATACATCAGTGAACAGTGACATCTACAGGTTGACTATGCAAGATTGAAGCTGCTCCAGGCATCTAGCATCAGTTACAGTTATTCAGTGGCAGATTAGGGCAAGCTGGCATTGTACAGGGTTCTTCTTGATTAGTGAAACAAATTCCTATTTGTTGTGAAGGCTTGTTTTAGCCTATTATTGTAAAAACTCAGTCATCTCATTTTGGAGATAAATTATTAAATTGCTTTGAGGTTTTTGTCCTTAAAAGGTTTCCCCGTGAAAAATTACTGTGTTCAATTTTTGTGGATGTGTAATTACTGATAGTTATTTCTGCATTTTTTATTCACAGTCTGTTACTGCTATCAAATTTCAAAATTTTAACATATACATCACTAGAAGTTTTGTACGAGCAAGCCATCAAGTGGGTCCAGCCGAGGAGCACACATTACGTCACCAAAGCGAGCACGTGCGTTACCTCACTACGTGTCCAGATCATCTTGTGAGTGTAGCCTAGGAGCCCAAATTATGTCACCAAAGTGACTACCCACTAGCACGTCACATCTTATCATGTGGAGACCAGCCCTGGACCACGAATTACGTCACCCAATGACCACCTGTGTCTTCGCACATCTCGACAACATGAACCTTGTGAGTATAGCATAGGAGCACAAATTACGTCATCGAAGTGACTACCCACTATCATGTCACATCATGTAGAGAACAACCCAGGACCATGAATTACGTCACCCAGTGACCACCTATGTCTTCGCACATGTTGTGTATGCCCAACATAGCACTAGCAGTCAGGAGACTCAATTACGTCACCAATGTGACTACCTACTACATCCTCGTGAGTGTAGTCCAGGAGCCCACATTATGTCACTGAAGTGACCACCCACTACCACATCACCTCAAGTGGAGACTCGTCTAGCAGCACAAATTACGTCAGTACGTGACTACCTACGTCTCACACGTGCTATGTTGCTCATCCCTCCCTCTTTCAAGGATCATCGGCTATCTGCTCGTCTGTGCTTCGATATAGTGGTACCTGATCTCAATGTGCTTTGACTTGTCATGAAACACTGGGTTCTTGGACAACTTCACACAACTTTGGTTGTGGCAGAAAATACAAGTTGCCTCTAACTCGAGATCAAACAATCCTGCAAGTAACTTTCGAAGCCACACTGTTTTGCAGCTAGCTGAACAAGCTGCCATGTACTTGTTAAGTTTTTACTTGTTTAGCATAATAACATTAAACAATATACTCACTGTAAGAAAGACAAGCACAACAAACATAAAGAACACAAAATATCTCTTGAGGAAACCACAAGGGAGAAAACCCCGACAAAACTTCCTCAATATAGAATCCACCAAGTACAAGATAAAACCCCAAGACAAAACAACTTCTTTCCTTCACTAGTGCGAACTTCTCTCTCTCCTATGCGAACTTGAGTGAGTGAGATGAGTGATGCAAATGAGCAACTCAACCTCCAATTTATACTAAACAATTGACTTGACCTTTTTAATAATTAGGTCGGTTTGACTCACCTAACTGGGCCGACCTGTACACTTTACAATAAAATATTATTTTATAGATATTTCCAGGCCAACCTAACAGTTAGGGTTTACATTGACTCTTTCAATGACTCTTACATTATCAATTACATCAATGATCAATGACATCTCCCGAAGGAGGAATATAATAGACAAGTATATTTAGAATATCTTCCGCAGTTACATTTCTTTAACAGTACTTTGCTTCGGCTGAACTTAGTGCCGCACTCGTTTGCTTCCTACCAAATTGAAGTAACATCCTGAAGTGCTCTTCTTGTCTGTGACACTACCAGTCCAATTTGCATCAACATAACCTTGTAGGTTAATCTTTTGATCTGTCACATATTTGAGCCCATAATCAATCATAACCTAAGTTGCCAGGGTAACCTGTACTGGGGGGTTGGGCACCCGTACCAGTACCGGGTACCTGTACTGCCGTACTAGGTACCTGTACCACCGTACTGGGTACCGGAACGGGTACCTCTGGGAGTACCGTGAAAGTACTGGGTACTTCACCCAAGTATTAGGTACTTAAAAAGGGCCGCGTACCGCGAGTTTGGGTACTTCGCGGGTACTTCCAGCCTTCAAACCTACCCCGCGGACCTGGAAAATGCCCTTTATTTCGGTTTTGAGGTGAGTAGGGGTGGGGCACAAAACCACAAACCTAAAACAAAGCTACAAATAGCCTCGTTCCCCTGGTAAGTTTGGATGTTTTAATTTATAAATTATTTTCTGTCTGTGTGTCCATCCACGGGTTCAGTTTGGATGTTGCTGCTGCTGTCATTTTGGAGGCTGCTGTCGAGTTTGGAAGGTCGACGCCTCTATCCATCTGCGCTGTCGAGTTTGGAGGTCGAGGCCGCTGGAGGTCTGCACTGTCGAGTTTGTAGGTCTGTGCTGTAGTGTTTGGAGGTCAGCCGCTATCCAATTTCAATTTTTAATTTTTTCTGTTTCATTTTCAGTTTTCTAATTCTTATTAATAATTATAATTTAAATTTATAAATTTATATTATTTGCTGTTAGTTATATAATTAATAATATATTAAAAATTTGAAATGACTCATGAAATGGGCCATAGCAGTCTTAATTACGTTGAATTTTAGCTGTATTTGTGGTTTTGTTTAGTTCAGAAAAGGAGATTTTGACACAATGAGAAACTTTCAAACTGCAAACGCTCAGAAAAATTGAGAATTAGCTACAAAGTTAAAAACGAATTTGAAACTCTGAATTCATGGACTTAACAGGAAACAGGATTATCACTGATCAGCAATGTTTGCAACTTTGCAGAATTAGAGCAAAACTTAAAAGTTTTAATTATTATATTTTAATTTTTAATTATAAATTTAAAATTATAATAATCATTAATCTCTGAGATTTTATTTTAAATTTTTAGCCAAATATCCAGATTACAAACATGAAACAATAAATTTATTAAATTATAAAACCATGCTAATTCTGTAATTTTATAAATAAAATTAAAAGAGTGACAATTTCAGAATTTCTGAATTTCATGCTAATTTTCAGCTGTCCTCAAGCCTCCACTTGATAGTGATACTTACCTGGAGAGCTTGTTGACTGAGGACCTCCTTGATGCTGATGCAGATGACAGTGATGTTGCTGACCTAGCAGAGATGGCTTGAGGAATCCAAATCAACTATGATGTTTACTTGCTTTATGTTTAGTATTTGACTATTTTCATTTTGCTATTTTGTATTTCAGATCTCTGATTTCATGTTCGGAACTATGGCAAATGAGGCATGCCATTTGCCAAATTTTGGATGTAGTATGACAATGGACTCATGGAGTCATGGACATATATCATGCTATTATGCTAATGATTCATATCAATATCAATATTGAATATCATATATGTAATTTGAATTAATGTGCAAGCAGCAATACCAATGTCAAATGTGTGTTACTTTAATTATAATTTATAATTTATAATTTAATTTTTAAACTTGAAAATTATATATATATATATATATATATATATATATATATGTCTACAGTACCACGGCGTACCCAAGTACCCTATTTCAAAAAGTGGCGTACCCGTCCCAGTACCCGAGTACCTTGGCAACATAGATCGTACCCCTCAAGTATCTCAACAGATGCTTTGCCGCAATCATGTGAACACATCTCGACTTTACCATGTACTAACTCAATGTGTTCACCGCAAAGCATATATCCGACCTCGTGTTCGTTAAGTACATCAACGAACCAATCATCGGTCTGTATACAGTGGCATCCACTATCTCTGAAGAAGTATCACACAACTACTTCAAATTCGATGCCATCGGTGTGGCCATGGCCTTGCAATCCATCATCCTGAATCTCTTCAGGATCTCTACCGCATATTTTCCTTGGTTAAACTCTTTTGGATTCTGCCACACCTCAAGACCTAAGAAGTAGTGCATCATACCCAGGTCTTTCTTCTCAAATTTTGCAGCAAGTTTCTTCTTTGTTTCTGCAATGAGCTTCTCGTCACTTGTCAGGAACAAGTCATCTACATACAAAAGTAGTATCACTGGTTTTCCATCCTCAACCTTGTAGTAAAGGTTGGAATCTGGTTTACTCTTGGAATCTGCTTTAGATGACTTGTCAGGAACAAGTCATCTACATACAAAAGTAGTATCACTGGTTTTCCATCCTCAACCTTGTAGTAAAGGTTGGAATCTGCTTTACTCTTGGTAAAGCCCAAGTTTGTCAGAAATCTATCAATCTTGCCGTACCACGTATTGGGTGCCTGTTTCAAATCGTACAAGGCTTCTTCAATTTGCACACGTGTTTGCCTGTCATGTTCTCAAATCCTAGTGGTTGTTCCACATACACTTCTTCTTCTTTATGTCCATTTGGTGTACCTTCCACTTCATCACTGCAGTGATCGCAAGTATAGCTCTAATTGAAGTGTATCTAGCCACAGGAGCAAACGTCTCCTCATAGTCGACTTGCTCTTTCCGAGAGAAACCATGACCATGAACCTTGCCTTCTACTTCTGTAGTTGCTTGATTTTGTAAATTTACTTGAAGGTCACTGCTGAATCAACCATCACTTGTTCTTTGGAACAAGTCTTATCATCCTTCTATTAGGTCATAGCGCACGATCTTTCCTACAAGTCAAATTCAGTCATATGATTAGCAACATTACATATTAATCAATCAATTCAATGTATACACACAGTAACTATCTAGATGCCTTCCATCTTTACCAGAACATACTCTTAAGAGCGTGCACTACTCTTAACATGTAAGCAAAGAGGTTTCATCCTAAACTAGCTCCATCAAGGGCTCATGGGATGTTGTACAACACTATAGGCCACTTACCCATAACATGCACTACATGAGCCTACCGCTAGTCGATCTTTAGTCATATATGAGTGCATAAAAGAAAACTGCATCACAGATCTACATGCAATTGTTATGAGCAATATCCTTCAAAAATACTAAGGAATTCAGATGACATTAAATACTTATCTTTCATGTGTTTTGTAGGCACCCTCTTGGTTTTTGCCTCCTTGCAAAAGTCAATGGAGTTTCTGGAAGCGCACTCTGCCCCATCATCTGATTCTGAAGACCTTGACCTTGTATTTTATTTGTACCTCCGACAGAGATGTTTATTCCTCCAGTTGGAGAAGTCATTATTGTATTTGGGTCATGTAAAGTCATTGAGGTAAACCCTCCCATGTAAGTCGGGATTAGTTCCCCTAGAGTTATTTGTATTGGGATTTTTAAGTCCCCTAAATGAGTCGGCCCAGTCAACTTTAGTTGAGGCTGACTTGTCAAATGGTAAAGGTAAAGTATGAATAGAGAGCTAAGCTCTCTATTTATTCATTCACTCACACTCACTCATCAAGTTCGCATTGGAGAGGAGGACAAGTTCGCACTAGTGGAGAAGAGAGAAGCTGTTGAAGACCATCTCTATTTTGGGGTTTACTTTTGTGACATTGTTTTGGTGATCATTCTATCCTTGAGGAAGTTGCGGGGTTTTATCCTTTATGGTTTCCCCGAGGAAAATCTTTGTGTCTCTTGTGTTTATGCTGTGCTTGTTATTCTCTCAGTAAGATCCTAGATAACTATTGATTAAAAGTTGAAAATCTAACATGGTATCAGAGCTAACCTGAGAAGAAGACATTGTTTTGCTGCGGGAAGTTAGGCTTTCCATTTCCGGAAACTAGTCATCTTGGCATTTTCGCTATAAATAACTTTTGGCGAAGGTTCAGGATCTGAAATTGGATAGGCCGAAGATGAAATGTTCATGTACCTTGTGTCCAAGTTTCAGCCTCAGATTCGTTGTACTTTGTGAGATATGATCCGTACAACTTAGGTTTCTGCCTCTTCCATAATGCAGCCCTAAACAGGTGATCTAAGAGAAAAGTCATATTTCGGGTTAGGAAGCTTCAAATGGAAGTCCGTAAACCGTGACAGTTAGGGCACAGACTATAGTCTCACAGGTCTGAATATCAGAGGTCGAAGTTGAAACAGTGACACGTGGCATGCCGTACAAGTTCGCTATGTTGTTTCATCCCATAAAAAGGTCATGTTGGGAAACTTAGCATATCTCTCTCATGGAGAATCCAATGAATCTCAAATCTGTGGGGTTGGAAAGATGACAGGTCAGGTTACCACAGGCCAAAGTTTCAGACCCTGAGGATACGAAATTTCAGAGATACATCAGAAACAATACGACACATATGAAATGGATCAACAGAGGAAATCAAAGAAGAGGAGGAAGTTCTCACTTAGGGTTTTTAGTTTTTTAGGTATGGCAAGACCTGATACAATGTTGGAGACACCTGATGCAACATTGGAAACTTTGAAAATGGATTTGGAATCCCTTCATCATAGATATTAATCTTCCATCAAAATGTTGCGGGAGGAAGGAGATTGAAAATTAGGGTTTCCAGGTTCTACAAGTAAGAAGAAACCCTAGCAAAGTTGTGAGACTCATAGGGCAACATTGAAGTAGGTTTAAATGGCACTGGTATTCTATCATCCTAGCACCATGGATCTATATTATATGTTTACAAGTGATCTACCTTGGTCGATTAGGGTTTTACCCTTATAGAGAAGACTACAAGCAATCTCGATAGGTATGACTTGAGGAGATGCAGGTATGTTTTGAAATCTGTTTTATTTATCTGATGATTAAGTTCATGATATGTTTGTCTTCATATTATTGAGGTTAGTACAATCATGATTAATTTTAGACTAGTCTGATCACCTTAGTAAAAGTATGAATGCATGTGAATGATAGAAGACATTCATTGATTAGGGTTATGACACTTATGATTGTACTAATGCACTTGTGGTGTTGTATGAGGATGATGTTGTCTGCTAACATGAAAGGTACATGAAGAAAGACAAATCAATTTCTAGATCAAGAATATATGACCATGATGACATGAAGACAAAGACGCATCCATAGTCTTTGATCACATAGAATCTCTACTTACGAGGAGGTATTTATGATTTGGTTCTACTATGCTTAACTTATGAGATATGCAGGTTACTAGCACAAGGTCTCTAAATCATTGAAGAGAATAAAGAAGATACTGTTTGGGTATGTTAGACATAACTAGCAACATAGCAAGCATGCTAATCCAGGTATGTTTTCCTATATCGAGTTAGAATCCTACTTTGTGTTAGGATCTTAGATAAGTATACTTTCATATGGTTGATAATGATTATTCCTGAAGATAGAGGTTAGCTAATCAAGGCTTTATGCATATTTTGTTTCTTAGTTTGATTAATGATATTACAAACTAGAAGAGTCCTATGGTCAAATCTAAATATGCATGAGTAAAAGATGTACTCCATGAAACCTTGAATATTAACGCTCGGGATAAATTACCTGTGTATGAAATGATAATGACTGTACATGTTTAAGATTATTTAGGGTTATAATGTTTTGATCTTATTGAGATTATACTAATGAATGTGTGATTATGTATGAGATCTTGTGGATGACATAATGATGAAACTAGTGCACACTTAAGGGTGCATAGTGCTACATGATGGATAAAAGCTCAAAGACACAAAATCATGTTACTATCATGACATGGAAGGGAAGTAGAGATCCAAAGGGAGACAATCTCCAGAAAGAAAAGATCAAGAGGGAGGCAATCTCAAGGAAGCAAAGATCTAGAGGGAGCCAACCCCACAAAACATAAAAAGATAAGTATTTGAATTACTTCTTGAATCTCTGAATAGTTAATGATATTAATAGTTGTATGCATATTTGTATTCCTAGAATTGGGAAATGTATCATGCATAGGGTAAGCATTCATATAGAATTGAACAGTGTGCTACTAATATGCATATGATGGGTAAGTAACCAATAGTGTTGTACAACATTACATTATTGCTTGTCTAGAATGAAACCTCTTTGCTAACATGCCGGGAGCAGTGCATGCTCTTGATAGTATGTTCTGGTAGAGATGGAAGGCATCTAGATAGTCACCGTATGCATATGGGATATGGAAAAGTGTTGTGCCAAAGCATTGGCCAAGATAGTTGCATAACTATGTGAATCATATCAGTATGCATAAAAGGTTATCATTGAAATGATTTGATGATTATGAAGTGTTACTACTATTGTAATTGAATTTGATTTGTAGGAAAGATCATGTGCTATGATCTACAAGAGAAGGATGATGAACACTTGTTCCGAAGAACAAGTGATGACTGCTCAGCAAGAAGTCTTACAAATCAAACATACTACAGAGGTACAAGGCAAGATCCGTGGCTTGAAGTTTCTCACACGAAGAGGGAATTGGATACACTTCTACTAGAGCTATACTCACGATAGTTGTAGTAATGGAATAAAAGTTACATCAGGAGAACATGAAGGCAACTTTCCTGGATGATGAAGTGTATGTGGAGAAGCTACTAATATTTGAGGCACATACATGTCTGAGGCCTTGGACAGACACCCTAGACATGGGACGACATATGGACTTGGTGCCCAGCCGATAAAGAGAATATCTTGGAAGAAATATTCTAGCTCCCAGTGACATTGTGAAAGACCAGTGATATGGATAACCTCTTACAGAAGATTAAAGAAGGCTTTGTACGAGTTCAACATGCACCCTGTATCATTAGTTATTTGATGAGTTTGATGATCACCACGTGTGATGCAGATTTCAACCTTTGCTACAAGGTTGAGGATGGTTGCTATATATACAGATAGCTTGATTCTAGTAGAAGCTCATAGATGGATGCATAGAGTGCATGATGTTAGACATAGAGGGAGGACTCCACCTCAGAGGGAGAAGAACTCAGAGTTCAAGAATCTTGGCATGATTCTTGCAATTAGACATGTGGCTGAGATCAGATGATATTTTCCTTATCCAAGGAAAATATGCAGATGAGATCCTAAAGGGATTTAGGATGATGGATAGTGGCTTCCATAGGCTACAAACAGATTATTGGTTCATTGATGTACTTGACGAACATGAGACCAGACATATGCTTTGCTGTGAACTCTTTGATCCAGTTCCTGACGGATCCGAGACAAGTTCACCTGGTTGCTGCAAAGCATATATTGAGGTATCTGAAGGGTACAATGGATTATGGGCTCAGATATGACGTGAATCAAAAGGTTAACCTGCGGGGCTATGTTGATTTGGATTGTGCAGGCAATGTTGCAGATAGGAAGAGCACTTCGGGGTGCTGCTTCAGTATGGGATCATGTGTGATCTCCTGGTTTCGCAGGAAGCAGGTCCTGTGTGCCACTGAGTACATCCGAAGCAGAGTAAGTTGCAGAGAGGAGCAATGAAGCTCCAGTATGTTGCAACAGACGAGCAGATAGCCGATGTGTTGACCAAGCCGCTAGCCAGAGTGAAGTTTGGTCACTGGTGTTCTTCAGATCGAGATTCCTTCCAAGGGGCAATGATGAGTCCGGAAGACGTAGATGCACATGATCCTTTTCGACATGGTGGTAGGTTGGTCCTCCCATGTGTGTTGATGTAAGTGTTGTGCCTTTCCAACATGGTGGTAGGTTGGTCCTCCCATGTGTGTTGATGTAAGTGTTGTGCCTTTCCAACATGGTGGTAGGTTGGTCCTCCCATGTGCATTGATGTAAGTGCAGAGCCTTTTCGACATGGTGGTAGGTTGGTCCTCCCATGTGCGTTGATGTAAGTGCAGAGCCTTTTCGACATGGTGGTAGGTTGGTCCTCCCATGTGCGTTGATGTAAGTGCAGAGCCTTTCTGACATGGTGGTAGGCTGGTCCTCCCATGGTCGTTGATATAAGTGCTGAGCCTTTCCTGAATGGTGGTAGGCTAGTCCTCCCATGTCAGTTGATGTAAGTGCTGTGTGATGTGCATCTGTGCTGTGCTCCATGTGACGATGAGATGATCTGAAGATGATGAGGTGAGAGTAGGAGACGCAGGTATTTGTAGAGGCAATGTAATGACGGGTCCTGGGTTGTACCTACTTGATGGATTGCTTGCAGAGATGATGAAGACCTACATGAGGGCTAGGTCTTCATCCAGCATGAAAAAGGGATGGCTCTTTAGAACTTCATATGACGAGTAGAATTGAGAGATAGCACCAATCAATGGTCGAGATGACGAGGATTGCAGCAGTAGTGACGATGACGTTCCAGTGTTGATGATGATGTTCCAGCATTGTTGATCCAGCGACAAAGACTTGTGTTCAGATGTGTTGATGACTGTGTCGAGAGAATACCTTCCTAGTTAAGAGGGAGTGTTAATGTTATTGTATTTGCAGAAGATATTCACTTGTATTTTATATTTATTATTGTATTTTAGTTGTACCTCCGACGAAGATGTTTATTCCTCTAGTCGAAGAAGTTATTATTGTATTTGGGTCATGTAAAGTCATTGAGGTAAACCCTCCCATGTAAGTCGGGGCATTAGTTCCCCTAGAGTTATTTGTATTGGGGTTTTTAAGTCCCCTAAAGGAGTCGGCCCAGTCAACTTTAGTTGAGGCCGACATATCAAGTGGTACAGGTAAAGTATAAATAGAGAGCTAAGATCTCTATTTATTCATTCACTCACACTCACTCATCAAGTTCGCATTAGAGAGCAGGAGGACAAGTTCGCACTAGTGGAGAAGAGAGAAGTTGCTGAAGACCATCTCTATTTTGGGGTTTACTTTTGAGAAATTGTTTTGGTGATCATTCTATCTTTGAGGAAGTTGCAGGGTTTTCTCCTTTATGGTTTCCCCGAGGAAAATCTTTGTGTCTCGTGTGTCTCTTGTGTTTATGTTGTGCTTGTTATTCTCTCAGTAAGATCCTAGATAACTATTGATTACAAGTTAAAAATCTAACACATCCTTGGTCCTCATGTACTGGATTCAAGATCTCCTTTTGCTTAGAAACAGATTCTTCACATTCTTTACATATGCCATCATGTTTTGTTTGGTTCTTGGGTAGACTAGTCACCATTTTTGCTTACAAATCGGTAAAGCCTTGTAGTGTATATATATACAAGCCTTCTGTGCCATAGTTCACTTGGTTCCATAGTATCGTGAACTAGTGCTTGATCTGGTTGGCCTTTTAATTTGTACAAGCCTCCCTCTTGCTCTTCAATTACTACTGTATCATCAAAAGTTTTATCTTGTGAGTGCTGAAGTCAAGACATATTCTTCATCACTTGAGGAATCTTCCCTTGCTCTCTTGTTAACTGGTTCATCATCTTCTGCAACATGAGCATGATACCTCTTCTTCTTTCCTTTCTTGTTATGGTCTTTGCTTTTGAGGCAATCTTGCAAGGTGTCCCTTTTCATCTGTAGTTTCAGTAGTCCTTATGAGGTCTATGATTCTTTTGGAATCTTCTAGGCTTCTTGTGAGAGCGTTCTTCTTTCTTGCTCTTTTCCTTCTTTTTATGAGTTGCTAAGGCTTGATTATCTTCTTCACCCATCTTCTCTTCTCTGGCTTCAATTCTGGCTTCCTCTTGAGTATAATCTCCCATAGCTTATTGAATCTGGTGAGTTTCTTTCTAGAACAAATTCCTTGAATGAATGATTCCCATGATGTTGGGAGACCATTCAAAGTAGTCATAACCAAATCTGCTTCTTCAATATTGTCACCAATGGCTTCTAACTGTTCTTTGATTTGGGAGGCCCTTTGTGAAATAGGATTGGATACTTTCTGAGTTCCGCATCTTCACTCCCTTGAGTTGAGTTCTCAAGGTCATCTTCCTATTAATGTTCGTTTTCTCATATAATCTCTTCAATGCATCAAACATCTCCTTGGGAGTCTTCAATGATGAAACATGGGGCATCAAGTGATCCTTGATGGAGTCAACACTGATCCTCTTGGCCCTAACCAAATTCTTCTTGTGTTTATCCTTGTCTTCATCTCCTTCTGGCTCTCCAAATTCCTCCTTAACATGGTTGTCCAAATCATTCTCTACTAGAATGAGCAGTACTCTATACTTCCAAGCACAAAAGTTATCAACTCCTTCAAGCTTATCCTCAAGCTTGGTATTGTTTGTCATCTTGATATGAGAACCTCAAATGGAAATAAAGATAATAGTAGTTACCAATAGAGATGCTCCAACCAAGTGCTTGCTTTAATGCATTTTGAAATCTGCTTACTGGTTGACCTAGGGTTTGTAATCAGAGAAACCCTAATTTTCCAACTTTGGAATCTTGCAAATTTGAGTAGAGGGAAAGATGCACCTCCTTAAGTCAAGTTGAGCAAACCCCTCCTTCAACCAAATCTATGGACAAAAGTATGAAAAACAGATGCCATAGTTTTCCTAGTTTTCCATAGTTTTCAAAATTTAAAATTCTTAGATCTGAAATCTTCTTCCACAGAAAAATTTGCCCTCCCAGGGTGAATTGCTTTGTCCTCCTTTTCAGGCCAATCTATGGTGAAAACCCTTCGGAACAAGAAACCCTAGTTTTCACTTCGAGCAGTTTTTGTTGCACAAGGTCTTCTTTCAACCTTGCTCTTAAACCATGTTAGAATTTTAATACTATAAAGATGGTTATGTTAGATCTTCAAACAATTTATATATTACCACAATAACCATATGCAATAGGATCACTGAAAGATAGACAAACACAACATAAACAAGAGTACACAACAATTTATCTTGGGAAAACCCTCTCATGGGAAAAACTCAACAAACCTTCTTCAGTATAGATTCGTCAGCAAGTACAATGTTAATCTTGTACAATAACCTAAGAACAACGTAAACCAAGAATAAGATGTCTTCAATGCAACTACTCTTTCTCTCAAGCGAACTTGTCTTTCTCTCTCTACTAATGCGAACTAGCTTGAGTGAGTGATGTGCCAAATGAGCTAGGCGCCACTCTTATTTATACTAGTTGCAACATGACCTTTTTACCTAACTGGGCCGGCCTGTCTTCCATAATTGGGCCGACTTGATTGGGGCAGTTATCCTGGGATCTGCGGTGATAATTAGAAGTTACATTAGCCACAACCAGAGGCCCTCTGGATTAACTACAACATACAAATCAATAGTTGGTGGTCATGGACAACACGTAATGAGGGTGGACAAGGAAAGTAAATGACAGTCTAAGATAGTAGGTCCTAGGATATAAGATAAGGAATGTTCAATGGAGTTTTTGGGATGGGGGAGTGCAGTAGCGGGGAAGCTCACAAGGGGGATGTGTGGAAGCCACTCCAAATTTTACAATAGTTGTTGGTCATGGATGACACATAATGAGGGTGGACAAGGAAAGTAAATTGCAGTCTAAGATAGTAGGATATAAGATAAGCAATATTCAACGGAGTTTTTCAGGCAGGGGAGTGTGAGAGCGGGGAAGCTCATAGGGGGGCGTGTGGAAGCCACCCCAAATTTTAGGGAAATTTCGGGGAAACAGAGGACATCAGAGTCATAAAAATTAATTTAAAATACAAAAATGATAAATCCCAACAATCACTATTACCATGTAAAAACTAAACTAAATCCATTATTATGGAATGAGCATCTAAATTCAAATTTCAAATTTGTAAATGGTACTGAACAATTAAATTTGTACATGATATTGAACAATGAACTATTACCAAATGTCAAATATCAAATTTCAAATTTGTAAATGATATTGAACTATTACCAAATGTCAAATATGAAATTTCAAATTTGTAAATGATTTTGAACTATTACCAAATGTCAAATATCAAATTTCAATTTTGTAAATGATATTGAACTATTACCATGTAAAAACTATAAACTAAATCCATCAGTGCATGGAGAGTAGTGAGGTGCTTACAACCCAGTATGGGGGAGATGCCATTTTTGTTAATTTAGTCACGTTTGTCACATTTTGTAATGTTCCCATGCCGGATCATAACTTATCAAAACTAAAGTAGTTAAAAAATTCATGTCGGCTCATAAAATAAAAAATTAAAACCAACATAGATCCTTCTTAAACCTGGATCTATTGAGAGGAATCCAATTTCTTGAGGTGTAAACATTTTCTTGATGTGTAAAAAAATTAAGATAAAAATATTTACACCTCAAGAAATTGGATGTTTGTCGGTGCTTAATAGATCCGGGATTAAGATGGATCTATGTTGGTTATCATTATGCAATGTATATCTAAATTCAAATTTCAATTTATAAAAGATAATGCAATAGATGTTGAAGTTTGAAATAGTCAAATAGATATTGAACAATGAACACAAAGAAGTTAGATCTGTGAAATAGAATAGCAAATTAAAATTACTCAAAAAATAGTAAGTTGTCAAGGACTGTCATCAATATCTATTGGGGGGGCTTTTGCGCATTTCCGCACAGGGGGTTTCTAGGAGCCCCCCTACATGGGGGGGAGCCCAAAAGCCGCCCCTAGGGGGAAACACGTTCTGTCAATGGGGAAATGTTTCCCCATGTGTTTCCCCGCATTTTACCTAAAAGGGGGACGTGGGGATGGGGGATCTATGAAGGCCCCCTTGGGGTAAACATGTTTCATCAATGAGGAGATGTTTCCCCATGTGTTTCCCCGCGATTCCCCCAAAAGGGGGACGGGGGGAAACGTTTCCCAAGGAGTTTCCCCGTCATAGTTATCAAGTCAGACATAAATTGTCAAGTGGTTTGTGGTTGATGTGACAAAGATGCAAGTGTATCCTAATTATTTGGACAAAGCAAAAAAACAAAATGAAGCAATGGTAATTGTTTTAAGTGCCCTGAAAATTGTAAATAATGTTCAAGGACTTTAAGCAGAGGTATGTTTTTAGGCTACATGTTACCATTCTGCATAGGAGTTGGTCACAGATTAAGTTGTTGGAATAATTTAATGTTTATTTGTGGATCTGATCCATTGTCAAGCCATATGTCCATGTGTGTATTGTGGTTGGTATGGCTGGGGATGGGGGATCTGTGAAGGCCCCCTTTGGGTAAATACGTTTCATCAATGGGGAGATGTTTCCCCATGTGTTTCCCACGATTCCCCCAAAAGGGCGACGGGGGGAAATGTTTCCCAAGGGGTTTCCCCGTCTCGGGAGTGAGGGGAGTGAGGGGGTGTGTTTCCTACCCCGGGGGACCGTGGAACACTGAAGATAAGTCAGTTATTAACTTATTTCTAATTTCATAGTTATCAAGCCTGACATAAACTGTTAGGTGGTTTGTGGTTGATGTGACAATGATGCAAGTATATCCTAATTATTTGGACAAAGCAAAAAAACAAAATGAAGCAATGGTAATTATTTTAAGTGCCCTGGAAATTGTAAATAATGTTCAAGGACCTTAAGCAGAGGTATGTTTTTAGGCTAACATGGTACCATTCTGCATAGGAGTTGGTCACAGTTTAAGTTGTTGGAGTAATTTAATGTTTATTTATGGATCTGATCCATTGTTCAGCCACGTGTCCATGTGTGTATTGCGGTTGGTATGGCTGCTTCTGGTTGACTTGTAGTCTTGGTGATAAACCAATGACTTCACTATATAATTTTCCGGAGAAATATGGTCCCTCACTCACCTACGTATTAAGTGTTCCTAGTGAGGACAGTGGTACCTTTCCACCCCCCACGGATTTCCCCTTTCTTCCCTGGTTTTCAAGATCGAAGACTGTTAGAACATTTTTACACCTATGTACATTAATCATTTATTAATGATGGTTAATTAGTGCCCAAGTGATTAATTATTACATCCCTAAGTTGGTTAGCTACTAAATGGTCAATTATCATGAACTAGTTAGCAAATGTGAACAAGTGCTGAGTCAAACCAGCTGTTTGGAGCGCTCCCCAGGGCAATTAATGCATTCAGCATGCCTAGAGCGCCCTCCTCAGGTCAATTAATGCATTCAGCATGCTTCTCTTCTACCTAGGGCGCATTTGCTCAGTTTGTGGACAATCTTGCCAACTTTGTCATATTTTCGGCCAATTTTAGCTACCAAACCTCTAACCAACCAGTTTCTTCACATGTGTGAGGTCACATGGGCCTGTCCAGTCATTCCCAGCATTCACACAGCAGATTCGAACCAGTTTGGGATGGTTTGGGATATTTTGGTCAACCTAGGGGGGTTTGAGCTATTTCTAAGCTAGATCAGTGTGAACACTCCAGATGGATTCGAATTCTTCCAGATTTGTATATATGGGTGTTCTTAACCTATTTTGAGGTTGGACAGTTAATAATATTGACATTATTCACCCATTTCATGTGTATTGTTCTTCATTCATTTGCAGTTTTATGCTATTCTTGCAAATGTTGTGCAATCTTTCACTAGTGAGGAATCCATAGTAGCTAGGTTCTGCTGTGATTGAGATTTTACAAAGACAGTAGTGAAAACAGCAGAAATACCAACTGGTAATCCCAAGGAACTCAGTAGGATTTGTTCCGATACCTTTGTGAACTTTCACACAAGAGCATCTACCAATTAAGCTAACCCTTGGGGCTATGAGTTGGCTAAATATATGGTGTTATTTAACCATTGTATCAAGACATTGAATCATCATTGTATCATTATTTGAACTATTAGAATACCTGGTGATGAAGGCAGCCCACACTATATCTTTTGCTTTTCTACATTGTGCTTGTGATTTTGGTTAATAACAATTATGCATGAATTAATAACACATCAACATTGTATAAAAACAATGTTTGTGGTTTGCGACATAGGTGTGAAGAACTGATGTGGCTTGAGAGGGGTCATTAAAGCTGCCGATACACACATGAATATGGTTTTGCTGTGAGATCAAATGGGCCTATAGCTAAGTGGGAGCAGTGCTTCCCCGGCCTTGTTTAGGTCTTTGGTTCAATTCCTAGTACATCCAAGGTTTTCACATGGTTGCAGATTGTGGTAGACAGACAACATTCGGTTCTTGGTGGTCAGATTCCAGTGATGTTAAAACTGAAAGCCTGAATGTTGAGTAAATTGAAGAGTGTTGGTGAGATTGTAAATCTGCAATTAGTTCATTTCAGTGCGTTGATTCAGGAGTGTAGGCTTGTAACATTGCTCTCAAGCACAATCTCTTTCAAAAAGTTTGTATAGTTTAGTATTTTGGGGTTTTATGTGTATTTGAAAACAAAAACAGCTATACCACAGAAGGAAAATGCTGCTACTGTAATTGTATTATTGTACACGTCTACTTAACCACAAATTATTGCTGTAATTTAGAAATCAAGTTTGCAATTACTATTACTATAGCTTTTGATATAGGCCTATAACAAAGAAATGGTATATGCTCTATTTCATCTCTACTCGTTGAAAATAGAAACAACAAACAGAAATCTAACAAGTGAGTGGAAGAGGCCAGTTATCCCAGTTATCCCATGCGATGATTTGTGTGCCCGACCAAATAACAATTGATTGGATGCACTAAGATAACAAGACACAAGCATACAGAGATTTGTAAACCCAAATGTAACTTCTGCTCTTATGTCTTTCAAAGTGAAAAGGGAGAAAGGTTTTATAGCAAAAAATATGAAAAGTTACAATGGTTCATGATGTCTCTTGGGATCATGCCCTTTTGTTTCTTTGGTACATAATCCTAATTTACCATATATGCTATGTGACTAATAAAAAGGTGTATGTTATATAATCATTTCAGCTCACTTCACTTGAAAGAGTTGAAGGTATAAGCAAACTTCCACCTTCATGTGAAGGTGAAGATGGTGACTTAAATCCTGGAATTTTGATCAAAATGCAGAGAATTGCTCAAAATGTAGAGTGATCCACCAAGTGTGTTGGTACTCATGAAAATGTCTTGGTGCTAAAACAACCTTCTTTCATATTTTCAAATAATTATTAATTGATGCGAACACATGATAAAACTTGTTGCGAATATTGCATGTTGGGCTCATGTGGGATTTTATCAGAGAGTTCACCAAAACACAAAAGGATTGTGAGAGATGGTGTTGTAACACAAGTTGCACAACGATTTACATGATGGAAATGACTAGAAGACAACCCATTGCATGCTATCAATTTACAACCTCAATGTGAACATTTGTGATTCATCCCTTTTAAAGGAAGCAAAAAATTATTCTAGGTTGTTTTGATTGTGTCGCTATTTGTCTATCCAGTTGACTTTGATATTTTGAGGTTGTGTTCCAAGTAAGATTTCAATTAAAGATTGTTGAGATTGGTGGTATATTTGAGAGAATCATGTATGAGAAACAAAATGGCGGAGAAGAAGCAACAATTTGTGTTTTTTATTAGAATGGATCTCAATGCGGGAGCAATAAATAGCGACAACACAAACCTTCAATATTTTTATTTTTATTTTTTCAATATGTTTCATACTTTAATTAGAATAGATATGATTACAATTAAAGATTGTTGAGATCGGTGGTATATTTGAGAGAATGATGTATGAGAAACAAAATGGGGGAGAAGAAGCAACAATTTGTGTTTTTTATTAGAATGGATCTCAATGCGGGAGCAATAAATAGCGACAACACAAACCTTCAATATTTGTATTTTTTATTTTGTCAATATGTTTCATAATTTAATTAGAATAGCTATGAAATATATGCCCCTATAAGTGCTATAAGATCTCAAGTTCATGGTCTGTTGGTGAAGTGGTTGTGAACACTAGCTCCCTTTATATTATTTTGGAAAATGGCATTAGTATGCAAAGTTTACGGTTAGAGGGTTAAATATATAAATAAGTTGATATCTGGAGTTCAAAAGGAAGTCTAAGGTTGCATTGATTTATATTAGAAGTGTCTCGAGCTTGTGCTACTCCTAACCATTAGTATAGGAGGAAAGGATGAAATGATCATCTTGATGGGATTTGGACGAGGAGCTCCTCTTGAGATTCAAGATTTGTGTCCTAGCACCTTCCTCACAAAAAGAGCTATGCATATTTTGTTTGGGTATAGGATGAAGGTAGCGAGAGAACCTCTTGAGTCTTAATAGAGGCCATGGTATGAAAATGCGGATCAAAGAGGTGAAACACTAAGAATCGCGAGGCCCTAGCTCAATATCGATGTTAGAGATGGGAATACAAGTATAGGTGAAGGGGTGTCCCTATCTTTTCTTCTCTCTATGAGGGCTGTAATGCAAACAATGATGATGTCGTCCTAAGAATATCCAGAGCTGAGGGAGCATGGTTGCAAAATCCTGGGTGAAACTTTGTAGTGAAGTGACCCATCATTCCAAACATCTAAGGGTGAGGGGAAGAATTTACAATGGAATTTTAGTTGCTAGTTTGTATTGAGCGAGTTCGACTTTGTGGTATTGTAAAAGTGGGCGGTATGCTAGCTTGGTGGGATTTGTGTTGAGCTTTGGAGATGGAACTTTGTCTTTTTATTAGTTTGATGGGTTTTGGTCAACTTGTTGGAGGTTAAGAAGAAGTCAAAGTGGCTCGAGCCTTTGCTTGCTGCTTGCTACTCCTGGCCATCAAGATAGGAGGAAAGGATGAAATGATCATTTTGATGGGATTTGGATGAAGAGGCCTTCATGAGATTCAAGATTTGTGTTCGAACTTTGAGCACCTCCCTCATAAAATGAGTTATAGATATTTGTTTGGATATAGGAAGAAGTTAGCGAGAGAACCTCTCAAGTCCGATTAGATGCAGTGGTATCTTCCTTTGATCTCATAATAAATGAGACATTTTAAGATAAGGTGTTCCTTCGACTCGACCTCCTATAGGTGACACAACTGGAAAATCCTCTTAGATTGTGGGATGTGATGATCTATCTCAACTTGCAGTTGGTGAGAATACACCTTTAACTCCACAAGGATGATTTGGAGGCTGTGCACCCAATATTGCCTTGTATACACATGTTTGACTCTAAGGCCCTACCTCAAGTGCATAAAGTGGTTGGAGTAGAATGCCATCTTAGGGTAAAGGTTGTTGCGAAGGGTAACCCAAGCTACACAGATGTATTGTTTGTGGTTATCCTCTCTAATTACCTTTTTTAATTTATGCCTGGAAGGCAAGAGATGACTAGGTAGGTGCATCTAAGTAGTATTTGAGCAGTGAGGTCTAGTGATATTCTTTAACGGGAAGGAGCTTTCTCTCGATTCTCTTGTGGGTTTCTGTGAGAAGACGTTCTTTGGATGCAAGTACATCCTGGAGAGTACTTGGAAAAGTCCAAACCAAGCCATTATAGTTTCAATAACCAATGGAGATGAAGGAAGACCCAACTGCATCCATCAAATTTGTTGTTTGATTGGTCAAGGTCGAGACCGGTTTGGGGGCGAGGGATCTTGAATCGCTGCTTTGAGATTAGGAACAATGAATCGTTTGCTTTCTTTCTTGGTTGGTATAACCTTCTCTTTGGATTGCCTGAGCTTGTCTACCTGTGACATCACAAGATTGACATCTAGATAAACTTTGTGTGGAAGTGATAAGAGCTTTCTCATGGCTAGAATAGCCCAAAGGCAATCCTCTAAGGAACAACTTGGATGGCAAGGGTTGAAAGGATTGCATTCAAGGTCTCTCGATGTTAAGGTCCTTAATCCAAGGGTATCACAAATGAAGGTTAACTTTGTTTGCAAGGGGACTGGAAATGATGAAGAGGAGGAAGGGTAGAGTGAGTGTATGGGTTGTATTAGTGGCTCTTCTTTGATGTTGGCTTAAACCACTTCCTTGAGAATTAGGCGCCCCTTATCGCCTTTTCCCTTGGTGACTTGGACCCGAGTTTTCTTAAACTATTTTTAAATGGTGTGTTGTTTTTCTTCCATTTCCAGTTTTGAAAGCTAATTCTAGTTTCAAATCTCTGATTGCATTGGTTGCAAGTCAGAGATTTCAGAGTACATTGAGGTGACATCAACTTGGAGAGTCTTAACGGGTTGCTATGATTGCAAATAATTTATTATTTGTTTCATTGTATTATTGTCAATCTCCAACCCCACAAGTTTGTCACCAAGATTGACCATTGTTGTAAATAGGTAAGGTTTTCAGGCTAAACCTAAATAAGTCTTCCCTTCAACCTAGCAGCTATGATCATTAAGGCTTTAATTCGTCTATCCCAAATCGAGACATCTTTGGGGGGATCTTTTCCAATAGAGATGTTAATGGACTATAATTGAATACGGGGATCTTTTCCAATAGAGATGTTAATGGACTTATAATTGAATACAAATTACTGTTCTTTTTAGGTTCCTTCATATTGTTTCATGAGCAACAAATGTTTATTGCCTATGGCCTTTAGCAAAGCCCTAGAAGATTTGTTTATGAGACACCCTAGGCCGATCTCTTTTAGAAGGTGGTCAATCTGTATTTCTATTATGTATAAATAGACTCGAATCCTACCCATAATGTGTCAACTGGTCAAGTCATGCTAAGTGAGGTTTCTTAAGGAAAGATTGATTAAGGGATAAACTCACTTGGAGCTGAGGCTTCTTTATCTTTAGGTTGGAGGCTTTCTTTGGAAATTACCCCTCTAACTTCTCTAAGAATGGATGGCCTCCATACAACTTGGAGCTTGTAGGTGTCTTGGTCCGAGGGTGAATGCACATATACAATAGTCCTTGTGTGCTCGTTTTAGGGCAATCTATTAGGTAAGGGGGATGGGGATCTATTCTATCATGGGAAGGGAGCATGACTAGGTGTAGTCAGTTTCTGGATGACGGGCAATGTGAATAGGATAAAGTTGGGATCCAAAAGAGACTTGGGCATTAATTACTTCAACCATATTCACAATTATCTATATACTAGACTGAATAAGTGTTGGTAGGCGAGGAACTGACAATTGTGGCTTCTTTAGGATTTTCTTTAGTTTGGATCCGTTATTTGGGGGTCCATCTATTAGGAATATGGTTACACAACTATGGATGGTTGGAACTATTGAGGTACTTGAACCCCTCTAATGCCTGTAGGGCGAATGCTTGGGATCGAATCAGAGCCCACCTCGAGTCCATCCTATCCCGGGGTTCCATTTCACATTGAAATTCGATCTTGGGTCGAGTCAAATAATTGAGGATTTTAGTACTTCAGGTCATGGGCTTGATGAGTTGACTAATTACTCCACCCCGCTATCGTTATTCACCTGTTTCTTATTACTATACATAATTATTACCATGATCCTTTCCTTAATATCAGGTCAGGTCTTTAAGTTTATAACTATGAAGGGACAACTTTGAGAGCTAGGTTAGCTCCTGCAAATTATTGATTACTATTAACCACACAATGATTTGGATCTCATTTTCATCCATTGAAAGTCCCTACAATTCTGGTTGATATTTAAATTTAGCAGGTAAGGGGACTGGAAGGACAAAGTCAATCTTGAATTTGCTTATAATTGTAATGTGGAGTTTCATATTATTAATTATGTCAGAGGATGGAGAGAGCCTGTTTCCTTTAGTATTTAAGCAAGAGTGCCAACTTCAAAGTGAACAAAGTAGACAGTATATTAATTGAGTTACAGCTTTATTATAAACAATTATGGATATTGGTTCCCAACTAGGAAATATTTATACGTGACCTTTGAAGTCTTGTAAACTTCAGGTGTCTGCACTAGAACCAGAGTAACTTATATAAGATGGAAAGGTGGAAAGGATTACAGTTTTCAACTTATTTTCAAACTCCCAGCAATAAGGTGGAAAGGATTGCAGTTTGGTTGAAAAGTTTTGTATGATGTTCCAAATGTGGAACTTATTTTTTAAAAGGAGGTTGACTGTGCTGCACTGTTGGATAACCATCATGTGTCCTCTATGGCATGGCAAACCATCTTTCCTCTTGTAAGGTTTCTACATTTTCAATCGTAGATGTTATCTACCCAAGTGGGGGTCTAATTTGTTGTTTCCTTAAATTAGTTGTACCCCCTCTTCCATTTTGCATCTTGATGGCTGCTTGATGCACTTCTTATTTATTTTGCATATACATATTGTGGATCTGGTGGGTGGAGGATGACGTACCGGTAAAAATTTCTATATTTGCAATGGTGGTTCATTTGAAAGATGAAATAAACTGAATAAGGATGCCCTAAAATAGTGTCTTACACCTTTTGATAAACTCACTTTTCTCTGCTAGAGAATTGAAGTTTGGTATTGCTTGATTTTGTTCTTTTGGAAGGAATGACTGGATTTAAATAATGGACGGATGTATATATGATTATAAAGATCACTTCTATTTTTCCTCGACTTCATATAGGAATAAGGATTGCTGAGAATTCAGAAAATCTTCTCATCTTTTTTTATCATTCTGGACTAAACATAGTTTTTGGCATGTGGAATGATGTATCCCAGCCTTAACTATGAGCTTATTAAAAAGTGAGGTCACCAGCATTTGTCACAAACATGTCAGAAATTTTGTCTTGCAGTCTTAGCAGGTGAACCTGAATTGGCACTAGCCAGATACAATTTTGGAGAACTCCAGCCGGTTTGACTTGGTCTGGACAAAATCCAATAATATTATTGGTAACTTAAACATTGCACCTTCAGTTTATTCCGGTATAATACCTGTAAACTCAGAATCTTTCTCATATGAAAATCACAATATTATGTCAGTGCACCCTTTCTCACTTGAAAGGAAATCTTTATTCTTAGTGACCGATGAAGAAAACAAATTTGAAATTTAATCACTATTTTAGAATGCCAAAGTTTGAGTTAGCAAATTTGAAACTTTCTTTTGAAATAGATTCATAAAAATGTAGCTTTAAGATTTGATTGGTTCTCCTTGAGGATTTGGGAACATACCTTTTGAAAAGGTTACTTACTATTAGCTTTCAAACCATATCATTGCTATTTTGAAAAGAGGGTTTAGAAAAAAATGTAGAAAGACCTTCATAACTGATTGTCTAAACATCCCTATTTCTATTTACCATAATAGAGAAGCACGGATTTTAAGCAGTTTCTTATTGCTATCTTATGCAAAAGCTATGAATGCATGGGTATACCCTATTTATCAATGGCCTCATAACTACACTGTGAAATGTCTTTAAACTCCCATATGGAAGGACTTAGAACATGTTGACTAGATTCAAGCATATGCCATGCAAAAAGATCAGGCTTTAGTTGAGTATACAATTAAACTTGGAGACCTAGTGCTCTTGTTAACAGTGGCTATCACATAGCTAATATGATACTTTAGGTCCTGACATATGATTTAGAGAGTATTGCAGACATTTTTCATTAGTTCGATGCTGAATAGCTGACAAATAATCTGGATCTAGGATGATGACCTGTCATTAGGCTTACCCCTAGATATCTTCAAAAACTGTATGTTAATTTTTGAATAGAGAGATAACAGGTGTACAGTGGAATAATTGATGGAAGTATTGGAGTTTGGGTTGGTGTTACATGATAACG
Organism: Larix kaempferi; assembly: GCA_027924585.1. NCBI lineage: Eukaryota > Viridiplantae > Streptophyta > Pinopsida > Pinales > Pinaceae > Larix > Larix kaempferi. The sequence continues at coordinate 1,426,245 of BSBM01000719.1, forward strand.
TGGTATATTTTTATTTGGATATTGCTAGTCTTGTTTTTAATCTATGTAGCTATTAGTAATCAGAAATTGTGAACATCCTATGCTCAACCTTATCGCACTGTTTAGCAGTCCTCGAAAGAAAATTGGGATATGGCTGATGATGGATTCTGGTAGATCCATGTAACACCTTAATAATCAGAAATTGTGAACATGTGTTGATAAACCATATTGGCAGTGCTTAGTTGTCTCAAGCTATAGGATGCAAGTGAGTGCCCTCTCGCTTCACTCCCAAAGTGTGCTCCTAGAGGGAGCAATCAGGAATCGCTCCCTCTTGGGAGTGTTTTTTCGAAGCGCGATTCTGGCACAAAAAAAATGTTCCCTGGTTTTTTAGAGAGCAACTAGGGAGCGACGTTCCTAGAGCGCTCTATCATCGCTACCTAGTTGCTCTCGAGAGAAAAACCTCTCCCTTAGCGCTCCCACGAATTGAGCCACACCGCTTTTGTTTTTGGAACCAAGGCATGGTTACACTTGGATTTTTTGGTATGGTTAGGGTTCATTAGGGGATTTAAACACTGTTTGACTCTATTTGATCTCATTATTTTTCTCATTTCATTCATCTCACTTCTCTTGCTGGGGTTCTGAGTGGGTTTTCTAGTTGTTTGTGAGCAAATTTGTGGGAGCTTTGAAGGGAGATTGAAGGGGTGATTGAAGGCTACTATTTGTGAGAGCTTGGAAGGGAGATTGAAGGCTACTATTTGTGAGAGCTTGGAAGGGAGATTGAAGGCTACTATTTGTGAGAGCTTGGAAGGGAGATTGAAGGCTTCCATAGAGACATTCAATCACCATTGGAGAGCTAAAGAGGTAGGATCTAAATCCCACTCTTTGTTTGTTTTTGAAAAAATATTTCACTATGTTAAAATTTTAAGTTTTGAATGTTCTCTTCTCCTACTCTTTCCCATTTCTCCTTCTCCATCATTCTATTGCAGGCAACATGTGGTTCTCATCTTGAGTCAAAAAGCATGATGGGTATGTGGTTTTTGCTTTTGGTTCTACTTCTTGTCATGATGGTGGTGTTGGGAAATAGATATACTAGTGGCACTGATGAGGAGGAAGAGGTAGGGAGTGGTAGGGATTGGCACATACCATGGAGAGGAGGAAGGGGAAGAGGATGATGATAATGATGTTGAGAGTGATGATATAGATAAACAAAAAGATTCAACACCTTTGGGGAAGTATGTGACAAGGCTTGGGGGAGGGAAAGGGGGTGGAACCACAAAGTTTATATGCCCCCATTGTACTAAAACTTAGGGAAAGGGGGTGGAACCACAAAGTTTATATGCCCCCATTGTACTAAAACTTACACAGGTTCATATACCCATGTGAGAAAACATTTATGTGGGATTATGCCATGTGATCAAGGTAAGGTTGTTGGAGTCAAAATTTGTGACAGTGTTAGGGAAAGAGAGAAACAAATACAAGCTGGAAGAAGAGGTCACTCAAAACAAATCCAAGAAATCAAAGGTTGAATCTAAAGCATCACAAAGAATGTTTGGTAGTGGATCATCATCGGCTTGATCGAGACCCTCACCCCCCATAGTAGTGGATTCTCACCTATGCGAAGAACATTATCACATTTCCTTGACCAAGGTTGTAGAGATGATGTGGATTAAAAAATTTACATGTTTCTCTATGCATGTGGTGTACAATTCAATGTTCTTCGCTCACCCTATTGGCATGAAATGGTACAAGCCATCAATTGTGCCCCTAAAGGGTATAGGAGCGCTGGGACTTGGACAGGGAAAGAGCTAGATCAATAGTGCTCTTGGAAAGTTTACAAATGATTGGTCCAACTATGTGGTATCCATTGTATTTAATGGGTGGACAAATGTCAAAGTAAAGCCATTGATAAATATTCTTGGTGTGTTTGCTAGTGGTGTGATTTTCCTTTCAGCCCATGACTACTCAGATCGCTACAAGATTGGTATTAATATTGCACAACCTTTACTTAAAACCATTCAAGAGATTGGGCCATATAATGTCATTCAAGTCATCATTGAAAATGCTGCTAATTGTAAGGTAGCAAGAGCAATCATTGAGGATAAGTATCCCAACATATTTTGGTTAGGGTGTTTGGTTAAAAACCTTTTGATGCATGATATTGTTAAGATGAGGGACCTGCTATCACACAACTCGTAGTTGCCCCAATGGATAATCCTATACAGGACGACAGAGGGGGCTGGCAACCAAAGAGGTGACACGAGAGGGCCTCGATCCCCAAGATGGATTGGTTGTCACGCCAATTGAGACACTCTTCACTTTGCACTATCCAAGCCACAGATAGTAAAGGGGGAGACCTTGATCTACTCTCGACAAGAGAGATCTAACCCAAACACCAGATCAAGCTAAAAAGATAGGGTACGTAAGGTGAAGGGTGAAGAACCCTAGATTTAAGGAAACAAGGTCACTGTGGAGGCTAAAGAGAGATAAGATTAGACTTCTGAGTGTTTAAACACAGTGACTTGATATTAAGTATGATTCCAGGACTCAAGTGCTAGGACAAACGATCAAATTTAGTTGCCTTGCTAAACATGACCCTAAAAACAAGGAAAGTGGTCCAAGGAGTAGATCTGACAGTTTAGGTTTTCTATCATATATTGAAGGAGAGATTTGACTGTGTCAAAGTACGCAAGCTCAACAGGTAAGGGTTATACAACCTGGAAAAAGGCTAACAAAGGAGGGCGCAAGGGTAACAAACTAGTGCCTAGGGAAAAGGGGCAGATGGAGTTCTCATAGCATGATGCCCTTGAGAACCCACCTGGGGTTTGGTTGTAAGATAAAAACTCAGAAATGGTTTGCCAGTAAAAAACCAAGAAATAAAACCCAAAGAATATTCCAAAAGATTTAGAGTTAGGGTTTAAATGAAAATGACAGATGGGTTAGATAAAAGAATAGATTACGTACCTTGCAAGCCTACCTAGATCATGGAAATTGATGATAGTATGTCAAGGATTACTCCCGCAAAGATCAAGTGAAGATTTGATGCTTTATCTTGTCTCTACGAATTTGCCCAGTTCCACTGATGCACCTCTCTCTTCCTGCAAAACCAAGGAGATAAACTCAATTAGCAAGCAAAAGAAGGTAAATGCAAATGACGATAATGATCACAAAGAATGAGAAGTACAAAGAAAGTAACACTCCCTGAACCAAACCAAATGAAGAGAGAGAGACAAGGTGTGTCACCTCAGCCAGTGTGTCCCTCCTCCAAGTTGTCCTTTTCACCCGTAGATTAAAAAACGTGGATCGAAAGATGTGCAAAACAATCACCAATATCCTCAATGCAATGGAAAAGCAGTTTCAATTGACATATCCAACACCTAGAACCAAATCACAAGAGATTTGCAAAATATTTTTCTATTCCAGTAGCCAAGAGACAAAAGTTCCTTTACAATGAGCGGGGTCTCTCCTTTAAATAACAATGGGAGAGACCAAAACCCTAACCACCTTTTAACGAGTGGTTGAGATCAAAAGATACATAAGTGAAAATCAAGGGCTAAGATGAGCCCAAATATAAAGTACATGGATCAACTCAAAAATAAAGGGGGTGCACAAGCTAAGTCGCCCTAGGGGGGACACACCACATGAAAGTGACTAGGAAACATAACATAAGCTGATGGTGGGGCTAGGAGGTGTACTCATCCATCTCTAGCATGTCCCCATGGCACAATAACTCATAATAACATCATCAAGATACAATACTGTGACCACATGGCCAAATCATGCCCCCTCAATGATACAATAAAATCATAAATTAACAGCCCGAAAAGTGTGTGGGCCCTACTGAATGCTGCAACCTGCTTTTGAAGGTGTGGGAAGCATCACGTGAATCATCAAAACCAATCTCATGCCATTTCCTTACCTCAGTAGCCCAAATCAAATTCCTTTGTAACCATTTTTACCATTTTTATCCTCGAAAAAATCACCTGTGAAAGAATAAAATGCCTGTAGCTCACTTCCTGATACCTCGAGGCCAAAATTGACTGCACCAAAATGTCTGGGAGCATGGTAATATGGTAAAAACAAGTAGCTGGACCCCATACTCCCTCTGTAGCACCCTAGGTGAACAAGATAAAAAGTCGAATTGTGTTGCCAGGCCATTTTAAATGGCAAATTTGCAACAAAATGATAATCCGAGTAATATCTCAATTGGAAGTGCCTGAAATTGAAAACTAAGCATCCCAATGGACTAAGAATGTCCAAATGTTCTAAAGGTGAGTACCCATACACCCTGTGACCATCTGTAAATGTGACCATGCTCGGACAAATAAAAATAAATGGTCTTTAATAATAATAATAATCATGAAAATCATCAAACCATCATCTGAAAGCTGTGTCTGCTACATGCATCCATCAAATGGGTATATAAGGACCATGAATCATCAATCTCACATATCACTGGTCCAACTCACCTCAGGTCCTTTGGTTGACTTGGTCAAACTAAGTTTGACCAGGTCAAAATTGACCAAAATATGTTCTAGGCTTAAACTGCCTGCAAATGCAAATGGTTAAAGCATGCTCCTTACAATCATTCTAAGACCATAACTCAAAGTATAAAGTAGCATATCATTGGTGGTTCAAGCAATAATAACATCCAATATATAAAAATAATCAATTATTCTAAATAGAATTTCAAGAAAAAACTCACTTCATGGGCGTGATCATTTTGCTAGGATCGGGTGAAGGTGAAAAATGCAAGGCTAGGCTAAGGGGATGACTATACTGACTCAACACTATGATACTTTGGATAAGGGAAAATGCAATACACACTTAAGCTTATGTTGGATAAAAAATACACAGGGGATGGCAGTGTCTCACAAATGGGGTAAGTTATTTTAGAGAAGTGTTTATTCAACCTTGGTTCTACTGCTCACATCCAATTTGAAACAACTCTGTGAGGATCTTTTCTAGAACCGCCATGACTGGGTGCCCGACTAACCGTAACTTGAGGTTCTAGGGGACACTTAGAATTAACTGTCCCGTACTCCATCTCACATAACAACCCATAGGCTCCGTGAGGAATTAATCATTACATTTTAGTTTACTGGCCAACAGTGTTTGGATTTAGCATATATTTAACCATTGCTTTCTTTAGGCCTTTATTGACCCTTCTGGGGATTTTGCATGTGCTTAGAAGCACAACCACAAAGGCTTTCATCTAGGGTGCTTTTAGTTCATTTCAAATTTTCAATTCATTTGATAACCCTTTTGGGGATTTTGTATGTGCTTAGAAGCACAACTACTCAAGCTTTCATCCAGTGTATTTTGAATTTTCTTTTCATAGCCCTTTTACATTTGTGCTTAGAAACACAGTTTTAGTTTAAATTCAATGGGCTTGCACAATATATATATATAATAGGTTCCATATACATGTAATGATGGCAGTACTATCCGCTTCAGGTTTTAGCCAACACAACTCAATCAACAACTCAGAGCCGAGACTCAAACTAATAGGGATGCTTATCCAACAAAAAGGCAAAAGTGGGGAAGTCCTCCATTTCACAGGTAAGGTGTAAGTCAAGGTAAGAACAAGAAGTGGAAGAGAACGGATGGGTGGGGAAAGTGAAAGGTGATGCCAAACTAGCAAGCCATGAAAGGTGGAATGATCACGTCCATTCTCCTAAGGAGGGTAAAATCAATGAGTATTAACAAGAATTTCATATTCAGAGTAAATTAGTTCATTTTAGATAACCATTGAAACACATATATCTATGTAACATATATAGACCGCCAGATCATAACTACAAGATACCAAGTTAAGCTATCATAATGAGCAAATGAGCAAGACATCATAAGCAATGCATATGAATATACCTGCTGGGTCATATACCTATACCAACCATCAACTGTCAACTGGAATACTGCTGCTGCACATCCGAGCATTGCATACTGCTCTGTATGGTAAAATGGCTACATCGGTCATCGAATTTGAGATCATGAGGTTCAGTCATGGCATAAGACTGTATTGTCTGCTCTGAAAAATATGAGTGATTCTGGAATAAATGCTCATCTGATGTTGATCTCAAGCATCTCAATGTACATGACTGGCTAAAAAAAGGAGTGGAATCTGATCTGAAGATATGGTAGCCTCGGCTACTATAAATGTGATAACATGACCCTAATTATCGATGGATTGGTGCCTTGTACAAGAGAGGGAAGAAAATGATTAAATTTATTACCAATCATAGCATGGCCTGCCACTCTTTTCAAAATCACTCTAGGTTGGAGCTATTGAAGATTGCAAAGACTAGATTTACTAGCTACTACCTCACCTTCAGGAGGCTTTTGAAGGTAAGAGATGCATTGACTAGTATGGTCTCAAGTGATTCATGGTAGGAATTGAAAGACAAAGCTGCAAGCACATCTGATAGACATAACTTTCAGGTGGTGGAGGACACTGTTCTTGATGGTAAGTTTTGGGCACAGGTTAGGTATGTTCTATAGTGCACCAAGCTTGTTTATAGTATGATTCGTTTTATAGATACAGATCAATCGATGATTGGGGAGGTGTATGAGAAGATGCTAGCATGCTTTGTCAAATCAAAGACATTGTTGAGCAAAGAGATGCTCAACAAGGTGGGATAATCTTGTATGATCATATTCATAAACATGTGGTCAAAATGTGGGATAATCTGAATGTTCCACTCCATGCCCTTGCATACGTCCTTACCCCAAAATATTATTTTCCATCGTGGTTGGCCCAACCAGCACCTGGTGGTGGAATTAGGAGAAAACCACACATAGATCCAGAGGTACAGAATGGGTATATGCTTCCATTAGACAAGTTGGTCCTTGATGAGGAGTGCGCTCAAGTACAGAGTGAATTGAGAAAATACATCAATGAACATGGAGTCTTTGATAATCTGCATGCAACCAAAGATTGAGATAGGTTGAGTCCTATCGAATGGTGGAACATGTATGGCTCCTCTACCACATATTTGCATAAATTGGTGGTGGGGGTTCTCTCACAAGTTGTTAATAGTTCTTCTGTAGAGAGGTGTTGGAGCACCTACAACTTTATTTGACTTGGGACAACAACCCAGAGGAGGCTATTTTGGAGGATGGAGCCATAGTATTAGAGCTTTTGGAGGCTGAACTATTGGGTGATCATGATGGTGATCAAATTCATACAACAGAGATGCCACTCCCAACCACCAGCAGGTTTCCAGATGTAGGAGTTTTGCCATTATCTTAACAACGTTCAACAATCCGTGGGGGCCTTGCATCTTCTTCTCATGTTCCACAAACACTTCCAACTGCTACTATTCCTGTACCTAGATCACGAGAAAAGAAATTGGAAGTTTCTCATGGCAAGAGGAAAGCTTAGTAGATAGTATTATAGTACTTTGTATTTAATGTTTATTATGGCCTATTCTATAAACATTATATAAGTTTAAGTTTGAAAGTTTGAACTTCGAACACTGAACTTTGACATTTGAACCTACCTTTGAAGTTTAAACTTTAAATTGTTGATTGCATCTTACAACTCTTTGGTAACGAATATGATATTATGATGCTTTGTTTCATTTCATGGTTGATGTTATCTGTTAGAGTTTGTTGATGGCAAATATTATATATTGAAATTTGAAGGTTGATGTTGTTGATGATTGATGATTGGTCATTTGATGACAATGTTATAAGTTTAGCTCCTAGATGATTGATGTTATGTGTACTAAATTGTTATAACTATGTTTTCGTGTTTTCTATAGCTAATTTGGCATTCTACATGTTTTTCTTAATATATATGCATCAAAATATATTAAAATTTGTATTATATAAAAAACGCTCACAAAACGGAAACTTTTGAAACTTTTGCTTTCCACTCCCACTCCTGCTCTCTGCTCCCAACAGCATAGGGACTCTCAAGTTTCAACAGAACATCAGTATATATATTGGCCGATGGTTTGGGCCTCAATCAGTTTTGGCGTTTGGCTATGTCCGGTCTCATAGACAGCAAAGAATTATCTTATACAAACACCAAGTTTTTGTTCTTGAAATGACTTTTTGTGTTGACATTTCGTGCAGTGCATTTTTATTAAAGCAGTGTCTAACACACACACATTATTTAGTGAAGAGTCATATTTTCATCGTGTTTGGGACTTTGCAGAAGGGTCAAACCGATTAAATAAGCATCACAGGTAGCTCATGTCAACTTATTATCTTAGAATACAAAAACCAAAATGGTTTTCTAGCCTAGTTCTGAGAAGAAAATTTTGTTGTTCAATTTCTTGAAGGTTGCAAGCCTTGCATTCTGTGTTTCTAGGGTGATTGTATTGCTTGATACTGTAAGAGTGAGCCTTGTATTCTGTATTTCCTTGTTCATTGTATATATTGACACCGTAAGAGAGTTTGACACTCTAAACACTTTCCATTTTGAGTACCTCACCAAGCATTCCTGAGTAGTTAGACAATTTGAATTTTGAATGTTTCCAAAGTGTACCTGTTCTGGAAACTTGCACCTGTTTCTATGTTTTGTGCAACCTAGCTTTAAGCCAGTGAGACTGATCAAACAAAAGAATTCTCACAGTCAAGTGTTCTTGAGTGGCCAGAGAGGAAGGATGACTTCTTTTGTTCATTAATCAGAGCTGCTGATGACTTCTTTTGTTCAAAGGACACGAGGGGATTTGAGAATCATGACTTGGGATACAATTTTGTAGAGGATTTAGCTAAAGGAAACACTTGAATGTAGCTTAGAAACTCTTACATGAAAGAAGAGAAGTGAATCACTGGAGTGAAAACTGAACATGCATCAATGACGTGAACTGCTTTCCTTGCATGCTTTCTTATAGCTGAACACTTGTTCCAAACTCAGATCCCAATATTTTTTGAAGTTAAGACCCTGTCCATTATTAACATGCTTTTTTCTCTCTTTGACCTGAATGAAACATGTTTCTCATCCCCAAAAGCAGCTAACTTTGTCAACTAGCCATTTTAACGGCAACACCTAACTTATGATAAAATTAAATCTTCTTCATGCTAAAACTACTCTCGTGGCAGTGCCCTATTATATATACCTAGCTTCAAAAAAATCTCTAATCATCTCATAAAAACCATTTGTGCACACCCAATGGAAGAACTTCCATATGCTTACATTGTTGGAACATAAAGCTTACATGTGCAATAAAGTCACCTTAGTGACTTGGACTATTACAGGATTCAAAAATTGTGAATTAAAGAAAGAAATCCCAAATCCTTGCCATGACAGATGAGTACAGCAGTAATACTAAGGATGTCTCAGAGGAAGATTCACAAAACTAGAAGTAAAAGCCTTTGATGGTCTCTCATAATATGGTGAAAGTAATGTCAACTCTGAACGAGAAGTTCAGACCTTTTGGCTTTCGGGGAGCTTGGCAGTGCTAACTAAGATGTTGGCTCTAACAGAAACCTGAAGATAAAGAAGAGCCAAAGAAGAAGTCAAAGAAAGAGAGACCAATTTCCAACATCACAACTCCCTGTTCTTTGTTCAACATGGAAGCAAAAGTGGACATCAAAAACTATCAATGTGGGATGAATGTTGTAAAAGTTGAATCAATGGTTGTAATTGTTAGAAGTGTATTTCATTGTGCATAACATAGGAGAAGAGCAGGAGATATCATTTGCTCGATTGAAGATAGTAGGCCACGGTCAAACTCGGTTGGAAAGCCATGTAGAGACACTAAGCTGGAGGGTGATCTTCCAGTAACTAAGGGATAGGTGTTTACCCAGATTTACCCTATTGGGTAAGAATATGACCATTGGATTCGTTGGCATTACTTTCGATAGAAGCAAGGGTAGAGTGTGAAGGGTACTTCTCTAGTCTAGAAAACAAGCATTTTTTGGGAATATCTCCCAAGAACTTAGAAGATCAGACATTTTGGGGAGCTTGGCAGTGCTAACTAAGATGTTGGCTATAACAGAAACCTGAAGATAAAGAAGAGCCAAAGAAACCAAAGAAAGAGAGACCAAGTTCCAACATCACAACACCCTGTTCTTTGTTCAACATGGAAGCAAAAGCTATCAAGGTGGGATGAATGCTGTAAAAGTTGAATCAATGGTTGTAATAGTTAGAAGTGTATTTCATTGTGCATAACATAGGAGAAGAGCAGGAGATATCATTTGCTTGATTGAAGTTAGTAGGCCACGACAAAACTTGGTTAGAAAGCCATAAAGACACTAAGTGGGAGGGTGATCCTCCAGTAACTTAGGGATAGGTGTTTACCCAGATTTACCCTATTGGGTAAGAAGATGACCATTGGATTCGTTGGCATTACTTTCGATAGAAGCAAGGGTAGAGTGTGAAGGGTACTTCTCTAGTCTAGAAAACAAGCATTTTTTTGGGAATATCTCCCAAGAACTTAGATGTACTCAGTATCTAGGTTTTCTCCATAGTCATGAAGGAGACAAGTGATGCTCTTCAAACCTAGGACCATCGATGAAGCTTGGAGGCTGAGAAGAAGAAAGGGCATTGAAATGGTTCCAAGTAGACATACCAACAAGGTGCCTCCAAGTTGGGAAGAAGAGGTGGAAAGACAAGGTTAAGAAGACAATGACCACTTCACATTAGTGGAAGTATCCAAGCAAACACTGTGACCACTGTAAAATCTATGGTCATATTGAAGATAAGTTTTGAAAGTTGCATCTAGAGTTGAATCCAAAGAACTACAAGGAGGTGAACTAGTAGAGAAGATTGTTTACACTATAGTGAAGAAGGAAGTGAACTTGAGTAGCTAGATTTGATCCTGAGGAAGATAAGGAGATGACTAAACTCTTCTATCAAAAACCACGTCAAGAAGCCAAAGTTGGATGCTCTATTTAAATATGGTTTGCAGGACAACCTCATAGAAAAGGATTTTAGTGATTAAGCTTGGATTGGAAGTTCATGACCATCCTTGTCTATACCCATTGGGATGGGTAAAAAACGATTTATAACTTAGAGTGACTAAGTAGTCTAAGATAAGATTTGACTTAAAGAGCACCTGAGTGGGTCTAATGGTTAAGAACATGTGTTATCTCCGTGGAGGTCACAAGTTCAAAACCGGCGGGGGGTACGGTTGCTCATTGGCCCGTTGTGACAAGGCTCGAAGGCTAGGCGACCCTTGGGATAGAGGCTCGTCCTGGTGGGCTTCGGGACGTCTTGGCCCCTGCTGAGTCACAAGTTACTGGTATATCTGGCTTGCGGGCTGTTGGATATACCCTTGGGAGGTTGCTGTTCCCATGGTTAAAAAAAAGATTTGACTTAAGTGCAAGCTACATTGATGAGGTAGAGGTAGATGTGGTGCCACTTTATGTGTGGGGTGTAGCGTTTGTAAGTCCCTACATGAACATGAGGGATGTGATCTTCACGGGGAGAGCAAACCAATATTGGTTGGTCAAGTATGAAAAATCCTTCATCATTAATGCACACAAAGCTAAATCCAAAATCTCTTTGGTAAGTGCCATTCAAGCCAAGAAATTGATTACCTTAAGAGGAAGTTTGTATTGTGGTTCTTGAGATAGAATTAACAAGGCTCTCAATTTGTAAAAGTAAAGGTAACTCTAGAGGGATATACTAAAGAGTAGAAACACCAGTTGGATGAGCTTTTCTAGATGTATAGAGAAGTCTTCCAACAGTCGAAAGGTTACCACCTAAGGGTGAAGTGGAGTGTGAGATATAGCTGTTGCTTGACTCTCCATTTCCAAATAAACAATCCATATTGGAAGTGCATGCAACAAAGAAACAATTACAATGAATGATAGAATAGGGAGGTAATTTGACTGAGTACCTAACGTCGTGTGTCACTTATTATCATAGTGCCCATGACTTGGAGAATGTGTATTGACTACAAAGCTCAAAATAAGATCACCCTCAAGTATTGGAACCCTCTGCCCAAGATTTATTAATTGTTGGATCAACGACATCATGTCAAGTACTTCACCAAATTGAATCTCAAATCGGGATACCACTAGGGACGAGCAAGAGAAGACACTTAGTCTTTAGAAGACCACCTTCAAGACGACACAAGGTTTTTATGAATAGTTGGTAGTGCCTTTTGGTTTATGTAATGCACTAGCTACATTTATGCGTTTCATGAATGATGTATAGTGGCCCTTTCTAGATTCATTTGTATTACTGTACTTGGATGATATCTTGATCTTTATCCTTATTTGGGAAGAGTATATCACATCGTTGTTGGTGTTAGAGGCCATTAGAAAGCATTAGTTGGATGAGGGGGACAAAAAGACTTTTGTTCCTTATGTTTTATTTATGTAAAAAATGACCTTATGTAAACAAAAGAAATGTTTTGTACGTTATAAGTTATGGGTCATATTTAAGTGATGTATTTAATAAATGGCTTCAATGTTACCGGATTCGGCCAGACAGGGTTTGAATCAGTTTTCGAATCGATGGGGAATCACGGATTCAGAGAGCCGACTCAGATTCTTCAAGATTTGGTACTTTTTTTGTGGGGATCCAGATCCGATTTAAGATCCGTTTCGGGTGATTGAGGATTCGATTCCTCCAAGGAGGTATGGTTCAGGGTTTGCATGGAATCGGTTCCCATTGGAGGAATCTCTACCTTCAAGATACGGATCCTTCGATGGGAACCGATTACCCTGCATCCATTAAATATCACCCAGTTCACATTAAAAAAAACGCCGAGTATGTTGAACACGAGAGTTTTTAGGGCTCATTGAGTCTTCTAAAGCAACAACCTTAACACTCAGGCCTCACCTTTTTGCCATTTCAATGATTTCATCGACTTTAAGCTTGAGCCGACGGACAACAACGAAGAGAGTGAGTTTCTTCTACCATAGCCACGGGTTTCTCCTTCAGAACGGGTTTCTTCTCCTCCAGCACGAGTTTCTCCTCATCATCGAGCAACGTGGCCGTGGATTTCTTCTCCACCATCGAGAGACGGGTAAGCATGTGCCATTGTTTGCAGTGTGCACTTTGTTGCCTGCGTGTGTGTTTGTTTTGCCTGTGTATGCTTGTTAGCATACATATCATTGTTGCTGTGTATGCTAACAAGCACACACAACCATGTTTTTCACTGTGTATGCTTGTTAACATACACAACAACAGTGCTGTGTATGCTAACAAGCAGACACAGTAAAAAACATGGTTATGTATGCTTGTTAGCATACATAGGAAGCATGTTGTGTATGACAGCACTGTTGTTGTGTATGCTTGTTAGCATACACATCACTGTTGTTGTGTATACTAACAAGCATACACAACCCTTTTTTTTACTGTGTATGCTTGTTAGCATACACAGCACTGTTGTTGTGTATGCTTGTTAGCATACACAGCACTGTTGTTGTGTATGCTTGTTAGCATACACAGCGCTGTGCTGTGTATGCTAACAAGCATACACAGTAAAAAAAAGGGCTGTGTATGCTTGTTAGTATACATAGCATGCTTCCTGTGTATGCTTGTTAGCATACATGGCATGCTTCCTGTGTATGCTTGTTAGCATACACAACAATAGTGCTATGTATGCTAACAAGCATAGGCAATAAAAAAATTGCTGGCATGCTTGCTGTGTATGCTAACAAGCATACACACCAATTTGTTTTACTGTGTATGCTTGTTAGCATACATAGCAACAGTGTTGTGTATGCTTGTTAGCATACATAGCAACAGTGTTGTGTATGCTTGTTAGCATACATAGTAAAATGTTTTGCTATGTATGCTCATTGCAGGGCCAAATTGCCAATTTGAATTTGCTGTGTATGTAGAACTAAGAATATTGTTGAACTTGTGAGTGACACACCTATGCAATGTGTAGTGCCGGGTTTACTAAACACAGTTGACAGTTACACCACACTCGCAATGGCCTCATGTCAACGAGTTCAGTCTAGGGGAGGGAGAGGAACTAGAACTCAACAAAATAAGAATGTGCAGCAACAACCAGTACCGACATACCCTGTTGACTCTCCCTTGTGGAAGTATGTGACCAAGATTGAGCTAAAAGAAAAAAACAAAGGTGGTGGCAACTGCTTGTGGAACTGCCACAGGTGCAAAATTAATTTTACAGGGTCATAGACGAGGGTTAAGGCCCATTTTCTTTGGCTGGAAGGTGATCATGGAGTTCATAGTTGCAAAAAAATCACTAGAAAGGATGTGGAGGCATTTCAAGTAGAGCAAGATGTTGTTGATATGGCCAAGGTAGAAAGGAGGAGTTTAAGACAACCTTCCTTCTCAAAAAGGGGAAATGAAGTTCCCTTGATTGTTGAAGAAGTCCGCATGAGACAAAACATTGGACCCTTGACCAAAATGTTTGACATTGGAGGGAGGGATGAGACAAACAGTAGAGTTGCAAGAGGTATATATGCATATGGATTTCCCTTCCATGTAGTGTGGTCTCCATATTGGAAATACATGCTAAGGGTAGTGAATGAGGCCCTTAGGGGTTACATGGGACCAAACTTTGAAAAGGTTCGCACTAGCCTTCTACGGAAGGAGAAATTGCTTGTGGAGAAAATATTGTCACCGATCCGTTCCTCTTGGAGTGGCAATGGTGTCTCCATTATATTCGATGGTTGGACTGGTAAGACCAATAGGTCACTGGTGAACATTATTGTCATGTCTCCTACAGGCCCATACTTCTTGAGTGCAATAGATGCTTCAGGGGAGGAGAAAGCTGCTGAATGGATTGTTGAATTTTTTTTAGAATCAATCGAGTATGTGGGGCCTTCAAATATGTGTAAGTTATAACAAATAATGCACGTCATGCAAAGCAGCTGGGGCAATTATTGAGGGAAAGTATGTCCATATTTTTTGGACACCAGGTGTTGTCCATAGTTTAAATCTTGCTTTCAAATCCATTGTTACTGAAATTGAATGGATGAAAAAACTATGTGAAGAAGCAAGAGAGATTCATATTTTTATCACTAACCACCAACATGCACAAGCTATGTACAGGGAATTTGCTAGACTCCAACTTCTTAAGGTTGCAAAAACTAGATTTGCATCACATTATATAATGATTAGGCGGTTAGTAGACATGAAGGACGCTTTGTCCTCTATGGTTGTTACTCCACGGTGGCAGTCCTGGAAACAAAGCAACAATGAAAAAGCAATGCGGGTTAGAGGTACAATTCTTGATGAGGCTTGGTGGGTTCAAGTTGAGCTTTTTTTTTCCATAATGGAGCCACTTGTTGATTTGCTGAGACTTTGTGATTTGGATGTGCTTATGTTGGGTGACATCTATGAGGGAACTGATCGTATGTTGGAAAGAATTCGGGAACTTCTTGAAGAGAAGGACCCTCATTTGTTTGGGGCCATAAAGGACATTATCATCAATAGATGGAACAAATACAATACCAATCTACATGCTTTAGTCTATGCCATAAATCCAAAGTACTATTATGAGGCCTACGTGGCTAAATTTGGGGGTAAGAGGAAGGCCCCACACAAAGACAATGAGGTGGTCAATGTTTTTAAGGCAACTATTTCAAAGATTTGCTATGATCAGATGGAGCTTGCAGAGCTAAAGAACCAATTCACTTCATTCATCGAAGGGAGTGGTGTATTTGGCAATGTAAATGCACTAGCCAATAGAGGAAATATGACACCTCTTGCATGGTGGGGATATTATGGTGCCCAAGCTCCAGAGTTATAGACCCTTGCATCTAGAGTTCTTTCACAGGTTTGCAGTTCTTTAGCAGTAGAGAGAAACAAAAGCACTTATGGGTTCATCCATTCGATCAAGAGAAACATGCTTCAATCAACAAGGCAGAAGGTCTTGTGTACATTCACTCAAATTTTTGCCTCATCTCTCGACCAAAGCCGGATTATAGCGAGGGTCCTTGGAAGCTATGAGATGTGAATCCCGAGGATGTAGATTTGGATACCCCTGGTTGCATGATGGCCAACCTCTCTTTGGTTGATTCTACATATCCTTTTGTTGTTGGGGATTTAGATGAGGCACCCATGCCTAGGACTAGCTCAACTATGCCAGGTTCTTCTTCTTCTGGTGTTGGTGGGCAAAGTGCTAGCCGTATGGCATCCTCTTCCCCTGTTGCTTCATATCATCAGTCTGGGGAATTAGGTGTCGTTCCATTGGAGGATGTGGAGGGAAATGACTATCTATTATATTAGTTTATCTCACTGAGTCACTCTTGATTTTCATATTTCTAGTTTACACTTTACTGTTTTTCATTTTAGACTTCTAGAGCTCTCTAGATAGGCTCACTTTTTGTTATTTTGAAGAACTATAGCCTTGCTTCGTGACTCTTTGATTTTTATTTCACATTTACCATTATGGCATTACCATGCTGACATTATATGATATAATCAGTATAACATTTGTGACTTGTCATTATCATTATGTTTAGTTTATGTTATGAACTTATGAATTTGATTTCAAATTTACATGTATGAATCTATGATGCTATTGCTCATTGATGTATGATCATAATGTTACGGTCACTGATTTACTGTTATTGTATGAAAATTTGAAATTAAATTTGGTTTCAAATCTGAAATTACATGTATGATTCTATGAATCTATGGTGTTTCAGTTTCATGTTACGAATTCGATGTATGATCATGTTACAACTTTGAATGTATGATGTAAATGTTACATGTATGATCAATATCACTGATCATTGATAATTCATGAATCTATGATGCATTGAAATTTGATGTTATTTGTTACCTATAGGGCCTAGGCTGTAAGCTTGTATATACTTTTAAATTTGTGATTTTTTATAAAATTATAGATTTATATTTTTAATTTTTAAATATATATTATTATTAATTTATAATATATATATATATATATATATATATATATATATATTTATAAAAAATTAGGGTTAGGGTTCTGAATCCCTGATTCCTAATTTTGGACGAGTGCCGAATCCTATATCAAATTCTTCAACCGATTCTGATCGCACCTATGGTTCATGTAACCTTGATTGGCTTTTATTATTAAAAAGTGCATCTAATGTGAACCCTAGATCTAACAAACTAATCCTAGCCATTGGATTGGTAGTTAGGAAGTTAGTTACTAGAATTAAAGTATAAAATAAAGAGAAGGGGCAAAAGAAAAGGCACCGCCAAGAAGAGAAAGAGAAGATTGGAGAAGTAGAAAGGGTTTCCAAGACAAACTTGGCACACTCTCCAAGAAGATTCAGCAGCACATTTCCCAAGACAGTGTAGAAGTGATCGTACAACAGTCTGATAGGGCCATACAGCAGCATGTGTGGGCACATCCCAAGGCAGTGACTGTAGCATTTATTGTAGACTGTCAGAACTGTACAACATGGTTATTCTGGCATCTGGCACAATGTTCGAGGCAGGAAAGTGAGCAGACCGTACATCAAGTACAAGCACGTGTGGGCAGGTTGTACAATAAGCTGTATTGCTATTCATTGGCATGAATATCGAGGTAGAAGTCTGCTGATTTAAATTTGTGAAATTTTGTCAGTTGTGGGAAAGAGAAATTCTGTGTAGAGAAAATTTCTGAGTTTCTTCTTTTCAAGTAAAATTTCTTCTCTTTGGGTTTTCCCCAGGTTGGGGTTTTGCCCTGGTCAAAGTTTACCAAAAATCATTGTGTTCAATGTGAATGTTCAGTTTTATGTGTTGGAAGAATTTTGGCATGGTGTTTTAAAATTCAAAAGTCTGAAAGTGAATCTTTTAATTTAAAACCTAGTTGCTAAAGTGTTTGACGGAATGCCTGAAAGAGAAACTTCATGATTTTGTCATTTTTCTTCAGTTGGTATAACCTCAAGAAATGTGGATTTTCCCAATAGTCCTTGGTGTACTTGCGGTAAGTGATTGGTGGACAGGAACTCAAGATTTATCTTATGAAGATAAGGGCCAATATCAAATGGCCGACCTCTACTAGTGCCTTCGAAGTTCAGATCTTTGTTGGAGCTACACATTACCTTCAGAGGTTTATAACATCCCCTTTAGTTGTGGCTTCAATATTGCATGGCATAACAACCAATAATAAGAGTTTCGATCGTTAGGGGACAAGATGCA
The DNA here is from genome assembly GCA_027924585.1 of Larix kaempferi. Taxonomy (NCBI): domain Eukaryota; kingdom Viridiplantae; phylum Streptophyta; class Pinopsida; order Pinales; family Pinaceae; genus Larix; species Larix kaempferi. Next base: position 1,444,231 of record BSBM01000719.1, read on the forward strand.
ACAATTATGTTCTTTGAAAGGGCTTGGGTGCACTTTGGGATACCAGGGAGCAACATTTTGGACAAAGACACTAGATTTCTAAGCGCCTCTTGGACCACACTTTAGGAGAAGAGGGACACCAATTTGAAGAGATCTACATCTTTTTATACACAAATAGGTGGGCATATAGGAGTGGTGAACATGGCATTGGTTCATCTCGAGGGGTTACAATCAAAAGTATCCAAGAACTTGGGACGAGAATCTGATCTACATTCAACACTTTAATATTAGATCAGTGCATAGTTTCACTAGTAAGTCACCATTTTTATTGGCTTTGGATATATGCTACCTTTGCCTGTTGATGTTGTATATGGACAACATGGAGGAGAGAAGGAAGATACCACAAGAGAAGCATTAAAGGTTGTAAGATTCATTGTCAAGATTAGGTAGATCGATTTGTAAGTATAGTAGACATAGAAGAAGTCGTAGGAAAAGTACAAGGCCGGGCATGGCAAACTTAGAATTAGAAGACATTCAAGGTAGGAGGCAGAGGTAGGAGGCAGAGATTGGTTACACCTTAACAAAGAATGGTTGCTAGGTCTCTGGTAAGATAATCAAGGCTTTGCGTTATGGTCCTTTTGAAGTGTTGGAGCGTGGAGGTAATGATTCCTTATAGATTCAATGTACCTCCATACATACACATATCTTTAGTTGTGAATGCGGTAGCTTTGAAACTCTATTAACTTCAATGAATATGTATGGAGGTACATATTCAATGTACATACATGCACATATCCTTGGTAGTGAATGTGCATGCTAGGTCAGTGGAATGAGCAAATATTTCCTACCATAGAGGACTTAGCACGAGAAGCTCAGGCAAAGTTAGCAAGAGAAGTGTAGAGCTACTAGACATGGGCAGTAAGAACTCTAGCAAGTTGGGTTAAAAGGACAACTTCTAAGCAAGACCATATGGTACTCTAGGGAGAAAGTTGAGGAAATATTTTCTCATGTGCTTTAGTGAAAGCATATGGGGACCTAAATCCTCCAAAATTGGGGAGGTATGATCTGTGAAATAGATCATTCTATAATTTGTTATTTGTTTTTACTTTTTAAGTGGAAAATGGGAGCCATGGACTTGTAGGGCCCATTTTATGGGAAGATCCCATTTTGCTGATCGGGGTCCTTCCATCTCTCCAAACGATGTTCTACTACTTGAAAGCTTTGCAATGGTGCAAGAATCACCTCAATTGACATTTGTATGGGGAACTTATGCCCCCTGCTCTAGTTGAAGTATGTTTTGACCACCATAGTATTAAGTGGGTGCCACATCAAACTCCCATTACTCACATATGTGAAGCTAGTCACTTGTGGACTTTCAAAACGATTATAGAGGGGCCAAAACCCTAACTTTACTTCGGAGTTGAGGCATGCAAAAAGCCTAACCCCAACCCTAACCCTAAATGACTATCACAACATGTTACATATTGATCCGCAATGAAAGGAAATGGTTTTGTTCCTATTTTATCGATTTATCTTTGATAGATGAGCAGAGAAAAGGAGTGAGATATTATGAGCAGAACAAAGGAAGTAGAGGACCCTGTAGCAATGATTCAGAGAATAGTGTCTATTGCAACTCCATAGCGAGTCCATCTTTCTTTGCTGGGTTTTTCCATATTGGGTTTCCTAGGGTGTCTTGTGTTCATTGTGTGGATGATGTGGTCATTTTATTGTTGTAGCTTCAGTATTATTGTTTTAATTTATTTCAGTGTTTTGAGTGCTATGCTTATAATAATTCATAAATAAACATTGTATTATTAGAGGATAAACATGCAGTATTTTGCAGTGACTTGTAAGATCTGTTGTGACAAACTGTCCAGTGGAATATCCACGGCAGTTTACAGATCAGATTTGGCCTAGTGTAGATACAATTTGCAGATTGGAGATTTTGTGGACATGAAATTTGAATATGGATTGTGCTTCAATAGCCCAAAATGTGGAGATAGTCTCAACATTATGCATGTTTCTATAAATTCCTTGAAAAAAGAAATTATATTAATCATCAAACACAATTATATTTTGAATAGAGGAGGCATGCCGCACAACATCTAAAGAGGCTGTTCGAAGTAGTAGACACAACTCTGAAAATTGCTCAGAAACTGTCCATATCTTTTTGTTGGAGAGTTACCCAGTAGTTTGTTAAAGAAAAGAAAGAAACTAATAAAGACTACCATTACTGGTTACCTATGTGCCTCAGTGGATGGTAAACCCATATCTAGTCTTCAACATCTTTGTTGTCACCTTTGTGATGGTATTTTTTGAGATTTTATTTAATGGCGTTAGATGGTGGGAACTAGTGTGTGTTAAAGAGGGTCAGAGTGGCAGTGGGCTTTGAGAATCTTTAACATCAATGTGTAATAAAAGGTCACACTATGTTAAGTGACCAAGTATATATTAAAAGGTTGTCGTCAGAATTACCTAATGGTAGTTTGGTCAATTAGGTAGGACGATTACCTTATGTATGGATAAAAAGTAGCCAAACACATTGTATCAAATTACTCTATTTTAGTTAAATATGATACATCCCATTCTTGTATATTATTTTTCTATATTTTCTAGGGAGTTTTGAGTATTTTGTTGAAGCACTATTTTTTAGTATTATGCGTGTATATGCTTTAATTGTGTAATATGACGCCTTTCAATTAGTATATAAGAGCTTGCGCAAACCGATCTCCATCTACTGTGATAAATTGACCCAAGGAATTTGCAATAGCTTTAAGAAACGTTCTCACGTAAATTTTTAACTTAAGAAACGTTCTCATGTAATTTTTAACTGGCGTGTGCATTGATGAAATGGAAACATATAAATTATTGGCCTTTTCTGAAGGTAAGACAGTGAAATGCGCGCTGCTGAATGTGTAATCTTAGCATTACATAGTGGAGCGAAATAGATTAAGCATCTCCCTGGTGTAAGCTTAACTCTTTTATTTTGATAATGGCCATATGGTTTTGACAACATCTGTGTTTACTCCCCTTCTACCAATATTTTCAATTGGATGGCAGTTCCTACAGTATTATCTTCCTTGATGTTTTTTGATTATGGCTTTAGGTTTCACTGGAGCATAGTTACTCAGATATGTCTTGAAAATGCAATGACTGTTTCAGTGATGTGTTCGGTGTTGATTAATGCTATAATTTAGAGATAAATAGCAAAACAAAACCATTGTTATCAATTCTGGTCTCCCCTTTGAATTATAATTTGCGTCTTGACTTTGAAAAAGCTTACCAGATTCTGTTTGACCCAAATTTTATTTCGTATTATGAAAAAAATCGGTTTTACTTTGGACAGTTCGGTTAGTTACAGGGAGTTTATTCCCTTTAGGCCATGGGTTATGCTTTAAAAACAAGTGGTCGCGAAATATGGTTTACGTGTGGATGCTTGTGAGAAACATTCGTGGGCTAGTGTGGTTGGCTCTATGTTTTCTTAAAATGTTATGTCAGTTGATCCTATTTTGGCCCTAATTATATTGATTATTATCTTCCTTTTTGGCCAGGAAAATGGCGGAACCTGTTTTGGCTCTAATTATATTCATTATTATCTTCCTTTTTGGCCAGGAAAATGGCGGAACCTGTTTTGGCTCTAATTATATTCATTATTATCTTCTTTTCTGGCCAGGGGAAATGGCAGAAATTATCAGCACTTTGTGTGAACTTCATAGGCCCAGAATTTCCGTGGACATTGAAACAGGAAATATGCACAAACTGGTAAGCATATGTATGCTATGCCATAAAATGTGCAAGTGTCTATAAAAGATTAACATTTGTCTTCAAATGTTAAGGTTGTGGCCACAAACATTTTCATCCTGAGGTTATGGTTGCTTCAATCCCCGAAGTTTTTAAAGATTATGCTAGTAAAAGCCCTTCAAGAATTGTGAAGAAAGCGAGGTACTGAATTTCGAAGACACTGCAAAATTTTGCTTTTTAAGGCCGATATTACTCACTTTCCCTTGGAAGTAGGTGGACAGTCTCCTGGGCATGGACAGTGGTGGCATTGTGTTAATTTGGTGTTTGGGAGTTGGGATCGTTAGCTTGCTCCTGTTCAATGATTCAGATTTGGAGCATGTATTTTTCACTACATTGGGTGTAGTTAATTACAGTGCAAGGATGCTATGTATTTTTCACTACATTGGGTGTAGTTAATTACAGTGCAAGGATGCTATGTTCAATGCCCTTTTACGTAAAATGTTGGCAATTTTGCATGTTCCTCTTCCGATATATGTAGAGAAGGCTCTTGTATCCCCAGAAGCGAAATATATGAAATTTCAGGAATGAAAAGATAATAATGCTTTGTGGTATCTGTGACATTAAATTTATTAGCAGTCCATGCAATTGGCGAGATACGCACATGCACTCAGGGTAACAACTATGTGACTAAAATGATCATCACCATAAGTACATGTACTTGTCCTCGTAGTATGATAATGATGTAGCGTTCAGAAGAGGTATTACGCAGAAACACACACAGCTCACTATAATGTGGTGGTCTGCCTTGTCAACAGACGATTTTAATTTGATCATTTAATTGTTTACTGAATATTTCAGATGTCTGTAGTGATAAGAAATATTGCTGTGTGGTCTCTCTGATTTATTGAATGCATTATTAGCAATCCATGTAATCGGTGAGTTACTTGCATGCACGGAGGGTGGTACCAATAATGTGACTGAATTATCAGCGCCATAATTACATATACTTTTGATGTAAATGTGGTAGCATTCAGAAAAAAAGTATGGAAACTGGTCAGAAAGCTCACTATATTTTGAAGTTCTGAATTATCAATTGAAGATGTTAGTTTTATCATTAATGGGACCGAAGTTTTAGGCAATGAATGTTGTCATGTTTTGTTGCTTCAAGGTATCCTTATTTATCAATCATTATTGATTAGCTAAGGATAATGCATTAATGTGACATTTTATTAAATGATAGGAGGCTCAATAAATGAATGTTTGGATTCTATTGCTACATCATCTTTATTATACATCAATTCTCATTGACTAAATTAATAGAAAATGATATCCAATCAATTCTCATTCAGTATCAGTGAATGATATCTAATCCATCTGGTTTTAAATAAGCATAAATGGCTAAATACAAAATGGGAATGATATCTAATCTATCTGGTCTTAAATTAGCATAGATGATTAGATACAAAATGATTTTCATTCCATTTCCGTTTAGGGTGAGTATGTGCAGTCCATCCTGATTAAAATGAGTCTCCATTCAGAATAAGTGAAATGCTATTCGATCCATCATTTAAAATAAGCTTCACATAATGATATCCAACCCATCTAAAACGAGCGTTCCATTCAGACGTGGTGAATGATGTCCCATTCATTCATGTGAGCTTCTCATTTAGAATCCATTGAGGTACATTTCTCATTAATATGGGAGTATGAATGAAAATAGATTTAAAATCACTATATATTCCGTTTATCATGTGAGCTTCTCATTTAGAATCCATTGAGGTATATTTCTCACTAATATGGGAGTATAAATGAAAATAGATGCAAAATCATTTCATATAATATATTGGTATTTAACAATTTTCTTCTATTTGAATGAAGTATCTTTGGCAAATGTTATACACATGTACAATAGCAACTAGATTGGGCTCACCCACACTCGAATCTCAATCAAACTGTAATCATAGACCAGACATGAACTTTAATTTGAAACAATTTCTTTGAACTAATTGAGCTAACTGATATATATATATATATGTGTGTGTGGTAAAGTTAATGTGAGGTTATATATATGTATATGTGGTAAAGTTCATGTGAGGTTATATATATGTATATGTATATATATATGGTAAAGTTCATGTGAGGTCTATGATTACAGGTTGATTGAGGTTTGAGTGTGGATGAGCCTTGTCTAGTTGCTATTGTGTTTGGTGGTTGAGTCTCTATTTGCGAGGTATTCCTTGAGAAAAAAAGGAAATAATTTCACCCCACCTTCAGATAAGTGAAAAAGATGATCAATGAAATATTTTCATCCCCAATTGGTTTATCAATGGACCACATGTTCATGTGATATATATATATATATAATCATGGAAATGGCACTTTGTTAAGTATTGGAAAAAGCTTGAAATGTTTAATTGTACCTCACTTTGAATCATATTCGAGATTACTCACACAAGGTTCCATACCCACCTTGACCTTAAACTCGTCACTTTTCACATGCATCCTTCTTTGTGCCTAACATGGTGGACCATCCTTGACACTTGCTAACTTTGACACCCTACTTGATGCCCAACAACACTTATTGGTGATTGACGCCTTTCCTAACCTTGGGGAAAATCTACCCATTTTACTTCACAATACAAACACTTCTCACCTTGCCAACCCTACAAATACTACTTTGCAATACAATCTAACTAATCCATCAATGCAACAACAAGAGGAAGGTAAGAAATTTGGAACCAAAGTGCATGCAAAAATAAGTGGAAAAGAAGGTAGTGATAAACTTCAGTCTATTCAAAGATAGGGGTACTCTATACATGAAAAGCACAATCAATGGAGGTTTCCATGCTTCTAGATTCAATGAAACATGGTATATAAACGATCAAAATGCACATGGGAGCATGTGTTGGGCTATAACCCAAATATTTAGATGGCGGCTCAAGGATACAACACCTTTGTTTCACCTTTGTTTTCAACTTGACAATAGATAAACAAAGGATTCTAATGGGCAGTCCTTGGTTTTGGGAAATACAATACTAACCATGTTTAGATGGTGCATGGGTTTGACCCTATCTAAGAAATGCCCAACTTGCCCTTGGAATTTTGGGAACCAACCATCTTCAAAATCATATCAAATAATGTGGGAACTTAACTCAAAACCAATCCAAAAGCAAGAAAATGGAAGAGCACCTCAATCATAGTGATATTTGTGGAAATGGATATCTCCCAAGGTTTACTAGACATGATACTTATTGAGACGGGGGACAATGGAGACCTGCAATGTTTGGTCTACAAGAACATGGTATTTAGGGGCACACATGGCTATTCTTATGGCCCATTAAAGATCGCTTATCCATACAACAGGTACGCAAGATGGATGAAGGAACACACTTGGTGACAAATCCCCTTGGACTTTGGGGCATAAACACACTAGGTATCAATTGAAAAAAGAAAATACAAATTGCGGATTAATATAGAGGAACCAGAAAACCCCAAGCCCAAGAAGAGGTGGATGAGATCATGGCTCGCACATTGTCTAATGAAAATAAAATATCACCTCTTATCTATTGCAACCATGGTCCACATGAGGCCACTAAACCCATGCGTTTACCCAAATCATATATAAATTAAATGGAATAGGAGGCATACCCTTTAAAAGCCCCATAAAGTTAGAACGTACCAGTGGTTCTATGCCTTCCCCATTCGTTGCGCATCATCTATGCTAGGTCACAAGGAAGGGAGGCACATCAACACCATGGTGGTCTAGAAGCATCCATGGACATCACATGAGCACCATCCAAAGATAGGTGCCCACTAGAGATAGGTGCTCACTACTTTCACATGCTTGCAAAATGCATAAATATAAGTTCTACAAGGAAGACAAGTAACCACATCCAAGGCCCTTAGCATAGTAAGTCTTGGAGGGTTTACAAAATGCTTTTGCTCTCCTTCAATATAATAATAATAATAATAATAATAATAATGATCTATTTTTAAGGTCACAACCTAGCCATACACCAATTTTGGGTATGAGACCCCCTTGTTTGTGGGACAAGGCTCCCCCTTACATGCAGGGATTTGACTGCTAAAGTCTACATAGATGTACATACCCTACCCCCCTTCGGATCAACTCGAAAAACAAAGTCCTTGAAATGTTTGATTTTCAAAATGTCCCATGCCTCCTACTTATACAAGGGGACAATATACACAGACTAAGAGGCCATAAATTCTCTCAAGAAGCATATATGTTAGGCCATAAATTCTCTCAAGAAGCATATATGTTAGGCCATAAATTCTCTCAAGAAGCATATATGTTAGACAAGGTTGATTGGTAGTTAGCAAGATGAGAGTACTAATTATGGGTTGAAACTCTTCATTGGTTCTTATGATCTTTGTTACTTATTTCTCATTACATCCTTATGTCCTTCAACTCACTCAATATTGACTTATATATCCTCAACATCTATGGCCCATCACATGGAAGGAAATCCTTTCGAACAACACTAGAAACCACTTGCATTTTGTCAATGCCTTACCTCATTTTGGAGTTCAATTTCCTCATACAAAATTAAAAAATCTAGTGCTCTCTTACCTGATTGAATGCATTCGCTTATTGTTTTCTAAACATCCTAGAACAAAATAAACTAGTGGATGATGAGTCAATTGTTGTTTTTTGTGTAAATTCGTTGCGTAAATTTGTTAGATCTTAGTGTGTGTTCAGTTATTAATTGCAATAAATTATTAGTGATTGTAAATCGAATTTGGGATCGAGTAAAAATTAACATGGTATCGGAGTAAAGATCAAAACACGAAGATGGTGTTGTAGGAGGAGCTCATAAGCACCGAGATGTCCAAGACTGATACTGTAGCTTCTTATCTCACTAGGATCACACAAGTTCATGATAAGTTGGCAGGAGTTGGGGAGAAAGTGACAAATCCATAGTTGGTGAGGATTTCCCTAAATGGCTTCATTAAGCCATGGGCACCTTTGTCAAAGACATCGTTGCATGGGAGAATCTCCTTGATTGGGAGAGGTTATGGGATGATTTCATCCAAGAGGAGATTCAGGAGGAGTCTCTATCTTGAGGCCAACTTAAGAGGATGATAAGGAGAATGTTGCTCTTGCCAGTCAGGAAAAGAGGAACAAGAACACTATAGGGTCAACTTCACAGAGAGTGAAGTAGAAGGACTGGAGCAAAGTCAAGTGCTTTGTGTGCCACAAGTGTGGCCATTATGCTTCACAATGTCTAGAACGAAAGAAAGAGAAGAGCATGTCTCAATAGGTAGTAGCAACTGCAGAAGCTCAACTTGATGAGTTTGCTGAGAAGTTTGAGAAATATTTCTCATTAGTCTTGTATTTTTGGCATAGATTTCGATGGTTTATGGTTCGTGGATAGTGGGGTTGGTTGTCACATGATGGGGACACATGAGTTGTTCATCAGTTTGTCAAGGACAGACCCATAATTGCCTATGGAGCTTGGCACTCATGCAAGTGTGTTGTGAAATGAGTTGGAACCATAAGGTTTCAACTAGAGTGATGAGCCTATTTGGAGGTGACAGACATGTTGTATGTATTAGAGCTCAAGATGAGCTTGGCCTCAGTCTTAGTATGGGATTGTGTTCCAGGATGGATAGGTACTCATATGGTCAGAGCGAGCTACCCATGATGCAATAGTGATGCTTGGTGTCAAACGGGTTGAGTTGTACTTGTTGCTCGGTCAACCTGTATGTTGGTCCAAGGGGATCTTGGGTCGAGGATTGATGTCAGTGATGGAGGTTAAGGAGTAGAAGACATCAAAGGGTGTGCAGATTTCACAAAATTCCAGTATGAGGAGTGAAGCTTTAGAAGGGAAGAGGGAGTTGGCCCCTTCCAGTTTTTCCAGTACTGTCAAGACCAATTGGTATGCCCTGACATTGATGGATGCTCAAGAACATATAGAGATTCCTCAAAGCATGGTTAGGATGAGTAGATCTTCAGAGCATATTCCAAAGAAGGTGGCAGGGAAGTCTTCCAGTTCAAAGGCATCAAATATAAAAACATATGATGTGGTGGTATTGGAGATAGATCTAGGTGGAGGTTCTTCTAGAAGTACCTTCCACGCTAAGAGGGAGTATTAGTTTTTGTAGCACGGACAAGTACTTCTACATAGGTTAGGTGTCAGGCATGCATGAGTCGTTCATAAGACCTCTCTAGGAACTTGCCTGAGAGGGCACGTGACTTTTATGTTATAATGGCTAAAAAAGGAATCCTAAGGAGAGGAGGACACACATAATGAGCAAGTGAGATCTCACTGAGAGGGTGGAGACGGACTTCCATCCAAGTGTGGAGAGTAGTTGTCGAGAAAAGGATCAAGGGGCAGTTGAGGGTTAGCAACCAACAAGATCGAAGGATTGATCTTGAGCTGTGAAGGGTAGCATTGCTGTGATTGTATTTTCCTCAGTGGGCCATTATTCTAGGATGAGAGCCCCTGATTTTTATAGTTAATAAAAATCATATGTTTACTGTTTTTTCCCTAGTTGGGATTTTCCAAGGTAAACCTAAGTGTCAGATGTGTGAATGATTTCCTGTGTTTTTCCACTGCGTAAATTTGTTAGATCTTTAGTGTGTTTTCATTTAATAGTTGCAGCAAATTATTAGTGATTGTAACTCAGATTTAGGATCAAGTAAAAATTAACATCAGTGACATTGGAGCCCACTTAGATGAATCATAGAAGGAGTCAAAATGGAACTCCAACCCTTGGATTAGTTTTTGATCATGGAAGCTCTAATCATACAAATAGGTGCATACAAAACAACTACCTTGAAAGAGGTTATGTTTGATCATAACCCCATAACCCACCCCCCTCAAATTCAATCCAAACTTGGTCACATGCTTGGTATTCTAGGACCTCATTAAGGAAATTTGGGTGCCATTGTTGGTGGAACTCATATAGTGAAACATGATATGCTTTCAAAGGAACCTAATACTGGTAAAAGGTTTGTCTAAGGTATGGTCCTCGGCCACTGTCCAAGTAGGGAGAAGTAGATGTCCTATTAGTGGAAGGAAGGGTTAACCATATTTTTGAATCATATAATGGGGAGGACTTTAAAGAGGAAGCTTTACTTGAACTAGACTCCTTGGAAAAATAGAAAACCTATATGATGGCACAACATGAAGCAAAATGGCACATGAAGTAAAAGTTACATGAATGAGGGAGCTCCTTGGAAAAATAAAAAACTCGTATAATGGCACAATATGAAGCAAAATGGCACATGAAATGAAAAGTTACATGAATGAGGGAGGCAGACGACAACATAGTTCTTTCATTGACATGCAATGATGCATAGAGAAAACAACACCATACAGAAAATATTTGATGATATGGGAGGAATGCATGGTTTTCGACACAATCTTTAGAGCAATTGTTGTCCAGTACATGAATGCCTATACTAAACCACCAAGAGAAAATAACATATATATCATCATTGTTGCTTCTTTCTTTGATTGTAGGTTAGATGAGGAAACAAATGAAGTTTTGATGACGCATGTCTTGAAACAAGAATTGGTGGTAATTTATTAACCCTTCCAATTGAACAAGACACCAGGGCCAGATGGGTGCCCGCTAGAGTTCTACCTTGGATTCTAGAATCAAATTGCAGATTATAATTTACTTGTGATAGTGGGTGAATCTTGTCACTTAGATAAAATACATACCCCGCTCAACACCACTTTCATTACAAATATCCCGAAAATGGAAATCCCACTTGTTTTGAACACCACTATTTATGGATCAAAGTGCGGATTATGGAATCCTGTAGCTTAGTTAAAATACATACTGCTTTCGATAACAATTTCATTACAAATATCTTGAAGAATGGAAATCCCACTTATTTTGAACACTACTAGTCCATATCCTTATTTAATGGTGTATATAAAATCATATCAAAAATCATTGCAACGAGGCTCAAACCCATTCTATTTGTGCATATTTATCCCAAACAAATGCTAAAGATAAACCTCTCAAAGGATTTCAAGTGAGTGATTTGACTATATCTGAAACTTATTCTCAAATAGGGGGTTTTCCTTGACTTTCATTAATTAGATAGAAAATTGTTACCAATATGTGTCCTATGTTATCCTCATTAATGGTTGTCTCACCCTTTTTCACACCCAATGTGGGTTTTGAAAATGTTGCCTACTCTCCCCACATCACTTTCTTATCACCACTGAAGTACTCTACCATCATGTGAAACACAAGCACATGAATGGACACTTCTATGAGATCAAAATATCTAATGGCATCCACATCACACATATTATATTTGTGAATGATATCTCTATCTTTGGGAATGGCACAATTTAGGAAGCAAAGTGCTTTGATCACATCTTGAAACTCTTCTCAATCACCAAGATGGAAATCAATACATGAAATCTTCCACCTATTTTCATTACATTCCTAAGGGCCTCACAATATCATTTAGATGTTCCCACCCCGTTCCCTCCAAACAATTGATGCATGTATAAACTACTTTTGTTTCTATTTGAAACCAAAGGCTTACTAATTTAAGGATTGAAGGGTGGCTCTTTGAAAAAATGAAAATTTGGATTAGCATGTGGTATTACAAATGAATCTCCCTTACTTGAACAATGGTTTTGATAACAAGCATGTTGGAGGCTATTCCAGTGTATTGGTTGTTTTTGACAGTTGTTTCGACCTAGAGAATCACTAATATTAGAAAGCTATGTATAAAATTTCTTTGGTTTGGAAACAAGGAGATGAGAAGCATACCCTTGATAAAATGGGAAATCATCTACATACCCAAATTAGAGGGCGGAAGGGGCCTAAATGACATGAAGGTTTTCTCCAAGTCATTGGTAGAAAAGGGAGTATGTGGATTAACTATAAACTAGAAATTACCCCTAGTAGTGCAAAGGGATGTTGTAGAAAAATGCGACATGTTAAAACGTAATCTACATTATAGAGGAGGAATGTATTTGGACCATACTTTGTTTCAAAGACAACTAATAATAATTGCACCGATTTAATCAATAATATTTAGCTTAAAATTGAATTAAGTGTAAGTGATCGCATAAATACTTTAAATTGAGTTAAGTGGAAGTGATGAAACATATCTCAAATTAATGTGTTGCAAAAGATACATCAAAAGACCATTGAAATATACGAATATCATACGTAAAATCACAATATGAGATCTTGCATAGCCATAACATATCCTCACAAACTTTGAAGTCGAAAGGACATGGGATTTTCCATCTTTTGACATTTTTCTATGATTTTTCCATCTTCAAACATTATCACATAAGTTGTAAGACATCATATTTTTTATTTAAACATTGTAATATAATTTGTGAGGAATATTCATTAAACAAAATGTAAAGCAAATCTCATGAATAACATCTTTGGGACACGCACTAGCTTTCCAAATCACATACCCCATTGTAAAATTACTTCCCACTCTTTATTCTCACAAACACATTACTTCCCACAATATTTTTTTGACCGCAAAACAAATTTTCACTTGATTTTGTAAAATGGCATCCCAATCCAATTATTGTAAGAGAATAATCAACTAATCACAAAAATTAAATGCCTTTGTTTTGATTTGAACACCATTAAATTAATAAAGGTTGCAAATCCTCTTCTCATCTTTGTTGTGTTGTCTTTTTTTCTTATTGTCTAAGCAGTGACACATTTATTAATGTCTTTATTAGAGGCCAACATTGTCACTTAGGTGAGAGTTGGACTAAGGATGCCAACCATTAATATTTTTTGGCATAGTATTACAAAAATATGGAGAATTTGGGGATTGATTTTCATGGTTGTTGCTAAGCCATGCAAAGGGTTTTGATTTGGATTCTTTAACACAACTCCATATAGAGCTACAATTCACGTAGCTTCCATTATATCATTCGGATTTTCCTCCATGTTCCTTACTTCATAGAACATTGGTTCATTGTAATGTAAAAACAATCACATTGTAATAGAGGAAATAACGAGTAATATAAATAGTCATTTTCAAAGATAATTATAACTAGTGGAACAAAGATAATCATAATAGGAGGTAATCACGAATGTAGATCCATCTTAAGTCATTTCTAATGATAATCATAACCCGTGGAACACAAACGGTGTAGGAGGTAATCACCAATGCAGATCCATCTTAATATCAAAAGTTAATATAGATACATCTTAATTAATATAGAAAATAAGAAGCATAGACACATACAAATGATGTAGATGCTTACACACCCATTACATATAAACCTTGGGTTGGGATATCGTACACAAAAACATGTAACTGGTTTAATTTACTTCAACTATCAGTAAATACAATTTTTTTTGTCATAATTTAATCTACTTTATTTATCTTTATTTGTAAATTTCATACTAATTATATTCTATAGAATAAATATTTCCACATTTCCAATCTTAAATATAAATGTCTAAAAAAATTGTGTAAAAATTATATTATGTATAACATGCATTTAGAAATTCAAAAATAAATGTGAAGATAATCCTCTCTCATCTATTTTATTGCAATATTTTAGGAAGGGATATCTCTAATAATCATAATTTCAATGTTAAACATAAATGTAGAAAGATATTGTAAAGAAATTATATTTTAAACTTGAAATACTTCATAATCATAATTTCAATGTTAAACATAAATGTAGAAAGAGATTGTATAGAAATTATATTTTAAACTTGAAATACTTCATAAATGTGAAAATACTTCTTGTTCCATTTCTTTTCTTGCTTTTTCGGAAGTAATAACTGTTCCATCTTTTTTGTTTTTTAAGGAAAAAATAACTCTAGCAATCATGTTTGTTTTGTTTTTGTTTTTAATTGAAATGATTACTTTGTATTATAAAAATTGAAAGGATCATCTTCAAAGATATACTGGACTAATTCAAAATGTATCGAATAGAGCTGCCCATAGAAAAGCCAATATCTATTACAGTCATTCAAACTTGAAAATAACTTCAAAAATATTATCTAATATTGTACTATATATTTTATATTTTGACAAACTGTTCGAGCAGTTTTTGACAAAAATTAAACATAAAACCTGGAAATTAACTAGAGATGTTTTCGCTTTCCATAACCAAGTCTACTAGTTCTTCTTCATCACTTCTATCTGAGCTAGAAGTGTTCCCATATTCTCTAGGGTCTTCATCAACACACTGGCTTGAGCTTGAAATGTTCACGTCCACATAGATGGTTTTCATAACTAAGTGGCCATCAGAATGATTTTCATCTTAATTCTCGTTAATCTTGGACTTTTTTCTTGTAATAATATGTTCTTGATGCTTGGCCAAGGTCTTTGAAATCGCTTACACTTGTGCATAAAAAGCACGAACCACATCATCAAGACGAGCATCTATCCCAAAAATAAAACTTGCAATTTGCTAAGAAGTTTGTTTTATTTGATTAAGTCGACCATCTAGAATGGGAACATGAGCAATTAGCTACTGAAAAATCGCTATCAATTCTTCCATTTGGTCTTTCATCCATCTCTATTGACGATGCATATCGAAAATACTAGCTTTTGTAAGTGAGATCCTCTATCTTTTTTTCCAACTCCGTTGATGCAATACAATCTCAAATCTATTCAAAAGAACTAATTCCTATATGAACCTGACCACTTCAGCTACTCAATATAAATTCAAACTACATTCACCCCAGCCAAGTCCCGTATACTACTCCACATGACAAACCCAAATCTCCTTTGAACAATCTAAATTTCTGCCAGCCCAATTGTTATATAGTCTAGTCCCTTCTTCCCAACCACTACATATAACGAACATAAAATCTAATCTCCATTCAACACATCCAACAATAGAGGATTGAACCCCCAATGAAAATGACGAAATTAATTTTTCCTCACAAACCCCAGTATCCTAGACCTTCCAAACAAACGAGAGAGCAGAATCCAAACAAATCAAGCAGGGAATTACCCATATCTGAAGCTCCTCACTGCTAGAACTATCTACGTCAGGAATCCTATCTCCCTGTGCACTAGAGAAGGCATACACATCCATTTCATTTTACACCACCATTCCATAATTAAAATCCACACAAGACCTACTTCCTCCAACTTGGCTCCCAAAATGTCAAAACTGAGACAAAGCACTCTCACAACTCACTGGATGTTGAAGCCGAGACAGAGCACCCCCTGAACAGAATAAAACCTCTAGATAAACTGATTGTCTCTGGACGCCCGAGGTGAAATACCATATGTGAAAACAAGGAGTCTCTACGAAGATTCATAAACCTAAACACCTGGAAGCCTCCACATGGTATGATGCATTAAAGTGACCATTAAATCAACCTTCTGTCGTTTGATATATTTAATGCTTGATAGGACTTCCTTCTTGATATTGGAGAAAATAACAGCTTGCATAAGGACCACTAGGGGAGCCCACATGATAATGTTTGGACCCCATTTTTTTTAATACCGCCGTGAGGTATTACCCCTGCCTCCTTATCTAATTTGTCTGCCATAGCTTTATGTTCGTGTCGAACATGATAAAATTGGATCTTCGGGATTTGTTGAAGAAGACCAAGAATACACTTATGGAGCCTACCTACTATTTGATCCGCAATTTCCCGTCGATGCCCAGTTTAAGAAATGATAAGGAGAGATTATCCTATCACCACTAGCAATTGAATTCCAAGATTAATTGATTCTTTCAATCCTAGATATAGAGTGTAGCGTTCCGCTTGATCACTAGAACTTTTTCCTAGGCCACATTCAAAATTTGAAATCGCATTTCCACCAGAGTAAAAAATTACCCCCCTACACCTGCCTCCCCAGGTTTTTTTGTTGGTGGTGTTATAAACATATATTTTGTCTAAAAAGACTAAATAGATTAGATTAAAAATATACATGATATATAATATGTTATACTTGATTTAATGTTATCTATAGTATCTTCTAATTTATAAATATTAATATCATCAAAATCTTTTCAAAATGAAAAAAAAAAAACATAAACAAAATATATTTTTCTACTTGAGTTATTATTCAATTAGTTCAAATCACTTTATCACATATGACATGTGTTATATTATGAGACCTATCAATGTGAACTGATATTTGTATAAGCTAGTTATAACATGTTAGTTTGTGTAACACCCTTGGTTTGCAACCCCTTGTCTAATGATCGCTATATGTAACTATTGTTTATGAATGCTTGCAAGTTTGAAGATATTGTATTTTTTCAATTATTAATATTAAAATCTACAACTTTCTGTGTTGAAGTGGTATGCTAAAGAGATCGTGGACTCATATATTCACCAAAGACAGTAAGGGGGTTAAAGTGTCCTAGGGGGAAATTATGCCATGACCTTATGGTATCCTTTAGACCCTTATAATATCCTAAGTCTTAGCTAAGTCATAATCTCATTTAAATGAATTGAGACTTACTGTAAAATCATAATTGTGATATGAGTGGGATTAAAAGATAATGTTTAATTAAAAAAAGGAAACATGGGTCTCTTGGAGAACCGAACTGGTTCCATCTTGCCATGCATTAAACTAATGCATGCCAAAGGAGATTCATTCCTTCATCCTGGTGAGAATCCATGACTACATTGACCCATGCCTGTGGAGAGTCAGAGAAAAGAGGGGGAGTGCTTTTGGTTCGTGGAAGAAAATCTTGGTATTGAATGTTGAGTTAGAGAACCCAATTATGATTATGAGAACCCAAGTTCTAAGTTTGGTATTGCTGAAATTGTATCCATTTTGTCCTTTGGCCATTCCAGTGAAATTGAAAATGGTGTAGGCATCTAACTTGGTGGAATTCTGATCATTGAGAACAATGATGTATCTCACTATTGTGCTTTTCAGAATGAAACCGAGGAGGTGAAATGCACTGTTTGGTATGAATTTGGAGTTAAGTCAATTTCTTTTTTTCCAAAGTGTAAAATTCATAAATTTTGGGTATGGTGAGATGTTTGTCTGGTGAATGCATGAGTCTTAGCTCAGGGGTGGCATTTTGCTGAGAGGTTAATGAGAAAAACTGTCTACGGTTGGGTGGAGTGTGCCTCACACACAACCAGTTTCCCATTTCAAGTATTTTTACATATAAGTTTTTAAATCCTGGAAATGATGTTTTAATTTCTCAGTAATATCTATTTGATGAATGGTAAACAATTGCCATGGTTCCCGTTTTAAGTTCTGAATTTTGGATATAAACAACGAGTTCATACATTGCTTGGTTGAATTCCTATGTATGGAATGAGTGCAAGTTTACTCTGCGATAAGCTTGATAATAATGCATAAATTACACAAATGAAACTAAATTTTTATGAATGCCCATTCTTTAATTAAGTCGAAGTCTAGGAAATTTATTTCCTCTAGTAATTGCTATATATTTATTCAAATGATTCAAAGTTTAAACTCTTATTTTCCATATAATTGGAAGAAAATAGTTCTTAAAGATTTAATTGGAATGTTTGAAATAATTAATCAAAGAAGTCTAAATGATTATGTCGAAGATGGGCTTGATCCATTTTTGCTTAATAGGTAAATTGTAAACAATTACCATGTGCTAAGGTTTGTTTATTGTGCTTGTACTGAATGGCAATATTGTTTTTGAAAACCATAGGTAGATTTTGCTTGTTCGATTTACAATTACCATGTGCTAAGGCTTGTTTACTATGCCTTGCATTGAATAGTATTTTGTATTTAAAAACCTTTTTCTTATTCAAAGATATTTAAATGTTTATGTCAAAGTTTAAATTCAACCTTGTTTATTGTGCCTTGCATGGAACACTATTATGTATTTAAAAACCACAGGATGAATTTGCTTATTCAAAAGAAGTTTGAATGTTTACGTGGAAGTCTAAATTCACCCTTGTTCATTTTTACAAATACCATGGGCCAATAATGAGTGGTATTTGTTTTTATTTTACAAGAATCAGAATCGTATGGGTTGCACACGAAATACCATGGGTTGAATTAGTAAGGAATTTGTCATTACATTCCATGCATTGGAAATATTGATAATTGTTAACCTAATTAATTTATGTGAACGCTACTGTAGTTCCTAAGATAGTTTGTGACTGCGCAGTTCTTACTGCACAGTAAGTTTAAATGAATATGTTGGAATATTGTTTTTTCTTGTCATAATAATATGGAAATGACCTAACTTGAAAATTGTCTATGTATGTAGCTATAACTTCCTTTGTTCCATTTATGTGAACCATACTGCGTAGTTCCTATGAAAGTTCTTCTTATTGTGCAGTTCCTAAGATAGTGTTTTACTGTGTAGTTCATTGTACAATTTTTATTGTGCAGTTCTAAATATGTGACACATGGAAATACTTATGCTTCTGCAATTATGCTTAAAATTGTTATATATCTATGCATGTGAATATGGGTTTCACACAATATTTTAAGTTTTCGGTAAATGTTTATATTTATTATGCATTTGTTATAAGAATGCATATAACCACTATGTATCTAACATTTTAGAAAAAAAATTAGTGTATTTCAAGTTTAGAATAAAGACGCTAAATATTTATATTTATTATACATTTTAATAAGAATGCATATAACCACTATGCAAGTAACATTTCAGAAAAAAAAAATATTGTGTTTTAAGTCTAGAGTAAAGAAGGATGCCTTAATTTGTTTACATTGTATTTTTTGTTATAAGACTATTATATTATGAAAAACAATATTCGCATAAGTTTGTTATAACATGTTAGTTTGTTTACATTGTATTTTTAGTTATAACATGTTCGTTGTCATAGTTATTTTTTATTTTTTTATTTTAATATGAAATCTATGAATGTAAATCAATATTTACATAAACGAGTTATAAGATGTTAGTTTGTGTACATTCAATTTATAGTAGAAATTCTCATAATTATATTATTCTTGAAGAGACCTTAATGGTAAAAGGGATCGATGAACCATTTTTTTAACTATAACGTTTACTTTATTAATGTAAAGTAATGTTATGAGAAAGAGCATTATCATTGGATTTCTCGGTTCATATGTGAAAATTTTGAATTACATTTATAGAATGAGTTTAGATTCAATTAAGGATGTGACTTTTGGTTTGAACATTGTTCGTAGAGTGATGACTAAGCAGTATATCAACTTAGATCTAAATCTTAGGTGCTCCTTGAATAGTTCCTTGAGTGCAATATCTGAGCCACCTAATCCTAAGCTTTAAAGTCTCTAGTTTAAGTCTCATATTTATCTTTTACTTTGTATTATTCTTTTTTGTTTATGTCCGACATAATATTTATTACTTTTTGTTTACTTTGTATTATTTTGTTACTTGACAAACACTTGACAAAGTGGACACTCTAAAGTCTCATATTTACTTTTTACTTTGTATTAAAAGTAAAAAGTAAAGTCTCTAGTTTAAGTCTCATATTTACTTTTTACTTTGTATTATTCTTTTTTGTTTATGGCCGACATAATATTTACCACCTAATCCTAAGTTCTAAAATCTCTAGTTTAAGTCTCATATTTACTTTTTACTTTGTATTATTCTTTTTTTGTTTATGGCTGACATAATATTTATTACTTTTTACTTTTTATTATTCTTTTTTGTTTACTTTGTATTATTTTGTTACTTCACAAACTCGACAAACACTCCACACATGTTACAAGATCTCCCTCATACTGGGCAGAGCGTATGCTTTCTTTTATATATGTATATGTATATATTATATGTTTAATTTAATTATAATTATATTATATTTTTTCGAATAATAAAATTATAATTAAAATTATATGTTTAATTTAGTTATAATTATATTATATTTTTTTGAATAATAAAATTAAAATTAAAATTAATAATGTAATATAAAATTTATTTTTTTCAAATTAATAATTAATAATTACTAAATCAAATAACATTTCAAATTAATTTAATAATCAATCATTAATATATTTTATAATATTTTAAAAATAATTATTAATGATTAAATACAATAATTTTAACAACTATACCATTAATTATTTTGCTTTATATGGTTTGAATAAGAAACAAACAAGTTAGTGGGACTCGGCGGGGTGCAGACTGTCTCCGTAAAGAGATAGGCTCATCTGGACTGGCAACTCTGTGACAGGAGAAATTACGGTGAAATCCGCCTATCATGCACTCATAAAAGACAGATGTTACTTCTCGCAACAATGGTGGTTCAAACACATTTGGGAATGGAATATTCTGCTGAGGTATAAGTGTTTCATTTGGTTTGCAATGCTCAGTAGACTGAAGACATGGGACAATCTTATGAGGATGGGTTGGATTGGCCCCAGCTTATGTTCTTTATGCAAAAAAGCCGTGGAAAATTCCCACCATCTCCTTGTTCTCTGTGATTTTACTAGGAAGCTGTGGAATAATGTTTGTTCTATGCTGAATATAGATCAAGCGTGGGGACATGAAAGCTTTGACATTTGCACCCTCGATTGGATCAGAAAATGCATAGAACATTTCTTGCTTCCTGTTGTCATTTCATGGTATATTTGGCACTCGAGAAACAAAGTAATATTTGAAAATCTGAAGCCGAGTTTGCAGAAAACAACTTTTCAGGTTATTAATGTGTATTAGTCTTTTTCCAGTGAACATAATCCTGTGAGCATACAAAAAATCAGTATATTTGATCCTAAGTTTATAAGTCCTATTCTCTTCTTCGACAGAGCAACTAGAGACGGGATCTGTGCTGTAGGTGGTGCTATCTTCTTAAATCAGTTTCATTATTTTTCGTTGCGGCTAAACTATGGTAGAGGCACAAATATGAAAGCTGAGTTGATGTCTCTTTGGTGTGTTTTAAAGGTATCTAGTGTCTTTGGGATAGATGATTTGCAAATCTTTGGAGACTCTAGGGTTACAATAAAATGGGTGCGGGGAGAATATAATTTAAAATTCATTTCACTAATTCATTGGTGCAAAAGGATCAAATCAAAATTGTGTCTTTTCAGGAATATATCACTGGAACACATTTACATGCAGCACAATTCCCTGGTAGATAAACTCTCAAAATAGGCCCTGGAGGGTGAGGAAGGTATGTTAGTCTGGGAAGAAATTCAAGACTCTCATGTTTGCGATATGGGTACCAGGAGGTTGTTTGATTGCTCCTTTTTTGACTGGATCTGTTTTTTACTTAATGTTAGTTTTTTTGTATATTTTGGAAAAAGCTCTATCTTATGAACTGGGATGTATTCACTGACATGTTAGCAGTTCTTTTTGGAGATTACTCAGTAGGTGGGCACAATAGGTCTATTTGACTATGATGTTATCTACTCTTGGTCTTACTAGACAAGAACAATTTTGTACTATTTGATTCTTAATTGAATATCAATGGTATGTTTTTTTCCGCTAGAAAAAACTATGAATATTTTTATCATAAATTTTAAGCTTATTGTAATATTGAAAATCATATAAAAGTAAGTAGTTTATTAGGTTGTATAAGATGATGAAACTTAAAATTTTTATCATAATTTGATATATTATGTAAATTTTGATTCCTTCAAATCAATTTGTTAAACCATAATTTTGTTAAAACATACAATTTACACTTAACCTATCCCAAACACACTATATTTTTGGGATATTTATACCATGTTATATTGTATTGAATTGAAATCCAATTAATTTTATATTGTGTTAGTGTTTTAAGTTCTTAGATGGTTGATGTGATATTTATAACCAACATAGATCCATATTAAAAGGGGATCTACCAAGTGCCGAGAGGGATCAAATCTCTCAAAAGTGCAAACCCCTTTTTAGACTGGAAATGTTGAGGAAGTGTGTAATGCAATGTTTATGGTTTTAAATTATCTAATTTGTGTAGTTTTATATATATGTGGTTCTAAATATTTTAAATCTAATTTGAGCCGACATGTTATTTTTTATAAATGACACGTGTTAGCTATAGGATGAGCACATAAGGAGTTACACATATCCCCCTACTGGGCTGTAGAATGCGGCTCTTCGGCGCAATAATAATTTAATTTTTAAACTATGATATTACTAACCATTGAATGATCATAAATAAAGTGCGAATTGGTGTATGAATTTTTTGTAATTTAAAGAATCATCATCAAACTCTACACAAATTTATAAAAATAAACTTAATAATTAAAATATTTATTAACATTAGATTATTCACCTATATTGTAGTTTAGCGAAGTGGAATATGTGTATGCCCTTAAATGAGTAAAAGCAAAGAAATTTGAAAGATGCCACTTGGATTATTGCATTTTCTATGATTGTGCGCTTAGACTTTGTGAAGTTCCTCTCAGTGGGGAGATGTGGTTTGAGGGATATTTTCATGTCAATTAGGATCAAGTTGTGGTTGAACAACGATCTAATCAAAGGAAAAAAAAGGATTTTAATCATTGTTATGTTTATCTTAGATTTTAGATGAAAATAAAAATTTTACACACAAAATCCATTTCCATCCTTTCCCATATATGTGTGTGTTAGACTTATAATGCGTACTCACATTAGACTTATTATTATGTATGTATCTTTCTATAAATTAAACTTAATACATCCTTGTCATAAGCTAATAACAAAGTCATCAACGACCATGACATTGTCTTAAAAAATCCATTTATCACAGAGTCTCTTAAAAAATCCATTTATCACGAGCCTCTCTTTTACATTATCTTCGACATAAGACCCCATAAATGCTTAAGATTCCCTTATAGGTACCAAAAATACTAGCCCCCAAAAATCCCAACCCGTTACATACTTATAGGGCACACACAACTTTCCCCGCTCCCATTACTCGACTAATCCACTCATTAATGTAAGTGGACAAAAAATACTAACTAACTTAACCAACTCTGCCCTTGATATACTCAAAACACCCATCTTCCTTGGTTCTCGACCACTACGTCGAAGTTGACCTTGCTTCGGTGGACCACTTCGCTTTAACCCTGTTCACACCAAAAATGCTTCCAAAATGTACCAAAAATTTACCCGACCCAACAGGCCCCCAGCACTCACATGTGGCTCATCTTGAGCCACTTCAAGGCTGCACCACAGGTGTCTTTGACTTCTATAGATATTTTGTATACTTCTGCTTTACATCTTCGATATTTTGTTGCATATTTCCCATATGTTGGCACACTTCTTGTACCGGTTCTCCAGTAATATGTGCTTGAGTTTGCAAGTCGCTCCATTGCACTGTTTTCTAAAATTCTCTATTCGTTCCACTGATGAATTCAAAGACACATTTTTCTTCACTATGAAGTTCTTCAATCTTCTCAGTCCTCTTCTGTTGCTCAATCCTTAGCTGATTGACTTCATGCTGCAACAATTTGTTTTCTGCAACTTTTACCATCTTCTTGGAAGACGAAGGAGTCTTGAGCTAAATATTTAGACTCGACATATTATTATGTGTCTCTTCCAACCTGCTATTAATATCTTGAAGCTACGCATAATCTAGTAGTGTTTCCCATTCCTGTTTAGCATCCTCAAATAACTTTACACATTCACCTTCG
The DNA here is from genome assembly GCA_027924585.1 of Larix kaempferi. Lineage (NCBI taxonomy): Eukaryota > Viridiplantae > Streptophyta > Pinopsida > Pinales > Pinaceae > Larix > Larix kaempferi. Next base: position 1,468,436 of record BSBM01000719.1, read on the forward strand.
AAACCCTTGATTGTTTTGATGGCTTCGGTTACATCCTCACTACGCTGTGCAATAACTTATGTTGGGGTACTAGGAACTTACTTTTCCTCCAATTGCACAATATTCTCTCGAAACCCCGAAATGGCTCCTCTTAGCCGCATAGTTTTTTCCTCGGTAGCCATGTCTTCAGCTGCCACTGCTTTTGGTACTACGCGACAGGCTACTGTGACAACATTCTACAACTGCTCGTTTTCTTTAGCAATCTATTCCTGCTCTTTCTACAATTTCTCATATTCTTCCTACAAAGTACTATGGTTAGCATGATACTTAATCATTTCACCATATGTGTTTTCTTCACATATATCTATCTATTCCACAACATTTTACTGAATGTTCTACAACATAAACATAGGTAACATATATAACTTCAAATCTATATAGCTTACCTAATGAGCCTGCTCCTGCAATCATGCTTCACCAAAATTCAGTGCTCGTGGCAGCAATTGTACTGCCTTTCCCGTCGTGGCAGTGGATGCCTAGGGCACCTTGTCCTCATATGAACTTCCCTCCTTTTGATGTGCACCTCCAAATTGGACTAGAGTAATTTTTATTCCTTGAATAGCCCTTCGCATACCAACAAGTCGACCCATCACTCCACCAAACAAATGCAGAGTCTTTTCTTCAGCTAACTTTGATGTTTCCTCTACCACTTCCGTCATTCTATCATATAGGATGTTGATATCATCCTCAGTTAACACCATTACAAATTTTTTAGTTTCTGCTTTTGACTTCTTTCTCTGCCCCTCTATCATACTAGATGCTTTCCTTTTGTCACTAGGATTTGGATCTGTCTATGTTGCACTTGATTATTGGCCTTCTTCTTGCGACTTTTCTTGGTCATGGCTGTTACCACCAATAATTCCAACAGGATGGGAATCTCCATCTTCACCATGAGCTATATTTTGAGTCTAACCTGAGGTCCCTCCCTATCGTGGATCTTGGTGCGACGCATCTATTGATATCTGTTCTGCTTCAAAAGGAACTTTCCACTCCAAGGGCCATTCCATCACTTTCTCAAGTGTCGCAGTCCACTGTGGTAGATTAGGTAATTGCATAGACACTTTTTCATAAATTTTGGTCTTAATAATCCGCAAAGCTGCGTCCACTGACAGGTTCTCATCTTCATAACTGAACGTTCTCTTGGAATTCATGGCCTTGTCATCCCATTTTGCCGTTCCTTGTCGTAGTTCCATTGCTGTATACCAACTCCGAGGTACAATATCTAGGGTATGAATAAACATATGGACCCACTCTTTCTTAGGTACACGTTCCTATTATTTGGTACATGATTCTAGGTGATCTAGAGAACTAGCTAATCCAATATACGTTTGTCTATTATAATAGATTCCTTCTCCAAATATGACTTCTAGAAACTTCCTGCACTACGAACAACCCTGTAGCTTCTCCTTATGGGTATCCCACCACCTTGCCAGAGTAGCTTTTAATGCTACATCTAGAGCTAATATTCTTTGATGTTCAGGTACCTTGATTTCAAAATCAGAAATGAAAACATCTAAATTGGGAAACCCTTCATACGTAGGTAGATCACATACTTCTTTTCCAACCCAATGAAGCAATTTTGTAACATGGGAACATATCCTCATGGACACTTCATGTAGCCTATTTTGCCAATTTTCCAGAGCTTCTCCAGAGTCTGACAAACACGAGCTAATGCTTCTCCTACTCAATGTACCATCTACTGTCGAATTGACATAATCATCCATTCTCGAAGTGACTTTATAAATATTTTCTAAGTATTCAACATTGTATTCCTATTGAACAAGTTAGACATACCTCGGACCCTCCAAAGGATCCAAAGGTGCAACAAATATGAAATCTCCTCCAAATGTCATCAACCTTTTCTTTAGATTTATGATAGTCTAGTTTTCAATTGCCCAATCGATACCAAGTAATGCAGGGTATGGGTTGGTATCATCCACTATACCTATAAATTCAAAATAAACATAGCTCCATAGTCCATCTAATTCAACAGAGACACCCAAAATTCTTTTGAATGGTATTAATTGCTGCTAATTGGATAATATTAACTGGACTGACGACCATACCAACTTGGGTTTTCCCATATCTTCCCATGTCTGTCTAGTAATAAAATTCACATCTGAGGCAAGATATAAAATAATGAAATCCATGTTGAAGTCCCCAATATGTGCACTAAGTCGTAGTTCCCTTCCCATTCTTACCTTCTTTTGCAAATTATTTAGAGCCCTTTCCCGAAGGGTTTCTTTTTTGATTCACTAATTAAACTCTACAATTCCCTTAAGGCAGTTTCATCTTTAACTAGGTCTAGGAAAATTTTTAGAATTTTTTTTAGTGCATTTACATTTCCCTGAATTCGCTTTGAAGCTGATCGATCGAAGCATGATGGCATGCCATATATAGGAACTTCGTCGAAGACCGGTGGTGGTGCAGATGTCTAAGATCTCCTATGTGTCATAGTAAATTCTTTCCTTGCATCTACAAAAGTCTGTTTTTCCTTCTGGACATCAAATGGTACTATTCGCTACATGGATGGCCTGATTCTAGGGTCACGTTGATTTTCAGGAACAATAGTGACAGTTGATTGCTCCTGTCTAGGCTCTGCTAAGATATTTTGAACGTTCTGATTTTGATTTCCTTTTGCTTTCCATTTTTCTATGAGTTGTGGGAAGTCTTCAATAGTTTGATCCATCACCCTACAATAGGTACATGTCGAACATGGATTTGGACAATATCTCGCAAAAATTCCTGGTTGTCCACAGTTATAATAGATTACCTGACCTCTACCTCGACCAAATCCTCCTTGTCCTCGTCCTTGGAAGCCACCCATCTGTTGATTGAACAATGCACTACTCCCTTCACCTTGTTCCTCCCCTTTCATTCTATAGGCATCGGCTGTTCATTCTATTAGTAATTGATATGCCTGAAAATATTTTCATCATGACCAATAGATCTACAGAATTTGCAAAATAGATTTTTAGGGGTACTTACTATTTTATGCAACATGTAGAATTCTTCTAGTCGACGTCCTCTAGTCTGGAGTATTCCACACTAGATTCCAGCTCCATGATTCAATGGGTTAGGATCTATGATAACAATATATTCCTACAAAGCTATACATTGGTCCTTAGAATGACCCTCCTCTTTACACCTAGTACACCAAAGTTATTCTCTTTTATATTTTCCTTTCTTGATGTCTTGAATTTGCAATGATAATTTTTCTAGCTACGATTGGATCTAAGCCATACCTGCTCCAGTTTCTCCAACAAGTGACGCTTCTAGTTTCATAGCTAGTTCAAGGGCCTCAATCTACGATGCAATCTTCTGTTGCATCAATGGGACTCAGATATGTGGTAACAGAGTGGCTATAAACCATTCCTTGTGCTAAACATATATCATCTAAAAGCTTGCACGAGCCATTAGTGTCTTGAACCTCTAGTCGAAGTCCCAAAAAGACTTCGTTGTTAATTACTTGATCTCCTTTAACTATGTAATGCACTGCGACTCAGATTTTGGCTTCTTGAATTCATCCTTTAATGCATCTCTAATCTCTACTAATGTCATCTGTGGTGATCCAGTAGGTACTTTGGAAAACTTCCTGAACCAATCTAAAGCACGACCTTGAAAAGTTGTAATTAGTGGCGCTCTTTTTACATCGTCGTCTTGCACTTGCTTAACAGTCCAGATGACATCACAAAAAAACCAATGTTGTTTAGGATCCTCTGACCCATTTCCATGAAAAATAGGTAATTTCATATCATCCCCAGCCATCCGAATCCTAGGGGGTATTGACTGACTCAGGGCCAAAAGGACCAACACTTAGAACTTTTCTACTAGTTGAAGTACTTATTGACTACCACTATTCTTACCTGCTTGTATAAAGTGCAATGAATTACTAGTATCTCTTACCTCAACTTTTGGAGATGCACACGGGGTCGTGGGCATGTCACAGCTTTCGACCTGAAATGGATTTACAGGTTCTTCTTCTAAGATGAGCTGGAGATATTCCACTTTGTCCTCCTCTGTATTGTAAGACTCCTCTTGGAGATGTGGTACTAGTTCATAGTTTCTTCCCTTGGTCGCACTGCAACCTTCTCTCCTTGTCGCAATTTTCCTTCTCTTGCTTGACCAAGATATTCTCCCACTTGGAAATAGACTACACTCTTCATCCGTCTCACTGTCTCATTCCCTTTTCATGACAATTCATTCCTTACAATATATTCCCAGACCATCCCCTACCAACATCCTGAACCACCGCACATAAATAGCTTACGCGTCGGATTCCATCCTCATGATCCTTTTTTCACAAAGTAGCATTTTAATCCACATATTTAATGATTTCAGGTACTTACCTCGTGGTCCACGACGGGTAGGGCAGGGAAAAATTCGTAATATATTCCTCCAGTATACTATCCAACCAAAAATCAACTGTGCAAGATATCTTATTGTTAATACCCTTAAGGGTTCGGGCTAGCTCAAGTGTCCAAATTGTAGGCTCACCCTCTTGAAAGCACCTGTTTTTCATAGTTAACCTTGCCAACCATTAAGTTAATATAACAAGAAACTCTCCAAAGAACACTTCATGGATATCTGAGAAAACATACTTACCTAACCACGTTTCTTCGTCAAGGTGTGGATCTCTGTTTTGGTCTTCAACAAACTCTCTTATCTTCCTATAAATCCCGTCCTTAATTTTGGGCTTACTTGGATGCCACATTCCCCTTCAACACATATCTTGATCTCGGAAATGAAACCATTTTTTGGCACAACTCTACTTCGACCCAGGTTTACATAACTAATAACCAACAAAACACAAGATACCGTCCCTTTCAGCATCACCTGCGAAGCATGTGAAGTCTCACTGTACCTTTCGGAATTGTAGGAACCAAATTTCTACAACAGCGAAGGGGTGCAACAGAACTCTGCCAAAAATAACATCCTAGAGCTTTGACGGATCATAAAGATTTCATACATAACATTTAACTAACCACGACATATATTCGTTAACTATGCAGTATCCATATCATTTGTAAAATTCCACATTGATTAACATTTACTCATTATTATGCAGAATGCAATAACATAACACAACACATCATAACATCATTCACACACATTGCACAACAATATTTTACGTGGAAACCAAACTAGGAGAAAACCACAGAAGCACTTTTCTTTATTCATGAGTCGCAGTAAATAAGCACTTCTTGTCTGCATATATAGCTTACAAACATCTCTTCTTCCTCTATTACAATGAATCTACCCACACAGGTTGCAAAAATCCTTCTCTTCATGTGACTCTCTCTTTTACAACATAGAATATTATCTTCGACATACCATTATGGTTGAAGGTCGATTCGGTTCCTTGAATTCATTCATTAACTAGTTTAACAACTGAAAGGTGCTCGGGTCAATGAAGAAATTGGTGGTTAAATCCTAGAGAGGCACTTTACGAAGCTTCTTGAAATTTGATTGATTTATTTATTCCCTTCCTGCATGGAGAGGAATAGAACCTCAATGGAAGGAACAATAAAAAAGGGTATAATATGCCTCCCTTCCCCCTTTCGCATGTATGGACTGATACAAGGGAAACAAAAGAAAAAAATTGCATTTAAACATATTTTCATTTGAAATGACAAAAGATCCAATATTTAAGAATTGTATCTAAGATGACTGGAAAAGTTGAAACAAGACGAGATATTATTTGTTCGTTATGAGCAAATCCATAATTTTAGGAGATCAAATCGATCATCAGTTCCCAACCATGGGGTGATTGAAACCCAATAAATAGATCAGTTAATAAAAGGATTATAAAAGCTTTCATTGTATCACTCAGACTATAGAATAATTCTTGGATCCAATAATTGAGAATGGAAAGTTTATTCCTACCAAGACCCCATAAATGATTAATATTCTTTTCTAAGTACCAAAAAGATTAGCCCCCAAAAATCCCAACCCGTTACATATTTATAGGGTGCATACAACTTGCCCCGCTCACATTACTTGATTACTCCACTGATTAATGTAAGTGGACACAAAATACTAACTAACTTAACCAACTCCTCCCTCGACATGCTCAAAACACCCATCTTCCTTGGTTCTCGACCGCTATGTCAGAGTTGACCCTGCTTTGGTAGCCCACTTCACTTTAACATCGTTCACATCAAAACTGCTTCCAAAATGTACCAAAACTTTATCCGTCCCAACACTGGATACCACCACCACCACCACTAACATCATCACTATCATCACCATCATCATCATCTTCATCAACATCGATATCATATTCAACCTCATATTCATCAGATCCATCATCAACATCATCAACTCCTTTCTCTTGTCCATTGTCAGCATAGTTTGGATCATCATCCATGTGATGACCTTCAAGAATGTTTTGAAAAAAAAGAAACATTCAAGATTAAATTCTAGAATTAATTTCATGCCAAATGCTTATTTGTGTTACATTTCTAATAGTGTATAATCGATGCACCCTCATGAGTTTTCTAACCATGATTATAGATACATCTCATCATCATATATTAATCACACATCCACATGTGCACACACACATAGACACACACACACACACACATACACATACACATGTACACAATCAATTTCCAACTCATAATAAAACAAAACAACAAGTGAACCAAATATAAAGATCCTCGTCATATATAAAGCTAAGAAAAATAGGACATCACATATACTCCAATTCTCTCACATAATTTTAACCCAAAGTTGTTGTGTAAACATGAGATACTTCTTCTATATATATCAACAAGGCATGAACCTTATAAGCATAATGTGAAATAACATAAGAATTTCAATAGTTGTTCCAATCCGAACTTAATACTTTAGAGTTCAAACTTAAACCTCATCACACAATAGCACATCAAGTCATTAAGAATCCATTAATTCATATGCATGCTACACCTTTATAAATGGCGCAATGGTGAGATGGTGGGGGGTTTCGCATCGACCTAGGGTCCATCCCAGGGGGGTCTGTAAGTTCCCTTGATTCCAAAAATGGAATAGCAGGGAGCAAATTTTCGCTGTAAAAAAAGAAAGAAAGTAATTCTAGCTTCAATTAGATACAATGATTTAACATGTGGAAAATAATGCCATGTCATATCATACCAATTTTGACTAGCACTTGTATTACTTCAACCTAAAATAATTAGATTCACCTCATATATATATATATATATATATATATATATATATATATATCCTTAGGAGCATATTAGCCATGGTTTTCATCTTTGAATCAAGTTCGTAAAGTTCTCAATTAAACATTGTAATCAACAAATTAAATGTTATATCATGCACTACTATCTCCTCATAAAAATGACTACATGATCATTATCTCAATTTATAATTTTTAACATATTGATCATGTCATTAATTTAGCAAACACAAATATTACAAAGTTCAAAAGGCGAAAAGTAAATTATATATGCAACATTAATTGTCCATATGATCATACAAGTAACGACCCACTGAAAATGAATGGTTCAACCAACAATGAATTGTTCAATAATAACAACAATTATTCAATTCTTCATCATCATAGTCAAGATATCAAAATCATTTTTACACGGTCAATTTCAAGTCATGTTTTTTTTCATGTGGTTCATAGCCTCGGAAGATGGAGAGCTTACTACATTCACAATAATAATTCTCAGGGGGCCCACCCGAAGGGGCCTCACCCTGTCGGCTCCAGGTTCGGGAGCCTAACCCCAAAGGACCCAAATATTTGAACCTCCGACCTTGACTACTTCAGTCTTGGACTCAGAAGCTCCAACCAACTGATCTACCCGTAAGGGCTATGTTCAAGTCCTGGGTTACTTACTATCATTACATTTAAAACTTCATGCAAACTAAGTATAATATTCAGTCCTTAAATAATATGCATGCAATTTTTGCATGAGGGGGTAAATTTTTGAAAATGTGCCAACAGAGCGTGTGGACATTGTGGTCATCTCAACATTTCCCAAACAAACTAATTGCATGAGGTTATTACACTCAATTATGTTGCTTGGATTTAATTTATGCCCAGTTGAAATTTGTCAATTGGCCGCAAATGGCATCAACATGTAAAATTTTGAATATTGTGACAACGTAGTGTTGTGGACATCATGGCCATCATGGCCATAACTAAACATAATTGCAGGAGGTTATGGCACTCAATTTTGCTACTCGCATTGGATTTTATGCTGCTGCTTGAAATTTTCCAAGTGTCCTTGAATGGATTTAGGAAGCGATTTCCAATTCACCATAACTTGAAAACCAAGACTTGAATTTATGGACTATCAGTCCCTTTGGACTCGTGACATTAGATTACTTATAGGGACAACCCTCTCGTGTGATTCCATGGACCAGATGTGTTTAATTCCACCATTTCTGGAACTGGGGTTTTGCATAGTAACATGCAATGCAATTTTTGCATTAGAGGTTAAAATTTTGAAAAATGTGCCAACAGTGGACATCATGGTCATCTTTATCTTTCCCAAACAAGATTGTAGAAGGTTACACCACTCAATTTTGTTGCTCAGATTGGATTCTAGCCTCCGATAGAAATTCACAAAGTGTGCCTGAATGGCTTTAGAAAGTGAGTTGAAACTCGCCATAACTTTATAACCAAGAATCAGATTGATGAATCATCAGTTCTGTTGGACTTGTGACATCGGATTACACCTAGGGATACCCCTCTCATGTGAGTCCGTGTACCATATTTTGTCTATTTTGACGATTTTTGAAACTAGAGTTTTGCTGAATAACATACAAAGCAATTTTTGCATCAAGGGGTAAATTTTTGGAAACTATACGAGTGGAGGGTGTGGACATAATGGTCATCTTGGCTTTACTGAAATAAATTTGTAGGAGGTTTTGACACTCAATTTTGTTGTCCATATTGAATTTTATACCTTCGGTAGAAATTCGTAAAGTGTTCCTGAATGGATTTAGGAAGTGAGTTGAAAGTCACCAAAACTTGATAATGGAGACTCAGATCGATGGACCATCAGTTCCATTGAACTGTTGACATCATAATACACGTAGGGACAACCCTTTCTTTTGAGTCCATGGACCAAATTTTTTTATTTCCACCATTTCCTAAAATAGGGTTCAATAAAATGCAGTTGAATCTTTGCATTGGAGGGTAAATTTTTGAATATCGAGCCAACGGATCACGTGGACATAGTGGTCATATTGTTCTTTCCCCCCAAAAATTGTAGGATGTTACAACACTCAATCTGTTACTTAGATTTGATTTTATTCCCCCAGGTTGGAATTTTCCAAGTGTACCTAAATGGCATTAGAGGGAAATTTTTTTATTGCTATGCCAACAAAGCATGTGGAAATTGTGTTCATCCAATTCTTACCGAAACAAACTTGCAGGATTTTTCTACCCGGATTGGATTTTATGCCCTCGGTTGAAGTTTGTCAAGTGTCCTCCAATGGAATTAGGAAGCGAGTTGAAACACGCCATAAATTGATAACTAAGACTCATATCAATAAAACATCTCTTCCAATTTACTCATGACATCAAAATACACTTAGGAAAACCTCTCTCCCTTGAGTCAATGGAACATATGTTGTTTATTTCAACGATTTCAGGAACTATGGTTTTGTTGAGTAACATGCAATGCAATTTTTGAATAACAGGGTAAATGTTTGAAAATTATGCCAACAAAGCATGTGGACATCATGGTATTTTTATATTCTCCAAAATGAACTCATAGGAGGTTATGACACTCAATTATGTATTCTGAATTGGATGTTATTCCCCCGGTATAAATTTGCAAAGTCTCCCTGAATAACTCTAGGAAGTGATTTGAAACTTGCCATAACTTAATAACCGAGACCCAGATCAATGAACAGTCAGTTTAGTTGGAATATTGACATTAAAGTACACTTAGGGACACCCCTTTCATGTGATTCCATGGACTATACTTTGTTTATTTCCACCATTTCCTAAACTAGGGTTTTGTTCAATAACATATAATGCAATTTTTGCATTAGAGGGTAAAACAATCATAGGATATTATGATACTCAACTTGTTTCCCATATTGGATGTTATGGCCCTGGTATAAATTCGCAAAGTGTCCCTTAATGGCTTTAGGAAGCAAGTTGAAACTCATCATAACTTGATAACCGAGACTAAGATCGATGAACAATCAATTGTTTTGGAATCCCAACATCATAGTACACCCAGGGACACCTCTTTCCCATGAGTCCATAACCATATTTTGTTTATTTCCACCATTTCCTAAACTAGGGCTTTACTCAATAACATGTAGTGCAATTTTTGCATCAAAGGGTAAATTTTTGAATACTGGGCCAACATAGAAACTAGGGTTTTACTCAATAACATATAGTGCAATTTTTGCATCGGAGGGTAAATTTTTGAATACTGGACCAACATAGCATGTGTACATATTTTCCTTTCCCAAACAAACTTCCAAGAGGTTACAAAACTCAATTCTGCTACTCAAATTGGATTTTATGCCCTAGGTTGAAATTTTCCAAGTGTCCCTGAATGAAATCAGAGGGTAAATTTTTGTTTGTTGTGCCAATGGAGCATGTGGATGATCATCTAATCCTTTCCTAAACAAACTTTCAAGAGGTTACGACACTCAATTTTGCTTCCTGGATTGGATTTTATGCCTACAGTTGAAATTCCTCAAGTGTCATCCATTGGCATTATGAAGTGAGTCGAAACTCATCATAACTTGATAAACGATACTCTAATTGATGAAACATCTGTTCCATTGGACTTGTGAAATCGGAGTAGACTTAGGAAAACCCCTCTTCCTTGAGTCCATGGAACATATGTTGTTTATTTCAGTGATTTTCAGAACTAGGGTTTTGTTGGATAACATGTAATGCAATTTTAGAATCACACGATAAATTTTTGAAAACTATGCGAACAAAGCACGTGGACATCATGGACATCTCATCCTTGCCCAAAAAATCTCATAGGAAGTAACGACACTCAATTATTTTGCTCATATTGGATGTTATGCCCTTGGTACAAATTCACAAATTGTCCCTGAATGGCTTTACAAAGCGAGTTGAAAATCTTCATAAATTGATAACTGAGACTCGAATTGATGAACCGTCCCTTATTTTGGACTCTTGAAATATAAGTACACCTAGGGACACACATTTCCCATGAGTTCATGGATCAGATTTTGTATATTTCCACCATTTCCTAAACCAGGGTTTTGGTTAGTAACATACAATCACATTTTTTCATCGGAGGGTAAATTTTTGAATACTGGGATAATGGAGCATGTGAACATCATTGTAATATCATCCTTTCCCAAACAAAATTGCAGGAGGTTACAACACTCAATTCTGCTACTCAGATTGGATTTTATGCCCTAGGTTGAAATTTTCCAAGTGTCCTGGAATGGTATTAGAGGGTAAATTTTGAATGTTGTGCCAACGGAGCATGTGGAAAGCATGGTCATCTCATCCTTGCTCAAAATAAAATTCAGGATGTTACGACACTCGATTTTGTTTCCTGGATTGGATTTTATGCCCCCGATTGAAATTCGTCAAGTGTCCTTAGATGACATCAAGAAGCGAGTCGAAACTCATCATAACTTGATAACCGAGACTTGGGTGGATGAATTGTTAGTTTTGTTGGACTTGTGACATCAAATCACACCTAGGGACACCCCTCTTGTATTGATCCATGTACTAGATGTTGTATATTTCAATGATTTTTGAAACTAGGGTTTTGCTAAATAACATGCAAAGCAATTTTTCCATCACGGGTTAAATTTTTGGAAACCTTTCCAATGGAGGATGTGGACATCATGGTCATATTGAACTTACCCAAACAAAATTGTAGGAGGTTATGGAATTTGATTTTGCTGCATGGATTGGATTTTATGCCCTCGGTTGAAATTTGCAAAATGTCCTTAAATGGATTCAGGAAACTAGTTGTAACTCACCATAACTTGATAATTAAGACTCAGATCTAAGAACGTGTTGATGCTCAAAATGACACAATTTGGGAAATGACATTGTAAACATCATTGGAGGGTTGGTCAAGGGAGAGAAGGGGGATATAATCTCGGAGTTGTGTTTAGAGTCCTCTGATAGAGAGGATCATAAAGGTTGATCAATAACATTAAGCTCATGAAAACATGAAAGGGAGCTAAGATGTGCATTAGTAGATACTATAATTCCTGTAAAAAAGGAACATCGGTCCATTAATGAAACAAAATGCAGCCCATTTAACCTTGGATGCATTAATTTCTGGAAATGAAATTATTTAACTAATTAATTGATGAGAAGAAATAAATGCAAAATATATACAAGAAAAGACAATGTGTACTGTAATAAAATCCTAAATAATGAAGCTCGGGTTGAGCTACTTCAAATGAGTGAAAGGAAATTTGCAATTTCATTTGATTTTAGATTTTTAAAATGCATGCAAGCTCTATGTTCATTACTGCAATAAGTGAGTTGATAAAACATGAATTTGTGTTTTAAGCATTAGCCTAAAATTACACAAATAATATTTTTTTCTCTCACAACTAAGCAAAATTAGTAAGCCAACTTTTAGACCGAAAAGATAAATATTTCATTTCACTAAATTCTGCATTTTAAAAATCAGATTTAAATATCAGTTTCAGTAATGTAATAATATCAATTTAATAAGGCTGAAACTTGCATTTGGTCACAAAGTGAAAATTAATTCAATAATTTTAACTATATGCATGAAATGAAAGGTTATTAAAGTCAGAGCATAGTATTTATTTCAATCTGAAAAATATGACATAAAAAAATATAATTACTAAATATTGAAAATCAAATTTCTTTTATGTATAGTTAGTTAAAAAAACGAAATATACACAAGTTAGTAAACAAAAATAAAACAAAATAATATTTATAGTCCAAATGTACATATGGTATAGTTTTGTAAGATATTAAAAAGCATAAAAGTATCAACATAACTAAATAATAGAAGTGGAGGAAAGACACATATATGCCCACATAAGTTTTTTTATTATTAATGGAATGAAATCCGATGGTCATCTATTACAATAGGTTGCATTCAGTTAAACCATAAGAAGAGGGACCCTATGCACCTCTCAACATTCTAGGCTCACCTTGGTGAAACCAAGACAAGACATTGGGAGTACTCCGTACTCAGTTTGTGCTGACCTTAACCTGTACACATGAAGACATCAGTCATAAAAATATAAACAAGAAAGTACAATGTTAACAGGAAAATAAAATTTACCTAATATAAACAAGAAAGTACAATGCCAACAGGAAAATAGAACTTACCTACAAGGAAGGACACACTCTGCCTTCACCCTAACGGATGGATCTGAAACACAATCTTACCTGCAAGTAAGACTTATGGACAACTGAGTATGAAAGGGAAAAATGCACAATGGAACCTAATAGTACCCTCCTCTTACCTCAGGTTTTCAGAAGATTCATTTTAGTTTTAAAGCCTATGTGCAAGGTAGGAAAAGTGTTTCAACTACCTCAGAAGCTTAATGGTTGCCGCCTCTTTTGTTGTCATCCTAAAGAGAGTGAGTCACAATAAACTGATGCTCTCCCTGGAACACTGAAGATGGAAGGTTTGCAGAGTGAGATTGTTTATGTTTATTCATTTCGTCTTTAATTCCACTATGCAAAACAAAGTAAGATCTCCACGATTAAAATTCTTCACCGTGGTATGTTTATCTGAGCACCTTATTTATAATGCACCTCGGGCTAACAGATGCAGTCGATTATGGAAGAAATTCCTCCTTTTATACCACGTAGTAATTAATATACACTTCATAAAGGGAATATTTGCGAGTTCGAATTTGGGTTAAGATACAGAGTTACCCGTGCCTTTTTTCCTGTATGATTGGATTCGAGAAAACAAGTTAAAGTTGCAGTTCCTCCTTCAAATAATTTTGGCGGATTTGGTGTTTGATATTCCTATGCCGAGTCCGTCGTGCCATGCACTGAGTTCTGTCGTGTATCTCACATCCCTGAAATATTAAACTGGCGTGCAATCGCAACAACTCGAATGCCCCCCAAAAAACAAGGAGACTCACTGCCTTCCATGGTTTCAATGATACTAAGATTTCACAAACTCTTCTTGGCCCACGCATCCTAATTGGCGTAGTTTCATTTCCTTCCATGCTACGCATCAGGTTACATTTTCTCCTATGCGTTTGTGTGTTCGCTGCTCATCGAAAGGGTAATTCGTTCCATGGTATTCCCTTGTCATGATGGTGGATACCTGCATCATCCGTTGGCGTGGTGTTCCTACCAAGAATTATTTCTTATTCTGGGGATTCCCTACGTTGATGGCAGTTAGCCGTTGATTCTTTCTTTGCCAGACATGGCCTGCAAATTCCCTACTGGAAGATACCTCCCGCTCGCTTCTAGTGCATGTTCTCTATGCTTCCGTTATGGATACCTGCTCATGTGACAGTTTACCCATTGCCTCTACTTTTCATTATTTTCTAACCCTACAAACGACTGAGGATTTGGCTATCCTTATGTTGTGATCATCATTTCCTGCCTCCTTTTTCCTATTGTGCTCTCAACGTATGTGTGTTAGCGCTCCCTTTTCTAGGTCAATGCATCCCTTAACGTGCTGGATAACTACCTTCTCTGCCTACGTTATTATCCATCTCCTGGCTTAGATCCCCTGTGCGGGGCTTCATGCCATGTAGATTCCTCTATCGACATGTAGTGGTGTTAGGGTTAGGGTTTCATCTGTTTGGCCGCGACCTCTTTTGGTTTCTTTTTGAGTGAAAAGAGAAGTCGAGAGACGTAAAGGGAGATCAATCGAGGGGGGTTATTGAATTTTATTTTAATTTCATTAATGAAAAATTAATGAAAAAGGCAAGGACTAAAGGTAATATAGAGGGTAGAGGAGTTAGGAGAATATATATATATATATATATATATATATATATATATATATATATATTTTCCTTAGAAAAAAGTGAAGTGCATGAATGGGGAAGGTCCTCTTTTTAAATAATCATTAATGTGAACAATGAGAAAAGGAGAAAAGGGGTCTTTTTAAATAATCATTAATGTGAACAATGAGAAAAGGAGAAAAGGGGAATGGAGAGGATAAGGGGACTTGAAAATATTTTTTGGGAATAATAAAAATGAGAATTTTATTGCAGAAGGGGATTTATCAAGGTTAAAAGAGAAATATAGGTTAGGGAGAGGATATATGAATAAACGAAGGTTAAAATAAATTTGTTAAAGATAAATATAGGTTAGGGAGAGGATATGAATAAAAGTGGAGATTAAGGAGAAATGGAGAGGGAAAATGTTTTTTTTTTAAAGAGGAAGGATATACAAATTCTATTTAATTTTCAATAGGAAAATCAAGGCTTGCAATAATAAAACTGATGACAAGTGTGACATACAATTTTATCAACGGATGCAAAATTGAAAAAAATTAACTAATATGATGTAATATGCCCTTGCTTGCGAAGACTTCAACTGAATGCTGAAGGGGTCAAATAGTGACGATTTTTTTTTCAAACTGAATATGGACATCACCATCTCTTCGACACAAACACAATGAAACTCACTGTGTGACATGAACATGCATAACATGAAAAACGACAAGTCGCCAAACTTGAATTGGTCCAGTATGACAATGTATAATATGCGACTTTGCAAGCTTGTCGAAAGGGTCAAATGGATGCAAAAAATGGCGAAACAAAATAAGGACATGATGAGCACATTGCCCTGGAGACATCGATAAAGATGGAATGATATTGCGACACTATTCAATAAATTTTCCTTTGGCGTCATGTTCTCACACTTTTAAATCATGTTGATGTTGAGAATCAATAGAACCTTCATTTTTGTTGGAATATTGACAGTCGATTACACCTAGGGACACCCTTTTTGCGTGAGTCCATGGACCAAATTTTGTTTATTTCCACCATTTCCTAAAGTAGGTTTTTTCTCAATAAAATGTAGTGCAATTTTTGCATTGGAGGGTAAAATTTTGAATACTAGGTCAACAAAGTGTGTCGACATCGTATTCATATCTTCCTTTCCAAAATAAACTTGCAATAGGTTACGACACTCAATTCTGCTACTCAGATTGGTTTTTATGATCCCCGGTTGAAATGTAACAAGTGTCCATAATTATCATCAAATGATGAATTTTTTATTACTGTTCCAATGGAGCATGTGGACATCATGTTCATCTCATACTTTCCCAAACAAGCTTGTAGGGGGTTACGACACTCGATTTTGCTGCCCGGATTGGATTTTTTGCCGACGGTTGAAATTCATCAAGTGCCCTCCAATGACATTACGAAACAAGTCAAAACTCGTCATAACTTGATAATCAAGAATCATATTGACGAGCCGTGTGTTCCATTGGACTCGTGACATCATATTACACCTAGGAAAACCCCATTACCTTGAGTCCATGGAACATATGTTGTTTATTTCGACAATTTTCAAAACTAGTGAATGCAAGTAAGAACCCACCTTGGTGGGTCTCTGATCAGAGCACACAATGGAAACACAAATGGACAACCACAAAAAAGAAAAAATACACACAATTTAGTTGGTGCCACCAATAATATATTTTCTATTAATGTATGGAATCAAATTCCAATGGATTGATTTATAATCAGGGTGAAGTCCTTGTTTTAGATTTACAGTCGGTCTCTATTATGCTATTTCTTAGAAGCACATTCCACTTGGAATATAAAATCCCCTTCTCCTTTTCCTCAATTAGTATTTATACTATCTTCCACTGCCTTGGTTTTCCCTCTCTCGTTCCTTCTAGAAGCCTCTCACTCTTTCTGAACTCTCCTAGAATTTCCTTTGTGCACTATGCCATTTGGCGTTCTCAACTACCGCGATTACTGCTGTGATTAATTCTCAACCAATCCTGTGATAGCCTATGCTCTTCTACACATTGGATCTTTTCAATATGTTGGTGTCTCAACTGAAACTCCTCATCATCCACTTGGGTCACCTGATGCAATGCTTCCGCCATCTACCTCCTCTTTGGCATATGCCCAAATATTCGTAATGTTTTATATTCTTTTTTCCCCAACTGATCCTCATTGGTTCCCTTTATATGTTAGCCAAATACTTCTGACCTTCCTCTATTATGGATTCGGTGTTAATCTAACTCTTCACTATCTATCAATTGGTTCACCCTGTTTGCTTCTCATTTCTCTCTCTACACGACTTGTTGTCAATTTCTTTGATTCTACCCGTCCTCGAATAACTAGACTACATCAAACTTTCCCTCGTCGATTTATTCCATATTTTTGTTATGTGGCCATTCTCCTAGCATCAACTCTCCTTCCGTCGACCCTTCCATCATCACAATCATCCTTCAATTGGCCTTTTCCTCAACCATGACTTGGTCGGTTTCCTCCTCTTCATCTATTCTCTTCTGGCATAACTTTCCCTTTTCTCCCATATGGAGTTTATTAGCTTTCTTCCTAGATGATTCCTTCTTTAATTGATCACTCTTCTAGTTGGTCTTCTACTTATGTCAACTTCAAGCCCGAATTCCCCTCTTCTGCCAGTCATATTTTTGTCCGACTCTTCCTCATCTACCAACTCGACAACTCAACCACCAACTTCTCCATCATCTCAATCACTTCACCTTTTGTGGTCTCCTCCCAACCCTCAAGTATTCACTAGCTCGTCTACATTTCCCTAGTCGTTTTGTCCTCCTTATCTCCTACTGACACTCCTACTAGTTTTCATTTCCATCCTTGAATGGATCTACTCAAAACTCTAGTCATCCCCTAAACCTTTGACTGCTTTACTGCTGTTGACATGATCTTGTAGGATTCTCAATCGACTCGTCTAGTCCTCTAACTAGTTTCTCATATTGGCTATGATTAATTCAACTTGAATCAAGTCGATTTCCAGTCTCCTTCCCGACCTTCTGGGATCGATTGCCCCTGCTGATGCTGTGGAAGAATTCAGCTCTTCCCAGTGACTCTTTGTCTTTTTTGCTTCCTTGGTTGATGGTCCCAATGCTTCTACTTTTACTTAGATATTGTTAACCCTCATCCAAGTGACTTCTCATCTAGATGCCCTGGGGTCAAATTCCCCTACTTCCCACTTGGAAGGCTGTCGTATCCTCCCAAGCGAATTCAGTTTCCTAGATTCCAAATTTGGTCGAGAGTCCCGATCTCCTACATTAGAATCTCGGGGCACAAAAAGAACTACGCCCTCGGTTCTTCTCTTTCAATCGAGATTCCACATTTTCTTCTTTTTTCAGCATTGATGTCACACTTGGTACCATGTAGAAATTGGTTTCTTCATCTTCACTTTCCTAACCTTTTCCTTCTTCACGAATTCCACTATGCCATCATACTTGCAGTCCAATAAATTATCATGGACTTTTGCAAAGTCCTTCCTTAATCGAATTCATCTAATCTTCTTTGTACATCTAGGGTTTCCTTCCAAACTCGATGCTCTCAATCAATGTCGTCTAATGTGGCAACTTGCTTAGAATACTTGTATCTATCATCAATTTGATCCAAGGGAATATGTTTCTCATAGGTGGAAATCCCATTGGAATCTCCCGAACCATCCCAAATTTATCATTAGCCACTTATTTATTCTTTAACCATGGACATCGAATCCAGTCCATGTCTTTTGCTTCCTCTCTTCCTATAATTTCATTGGCATTCCCATTATCTCCTTCTGTACCCATGCACAAGGGCTCTTTCAATATGCTGGATGAACTATTTGCCTCTCCAAGGTCTTCATGCATAATTTATTCTATTCAAATTTTTTCTGCAACAATATCTTTGGAATCTTCTTAATTCAACCCAACCCTATTGGGAATTCCAAATATTTCTCCTCAATATATTCTCTATTCATCACTTCTCTTGCAGTGGTCACTCCATTGTCCATCTATGCATTCATAACATCATCAATGCTACCTCCCGTCACTATCTCGTCGACAGTTTCTCCTTTTGCTCTAGACCCTCTTGCATGAAGATCCATGTCTGATTCCTTTTGGTCGAAAGTCTTGTCAACTCGCTACGATGACTACTCTTAGGATTTATCGACTGGATTCCTTGCATTATTGTCTCCAACTCGACATTCAGATTCATTTTCAAGGCCATGTTGTGTCGTCATAGGGACGTCTTCCAACATCAACCCTTCTTCTGGGTGACATTCCTTGATCCCACCCTCTACATGATATTCTTCCATCACTTCCTTCTCCTCATCATTCTCATCAATAACTCCAACATGGAATGACCTTGCTCCTTTTAGCACTTCCAATCTTTCCTCATTCTGCTCATGAATGATTTTCATCTCCTCCACAGTGAGGATTCATTTCTCCTTTAGTAAAATTTCCATCAACTTGTTTTGGCTCGACAACCTCTCAAATCCCTGTGCCCTCTCTAATGCTTCTAGCTAGATCGATGTTTATCTCAGTGTGGAACATAGGCCTTCTGCTCATGTGAATTATTTATACCCACACTTCCTCTCTGTGCAGTTTTATCCTTGATTTCTTGAATGGGTCCTGCCTGCTTTTGTTTTTCTCCAACAGTTCTACCCAACCTTACTATTGGAACTCTATATCCAAATCCTTGTAGAACTCCATTATCCTTTCCAATATTTTAGACTTCACCTAGGTTTGAATTTTCCCCATTATGTACTCAACCAAATATTCCATTGTTTGGGTTACCCAACACTTGTGTTCTTCATCTCTATCACTGGAAAAATCTACCCAACCCCTTTGTTGGATTTGCCCCGATTCTTCAACTTGTCTTACTGTAACTCTACCCACAACCGCAACTGTGGAGCTACAACCTTCTCAAACCTTATGCAAGAAGCTCTTCTTTTCAAATTTAATCTAGATAAATATACCCCACCTCCTTGTGGGAGCTATCACTTCTTTCATAACTATACCCAATTGCAACTGGAGCTATTTCTTCCTCTTCCTTTCACCTCATCTCTGCAACTCTACCCAACTAAAACTGGAGTTTCTTTCTTCTTCATGCATGATAATCCTACTTTGATACCAACTGATGCAAGTGAGAACCCACCTCGGCAGGTCTCTAATCAAAGTGCACAATGGAAACACAAATGGACACCCAAAAACATGCAACAAACACACACAATTCAGCTGGTTCCACCAATAATAGATTTTCTATTGATCCATGAAATGAAATTCCAATGGATTGGTTTACAATTAGGGTGAAGTACCTATTTTAGATTTACACTTGGCCTCTTTTTTGCTATTTATCAGAAGCAAATTCCACTTGGAATCCAAAATATCCTTCTCCTTTTCCTCGATTAGTATGTATATTGTGTTCCACCACCTTATTTTTCCCATTCTTGCTCCTTGTAGAAGCCTCTCATTCTTTCTAAACTTTCCTAGAATTTCCTTGGCACGCTATTCCATCTGGCATTGTCAACTACCACCATTACTGATGCAATTAATGCTCAACCACTCCTATGACAACCTATGCTCTTCTACACATTGAATCTTTTTATTCGGTCGACGTCTCAACCGAAACTCCTCATCATACTCTTAGGTCACCTAGTACAACGCTTCCAGTATCTACCTCCTCTTTGGAATATGCCCAATTATTCATCATATTTTATCTTCTTTGTGGCCCAACTGATCCTCATTGGATCCCTTTATCTGTTGGCCAAATCCTTCTAACCTTCCTCTATTCTATAGTTGGTGTTAATCTGACTCTTCACTATCTGTCATTCGGTTCACCCAAACTGCTCAACTTATTGTTGATTTCTCCAACTCTACTGGTCCTCGAATGAATAGACTGCATCGACCTTCCCATTTTGAATTTATTTTTCCTATCTTTCATGTGGCTATTATCCTAGCGTCAACTCTGCTTCCGTCAACCCTTCCATCATCGCGATAATCCTTCGACTAGTCTTTTCCTTGATCATGACTTGGTCGATTTCCTCCTCTTCATCTATTCTCTTTTGGCATAACTTGCATTTTTCTCTCACCTGAATATTATTGGATTTTCTCCAAGATGATTCATTATTTACTTGAACACTCTTCTAGTTATGTCGGCTTCAAGCTTGAATTCTCTTCTTCTACGACTCTTCCTCATCTATCAAATCGATGACTCAACTGTCGACTTCTCCATCATCTCAATCATTTCACCCTATGTGGTCTCCTCTTGACCCTCATGTTTTTTCTATCTCAACAACATCACCCCATTATTTTTGTTCCCCTTAGTTCCTACTATCCCTTATGCTTGTTTTTGGTTCCATCCTTGACTGGTTCTACTCACAACTCTAGTTGTCCCCTAAAAATTTGATTGCCTTAATGTTGTTGACCTCATCTCATCGACTTTTCCACCGACTCGTCTAGTCCTATGACTAGTTTATCATATTGGCTACGGCTTGGTCAACTCGACTCAACTCGAATTTTAGTCTCCTTATTGACCTTCTGGGTTTGACTGCCCCTCCTTGTGCTTTGGAATAATTCAACTCTTCCCAATGACTTTTTTTCCTTTCTGAACCTTCATCGATGGTCCTAATGCTCTTTCTCTTACTTGGAGATTGTCAACTCTCCTGCAAGTAGATTATCGTCATCTACCCTTGACTTTTGTCCCTAGGGATTGATTCCCCTGCTTACACTTGGAAGAATGTCGAATCTTCCCAAGCGCCTTTAGTCATCTACTTTCGAACTCTGGTCGAGGGTCCTGATTCTCCTGCATCAACTAGGGTTTCGTTGAGTAACATGTAATGTAATTTTTGAATCACACGGTGAAATTTTGAAATTTTTTCCAACCAAGTGTCTGGAAATTATGGTCATCTTGTCCTTGCTTAAACAAACTTGCAGGAGGTTATGACACTTGATTATGCTGCATGGATTGGATGTTATGCCCATAGTAGAAATTCACAAAGTGTACCTAAATGGCCTTAGGAAGTGAATTGAAACTTTGCATAACTTGATAACTAGGATTTGAATCTATGAACCGTCAATTCCGTTGGACTCCTATCATTAGAGTACACGTAGGGACACCCCTTTCTCGTGAGTCCATAGATCAGATTTTGTCTATTTCCATCATTTCTTAAACTAGGTTTTACTTAGTAACATGTATTTCATTTGTTTGCATCAGAGGGTAAATTTGAATATCGGGCCAACGAAGCATGTGGACATTATGATCATATCATCCTTTCCCAAACAAACTTGTAGGAGGTTATGATAGTCAATTCTTCTACTCGAATAATATTTTACGCCCCTAGGTTGAAATTTTCCAAGTGTCTCTGAATGACATGAAAGGGTGAATATTTTATTGATGTGCTAATGGAGAACATGGACATCGTGGTCATCACATCCTTGCCCAATCACACTTGCAATAGGTTATGGCACTTTATTTTTCTATCCGGATTGGAATTTATGCCCTCGGTTGAAATTCATGAAGTGTCCTCCAATGGTATTAGGAAACGAGTCAAAACTCATCATAACTTGATAATGGAGACATGAATTGACGAACTGTCTATTCCATTGGACTTGTGACATCGGAGTACACATAGGAAAACCCCTCTCTCTAGAGTCCATGGAACATATGCTGTTTATTTCAATGATTTTTAGAACTAGGGTTTCACTGAGTAACATGTAATTTAATTTTTGAATCATGGGGTGTATTTTTGGAAACTATGCCAACAAAGAGTGTGGAAATCTTGGTAATCTTGGAATTTCCCAAACAAACTCACAACAAGTTACGACACTCAATTATGTTTTCCATATTAGATGTTATGCCCTTGGTAGAAATTCACAAAGTGTCCTTGAATTACTATAGGAAGCGAGTTGAAAGTCACCATAACTTGATAACCGAGATTCAAATTGACGAACTGTTAGTTCCGTTGGATATGCATTTCATAATGTATATGTATTTTTATGCACTTGGGTATGCCATCAAGATGATGAGTAAGGAATATCCTTTGAAATTAAAGGAATATGCATTGGTCCTTCCCAATAAAGATTATACTTTGAGCTATATTACAATTAATAATATGTAAGTCACAATATTAACATCTAATAAAGGTCAAATTACACATGATTCAAACCTATATTCTCCATCATATCTTTCTCTCACATTTTCCAAGAAATTTACATGCATGTGCAAATGGGATATTAAAGGAAGGCTGGTTGTGGGCAATAAACTATGCTTTTTATCACTGGGTAGTAAGGAGACATCATATAAGTTGAATCTCAAATGATAATAGATGCCTATTTTTTATTATTAAGTATTGTGAGTAGCACAATTCTTTTTTTTTCTTTGCTACAAAAAAATTGTTCATAACTTAGTATGGATGTATGGATTATCGTATATGACTATTTAAAACTTGTTTTTGTTTAATAAAATATATGGTTAAATAGGAAGGCATTGAAAAGAGTATTTATTATCTATAGTAGTATTTTGAAGATTTAATAAAGATGGTAGCATTTACTACTACCAAGTGTTCCTGAAAGGCTTAAGGAGGCGAGTTGCAACTCACCATAAAATGACGATTGGGGCTCAGATAAACAAACCGTTGAGTCCTTTGCAATATTGACATTCAACTACACACATGAACGTCTCTCTCCTGTGATTCCATGCCCCCACACTAGAATTATTTGGACATTCTAGAAACTAGGGTTTTGCTCAGTAAGAGACAATGCAATATTTGCATTATGAGGTCAACTTTGGAATACTCTCAACCATGGGATTGTGTGTAGCATGCCCACGTCAACTGTGCCCAAACAAACTTGTAGGATATTTTGGAAGTCAACATGTGAGTGTAAATGGACTTAGAGTGGTAACCAACAATGAGCAGGAGCAATGGGACTATCAAATATTTTTATTTCATTAGAAGGAGGAATAGTGTGTACAAATAATCACCTACATTGTGAGTGGAAACAATTTGTGAAAAGTGGGTTGTTAAAAAATTATCCCCCATAGGATACCATGCCCATACAAATTGGTAAAAAAGTCTCCTACTATTCTCACACCTACCACCCCAAAGAACTGGTCTCTCACTATACCATTCCAATAACACTTGATCAAGGATATCTCCCAACCCAACGTAACCTGTGATTTTTAACCTAGTTCAACACCTATCTTCTAGGAATGATATCCCACTACCTTATATAAGTATATATTCCAAGATACGAAACTAAAGAATATTATCTTGGGAGTGTTATATAGTGACTAATAAGTGGAAAATACAAAGAATTTACCCACCACTTCTAAAGCTAACATCCATCATGAAAATTTGAATCCTCCCATGTATTCTAATGAACCTAGCCATATATTTGATTAGGTACCTCACCCTAAGGAAAACTATAGATATAGGAATTCCTTAAATGATGGTGTTATTGAGTAAGATCCTTATATAGCTACTATATTATTTTCATCACCTCAAAATCACATTCCAGTTATCCATATAGCTTTGTTAAAGGGAAATTAGGTTTTGCCTATCTTCTAGTCACCAATTACTTAAAAGGCTCTGGCCTATGTTACATCACCAGTATTGCTTACAACAAGTATGATGTATGAAGTATGAGCCACAATTGGGTATAATGAGTTATGTGATAATGAATTGGGGGATCATTCCTAGATGTTTGTATGTAATCATGGGTGTAAGACATGAAAACCACCCAAAATGTCATGATAGTTTAATTTTTAGGGTTATTTTTTAAAAATAGTCTTTAAAACTACTAAAAAATAAGTTTTTAGTGGAAGTTTCTAGAAACCACATCCAAAAAAAAAAACTTATTGAAGAAGAAATACAAATATGAATATATCTAAAAACAAATGCACATTCAAAAAAGCATTTATGTTCCATGCATGAGGTTTGATTCCATCCCAATGCCTTTACATAGGGAATATTTGGCATGCATGGAGATAGGGTGGCATTTTTGAGATTTAAAATACCATGCATGGCTATCAAGGCATAGGCCATGGTTTGAGGCTAATAAATAGGGTTTAAGACCACACAATTGTCTCTATTTCATCATGCATGGTGCCCTAAATAATCACATATGCACGACATATGAAACATTTACCTTATGACTGATATATGCTCACCAAGTTTAGGATTAACACACCGGATATTGTTTTTGGTTCATAAGATATGGTCTAGGGTGAAAACCCAAGGTCTAAGGCCATACCAATTTCCTAACAAGATCATGGGACATGTATGGTTCCCTAGACCACCACATAAACCCTACACATGGAATATTTATCCTACGAGTGAAATAAATTTCCATTTTGAGGTTTGAAAATATAGGGATGGTTTTTGAGGCTCATGCCATAGTTTGATACACAAGTCTATGTTGTTTAGCGATAGAATTTTTCTCTTGGGATCACGATCCATGCATGGGGACCTGTACCACCATAAGGGCCATACAAACATAATAATTGGTAATTAAGCAAGATGTGGTGAACATATATAGGTTTCATAAACCAAGAATGGTTCTCATAGTTAGGACATATTCCATGTTTAAAAGAAAAAATATCGAGGCCATAACATTGGCATCGACCATGCATATAGTCCCATGCCATCTCATATTCCTTACATGGAGAATAGTTTTCCTATAAGTGATATATGGTGGGAATAAAGGGTAGTTCTAGTGGCCTATTCCATGGTCTAGGGTATAAATTCAAGGTCTAAGTCCACACCAATTGCTTCTAAGAATCATGTTTTATGCATGCTAGCCTAAATTACTACATATGGAATACATATATAATATCTATCATACCTATGGGATATGTCACCATTTATAGGAGAGGGACACTACACATGGTTTTTTAATCCCATGATGTGCTATAAGTCCAAATTCAGGGTTGTAAGACATAAAATTTTCCTTTGGATCTCACAACCCATCTGCTAGGCCGAAAACTACCACACATATCCTCCATAGGGAATATTTAGCTTGTGAGTGATATATGGTAGCCATTTTTTTGAACTAATATTCCTCTAATTGCTATTGAGAATAATGTGCCTACATTTAGAATCATGGGGGAACCATTAACACAATTCATTTTGATTTCTCTTCCACTAAGTGGTTGTGAGTTGTGGGTATCTATTCTAGCAAATTCATCTAGGACTTATACCTATCCCAAGTAGTTATTGTATGCACTAATGCACATCCATAGGAGTGAGCAAGAGAACTGACAAGACAACTTGAAGTATGGTTGGGTCTATATTAGGTATTCATTTTCACCAACTAGCAAGCCAATTTTGACTATGGTATACATTTTTAGTTTCGTATGGTTATTGGTTCCTAAGCCAAGTTCTATGCCAGAGATTATTAGGCTAGAAAATTTTCCTCTAAGACTCAAAAGCCATGTGTGGGGCCCTGAGGCACCACACATACCCTAAAAATGGAATCTTTGTTAAGTGAGTAGGATATGCTGGCCATTATGATAGTAATTACACCCTAGATGGTTCTCCAACCTTGAGTCATGGTTTGAGATTGATATATAGATTCTAAGGACGTACAACTTAATCCAAGTCTCATAGGTCATGCATAGTGTAGCAAACCACCACATAATCCTTAAATATGAAATATTTATCATATGAGTGAGATCTGCTCACCATATTTAGGACTATAACACTATATATGGTTCTTCACTCATAATCCATGGTATAGAGAAAAAATATAAGGTCTCAATCCACGTACGATACTAGTTTCCCAAGGGTCTCATTGGCCATGCATGGCGTCCCAGGCCATCACACAAACCCTACATCGTGAATATTTAGTCAATGAGTGATATAATGTACCCATTTGAGGTTTGGCATACTAGATATGGTCATTAATTCCCATGCCATGTTTTGATGCCAAAAATCAGGTTCTTTGGACATAAAAATATGTTTTTGGATCAAAAGCTATACATGGGGATTTAGGTCACCACACAAGGCATACTAAGGGAACCTTGGGCATATAATAGGCATATGATTCCCATTTAAAGATATGGTAAACTATGGATATTTCTATAAGCCCAGGCTATAACATATGCCTCTATGGCTAATTGGTCACACATAGACCGTATGCCATTACAAAGGCCCTACATATAGAATCTCTGTCCTACTAGAAATATATGGTGTCCCAATGATATGGATTTATGTGAGAACAAAATGAAAGAGCATATATATATTCACATACACAGATATATGGAAAGAAACACAATGATATAGTAAAATCAGATTCTATTAAATGAATGAAATAGAAGAAAATATAACATAAAAGCAGCTAGAATGGTGGTAGCTATATATTTGAGAAGAGATGTGGAGGCTACACTCATTCATTACAAGATGAATACAAGAAGAGGTTGAAAGAGCCTATTTATCATAAGCATGAGGTTAAGAACCCTAAACATGCAAAAAACTAACCCTAGAAGATGAACCGTCATAAAGTTTGCAGTCCCAAGGTGGTTAGTTGAACAATCAACTTCTCGGGGTCATAAATTTTGCATACAATCTCTATTTGGGGTGCTCGATAGCATATTGGAAAGGTCTATCCAAGATATACAACTTTTGATTGGGGGTACATGCATGCTGTTGGAAACCATTTTCCCCCTGGAATCTCCAAAAAATGTCGTTTATGGCCTCAAAACGGCCTTGAAAGTTCGGGACCCGAAAAATTGTAGAAAAATTACAAGAAAACTACCAGAATGAAAAAATGTTTTGAGCCAGTGGAATAGGTGGGTGGCAACCTATATCCATCTGGATCAATTCTCCCCCATTAGGAAGCAATGGTATCCATCCATTGCGTTGATTTCCCCCATCAGGTGGGGAAAATTCGGTTGAAATTGACTCTTGGTGAACCACTTGCTCGATATAGCTGGATATTCTACTGGTGGGTTCCATTAACCTGTGTGTCCATGATCTGATCAATGGTTTCCTGTTCCATGCATTCAAGATTAATCTCTGTAGGTTTCAATTGCTCTTCTACCTCCGAGGTGTCCAACAATGGTGGAAAATATGGGCGAAGGAGCTCCACATTGAATACTGGGTGCAGTCCAAGGAATGGAGGAATGCTTAGCTCGAAGGAATTGTCACCAAATGCCTTGATGATGGTGTAAAACCCATATAGAAGTGGACGAAGCTTGCGATGGGGTCCTGTGAGCCTCTCTTTATTCAAATGCAACCAAACTTTATCACCCACCTGGAACTTGTGTGGAACCCGATGTTGGTCATGTCTCTTCTTGCACTTAGTGTTGTCCTTTTCCAAAATTTCATGGACCTGTTGGTGGATGTGTTGGATTTGTTCAACAAATCTGGTGGCCTTATTAGCCTCAGTTTGAGCATGGGAATATTCCTCACGTGTGGATGCAATGGGAAGAGATACATCAATTGGTGCGAGTGTTTGGAACCCCAGACACACTTGAAAATGGATGTGGCTGGTAGAGATATGAAGGGATATGTTATAGCTATGCTGAAAATAAGGAAGGCTCTCTCATCCCATGTGAGGGGATGTTTAGAATTGGACATTTTTAGAATATGCACAATCATCCTATTGACTACCTCTGTTTGTCCATCGATCTGGGGGTGGAAGGCAGTTGATTTGGTGAGCCTGGTATCCATTAGTGACCATAGGCTGGACCAGAAAGTGCTTAGGAACCTGTTGTCCCGATCTAAAATGATAGTTTGTGGCAGTCCGAAATGAACCCAAACATGCTCGAAGAAGAGCTTAGCAGTGGATTCAACAGATATGTTTTTCTTGCAAGCTATTAGAATGGCCATCATAGAGAAACGATCTAAGAACACAAACACACAGTCATTTCCATGCTTGGTTGAAGGTAGTCCAGTCATGTAATCCATAGAGATGGATTCCCATGGCCCATCAAGAGTGGGAAGAGGGGTGTACAACCCATCCTTTTTTATGGAAGGTTTCGCAATGGAACATGCAGTGCAGGATATTATGTATCGGCTGACGTCTTGTTAGAGCTTAGGCCAATAAAATAATTTTGCAATATTGCCACTGTCTTTTTAGTGCCGAAGTGCCTTTCCACCCGACTATAATGAGATTCCCAAATCATCTTCGCACGCTCGCTTGAAGGAATGAAGAGATGGACCAGGTGGCATAAAAAGACTTCTTGAAGATGAAAGTCTGCTACGGATGTTCCTGCACATAGGGCTCAATAGATGGGAGAAAAATCAGGATCACTGCTATATAGTTGAGGCCACCCTAAGGTCTCATGTCCAAAAGAGTGGAGCACTGTGGTAAGTGCATCTACTGGAGGCCGAATGAGGAAATAAACGACTCGGTTGGTGATGCCCTTATTATATTTAATATCCAGGTGGAATTGCTGCAAGTAAGTGGACCACTTCTGGTGGCGGTCATTCTATAAATTCCCTTGGGTTTGCATGAACTGAAGGGGCTTGTGATCATTGTGGATGAATGTCTCTTTTCCAAGGATGTAATGATTCCATTGGTGGAAAGATTGGAAAATGGAATACATTTCCTTGTCATAGGTGGGGTACTTGCGGACTATATCTGAAAGTGTCTCACTGTGATATGCCATTGGATGGCCATGTTGAGTGAGGAATGCACCGACATCATAGTCTGAAGCATCTGTTTCAATCTCAAAGGGTTGTTGAAGATTTAGTAAGGCAAGGACATGTGCCGAACATAAAAGTTGCTTTAGCTCCTTAAATGTTTGTTGTTATGGCTTGGACCAGCTGAACTTGGCCTTAGATCCCCCTCTGGTCACCTGGCTAAGGGACCAAGCAATAATAGAGAATCCCACACAAATCTACGATAGAAGTTGGGAAGGTCTAGGAAGCTGCGAAGCTCTGTGAGAGTTGTTGGTGTTGGCCAATCATGGATGGATTGGATATTGGCTGGATCCACATGAATACCATGTTAATCCACGATGTTTCCTAGATATTGAACCATCTTCATGCCAAATGAGAAATTCTCTAAATTAGAATATAACTTGTGCTGGTGTAAGGTGCTAAGAACTTGGTGGATATGTTGCATATGCTCTTCCCATGTTCTGCTGTAGATGAGAATATCATCCAGATATACGACCAAAAAATAGTTAGTGAATCGCTGTAGGATATCGTCCATAATCCTCATGAGAGTTGCTGAAGCATTAGTCAAGTCGAAAGGCATGACCAACCACTCAAAAAGGCCTTCCGGATATTTGAAGGCATTCTTCCAAACATCGGTCTGCTCAATTGGCACTTGATGATAGCCAGACTTCAAATCAATATTGCTGAAATATTGGGCACCCTTGAGCTGGTCAAGAAGGTCATCGATACGGGTAATGGGATACCGATTCTAGACTGTGATCTTGTTTAGAGCTCGGTAATCAATACAGAGTTTCCATGTCCTGTCTTTCTTCTGTACCAACACAATTGGGGTCCCACAAGGCGAGGAGCTAGGTCGAATGTGCCCCTTTTGGATCAATTCTTGAATCTGGCATTTGATTTCTTCATTTTCCATGAGGGAACGCCTGTATACTGGCCCATTAGGTAAATGCGCACCAGGTATCAAATCAATGGAATGCTTGACTGGGAAATGTATTGGCACCCCAGTGGGTGTGGTGAAGATGTATTTGTATGATTCCACGATCTTGTCCACCTGTTTCTGCTGCGTAGAGGGGTTCTGCACGGAGGTGGTGGATTTTGCTGCAATCTTTCGTTCACCTTCAAAACAAACCATGAAGAGGACAAATTTCCTTGTGTAGGAGATTACCTTCCTGCACTGCTTAGCTGTGATGAGGGATACTGCAGTGGTGGGAAGTGTCTCTGGTATCCTGTAGAGCTTCTTTCCCAAAGTAATAATGACACTACGAGGTCTAGAATCATACACAACATGACGTTTCCACATATATGGTTGTACTAAAATAACATCACAAAATTCAAGCGGGGAAACATCACACATTACCTCATCTTTGAAGGGCTTGATCCCGTAGGAAAGGAGACACTGTTGACTAGCGTAGTTGTATCATCCCTGTCTCAACCAACCGATGTTGTATGGTTGGGGATGTGGAACTGTCAGAAACTTCAATCTTTTGACGACCTCGACCGAGTTGAGTTTTTTCTAGCTACCACTATCAACAATGAAGTGTAGTGGAGTTCCTTGCACCCACAATTGTGAATGGAAGAGGCACTCCCATTCCTATGGATCCTTTGACTCTTCTGGTTTAATCTTTGCAGTTGCAATGGTGGCACTAGGTTCCACGTCAATGATCTAATTTCCCTTTTCGTTCTCTCCATCAGGTTCTAAGTTAGAGTATAGATCCGAGGATTTTTTCTTGACCAACAAGGATTGTTTTGAGCGGCACTCATTAGTGTTGTGCTAAGGGCTCTTGTGTAATTCACACCGTTTTCCAGTGTCCTTCTTTGATTTACCATTACCCTTTTTTTACTGTGGCTTGGGATGGCTAGGGATTTGGCCATCCTTTCTCTGTCCTTTTCCTTGTGAATTGGGGCCACCTTTTCCAGGCTTATGCTACTGATTTGCAGACCCAAAATAATGCTTATTCTTTTGCTTAAACTTCTGCTTGATCTTGACAGTGTATCTATAAGCTGCTCCTAGTGAGGATATGTCCAGGAAATCCATCTCTGTCTGAATGTACCTATGCAAGATGATGTGGTACTTTAGGACCAAGTTCCATTTAGAGCCTCGAATATCTATCTTGGAGCGTAGGGTATGGAATATGTTGGTAAACTATGGGGCTGTTTGGTCCCTCTCCTGGTGCAAAGTCGTCCATCTGGTGTACTGGTCATCATAGTTTCTGACAGGGTATAATTATTCCTTGACGACATCGAAAAAATCCTCCCAAGTGGGGTCTATCCTGAATAGTTCAAACTCATCTCTTGCATGCCTCTCACAGTACTCGTCCCACTGGTCTTTAATATGGGGAAGATACTTAAGGATCCTAAATATGATCTTTTCGCTGTCGAAATTTTTTTGAACAGAGAAGTAACCCTCTAATATATTCAACCATAATTTTCTCTAAAGTGTCTACATCTATCTTTCATTCAAATGGGGGAATTCCAAATTTAACTTGTACCTTGAAGGGAGTCACACCCCCGAAACGGATACTCATTGAAGGTGCATCCGTCGCTGTCCGCATCCTTCGAAGGATTTGTGTGAAATTATCCATCATCTTGTTCCTCTGTTGCACGAGGGATTCCTTGAGAAACAACTTAATAGGATATCATGATCTGTCATCTCTCTTTTATTCTCCCGCCATGGGAGTCTGCTTGGGTCGACGAGGAGGGTTTTCCCCAAGCTCAACTAGTTAGAGACCCAACTCTCGATATTCAAATCTCGTCAGGGACATGCATTGAGAAATCAAAAGAGAAAAAGTCTTTGATACCACTGATTTGGATTTATGTGAGGACGAAATGAAAGAGCATATATATATATTCACATACACATATATATGGCAAGAAACACAACGATACAATAAGCTCAGATTCTATTAAATGAATGAAATAGAACAAATTGTAAAATAAAAGCAACTAGAATGGTGGTAGCTATATCTTTGAGAAGAGATGTGGCGGCTACACTCATTCATTACAAGCTAAATACAAGAAGAGTTCGAAAGAGACTATTTATAATAAGCATGAGGGTAAGAACCCTAAACATAAAAAAACCTAACCCTAGAAGATTAACCATCTTAAAGTTTGCGGCCCCAAGATGGTTAGTTGAACAATCAACTTCCCGGGGTCATAACTTCTGCATACGATCTTCATTTGGGGCACTCGATAGCCCATTGGAAAGGTCTATCCAATATATACAACTTTCAAAGATGGGAAATCCATGCATTTGGCAACAATTCCCCCCCTAGAATCTCCAAAAAACGTCGTTTAGGGCCTCAAAACGGCCCCGGAAGTTCGGGACCCGAAAAACTATAGAAAAATTACAAGAAAACTGCCAGAATGAAAAACTGTTTTGAGCTAGGGGAATAGGTGGGTGGCCACCTATATCCATATGGATGACCCAAACCATATTAAAGGTTTAAATTTAGGGTCTATGTCCATACTAACCGCCTCCAAGGGTCATGGGACATGCATGGTAATATAGACTATCACACATGGCCTGCATGTGATATATGGTCACCCATTTGAGTAGGGTGCACTAGTAATTGTTCAAAAGGCCTATGGCATGGTATACAGACAAATATTATTTCATACATTGGTACACTTTCCTTAGGAACACATGGTTCGAGTTTGATATTCTAAACCAACACACAAGCCTTTCATAGGGACTATTTAGCTTTCGAGAGGGATATGGTAGACATTTTGAGGCATAGAATGATAGGTATGATTTTTGGTTCCCAAGACATAATTCAACCCCAAATTATAGGTTATTGGGATATAATATATGTCTTCGGGGCTCAAAAATTATGCAAATGGTCTCATGTTTGTTTCCTATAGGCTAGTTAAGCATGATGGATGTATTTATCGAGTTTATGATTGTTGGAAGTAGCTTGTAATTGAGAAGTTGAAGCAACCTTGTAATTAGTGGAGGCACCACATCAAGGAAATACAACAAATCAAATATGTTAAAGGAAAACTCATAAATGCCATACTTGAATCTCCATCCATATGAAACAATTTGTCCATTTGTTTTGCTGCATCATTTCTCTTTATATATTGTTTGTGTCGTCCGTATTTTAATTCCTGTCAAAATATGAAACATGGAAAAATTATGTATCATAGATTTAATTTTTGCAAGAAAATCCTAAAAAAATTAATTCATTATTCAATATACTTACACTTTCAATCCTCTTTGGCGACTACGATGTGTGGCATTTGTCTTTGCAAACCTTGACCTCATTGCCTTATCCTGAAACATAAAATAATTAAATTCCTAATCATTATTGAGAATTTTATTTATAAATTTAAAAAAATGTTTAACATATTATTCAAAACTTGGATGCTCTCTTCGCTGGCCATTTCCATTTCCAAAATATTTAAGGTATTGGTGCGCCCCTCACTTGCTAAAACCCTAGGATTTGATCTTATTCAATATTTGTATTTGAACATTGAATGAAAATTCCCCAATTTTCTTTGTTTTTGAATGGTAAACCCTCTTCCTCCAAGAAAACTCTTCAACCCAAATATTCAAGCAAATAGAAGGCAAATTCTTCAACAACTATGTAACAATGGACAAATTCAACAAATTCTTCAAGCAACAACCTAACACTGGGTGAATCCAATATTTACAAACAAAATATTCATATCCAAGGTAAAAATGGATGATTGTTGATCATAGTAGCTCCTCCCTCCTTTCAAATGAGTTTTGTGAGTGTTTTTGAAGTGATTTTCGTGTATTATTCCCCTCTCTTCCCTCCTATGCATGCCATTTTTTTGTAATTTTAATGGGACAACTGGTGCTATTCAAAATGCAAGAGGCCTATGGATTCATGTATGGAATATCATCCCAGTTAGTGACCCAATTACTGTCCTATATTGTGCCTAGAGTAGTTCCTAGAATTGCATCTAGAATAGTGCCTAACTTTAGGTAAATAATTGTAATTGATTTCAGATGCCTTCTAGGTGCCAATTGCGCTGGGTTGGGTGTCCATATCCTCATTAATGCTCTTTTGGGATATGATAAATCAAATTGGGTCTTGGTGGACATTAATAACCATCATTGCCATCATTAATTAATAGTTTTGGGGACCAATGCTGTCACGTCCCCTCCCATCGATCCAACACAAGGAAGGGAACATGACTACAGATCTTGGGATTTTACATAAACTCAACCCCATTCATCAAATTCACAACAATAAAACAAATGTGTGCAGATGCCATTCAATTTAACACAGCATAAGTAATATTCTACACACACATATATCATGCAATTTCCAGCATATGGATAAACATGCATCAAATTAAAAAAAATTGCAGAAGTAAACACATAAAGATAATACTTATCTCGATGTAATGTTGTCCCAAGCAACTGGCTATGTTGCTGCAACGTTTCACCCAATCATAGGCCAACTGTGCTCATTAATATCTCAACGTAGTTTCCAACCACGAGCTAGGCATGATTTCTATAAGGAAAAGGGGACTCTCAAGCTCAACACAACCCAAGCAACCATCACACCTAAGCCAAGTTAGTCCATCGTTGGGTTTATCAGGCTAAATCTAAACCCTCTTCCTTTAGTATGCTTGCACTCAAGATCAAGCCAAAACAATGGATACCCATAACCCAACATACCCAAACATACTCTATTCACACAACAAGATCAAAGTTTGGGCATGAATAAATGATTTTACTATGGGCTATACAAAAACAAGGTTCCCATGGATTCTTCCAATTCGTGGCACACCCAAAACGAAATGTGGTGAAAGAAAATCGACCACAGGGAGAAAAACCGAGTTCTCAATAGGTATGTGGACGTTCAAAGGGAAAAAAAACCTCTATGGTCTTCCAAAACGTGACTTCCTTCCTCCCATACATTCTGCAGGACAATAACGAACTCCCAGCTGTTGAAAAATGAGGTTGAACTCAGGGAAAACGCCCAGCTAGCCCATAACTCATGGGAGAGAAAAACTGATGGATGAAGAATCGCTTGGGGAGAAAATTCATGGCTCTTTTCTTTCCCAAGAATCCAAACACAAATTTCCACCATTGGTGGCTTGCCCATACTTGAATTTGGACAGCCATACCTCCCCATTCCCCAAGGCATTAACTACCTCAACCAAATATTGGAAGAAATAAATGATTTGGTACAAAGGTCAACATGGGTAAGTGAGGGTTTATGGGTTCTCTTATTGACAATTGGCTTGAGTTGATTGGCTCCAAGCGTTTAAATATTTCCCTCCCAATTCCTTGTAAAAATCATGCCCCCATCTCTTGTTTCATTGCATAGCTAGTTGTGGGTATTTTATTAAAATGCATATTTACATGATATTTTCAATTCCATTGTGCCTGGCTAGCACGCAAACAATATGCATCACTAAATTGATGGCGAGGCCTTGGCCTTGAGATCCTCACCACGATTTTATAACAATATTACATCATTTACATTTTAATGCAATGCAGTCAAAATCAAGATATTACAATCCCTCCCCCTTTGGAATAACACCGTACTCAGTGTTCCAACACTTACGAATACATACCCACTTACACATGTCCAAAAATTCACGAAATGTGGTAGGTCTGTCCTGCATTTCATCTTTTACTTTGAACTTTCAGGACCAAGTCCTTTGGCTTCCACAAGCTTCTCCTGATGGCTTTGATCTTCCATCTCTACAGGTGGGAATTTTTCCACAACAATCCCTTTCTTTTCTTTACCTTCCAGTTGATCCACAAGTTTGGAAATTTTATGGCTGCTACCCTCTTACTATCCCTTTGTTGGGAAGTTGCAGCGGCGATGATTTCCTCCACATTTCCAACATTTCAGTGGCTTCTTTATCTTTTCCTGGTCAATTTCCTTTGATTCTTCCCACCTGGAACGCTTCTTAATGGGATGATTGGATGAATGCTTCTTCATTGATCCACTTTCCTTCCCACTACCGATTTCTTCCAGAATGATTTTTACCTCTCTTTGCAGACAAATAGAGTACTGCAAAACCTTGTGGTTCATCTCATTCTATTGCTTTTGTAGCTTGAGCATATATCCAAGATTTTCTTGGGTCTTGTAAATTGTTTGAAGAATACTTTTATCCAAGTCCAATTGCCCTTGGTCTGCTGCCATGATTAATATGTAAAAATACCCACACTTTGCTTGCTTGCACCACTTTCCTTGTAACAACTGCAATCAATGGATTTCAATTTCTCACCTATGAAATTAACCATGGAAATTCCTGTTAGGCCAAGCATAACACAAATATTAAAGTCATTCAATTATTTTCCCGATGGAAAGTCCATGCTTTACTCATGAGACTTCCATACTTTTCATGCTTTCCCAACATACACATGAACTTATTCATGTTTATCCTTTCACAGGGAATTTACTATTTCAGTATTCATAATTTATTTCAAGCAAATAAACACATTCTACTTTCAGTCATGACATACATTCAACAATTTTCTGTTTCTAGGATGCATCAGTCAAAAGGAAATAGAAGAGTAAGAGTTCCCCCCTCTTAGTATTGTTCCAATCCGGAGCCACACCACCACTGTGGATCCATGCTCCTTAGCCTCTCTCACTTCAATGTGAATGCTTGACTTGCCCTTTCTTGGCTATGACACTTAGTGTCTAAGGTCTGTCTAAGGCTTTTCAACCAATGAACCCTTCCCTATTGTTTCCTAGAGAACCTTTGGCTGCTAGGACCCACACAAGTCCACTAGCACCATCTTTCATTGTTGCTCATATTGAGCTCTCAAGGATAGTCACATGTCCACATGCATCCTTAGGATGCCTTCACAGTCCTTGCTTCCAGCAATACCTACACTCAAACATTGAATCAATTCACATGTTTATTTTATTTTAATAGGGTTTATCTCTAAACAAGAGTTTAAGAAATCATGTACACATGTATTTCATATTAAATAAGAAATAAGTTGCAATATAACCAAGTACTTATCTGTATTGGATGTATTCACTTTATTCCACAGGCTCCTTCTTTGCTTTACAAGCCTTGGCTTTCCTGTGGATACAATAATGAATGTTGGGCCAGCACCCAGGCTACTCCACAATCATTCGAATAGGAAATTCCAAGCCAGTATGCTGGCTGGGTTTATCGGGCATGCCATTTATCAATATGCTAAGCCAGTATGCTGAATGGGTTTATAGAGTATTTAAGGAATGTTTGTCCAGCATGCCGGCTGCTCCACAACATTCAATGCCCAACTAGTGCACTGACTGGATTTACCAAGCATTTATGGTGCCTTTAGGGTCCTTGCTTCCTGCAATGACCAAGGTTTCCAACAAAGAAACAACAATGTATTAGATTGGTTGTCATAAGACTTGTTCATGAAATTTTCATTATCCAAAAATGAATGAAAATTAAATACTTATCTGTATTGGGAAGTTCCTCGCTATTCCACAGGTTTCCTTCTCTGCTTTACAAGCCTTGGATCACCTGTGGGGTGGATGATTGGCCAACACACATGCTTCTCCACAACATCAAGTAGTTAATTCCCAACCAGTTCACCGACTGGATTTACCAAGCATTGTTGGTTCCAAACCAGTCCCATACTTGGTTTTCCCTCTCCATTGCCAAGCCAACACATCCATCTGGATCATCAGCCAATGGAAGGAAACTGGACCACAACCATTTATAGGTCAAGGCTCTACTATGGATCCATAGGAATCTCAGGGTTTCCAGTCAGTCTCGGTACCCCACCTTAATGCTGACCCAATAGAGATTTTATGCCTTCATCAACATCACCACACCTTCACACACCACAAACCTTCACACACACATCAAATCTTCATCCACACAAGGATGGCACTCCTCCTCCTATGCAAACCAATGGTTCCCTCTAGGAAATATATAGGTGACTTTATTGACTGCAGGCTAGCATGGCCCCACAATACCCACTCACACTACACAAGGATGATACCCATTTTCTACTACACAGCTCCACGGGCCTATCCATCCCTTCTAGTGTTCTTTAGTGTGAGTGTAGAAAGGTTATCGATGCCCGTACAGTCTTCCTGAGTACCCTTTATTCACTTTGCCTCTTAATGTGCAACATCAAATTGCATATGTGTAAGATGGCAACACAAGAAGGATAAGAAAACTCATCAATATTTCTTCTCTAAAATTGTAACCATATTTCATAACATTCACTATCAAGTATTGAAACACCAGGAATGTGTCCATTCCCTTAGGGTGTAGTCAATATTGAAAAACCTATCATAACCCAGTACTCGAAAGGTATGCATCCCTTTCCGATGTGAGTCATGCACGACCTAGTCACACTAAAGCAGTCTGGAATAATAATGAAATAATAAAACACATTCTACATATTAACTCTAGTAACCAGACATGCATATTCTTTATCTAGGGTTACATAATACTCATCAATTTTGTAGATGTATCTTTTCTTCATTTGCGAAGAATGGGGGATCCCTTATCCGAGTCAACAGTCCTTCGGTTTTCCACCCCAGTCTTTTCACGTTCCATAACCCACACATTCCTTCTTGGCATAATTTTACCATCTCACTCACATGGTTTTCCAACATGTAGTGCAGCTGAGATATTATCAAAATTTACAATGGCATTTCACTTGAAACCCATTTCCAAAGCATGGGATCCTTCCCATGGAGTTTGGATTTTGCATGCCATCACACATGATCTTCCTGCAATGTGTCTTCTTGACACACTCCTCAAACAACCAAACAGTCAATGGCATTAATAATTAAATTCAAACATGAATTTACAATTCTGTCTCCTACAAAAATTGATTGGTTTAACCATGAGGCAGTCCTCATATCGTTTGGCTCCTATAAGTGGCATCACTCTTTCCATTATGGATTTATGATTTCTACCATACATGAAAATACACTTACAACATGTCCTCCTGACACAATTCTAGAGAAGCCAAACAACCATCAGTGATTATTATCAAAATTTCAAACCTGAAATTTACAAATCTGTTCCATGCATAAGTTAAATTTCACAACCATGAGAACCTTCTCATAACCTTTGGCTTTTGCATATGGTATATCCCAGTCTTTACTATGGAATTATCCTCATTTCCATACTCAAGACATTTCTACCTGAAATCTGAAACTTTCAATCAGCCAAACACGTTGTGAGTATCTATGCAAATAATCTTCTCATTGCTACAACAGTCACTGAAGTGATCTCAGAATTATAACGCTCAATAATTCAAACACTTTCAACTGTTAGCATTTGAAATGAAATGAAATATATATATATCTATATATGCATCATTATCATAATAAAATTGCAAGACACAATCTCATTATCCCCGCAATTTAAATCAAAACTCCAATATTCGTTACTTCACAACCATATCACTTCATGCAACTCTGTCCTTCCAGAAGGGCATCCTGGTAGCCCTTCAAACACGACTACCTTTATGCAATATTTCTCCCGCATTCATAGCAGCTCATGAAATGATCTCATAATTATCATTAATTCATCATTTCATCTATTGTTTAATTTGCCATGAATATACACCACAACCATGCCTTCACACAATGCATCACAACATGTGAACCCATAATCATGCATGCACCTTTACAACATTCTCACAAACTTTTCATGTGCATTCACTCAATTCAACCACAATATTTATAAAATCTCTTAATGCATATCCACTCAATGCCACCTTGCAATGATTCATGAATACTATACTATCATGCCATTCATCCTATCATAAGAGGGCCATAAGTCCTTACTTGCTTTGGTTATTAAAATCATAACCAACATACACAAATGGCATGATATAATTTCATATGAATGCATTGAGGTTTCTAAGAAACTATAGGGTGTAAGGATCCTTTCCCTCACTTACCCACACATCACCATACTCGGTAGGATGGCATTCACATTCAGGCATTTAGTACCACATGCAAACCAAATCAACATAGTTTAAACATAGTTGAAGTGATCTTACCAAATCCTCTTTCAACATCCATGCATTTAAGCAAAAATAACCATTACCTGCATTGCTGTCATTAACATCGCTTGATGTTACCTGATCCGTTGGCCTCTTACCAAGGATACATAGTTCTTTTCCAACCTTTTGATCATGAATAGTTACTCCAGCCTTCCCTCTCAAGGTTTGCTGGTCACATGCTATGTCTTCTTTGCATTTTTAGTCATGCTTCTATGGTCTGATTCCTACAACTATTATCAACAACATTAACTGTCATCAACCATAGTCAATACCAGTAATTGGCTACTGCATGTGTAACTTCACTACCTTTACCCATATGCAACATCATGCTCATGCATAAGCAATTCACATGCACTATGCAATGACTCTTTAATCATGCCCACTAATTCATATGCATTTAATCTACTACTCTCTTGGATTTACAACATCCCTATGCCATAATTTATATGCATGACAACTTCATAATTATAAATACAATAGCAAGAGGGTAGTGGAGGGATTATCCCTTCCAATTCCCCATCATGACATGGAGCTCCTCCTCCACATCACAGTTGATCCTTTTCTTGGATTCCCTACCAAGCACACAAGGATTCATTAGCTGTGATTTTTCACCATGTAGCAATTCAATACATATACATATGTAAAAATTTATGCTTGCCACTTTCTAAGCATATAATTCTTATTATGCAAACATGAATAGTTTAAGGTGAGAAATTTTCCTTTTTATCAACATTTCCTTACTACTCCAATTGCTTTCAGAATATGGCCAAGTTCAACTTGACCTTTCTTAACTTCCCTGCAAATTTCATCACATAGAATTTTCTCACCATAAACGACGTCTCAGGGGGACGATGGGGGTCAAGGCGGCTTTCCCCCTTGTGGATTCCCTATGCCACTGCAAGGCGGTTCGAGGGAAATGCCCTCATTTTTTTTTAAATCTTCCAATTTCGCACAATCTGGCGCATAAGTTCAATGCCATTTTTCAATTTTTGGCACCTCAAAATCTCCCTAGAAAACTGCTTAATTTCTCTGTTTTGGCGGACTTTTGAATTCTCCTCCAACCCATTTCGGCGGATTTGGCCTTTTGTCGCTGACCCGTTTCGACGACTTATCAATTTTGCTCCGATCAGTGCATTTCCTGTTTCTTGCCGACCAGTTTCGGAGCAACTTACAATCTTGCGTTGACCGTTTCGGCGATTTTTCCATTTCTCACCGATCGGCGGACTCATCCTTTTCCGCCGACCGTTTCAGCGCAAATTACAATCTTGTGCCGACTGTTTCGACGATTTTTCCATTTCTCGCCGATCGGCGGACTCATCCTTTTCCGCTGACCATTTCAATGAGTTTTCCATTTCTCACCGATCGATGAACTCATCCTTTTCCACCGATTGTTTCAGTACAACTTACAATCTTGCGCTGACCATTTCGACGCAACTTCTGCTTTTGCGATGACCATTTTGGCGCAACTTGCAATTTGTCGCTGATTCGACGGACTTATCATTTTTGTGCCGAAACACGTTTTCGGTGACTTTTTTGTTTTTTTTTTCAGCGAAACACATCAACGACCTTTCCATTTCTTCACCGATCGTTTCGATGCTCTTGCCAATTTTGCGTCGACAAAGACTTAGCAGAAAACTCAAAAATAGTTAGAAAAATTTTGAAATTTGAATTTTTTTTCTTTCTTTTATGATGCTTAGTGCTGGACAGGAAGGGTTCTTACCTCTGCAAGCTATTATATGCAGCCCATGTAGGCCCAATGTTGCAACCTGTGATCTGATACCAATCTATCACGTCCCCTCCCATCGATCCAATGAAAGGAAGGGAACATGACTACAGATTTTGGGTTTTTACATAAACTCAACCCCATTCATCAAATTCACAGCAATAAAACAAATGTCTGCAAATGCCATTCAATTTAACACAGTAGCAGTAATATTCTACACACACATATATCATGCAGTTTCTAGTATATGGATAAACATGCATCAATTTAAAAACATTTGCAGAAGTAAACAATAAAGAGAATACTTATCTCGATGTAATGTTGTCCCAAGCAACTAGCTATGTCGCTGCAATGTTCCACCCAACCATAGGCCAACTGTGCTCATTAATCTCTTAGCATAGTTTCCACCCCCGATTTGGGCACGATTTCTACAAGGAAAAGGGGACTCTCAAGCTCAGCACGGCCCAAGCAACCATCACATCTAATCCAAGCCAGTTCATAGCTGGGCTTATCAGGCTAAATTTGAACCCTCTTCCTTCTGGATGCTTGCACTCAAGATCAAGCCAAAACAATGGATACCCATAAACCCAACATATCCCAACACACTATATTCACACAACAAGCTCAAAGGTTGGGCATGAATAAATTATTTTACTATGGGTTATACAAAAACAGGGTTCCCATGGGTTCTTCCAATTCATGGCGCACCCAAAACAAAATGTGGGAAAAGAAAATCGACCACAAGGAGGAAAAATGAGTTCTCAACAGGTATGTGAACGTTCAAAGGGAAAAAAAAACCTCTATGGGCTTCCAAAACGTGACTCCCTTCCTCCCATATATTCTGCAGGACAAAAACGACCTCCCAACTGTGGAAAAATGAGGTTAAACTTAGGGAAAATGCCCAGCTAGCCCATAACTCGTGGGAGAGAAAAAATGATGGATGAAGAATCACTTGGGGAGAAAATTCATGGATCTTTTCTTTCCCAAGAATCCAAACACGAATTTACACCATTGGTGGCTTTCCCATACTCGAATTTGGACAACCATACCTCCCCATTCCCCAAGGAATTAACTACCTCAACCACATATTGGAAGAAATAAATGATTGGGTACAAAGGTCAACATGGGTAGTTGAGGCTTTATGGGTTCTCTTATTGACACTTGGATTGACTTGATTGGCTCCAAGGGTTTGGATATTTCCCTCCCAATTCCTTGTAAAAATCATGCCCCCATCTCTTGTTGCATTGCATAGCTAGTTGTGGGTATTTTATTAAAATGCATATTTACATGATATTTGCAATTCCATTGTGCCTGGATAGTACGCAAACCATATGCATCACTAGATCGATTTCGGGGCCTTGACCTTAAGCTCCTCACCACGATTTTATAACAATATTACATCATTTACATTTTAATGCAATGGGGGTCAAAATCGAGATATTACAAATGCTCATTCTCATGCTAATTGAAACAAGAATGAAAAATGGTTTGGAGAGATTCTTCTTTTTCTCATTTCATTCATTTTTTCCTTTTGGATCCCTAGACAACTCAAACCTTATT
This sequence comes from Larix kaempferi, assembly GCA_027924585.1. Classification (NCBI taxonomy): domain Eukaryota; kingdom Viridiplantae; phylum Streptophyta; class Pinopsida; order Pinales; family Pinaceae; genus Larix; species Larix kaempferi. The sequence goes on from BSBM01000719.1 coordinate 1,512,272, forward strand.
CCTTGAAATGTCAATCCTTTTGTATTGCTTATGTTAGGGTTCTTGGTTATGTAATTTGGAGATGGTTTGCATATGATGATTCACCTTGATCTTTACTCACATTTTTGCAACTATGGGTTCTACCAAATAACCCTCCAAACTCAATGGTTTAAGAATCCCTATGTGATACCTCACTAATCTTATATGTATGCTGATTCTTCAAGCAAAATAATGAGTAGTGATGCTTTAAATTAAGTTAGCTCTTGACTTGGAAATCTTAATTTTTTTAATTAGTTTGTTTTATATGTTAGTAATAAGTTCTATGATTATTGAAGGAGGGGAACAACTAAATGTTTCAAAAGTCATTGAATATTATTCTCTCTATGACAATCCTTATAATCACATCCATAATGGAGATCAATGGTCAATATAGTATAATGAGTTCGATGCATGATATACTCCGAAATTGCAAGATTGATAAAATTTTCATCCTACCTTTTGTTATAAATTGATCACAAATATCAGTGTTTACTTCATAAATCCTAAAAAAAAAAACATAACTAGATCAAACAAGCTATTAACTATCATAAGAAATTGGTTGGAAGTTAACATCAATCTCATGAAGAAGTAATTATTTTAGGAAAAAATTTAAAATAATTCCTTGCAACCATATCCTAATTACTCTCTCAATGGGATTTCAACTCTAATTTTGACTTGCGGAAAGATGTATTTTTTGATGGTCAACCTATATAATATTCCATACCATCATTATTCTCCCCCAATCCTTCTCAATGTATGCTTCTTCCTCTAAATGGGCTCTTCACTCTCTAGCAACCAATTGTCAACATGTCCTTGATAAGGCTTTAGGTGTCTAAAATGACTCAACTAGCCTTGCTTTAGGTGCCTAAAATGACTCAACTAGGATTCCAAGCTCTAGAAGCCTATTATATGTGCCCCCTCTATTTTCCTCACATTATTGACTCTTAGCATGGGGTCTCTATCTAGTCATTCTCATTGTAGAATTGTTTATGACATTTGAACCAATAGAGTTAAGCTTGATGTAGAGTTTGAAGATATAATTGGAAGTATACACTTACACTAATGCTATCACTTTTCTTGATATCTTTGTCTAGTTATTTGCACTAGGGTTGTAGATATTAGTAGGGAATGAGATATCTCCTTCTCCTCCTCATAGAAAAGGGATAAAGGCCATGATATACATTTATATCCTAATAGTTTATGTAGGAAATGCTACTAAAGTTATTAAGAAAACTTATTAACTAAGGGTAGATGTAGTCAATTGTTACGAGCACATTTGGTTGACTCTATGTTTGATACCCTTTGAGACAATTTTTTTTTTGTGGCACCTCCTTTGATTAGGGAATTACGTATAGTGTAGGGTGTTAAATATCAGTGTTTACTTCATAAATCCTAAAAAAAAAAACATAACTAGATCAAACAAGCTATTAACTATCATAAGAAATTGGTTGGAAGTTAACATCAATCTCATGAAGAAGTAATTATTTTAGGAAAAAATTTAAAATAATTCCTTGCAACCATATCCTAATTACTCTCTCAATGGGATTTCAACTCTAATTTTGACTTGCGGAAAGATGTATTTTTTGATGGTCAACCTATATAATATTCCATACCATCATTATTCTTCCCCAATCCTTCTCAATGTATGCTTCTTCCTCTAAATGGGCTCTTCACTCTCTAGCAACCAATTGTCAACATGTCCTTGATAAGGCTTTAGGTGTCTAAAATGACTCAACTAGCCTTGCTTTAGGTGCCTAAAATGACTCAACTAGGATTCCAAGCTCTAGAAGCCTATTATATGTGCCCCCCCTATTTTCCTCACATTATTGACTCTTAGCATGGGGTCTCTATCTAGTCATTCTCATTGTAGAATTGTTTATGACATTTGAACCAATAGAGTTAAGCTTGATGTAGAGTTTGAAGATATAATTGGAAGTATATACTTACACTAATGCTATCACTTTTCTTGATATCTTTGTCTAGTTATTTGCACTAGGGTTGTAGATATTAGTAGGGAATGAGATATCTCCTTCTCCTCCTCATAGAAAAGGGATAAAGGCCATGATATACATTTATATCCTAATAGTTTATGTAGGAAATGCTACTAAAGTTATTAAGAAAACTTATTAACTAAGGGTAGATGTGGTCAATTGTTACGAGCACATTTGGTTGACTCTATGTTTGATACCCTTTGAGACAAATTTTTTTTTGTGGCACCTCCTTTGATTAGGGAATTACGTATAGTGTAGGGTGTTCAATAAAATATTCATTCCTTCTAACCCCTCCACATTTAGTTTATTTTCAACCAATAAATAAAGAGGCCAATATTGTTTTTCAAGCTTTTAACTCAAGTATCCTTTGGAAAAAGAATACAAGTTGAGATTTAGTAAAGGTTTATGGCATGTACTCTTGAGCTAACACTAAATATAGCATGCTATAATAAGGTTAATTTAAACTCATAATATGGACACATTGAAGAGACCATAAAATAATATTAATTTATACTAATAAACTAAAAGATACATATATTTGTAAATAATGCTGCTAGATTAATTGTGAGGGGAAGATTCACCACTCATTCATGAGAATTATAAGATGAATGCCACTCCAAGCTAAGGTGTTTATTTAAAAATTCAAGTAGATCTTACCAATTCAATGGATAGATTATTGTAAAAGGAATTTTTTGATTTATTAGAATTTCTTGTATATATATTTTTCAGGTTTTGTTTTGGATTGCATTGTATTCTGATTTGCTTATGTATACTGTTTACATGTGGTAAGGAGTACTCCCTAGGTTCTTCCTTCATTCTTGTTGATATTTTGATTGGAGATTGAGAATCACTTTCAGTTTTAGAGGATCATTAATTCATTGGAAGGTTTGGATATAAAACTTCGATTTACTAGTAAAAAATAGAACTACCTCCTTGTTATACATGTTGCATCATCCTCATCAACATCATTATCATCAAAATCATCATCATTATCGTTATTTTAATAGACATAAAAAATATTTTAGTAATCATTTCCATCATTGTCATGGCCATTTATCATCATAGTCATTGTCATTACTATTTTCATCATCACTATCATGATGAAAAATGCATCCAACTACCTTATGTGAATTTCATAGAGGATATTTCCCATTTGAGTGGGAATGTGGGAACCATTAGTAGGTTTTGAGAAATACAGATGGGTCTTAATTACTACTCATCATCATCATCATCATCATCATCATCATCATCGTGATGATGAAAAATGCATTCTATTAGCTTACATAAATTTCATAAAGGATCGCTTTGGCCTTTGATTGGGATGAGTCTTAATTAGAAATTATATGATGATAATGATGATGATCTTCATCGTTATCATCATCATCATCATCGTGATCATGAAAAATGCATTCTACTATCTTACATAAATTTCATAAAGGAGCACTTTGACCTTTGATTGGGATGAGTCTTAATTATAAATTGTACTCATCCTCATTTAGGTCATTAGGTTCACATAGACACCATTAGTTCATACAATGAGGTCATTTAGGTTCCATTAGGTTCACTCATACACCATTAGGTTCATTTAGGTTCCATTAGGATCACTTAAGGTCAAATGATACTATAACATGCATCATCCTCATCATAATCATTGTCATCATCGTGATCATTTTCCTTACCATCATCATCATCAACATCATATACATCAACATTATATTATCCTCATCGTCATCATCATTTTCATCGTCATCCTCATAATCATCATCATTGTGATGATGGAAAATGCTTCCTACTAACTTACATGAATTTCATAAAGGATCTTTGGCCTCTAACTAGGATGAGCATTAATTAGTAATTTCCATCCTCATCCTCATCACCATCATCATCGTTATCGTCATTTTCATCATCCTTTACATCGACATCATCATCATTGTAATTGTCACATATCATCATAGTCATCATCGTCATCATCATGATGATCATCATTGTGATTATGAAAAAGGCATCTAACTACCTAATTACATGAATTTGGTAAATGACCTTTTTCCTTTGAGTAGGAATGCAAGCACCATCAACACATTCTTAACAATAAGTATGGGGATGATTAAGTATTAATTGTCACCATCATTGTCATAATCATCATGTTTATTGTAATCACTATCATCTTATAACCACATATCATCAACAATATCGTCATTGTCATCATTAAACACCATCATCATCATCGTAATTATGTTAGGATTACTCAGATATTGTTAGGGTCACTTAGATGTTTTTTAGGGACACTTGAATGCATTAGGTCTATTTAGGGGCCATTAGGGTCATTTAGGTTATGTTAGTATCACTCAAGGTCAAACAATGCTATAACAAGCATCATCCTCATCCTCATCATTTTCATTGACATTGTAGTCATCATCATAATCCTTACCATCATTGTCAACATCATAGACATAAACATTATTAATTTCCATCATCATCATCACTGTGATGATGAAAAATACATCTTACTACCTTTCATGAATTTCGTAAAGGAACACTTTGGCCTTTCACTGGGATGGGTATTAATTATAAATTGTACTAATCCTCATTTAGGTAATTAATTCCACTTAGACACCATTAGTCATCCAACTAGGTCATTTAGGTGACATAAGGGTCACTCATACACCATTAGGTTCATTTAGGTTCCATAAGGATTACTCAGGGTCATATTGTGCTATAACAAGCATCATCCTCATCATTATCATTTTCATCAACATCGTCATCATCATGACCATCATACTTATCATCATCATCGATGTCATAAACATCGACATTATATTATCCTTCATCGTCATCATCATTTTCATCACCATCCTCATAATCATCATCATTGTGATGCTAAAAATGCTTCCTACTACCTTACATGAATTTCATATGGGAGATTTGGCCTCTAACTAGGATGGGTCTTAATTAGTAATTCTAATCCTCCTCATCATCACCATCATTGTTTTTATTGTCATAGACATCAAAATTATCGTCATTGTCATTGTCACATATAATCATATTCATTGTCATCATCATAATCACGATCATCACTGTGATGATGAAAAAAGCATCCAACTACCTAATTACATGAATTTGGTAAATGTGCCTTTTCCTTTGAGTAGGAATGCAAGCACCATTATCACATTTTGATCACTATGGATGGGTTTACTTTATCAATAATTGACATCATCATTGTCATAATTGTCATGCTCATTGTACGCACTATCATCTTATAAACACATCATCATCATCACCATTGTCATCATCGTAATGCCGTTAGGGGTCCTCATATGCTAATAGGGTCACTTAGATGTTTGTTAGGTACACTTGAATGCCATTACGGTCATTTAGGGGCCATTAGGGTCGCTCAGAAACCATTAGGTTCATTTATATTCCATTAGGGTTAGTCATGGTCAAATATTGCTATAGCCTGCATCATCCTCCACCTCATAATTGTCCGTACCTTTTAAGTTGTAAATATAATAACCCATAATGCATATAACCCTTCCAAATATAACCCTCATCTCCTATAAACCCTTTCCCTTATAAACAATATCCTCTAACTCATATATTATCTAACTCATATGATGAACTAGGCACAATCCTAGGAGCATAACCCAATGCTATTTTGGGAGAAAATCTAGGAGCAAAATGGGTGCAATACTATGAGCAAAATGAGATACTACTTGGGAGAAAAAGTAGATGACACAGTAGGTGCTATAGGAGAAGCAACACTAGTTTCTAAACCTATTGAAAATTAGGGAGGTAAACTAGGTGCTAAACAAATTGCTAAACCTGGCTCAAATCCAATTGCAAAACATGGGAGCAAAACTAGGTGCAATTCTTGGCTCAAAATCTAGCTCTATTCCTTGCATTATTTAGGGAGAAAAATATGGCACTATTTAGGATGCTAAAGGGGGAACCATGGTGGCACAAAAGTTGGTGCTAATGGTGGAGCTAAATTAGGTGCAAATTAGTGCCAAGTTTGGAAACAAGGTGCAAAAAACACTTAGAAAATTTCCATCCTATGAAATAACGCCGAATTTTCCATGAGAATAAAGAAAAATATACTAAAAATGTGACTAGACACTAAAAAGTGAGTTAAAAGGGAAGCTAATCACAAGTTTTTGTTGTAGTGATATATGAAAGGATGCAATGGTAGGTATCCCATCAAATTTAGGAGTCTTGGATAACGTTGTACAACTTCACCAAATGAATATTGATACACTGGTCGATCCACATGAACATAACAAAGGACCCCAGTTGCATCTCAGTTGGAAGGAGGCGAGGGAAATTAGTCTCACTAATTTGAAACCCACATAGGATCAACTTGATATTAATAGTGATCATCTTCACTAACAATGAAATTATATTCTTTTAGGAAATAAATCCAATTTTTGGCAAGTACTTATAGCGATGTTGGGATACCAATATTAATTCCCATAGAGGGAGGTAGACAACCCACCATTGTGGTGGCGTGGTTTATGGAAAATAAGAGTGCCACTAAAATATCAAATCCTACCCTAGCTCAACCTTCACAATGATGTCATCACAAGGGACAACCTTAAATGTAGAGGGTTGTGTGGTCAAGGACACCATGTCATATGCAAATATCACTCTTAGAGAATCACCCACATCTTTGTAACATGCCAGTTCCATGGGAGGTGTGGAGCGATGCAAAATACATTTGTGGTAGTGCATTATGGGAGGGAGAACCATTGGAATAATCCTAAGAATGATGGTTTGAACTCCAAGGTATTCATGATATTTTGATCTCCCTTCCCTTGCATATCGTCTAGAGCATATGGATCACACAAAATAAGGCAATATTTGAGGAAATTGTGCCCTACCCAATCCATATGGTGTATTGGTTCAAATATTACATGATGCCATGATGTACTTAAAAAATCCATGATTTCAAAGAGAAATACCATTTATGGAAGTGGATCTCACAAACCCATATGGGAAGTGGATCTCACAAACTCAAAAGGATTTTTTGGTGGCACCTCCTTTGATAATCTAGGTTAGAGTGGCATTGGCGTAAAGGGTTTTTTCACGGTGCTTATGAAAATCTAGGTAAGGGTGGCTCTAGTGTAATCAGCCTTTACAACAACATATGCATTTCTTTCAAGAAAGGGACATGCTATAACTCAAACAATTACGTTGAATTATGAAATTTTTTTCATATTCCTCATCGTAGCTATTGAAAATCATATATGCAATTGATTGTATACTCAGATTCGAAAATGGTTTGTAACTAATCTTGAAGACACCATTTCATCATTCCACATCTTATTATATGGGAACTAACACCTAGTAACATCTTTTCATCAATTACAAATCAAACATGTCTACTAGTACACAACTCTACCACAAAAAACCTATCTAGGGAGGCATGCAATCTAGTGGTAGGTAAGCTCTTGTCACAAGTGCTACATGAGAATGGATCCAACATTACACGAGGACCCTCATTATTTTTATTTTATACATGTTCATATGTCCTCTAGGACATGGGAAAAATTAATTTAATACTACACTGTTTATTGGAGAACTTAGTTTGTCAAATTGCATCCATTTTTATGCAAAACATCAAAATCAAATTCATGTCTGGTGGGGGAAAAATTCTATTTTTCGATATATTGTTTCCATCCAAGTCCCCACTTGATGGATGAAACATTAATATTGGTTAAATTTTTTTTAAGATGAAATAAAGAAATTGATATTTTCCTTTGGAAAACACACATACACACACACAATGCATAAGGTAATGGTATCCATTCATATACACATAAGTTCCACAAGTTCTTTGGATTCATTCATTCATATCTATCTATCTATCTCTCAAGTTTCTCTCTCCCTCTCTCTCTCTCTTACACACACATAGAGTCCATAAGATATTTTGATCCACACACACACAAGTTCATATTATCCATCCATCCACACACACACACACATGCCCAAGTGTTTGTTCAAGTGGTAAGATGCTCCTATGCAAATTCCATAGAGGTCTTGGGATCTAGTCTTGTTGAGGTCTTTTGGCAACAAATAACCTTTTCCCTTGGTGGTTATATATATAGTCCCAATGATTAGTTCCTTTGGGAAGAAAATCCTATGGGAAGTTCATGTAGGTATTGGGATCCATTCTTATCGAGGTCTTTTGTGGTAACCGGTCATCTTTGATATTAGTGGTTTATTTGTCATCCATTCAAGAATTTTAAGAATATGGGGGAGGTTCTATGTTAAGATATTTCTTCAAACAAAGTATAAAACATAGACATGCACTTGCTTATAAGTTTGAAAAGAGAAACTGTGATTTTTGGTTAGCATGAACACATGCACACATGGACACATAAATAAGTTCAACAAGGTCTCGGGATCCATTCATATACAATATATTTCCTTTTTACACACAAGGTCCACAATGTATTCAGATCCATCCATACACACACCACACACACATAAAATGTCCACAAGGATTTGGGGCACACACACACACAAAATGTCCATAAGGTATTGGGATATTTTCATACCGACATAACACACGCACACACACACACTCAAAAGGTCCACATGACCTTGGTATCCATTCACACACATGCAAGGTCCGCAAGGTATTGGGATCCATTCATATATAGACCCTGAAGTATTTTTTGATTGGTAATATGCTCCCATGAAAAATCTATAGATTTCTTGGGATCTAGTCTTGTCAAGGTATTTTTGTAACCAATGATATTTTCCATTGGTGTACACACACAAGTGCTTATTCTATTGGTAAGATGCTCCTATGCAAATTCCACAAGGCCTTGGGATATATATATATACACACACACACATACATACATACATACATACATACATACATACATGCATGCATGCATGCATACATACATACATGCATACATACATACACATATATGCTCGATTAGTAAGATGCTCCTATGCGAATCCCATAAAGGTATTGTGATATAGTATTGTCAAAGTATTTTGGTAACAAATGACCTTTTCCGCTGGTGATTATATATATAATCCCAAGGGTTAGTTCATAATGGGAATACACTCCTATGAAAAATTCATAGAGGTATGGGGATCCATCTTCGTCAGGGTCTTTTGTGGTAAATAATTGCCTTTGCTACTAGTAGTTGATTTTTTATCCATTTGAAAATCTTAGGAATATATGGGAGATTATTTTTTAAGGTATTTATTAGAAAAAATATGAAACACACACATACACCCTCTTACATGTTTTTGAAGAGAAATAGTGATTTTTTGGGTGCATTAATTTGTTTTCCCAACATAGGGAAGTATGAACACGAACAAAAATGATCAATGAACTTCATATTTAGTGAGAGAATTAAATTTTAATAATTTTTAACTATCCATGACCCGATAATATACATACATACATATACATTCTCTCTCTCTCTCTCTCTCTCACACACACACACACACACACACACACATCTTTTAAATTTTGAAAGGAAAAGGAGGAAAATATGAATAACCTTGGAAAGAACCACTAGTAACCTCAACAAGTTCGTTTGTATTGGACTATCTGACCTCTCCATTGTAAGACTCACAAAATTCATGTAAATCTATAATAAGACAAATAACCAACATGCAAATGAAATCATATACCAATAGTGGATCTGATAATATGTAAACTCATATAAATCCCGGTAGTAAACAAAGAACAACATGCATAGAAGATCTGACAAAAGAAGGTGGATCTAATCAATAATAACATAAATTATACTATGAAAATTAAGGATCCATACTTGATTTAGATGACCTAACAACTATCATTACCTTGACAGCTCCCATGTGTGCAGATGAAGGTGGGGGAATGACTCTCCACCCAAACAACCCCCAACCAATGGCTGAGGCCCTCGAGCCCCCAACAATTAACCCTATTCCAGTGCTATCTTTCTCTCCTCGCCTCCAGAGCTCCTCTTCCAAAATGACAAAAGACAAAAAAAGACCCTCCTCTCTTCTTCTTCTCCTCCTTTTATCCCCCCCTCTTCCCATTTTTCTTGATTTCTTTTAATGCAGTTTCTTTTCCCTTATTTTTCTTTCATATACCCCATTATATTATTTACCCCCTTTTATTTATTATTTTACATTTCATTATATATTCATTTTTTTTTACCCCTTTCATTTCATTATTTTATATGAGGGTTGTTACATACTTTCCCCCTTCAGGAAACTTCGTCCCGAAGTTAATATCTTCAAGCAGTAAATACAATACTTATTCAATCAAGCAATCAAGTAAATACTATACTATATACGTAGCTAGTACTATTTTGAAGTTTAGATACTTATATGTGTGGCCACCACATAGAAGTCTCCAAACCACACTAATATAATCAAATGCCCTAAGTTACAACATGCTCTTAAGTAATTCCATATGAGTCTAGTATGCAACCATATCAACAATCATGCATCATACATTTATAAGCATTAGATAATTAATTAATAATTAATAACTGTGTGTTTGTTTACTTCCTCTTTCCTTACTCACCCTCTCCCTGAGAATCATACCATCTGATCAACCTCCATAAACCTCCCCTCCAACTCCGGATGGTCCCGCTCGCCATGGCACAGGCCCTCTACTATAACCTGTCCACGGATCATACAGTAGGCATCAGAAGTTCCTTGGGAAGTTACCATGGCATTGCCACCTTCCCAACTTCTGGTAATAATACGGCCTCATTGGATTCTAACCGAAATCTGGGCCTCATCGGTACTAATTACCGACATCTGGTTCCCGGTACCCCGATCCTAGGACCTGTGGGTTATGGGCCCACCACGCTTCCACTGCGCATCTCAGGATCATTATACCCTAGCAATCTCGGATGGCTAGCCTAAACATCCTCCACAACACCCTGAAGGCACTAGCCCCAGGCGTCAGAATTCCTTCTACATAAGCCTCCCTCCCGGTGAGTATGTCTCCAGCCGTGGACTCTAGTCACATCAGAAGTTCTCTGGGAAGTATCCGTGGCATTGCCACCTTCCCAACTTTTGGTACAAAATTCAAGCGCTACTGACATAGAGCTAATTGTTGGGCTTGTACCCCAACTCATAATATATTTATAGTATCCATTCTCATTCGTGGTTATGGGATCCCACGAAATCATAGAATACTTAGCCTCATCCGGCTAATTGAGTGGATCACGTGGAACAACTGGTACTTGGAATAATGAATAATCATTGATAACCATTTCTTAATATAATAATATCATGGATCAACCTTGAATCGTGTGCTAAAAAGAATGTCTAGCCACCAATTCATATTGCATTGCATTGCATCATAAGCCATTGTCACGATAAGTCATGCCAAGTTTAACATCTAATGCATTTAGGTGCTCCGTGCTACCATTATAACATAACTGGTTATGATACTTCCATAATTTCACTAAGCATCTCATTAATATGCCATGATAAGCTACCATATTTCAACATTAATACTATCAACATGGAATGACAACTCAAATAATCCATCATCATATCAACTATGTACTCTACGTGGAGCAATAAGGGTTAGCATGAAACATTAACATGCCATACCAAATATCTGATATAATTTCTTATTCTTCACTAACACAAAACATAGCTGTAAAATACCAAATTAATCACAACATGCTTTCATATCATTTATGTGACGAATGTCATTTACCTCTAGATGCAATGATAAGCTATTAAAATGCTAAATTAATACCACCACGAAATAATATCATTTAATGTTCCACATGTCATCTATCTTATAAAGCACCATGACGTCATCAGTAAGTAAGGAAGTATCTTATAAAGCAACATGAAATCCACATATATATAATACACATTCCACGGACTTAAACATCAACTATAGATCGACTTTTCCACGCATGCACAATCAATTTAAAAACACAAAGTGATTAGTTTTAACACACTCTCCACATGCTTAATACACAATCCACAAGCTTGAAATCAACTATAGATCAACCGATATGCATTCTATATAAAATACACAGTCTATCCGTTCAACTCAAAAGTTGAAATTGTCACTTAGTAGATTATGTAACAACCCTCATATAAAATAATGAAATGAAAGGGGTAAAAATAAAAATAAAAAGGGAATATGATAATGAAATGTAAAATAATAAATAAAATGGGGTAAATAATATAATGGGGAATATGAAAGAAAAATAAGGGAAATCAAATTGCATTAAAATAAATTAAGAAAAATGGGAAGAGGGGGAGATAAAAGGAGGAGAAGAAGAAGATAGGAGAATCTTTTTTTTGTCTTTTGGCATTTTGGAAGAGGAGCTCTGGAGGAGAGGAGAGAAAGATAGCACTGGAATAGGGTTAATTGTTGGGGGCTTGGGGGCCTCATTGGCTGGGGGTTGGTTGGGTGGAGAGTCATCCCCCCACCTTCAGTTTCAGACATGGGAGTTGTCAAGGTAATGATAGATGCTAGGTCATCTAAAATCAGGTATGGATCCTTAATTTTCATAGTATAATTTCTGTTATTATTGATTAGATCCAACTTCTTTTGTCAGCTCTTCTATGCATGCTTTTATTTGTTTGTTACCAGGATTTATACGAGTTTAAAGATTATGAGATCCAGTGTTGGTATATGATTTCATTTTCATGTTGGTTCTTTGTCTTATTATAGATTTACATGAATTTTTTGAGTCTTACATTTGGTATCAGAGATGTGTTCCAAGGCTTGGGCCTAATGGCTCTCACTACACACACATGATATGTTTGATTATCATCCTGTAAATTAGATCCTCAAGAAAATAACATTAGATTGAGTTATGAATGATACAGATCGGACAGATAATCTGTGCAGATATGTATCTTTAGGTTGAATGCTTAAAATAAAGCATGATTACTCTTGTGCATTAATCCATTTTCCACTACCTAGGAGAATTTGACCTCTCACAAACTTGTTCCAGAGTCGTTTCAGCTGCCAACCCTTGAGGAATTAACCTATGTACAGTGTGAGGGGAATGAAAGATGGTTTGTTGTTGGGGCATTGATCACTGTCTCTATTTCTAGAGACCCTGGATCCTTTTTCTGAGGACTTAAATCGATGATTTGTCTCTGGAAACTTTTATTTCATGGTCTTGGATTGTTTGAAAGGTAATATTGCGTGAAGTTCTCTTTGGTCCTGTTTTTCATGTTAAATCGGTAAAGTCTTTGGAAATATCTGTTTTCTGAGACATTAGATCCATTGCTTTGTCCAATACGCAGATACTTGGTAGATCTAACCATGTTGTGTTTGAAGGCTTTACGTCCTGTTTCTAAGCCTCGAAAGATTGAAGGATTTATAATCTGGTTTAGTGTCACTCTTGATCCATATTAATCCATTGTCACTTAGTAGATAGAGTGCCTCCTCTAGCGCATGGCCTCTTGTTTTGGCTGGATCATTGCTTTGAAGTAAGCTCCACATCCTTCAAACTTAGTAGGATAAAACTCAATGTCTGTAGGTATTTGCGTAGCAGTTGCACTGACCACAGATTGAAGCCTTATTCATGGATGCACTCTCATTATTTTCTTTATGGGGTAGCATAACCTACAAATTTGAATTAGCCAAATTTTGTAAATCTCTAATCTTTACAATCATTCTTTGGTTGAAGTGGATCCAAGTGAATGCAACCTTCCATATTCCCAGTCTACACTCTGCTTGCTAATCTGAGTACTAAGTCCTGCTCATTTTGCGATACATTGGGGAATGAGATGTCAAAAAAAAATATAAAAATAAAACAAAATCAAAGGTTCGCGAGCATCTGCCTGCATTTTCAATGCGAGCGTTTTCCTAGCACGCTTTCTCTATCAACAAGCCTATGCATGTTCCTAACGGTCCATTCCTATTTTTCCAATCCTGGTATCACCTTCTCATTTTAGATGATATGTTCAGGACTTAATTAAAGACAACCTCACAAAATACCAGACTTCAAGAAAACCTAGAAATAACAAATTCAAAAAATACTGTACACCCTGTCCATTTTATTTTGACACCATAACTCAGACAGAGTAAGGGGGATCATACATCAATTGGTGAGCTATAATATAATGTTTTCATCTTTTCCCATGCTCGGTGACTATCAACTTCAACCCTAGCATCCTCCAGCTAATTGATGTTGTAAAATTTTCTATTCCCAATAAACAAGAACTCTAAACCTAAAGATCATACCAACTCTGAGTGAGACTCGGTTCTCCTTGAGTTAAGGAATCAATGTTTTTTTTTCAAATAACTATTAACTTCAAATTCCTGGGCTATTCCACTCATACCCAAATTTTGTTTATTCATGCACCACTTCTTAGGATTCAATAACTGTTTTTCCAAGAAGACTCGAGTAATTATTCATGATTCATGAGTGAAATGTGTTACGTGCGTTGCTCATCCGAAAGGAGAAGAGATGCAGTACAAACCTCTACTCGGACGTTAGGATTCCCTATATTCATTGTTAGAGCTGCGTTTTTAATTTATGTAACGTCTCCCTTTGCATGTGTCCATGATGTTATGTGAAGATGCGTTGATGGTGTGTGTTTCCTTCATGCCTCAGAATTCATTTTTGTTGTTGACCTACTAAGGGTTTCGTTTTTTGTGTGTGTTGATAATTCACGTTGTTCTCTGCCATCTCGGGTTGTCTCCTTTCGAATGGTGGTGGTGCAACGACCCCTGCAAATGGTCATGATTATGATATTCCTGCTGCCATTGGACTGTCAATGTGGGCGTTTTCTTCTTGGGTAGGCGAACAGATGGACATTCCTTAATGGCCTCCTGCTAGTGATGACAGTATTATTCTGCCCATTGATGATGATATGCCACCATAACGGATCTTTCCTAACTCTCCGCTGATGATCTTCCACCGTAACGACTCTTTTCTTCCTTTATTCAACCTGCTGGATGAGCGTTGAGATATGTGTAACGTAAATCGTTACATAATTTACCCTATTCCTTGCTTCATTAAACAAACAAAACATAAAACATTCTTATTAAAACATGAAATCCATGGAATTACGTATTATCTTGGTGCCAAGTCTGTAATGGAAGCATCAGTGTTAGATGGGATGAGAGCCTGCAACAAAGGAGTGAGAGATGCATGTGACAATCCAGAGGCAGGATTCCTGGGCTCAGTTATTGGGTAATCACAACAACAGGCTTCGTGGATTTTCTGGTAGTTAATCCTTGTTCACTAAAAGATTTTTGACATATTGCTTTTCTAGTATTTGTCCGCATTATTAGGTTACGCGGATTGAAATCCTCCTCTTTACCACTGCACGACGTTAGCAAGGTTATGCCCCTTTCTCGTTTTTCATTGTTCCCATTCCATCGCAACTCAAATTCCGCTGTTGGATCTAAATCGCTGGGGCCAGATTTCTATATTCTTTTGCCCTAAAGTTTCAATTTGACTGTGGATGATTATTACAAATAATGCAACATTCAGATTTGAGTGGAAATTAACGTCGTATTTTGAAATGTGGTGAAGTAGTGTTAGCAGCGCTCTTTTGAACTTTCGAGCTTAAGCAACCAATTCTCACCAACTATCGTAAACCTAGAATTTTGTTAGTTGTTACATCCATTGGTAATATTCTTTTGGTGAATGGACCAAACAATTGAATTATCCTTTGGTGTTTTCAAAATTTGAAGGACATGGGAGTGGGATTTTATACACTTATATGAGTATAGATAACAATGAAATTTAATTTAATCTTTCTGTGTGAAACCACACATTTGACCACTACCTCAAGGGACCCCATGGCTATAGGAAAATCCTTCATTAGAATTGAACCTTTCCTATCATGAAAATATCCTCACTCCTCACCAATGATTTCAAACTCTTCACAAACATTAGACCAAATGTGGGTAAGGTATGTACATCTTAGTAGACTAAGGTATGTACCTCTTTAGAAGACTAACAAGGGGTTCTCATGTGTCAATATATGAGATTTGGATATGTGGTGGCCTTACATTGAATATATATATATCCTTTAGGGGTAGTTTAGTAGAGTTAAATACTACATTTCCTTATCATCGACTCGGTTTGATTTCTCGGGTGAGGGTTGAAGGTCTAGCAACAAGCGATAGAGACAACAAAATTTCTTGCCTATGTTTTGAAGGTGAAGTGTATTAGTCTATGTTGATGGGTTTACTATGGATTTCATCAATGAATTTGTGGAAGTATCCCTAGGTTTACCTAGGGGATTGTTTCATTGAAAACATAAATAAACCCATTGGAAAAAGGGTCATGCTTGGTTGACCCACATACTCAGTAACAATGATGACATTGACCACAAGTACATCAACACCCCAAAGGCTAAGAATCATTAATAGATTGGACAAATAAATCGGTAATTAACCCATACATAATTATAAGTGTGTGTGTGGTGGGGGGATCAATTATGACTTGTTCATTTGGTAAAAATGAGGTGTTAATGTAGTCTCTACCAAGATTCAAGTATAATCAATAATGTGTTGTAAAACCTTCATGCCGATTTTGGTTCTTGTAGCGAGATGAAAAATTCATATGGTAATTAAAATTCAAGTTTTGAATTTTAAAATATAATAATAACAAAAGGATAAACTTTCTACGATTTTGACTTTTTATCATTTTCCATCACTAGAATTCGACTGTAAAACCTTTGCTAAAATTGCAATTTTTGATTCTTGAAATTGTTGGTTTCAATGCAAAATTGGATTCAACACCCTTGAATACCCATGTCGAAACTTAATTGGCAATATTAACAATTGATATCTGCAATTCTATCAATCCAAAATGAATCTTGCATAATTTTAGAAAAACATTGTTGATTTACCTTCCCATTAGTTTGAGTGGTTGTGATACAGGGGCATTAGGATCCAAGTTTTCCAGTCAAAGCTGAGATGAATGAAGTCATCTAGAGGATAGTTGATGACCTACAAATAAGTGCAGAAGGGCAGTCGGATCCCAATAAGTCAAGGAGGAATTGGTGGAAGTGTGAAGAAGGTCAACATGGTGAGGTCAATTCCAGAAGTAGGTTGGGAGATTGACAATAGGTCAGATCAAAGGAGGAAGAGAAATTCGAAGCATGTGTCACAACCCCAATTTACTTAATTTTTAAATTTTTTTTATAGATGCATGTTGATGACATGGTTTCTTGTGTCACAGGGATGAAATACCAAGAGGATGAAGTTGTGACTCCGCATCATCAATTGCTAAGGTATAATTGTATTTCTTTCGTATACATGCATTAAATAAAAGTTAAAATTCTGTTTGCGGAAATGAGCCATCCTTATCTTGTAGAAAAGTATAATATTAACACTGGACTTTACTATTGTCATCATCTATTCAGATTCTTGTTTAATTTAATTCTTATATAACCACTGTCGCGATATATCCACTTTATTTATTTAAGTGGCAGCGCCATGAAATATGCTCGTCGAGTTTCATTAATGCAAACCAAAGTATCGTGGCCTGCCGAATTTATATGGCGATGCCAAACTGTATAAATAAATATAGCCAAGTCCTTTACATACTATCTACCATAGTATCTATATGGACATTTAAACAATCCACTATGTAGACTATACATAAAGCCTACCTATGCTCATTCGATCTATGTATTAACATCATTGATCTAATAAATATTTACACGTTCTTATGGATTAAGCTTAGCATAAGAGCTAACACATGTTCCTATTCGAACTATGTTTTATTATAATTTATGCAATATAATAACAAACTATACTTACGAACTTTATGCCTAAACTCCACGATATTCATTACCTACCTATGTAATCGTTTGAACAATAATGTGGCAACGTTTAAACATAAGCCTTGGTTGATATTATCGTGGCACTATGGTGAAGGCATTATCCTTAGGAATACTTGGCCATACCAAAGCAGCATATGAAATATTATAAATCGTTAACCCATTCGATTGCATATATAATAATATGGTATTGATTATATAATGGTTGGTTATGTTTCCATATTGATTATATAATGGTTGGTTATGTTTCCATATGGTTTCCAAACTATAGTCGACCCCAATGTATGCGACGACCATATATTAACGTTTCTCGTTGATTCGATTTATGCTATGGTTAACATATAATTACTATGTGTCAAATATTTTATGATCTCTGTAATAGATTGTTATACGAACTGGATTTTAATGCTTGATCCTTTGTAGATCCTCGCAGGTCTGTTGGCGATGACAAATCAGCTTGGGTGGGTGAATCCATGTGATGGAATTTACGAGGGAGATGGTACAAGCCTGATCCACGTGCGTGGCTTTCCATCACACTGTTGATTGAGATCTTCTTGGGATTAACCTAGTGCAATTCGGTTTTAAGCAAGGACATGGTTTAACTTGACATTTTGTTTCATGGTGCAATGTTATGTTGTTGCGCTGAGAACCGAGCTCTACGCAAGAAACCATGGCTTATCTGTGCTCAGTGCTTTCAGAAAGCAAGAAGCCTTAATACACATCGCGACCTCCTTATGAAGTGTTCTGTGATGTTGTTACAATAGCGAACCCCATGGGTTGCGTTTATCCATTGCTTAACTCTGTAACTTTAATATTTAGGTTTGTTTCATGGTTTAGAGAGGTCGAGCCCAGTGTTGGCTCTGTGGCTTCAATGCTCATTCCATAGCTTGAAGCCTTGATTACTCTGGTATGGAATCTGGTTTTAGTTATTGAGATTTACATGCTTAAGTGTTAGAAGGTATGGGTTCGAGGGTTGTGGTTCTACCGACAAATACCCTTTGGAACCTGTTTGTTTGTGCTTCGTTTAGTGAAAATCCTGTTGAGCAATTGCATGACGTTCATGATTCACGATATTATTGAATACAGGTATGGTTTGGAATCCTTGTAAATACTTGGTCATATATTTTTAGAGTACCCTTTCATGTTTTAACTTAACTTATTTTTCATTGTGTAGGTGCAACCGGGGAATCCCGTAGGATTCGATCTCGTAAGGTGACCTGGGTCTGTTAAGGGACATAGGAACAATCCTCATAGAGTATCGGAGAAGGGTTCGCTGCCATGTCGACATCAACTACGACCCTAGGTAAACCCTACTCTTGTTTTCCCATTTTATTATTTCTTAGCTAAGTGTTTATTTAAATAAACGAATTGGTTATAACCTAACGGTCATCACTATTTGGTTGCAGAGAAATTCTTGGGTCTCAAAGGCATTGGTAGTGGGACTGGGCACGTGGCGTTTCCATGCTGCAGACAAACTGGTGGTGTCTCCCCACTCATGTTTTGTTTCCGGAATGTACATGCTTGACTCTATGTCATTAATTTTCGTAGTGATAGATTAAACACTTTTATGAGTTTTGTTATGAACATTAAAAATGAAGAGTGAAGCCTTTCGACATTGAAACTCTGTGTATTTAACACTTAGCTAGTCGAATCTTGTGAAACATGTTTTTTCTCTGAGTTATGAATATGATTTTTATTCCAAACTTGTGTTAAATAGAGATGATACGTTTTCCCTTCGGCACTAAACCCTGTTATTGATTTTGTGTGTTGAATCCATTCGGCTCTTTATACTTATATCATCTATGTTGAATCCATTCAACTCTAGTTTATACTTATATCATCTATGTTGAAGCCATTTGGCTCTGCATTTATTTAAATTTTTCGACTCTATACGCGGCCTTATGGATATGTAATTGTTTATCCTAGTTTACTTACTTGTAGGTACAAGCCTTACGACTTTGTTCTTAACCCAAGCAACTATGATGAAAGTCGTATTTCTATTCCGCCGAGTATTAACCTAGCTTGTGGATTCAAATGAGACTTACGACTCTATTCTTATCTTGCGACTATAATGAAAAGGTTTTACCAATAAAACTAAGATCTAAAGGATCTTAAAGAAACCCAGATTACAGAGATAAAATCAAAACGTTGTTTTAATGAATTATTTGTTATTTTTTTAATGGCTTCAATGTGTATTATTTAAATACTAACGAGCTTCATAGATCGGTTCTAAACAATTGATATACTTTGGACTTTAATCTATTAATGTGTTTGAAATAAATCCTAGGAGTCTCGCGACTCTGATTGAACCTTACTACAGAGATGTAATCGCAAAGTTCTTGTTATGGTTAAATATTTTTAAGTTATTGTTTGAACATATATGTAATATATATAGTTTCCATATTGAATGTTTATAAAATAGTAGTAGATATTTTTGAATTAAACCCTCGTTCTGTTTAACTAAAAACAAAGATTAGAGAACATAGTTAAAATGTTGTTTATAAACATTCTACCTAGAGTAATATAATTTATAAAATCATAGATATAAACAAGATAGAATTGAATACTTTAACTTTATAAAAGATATTCATATTTGAAGTACTATGAAATAAAATACAAAATGTAGATAGCATGAATTAGTAAACATGATTGCATATAATTTAAACCATTAGCAGAATTATTGAAATTGATAAAATACAGTTCATCACTAACTACTAAGTTTACACAGTAAATACTTGAACAGATAGAGAAATAAATATACTGAATACTACTAAACAGTAATAGAACCTGACTGAAAGAACAAACTAAATCCAATTTGAAGTTCGTCGTTCCTCCCAACTAATCTTCCAGATCAGCGAACTTGTTGACACTGAAATCCCCGAGTCTGTTTGCTGGACCACAAGGTCAAAGACAGCCGAAGCAGCCCAGAACTATCACTCAATTATCATTCCCATCTCAACACAATAATTTTCCTCTTCCATCCAAACCTCCTGTTTGTATGATTGGAACTGCTTAATAAAGCATACCCTAGGACTTAGGTCTATAATGAACTTCCTGCTCTAGAACCTCCATCTGGAGTCCTCACCTTAAAAATAGGGATGATGCCTCCTTCACCTGTTGAGGTATTAATTAGTGGTTTTCACCACTATGGGAATTCTTCCCAACACATGTCATTCCTCCTTGTGGGCCAACAAACACTCTTTCAACAACTACTTCAGATTCGATTCTCCTGTTTTATTTATTAAATAATAAAATAATACAAATATTCTCAAACATATGTCTTTGACCACACTTGGTCAAATAATTGTTTCAATAATAAATAAAAACATTATTACGAAGTATTAAAATTTAACTAAGGTTCTAGGGGTATTACATATCCCCCCTAGAGATAACATAGTCCTCGGTGTTATTCAATCTTCTATTATTTCATCTTGAAACAGAATTGGACATGCCTCCTTCATTTTACTTTCCAATTCCCAAGTAGCCTCTTCTGGGCTAAGGTGCATCCACTACACTTTTACTTGCTTAATAATGCGGTTACGAAGGATAAGATCCCTCCTTTAGAGGATGCATTCTGGTTCCACTTGGAATTCTCTCTCCAGTTCCACCTGAATCACATTCCAATCCACAACATGAGTAGCATCATGTATGTATTTATTTAACAAAGAAACGTGAAAAACATTGTGTACTTTTACCGTAGGTGGTAATGCCAACCGATAAGCCACTGACCCAATCCGATCTAATATTTCAAAAGGAACACAATACCTAGGTGCTAGTTTAGCACACTTCCCCAATCTTAGGGAACTCTTCTTTGGCTTTACCTTTACATAAACATGGTCTCCAACCTGGAACTCTTTTTGAGTTCTTTTTAAATCAACGTAAATATTTTGTCTATCTTGAGCTACTTTCAAGTTTTGCTGTACCTGTTTCACGGTTAGTTCAATATCTTTCAACAATTTAGGGCCTAACATCAACCTATTAACTGGACTACTCCAAGAAACTGGGGCGTTTCATTTACATCCATAAAGTATTTCAAATGGACTCATCTTAGCAGAAGCTTGAAAATAGTTATTGTAAGCAAACTCAACCAAATGTAAATAGTCTTCCCATTTTCCTGGTTTATCTATGGCATACATTCTAAGCATGTACTCTAAAATATGATTAACTCTTTCAGTCTGCCCATCAGTTTGAGGGTGAAAAGATGTACTAAAATTCAGTTCAGTATCTAACCCTTTAAATAAAGCTTTCCAAAAATTTCCTGTAAACTTTGAATATCTGTGAGAAACAATTATTTTAGGCACACCATGCAATCTGAAAATTTCTTTCATGAACATCTCAACAATATTAATATCCTTATAAGTAGTTTTAACAGGAATAAAATGTGTTTCTTTACTTAACTTGTCAACCACAACCATTGTAGAATCATTTTGTTTAGTGTTATTAGGAAAACCAGTTATAAAGTCCATACTAATAACTTTCCATTTCCACTTTGGAATAGGTAGAGGTTGCAATAAACTAGCTTGATGTTGATGTTCAGTTTTAATCTGCTGACATTCCATACATCTAGCTATAAAACCAACAACTTCATTTTTCATATTAGGCCAATAAAATTCTTTCTTTAACATTGTAATCATTTTCTGATAACCAGGATGTCCTGAATAAGGTGTTTTGTGCCTTTCATTCATAATCAACAGCTTTACTTCTGCAGAATTAGGTACATACAATATGTTTTTATACATTAATAATACATTTCTGCTAAATTTAAAGTTTGTTTTTACTTGTTGTTCTTCATTTTCTGCTGTTTTTACTTTTATTTTATGATATTCTTCATCATTTCTTGCTGCTGTTTGTATTTTATCTTCTAAATCAGTTTCATAACTGCTACTAGTAGCAAACAACATGTTAGCATGATGGCTCAAGGCGTCTTCTACCTTATTTTCTTTTCCTTTAATATGTTTTATCTCAAAGTCATATTCGCTTAGAAAGGACAACCATCTGGCTTGTCTTGCATTCAAGTTTTGTTGATAAAAAATATTTTTTAAACTTACATTATCTATGTTTAGTAAGAATCGTCTGCCAATCAAATAATGACGCCACATTTTTAATGCATGCATTATTGTAGCCAACTCCCAATCATGAGTTGCGTAATTCTTTTCATGTTCTTTTAATTTTCTAGACTCATATGCTACAACGTAGTTATCTTGCATTAGTACACCTCCTAATCCTTCCTTGCATGCATCCGTGCAGATAGTAAATTCTTTATAAGGATTTGCAATTTTAAGGATAGGTGCTATTGTTAACAAATGTTTTATCTTGTTAAAACTTTCTTCACATTTATTATTCCATAAGAATTTCTTTCCTTTCTTTTGTAAAGAGGTTATAGGATAAGCGATTTTTGAAAACCCTTCAATAAATTTTATATAGTAACCGGTTATTCCCATAAATGGTCTTATATCCGACACATCCTTAGGTATTGGCCACTCCATTATGGCTTTTACTTTATTTGGATCAACCGATATACCTTCTTTCGTTATTACATGCCCTAAGTATTGAATCTTATCCTTAAAGAAATTGCATTTGCTGGACTTGGCATACAATTCATATTCTCTTAAAACTTGTAGTATGATTCTTAAATGTTCTTCATGTTCTTGTTCATTTTTAGAATAATTTAAGATGTCACCGATAAATATGACTACGAATTTATCTAAGTATTTACTTAACACAATGTTCATTAAACACATGAATACTGCCAGTGTGTTCGTCAACCCAAAAGGCATTGTGATGAATTCATAGTGACCATATCTGGTCCTAAATGCAGTTTTATAAATATCTTCGTCTTTTACTCTTATTTGGTGATATCCTGTTCGTAAATATATCTTAGAAAATATATTGGATCCTCTGAATTGATCGAAAATATCATCAATTTGAGGTAGCGGATATCTATTTTTAATAGTCATCTTGTTTAACTGTCTATAATCAATACACAATCTTAAGGTGCCATCCTTCTTTTTAACAAAGATTACTGGTGTTCCCCAAGTGGACACACTTGGTCGTATGTACGTTTTATCAATCAATTCTTGAAGTTGTGCTTTTAATTCATTTAATTCTAATATGTTCATTTTGTAAGGAGCCTTTGAAGTAGGTACTTCTCCTGGTATGAGATTGATTGTAAAATATCTCTCTCTTAAAGGAGGCAACCCTGGGACTTCTTTCGGAAACACATCCTTAAATTATTTTAGTATTGGAATGTTGTTTATATCCGTTTTATCAGTTTTATATCTGTCATCTAAAATATGAACATCAAAAACTTTACAACCCTTCATAACAGATCTTTTCATTTGTAAAGTAGATATTTCTCTTATCAAAACCTTTCTAGGAATTCCTTTTACCAAAACAAAATTATTTTCCTCATCCATACATGTAAAATATTTTTCATAACAATTTAAGACTAATTTATGTTTCTCTACCCAATCCATTCCAATTATCATATCGCATGATCCTAAAGGTAAAATATTTAGATTTGCATGTGTTTTTATGCCATTCATATAAAATTCACAGTTTTCAATAAAACTAGTTACTTTCCTTTTTGTGTCTGTAGCTAACTGAACTAACCATGATTTCTCAAATTTACTTTGCTGAAGTTTACATGCATCTACCATTCTAGGAGATATATAACTCAGACTAACACCTGGATCTATCACCATAGAAATAGACTTATCTTGTAACATACCTTCTATTTCGACCATTGTTGATTGATGTTCTTCCTGTTGATTCTCCAATGCTGCGCTGATCCTTGGTATACTTCTAGCCATGTTGCCTACGGTAGCCTCTTATTGTATATAATGTATATTATTAACAATATTTTTCTTCTTTGGACAGTCCTTAAAGTAGTGTGGTTCACCACACTCCCAACATTGTAGAGGACCTCTTGGATTATTAGCTTTATTATAATTAATAGGTGCATCTCTTCTTTGATAATTTGTTGTACCTTGAGGTTTGTTTCTCAAATTATTACCTTGATAAATTGCTGTATTTTTATTTATGCAATTATTACTTTGATAATTTCTATGGTTATTTCCAGTACTTTTGAAAAACATATTTTCTCTTTTCTGTTGGTCAAAATGTTTCCCTTTTCAAATTGGTAGACTATCTCTTTTGTTTTTATTTTGATCAAAACAAAAATTCGCTTTCCTCATTGCTTCTTCCAATGTTTTAGGGTTATCATACTCAATTCTCTCTTTATACATAACAGGTAAACAACTTAGAAATATTTTCACTTTTGGTTTCTCTTCTGTAATGTAAGGTACATATCATAATAAACTTAGAAACTTGCTACATAGTTCTTTCATAGTTAAAGTTCCAAGTTTTAGATTATAAAATTCCTTGGCTTTCTCTTCATAATACTGTTCCGAAAGATAATTTCTTTTAAATAATTTCTTGAATGAAATCCAAGTAATATTACGTTCTTTTATGTTCTTTACTCTTTTGATATCTTGCCACCATATATCTGCCTTTCCAGACAGATTATAGATAGCCATTCTTGCTTTAAGTTCCGTGGAGTAGTTATTGAAAATATTTATGCATTCTGGACAGCCATGCTTCGGCTTCCTCTCCAGTTTCTACTTCACCATTGAACATAGGTGGTTTTATCTTTTTTAACTCTCCAGAAATTTCCTCATAATGTTTACTTTTTTAGTAATTTGTTCATCAGCACTACTATCACTTGTATCATGTTTCTATTTATGTTCTCTTACTGATATACCACTAGATGAATCACTTTATTATCAACAAAAGTTAACTTTCTTCCTTTACGTTTGTATGATGGAGTTCTCTCATTTTCTTCATCTAATGGTTTATTCTTAACTGTTTCTTGTTCAAGTAGTTTAGTGAGCAGGACGCTATTTAACTATTCCCTAGCTTTCAAAATGCGTTCGTTATCTTCTTTAACACTCAAAATTTATGCTATGAACTCTTTTACAGTTTGTAAAATTCCAGTTTGATTATCATTTCTGTTATCGTTCAGGTCAACCCATAAATGATCATTATTTATATCTTGTTCATGATTTTCTTATTCACTATGATGTGACCCGTCTTCAACAGATGTCTCTACTCCTTCCATTTTCCTACAAAACAATGATTATATTTCTATTTCAGAAATACCATAAGAAAAAAA
This sequence comes from Larix kaempferi, assembly GCA_027924585.1. Lineage (NCBI taxonomy): Eukaryota > Viridiplantae > Streptophyta > Pinopsida > Pinales > Pinaceae > Larix > Larix kaempferi. The sequence continues at coordinate 1,538,219 of BSBM01000719.1, forward strand.
TAAGTCAGTTTTGTTTGCTATTTTTAAAAATGATCATGCGTGTTTGAGCCAATTTGCAGGCCTAGTGTTGTAACCGTGCTCTGATACCAATTTGTCACAATCCCAATTTACTCAATTTTTTTAAATTTTTATAGATGCGTGTTGACGACATACTTTCTTGTGTTGCAGGTATGAAATACCAAGAGGATGCAGTTGTGACTCCGCATCGTCAATTGTTAAGGTATAATTGTATTTCTGTCCTATAAATGTGTTAAATAAAATTTACAGTTCTGTTTGCGGAAATGAGCCAGCCTTAGCTTGGCGAAAAGTATAATATTAACACTGGACTTTACTATTATCGTCATCTATTCAGATTCTTGTTTAATTCTTATATAACCATTGTCGTGATATATCTACGTTGTTTATTTAAGTGGCAGCGCCATGAAATATGCTCGTCGAGTTTCATTAATGAAAACCAAAGTATCATGGCCTGCCGACTTTATATGGCGATGCCAAACCGTATAAATAAATATAGCCAAGTCCTTCTTTACATACTATCTACCATAGTATCTATATGGAGATTTAAACAATCCACTATGTAGACTATACATAAATCCTACCTATGCTCATTCGAGCTATGTATTAACATTGTTGATCTAATAAATATTTACATGTTCTTATGGATTAAGCTTAGCATAAGTGCTAACACATGTTCCTATTCGAACTATGCTTTATCATAATTTATGCAATATAATACCGAACTATACTTACGAAATTCTTGCCTAAACTCCACGATATTCATTACCTACCTATGTAATGGTTTGAACAATAATGTGGAAACGTTTTAAACATACTCCTTGGTTGATATTATTGTGGCACTATGGTGAAGGCGTTAGCCTTACGAATCCCTGTCCATACCAAAGCAGCATATGAAATATTATAAATCGTTAACCCATTCGATTGCATATATAATAATATGGTATTGATTATATAATGGTTGGTTATGTTTCCATATGGTTTCCAAACTATAGTCGACCCCAATGTATGCGACGACCATATATTAACGTTTCTCGTTGATTTGATTTATGCTATGGTTAACATATAATTACCATGTGTCAAATCTTTTATGATCTATGTAATAAATTGTTATACGAACTAGAGTTTAATGCTTGATCCTTTGTTGATCCTCGCAGGTTTGTTGGCGATGACAACTCAACTTGGGTGGGTGAAGCCATGTGATGGAATTTACGAGGGAGTTGCTACAATCCTGCTTGACCTGCGTGGATTGCCATCACACCGTTGATTGAGATCTTCTTGGGATTTTAACCTAGTGCAATTCGGTTTTAAGCAAGGACGTGGTTTAACTTGACATTTTGTTTTATGGTGCAACGTTATGCTGCTGGGCTGAGAGCCGAGCTCTGTGCAGGCATCCATGGCTTATCTGTGCCCACTGCTTTCGAAAAGAAAGAATCCCTAATGCACATCGCGGCCTCCTTATGGAGTGTTCTGTGATGTTGTTACGATAACGAACCCTATGGGTTGTGTTTATCCATTGTTTAACTTTGTAAATTTAATATTTAGGTTTGTTTCGTGGTTTACAGAGGTCGAGCCTAGTGTTGGATCTGTGGCTTCAACGCTCATTCCATAGCTTGAAGCCTTGCTTACTCTATAATGGAATCCGGTTTTAGTTATTGATACTTACATGCTTAAGTGTTAGCAGGTATGGGTTCGAGGGTTGTGGTTCTACCCACAGATACCCTTTGGAACCTGTTTGTTTGTGCTTTGTTTAGTGATAAAGCCTGCTGAGCAACTGCACGACATTTGTGATTCACGGTCTTCTTGAATACAGGTATGGTTTCGAATCCTTGTAAATACTTGGTCATATATTTTTACAGTACCCTTTCATTTTTTAACTTAACTTATTTTTCATTGTGCAGGTGCAACCGAGGAATCCCGTAGGATTCGAACCCGTAAGGTGACCTGGGTCTGTTAAGGGACAAAGGAACAATCCTCGGAGAGTAGCGAAGAAGGGTTCGCTTCCATGTCGACGTCCACTGCGACCCTAGGTAAACCCGACTCTTGTTTTTCCATTTTATTATTTCTTAGCTAAGTGTTTATTTAAATAAAAGAATTGGTTATAACCTAATGGTCGTCATTGTTTGGTTGCAGAGAAATTCTCGGGTCTCAAAGGCATCAGTAGTGGGACTGGGCACGCGACATTTCCATGTTGCGAACAAAACGATGGTGTCTCCCCACTCATGTTCTGTTTTCGGAATGTACATTCTTGACTCTATGTCATTAATTTTCATAGTGATAGATTAATCACTTTTATGAGTTTTGTTATGAACATTAAAAATGAAGAGTGAAGCCTTTCAACATTGTAACTTTGTGTATTTAACACTTAGCCAGTCGGATATTGTGAAACGCGTTTTGTTCTATGAGTTATGAATACTATTTTTATTCCAAACTTGTGTTAAACAAAGATGTTACGTTTTCCCTTCGGCACTAAACCCTATTATTGATTTTGTGTGTTGAATCCATTCGACTCTTTATACTTATATCATCTATGTTGAAGCCATTTGGATCTTTATACTTATATCATCTGTGTTGAAGCCATTCGGCTCTGCATTTATTTAAATGTTTTGACTCCATACGTGGCCTTATGGCTCTGTAATTGTTTACCCTAGTTTACTTACTTGTAGGAACAAGCCTTACGGCTTTGTTCTTAACCCAAGCAACTATGATGAAAGTCATATTTCTGTTCCGCCGAGTATTAACCTAGCTTGTGGATTCAAATGAGTCTTACGACATTATTCTTATCCCGCGATTATAATGAAAAGGTTTTGCGAATAAAACTAAGATCTAAAGGATCTTAAAGAAACCCAGATTACAAAGATAAAATCAAAACGTTGTTTCAATGAATTATTTGTTATCTTTTTAATAGCTTGAATGTGTATTATTTAAATACTAACTCGCTTCATAGCTCGGTTCTAAACAATTGCTATACTTTGGGCTTTAATATATTAATGTGTTTGAAATCATTCCTAGGAGTCTTGCGAATTTGATTGAACCTTATTACAGAGATGTAATCGCAAAGTTCTTGTTATGGATAAATATTTTCAAGGTATTGTTTGAACATAGATGTAATATATATATATATATCTATACTCTGTTTCCATACTGAATGTTTATAAAATAGTAGTAGATATTTTTGAATTAAACCTTGGTTCTGTTTAACTAAAAACAAAGATTAGAGAACATAGTTAAAATGTTGTTTATAAACATTCTACCTATAGTAATATAATTTATAAAATCATAGATATAAATAGGACAAAATTGAATACTTTAGCTTTATAAACAATATTCATATCTGAAGTATTATGAAATAAAATACAGAATGTAGATAACATGAATTAGTAAACATGATTGCAATAATTTAAACCATTAGCATAATTTTTGAAATTGATAAAATACAGTTCATCACTAACTACTAATTTTACACAGTAAATACTTGAACATATAGAGAAATAAATATAAGGAATACTACTAAACAGTAATAGAACTTGGCTGAAAGAACAGACTGAATCCAATACGAAGTTCGCTGTTTCTCCCAACCAATCTTCCAGATCAGCCAACTTGTTGACACTGAAACCCCCAAGCCTGTTTGCTGGACCACAAGGACAAAGACAATTGAAGCACCCCAGAACTATCACTCAGTTCTCATTCTCATCTCAACACAATAATTTCCCTCTTCCATCCAAACCCCCTGTTTGTATGATGGGAACTGCTTAATAAAGCATTGCATAGGACTTAGTGTTGAAATATTGTAACTTCTAAGAATATTATATTTGTATTTTATTATTCTAGAGATGTTTCATTCCTTCGATGGGACTTTGTTATGTATCCGGAGATGTTTGTTCCTCCGAGAGATTGTGGTAACTAGGGTTATTAGATCTCCCATGTGAGGTTGGCCCTGAGTTAGTTATTTAGGGGTTATTAGACTCTCTTAGGAGAGGTCGGCCCCATTAGGGTAAAAAGTCAGTCGGGAGATGAGTATAAGTAGAGGAGGTGTGTTCCTCACTTATCTCATTCATTCACTCACTTGTGATTGGCGCATAGGAGAGAGAGAAGTCTGCATAGAAGGAGAAGGAGCTCTTGCTAGGGTACTACATCTTGGTTGATTATCTATATTGAGGAAAGCTTTGCTGGGTTTTCTACCCCATGAGGGTTTCCCAGGGTAAATATTTGTCTATCTTGTGATTGTGTTTCTTTCAGTGATCTTGCTTGTGAAATTAGGCTAAAATTAACACTTAGGTCTATAATGAGCCTCCTTCTCTAGAACCTCCATATGGAGTTCTGACCTTAAAAATAGGGATGATACCTCCTGCACCTGTTGAGGTATTAATTAGTGGTTTTCACCACTATGGGCATTCTTCCCAACACATGTCATTCCTCCTTGTGGGCCAACAAACACTCTTTCAACTGCTACTTCAGATGCCATTCAATATTATTTCTCAAGGGTTTCCTAGTTCAAGATTATTTCTCAAGGGTTTCCTAGTTCAAGGAACAAATAGATACCATTGGAGATACCCTTGATGAATATGAACTAGTCATGACTACTCTAAATGGTCTTACTAGAACTTGGGAGTCATTCATCCAAACCATGTGAGCCAGGAAAGAGAGCATGATTTTTGATGTGGTACGGGAAGATTGCATTCAAGAAGAAGCTAGGGTTTCCAACAGAGAAGCCTTGCTCAAAGAAGGTGACCAAGCCTTGGCCACCCACACCAAGAGAAGAAGGAATAAATCCTACTTCAAGAAGGATAGTCACAAGGAGTCTCAACCTCCACATAGATTTCAGAAGAAAATAGGAACTACTCAAGGAAGAAAGTACTCCTCATTCCAATGTTTCAATTGTCATAAAATAGGACACATTGCTAGAAATTGTCCTTCAAAGGAAAAGAAGAAGGGATTCCACCATAAAAGACATCAAGCACACCTATTAGAATATTATAGTGAAGAAGAAGAAGAAGAGGAAAGGCATCAGAAGAAAAGAACTAGAATAGAAGAAGAAGATGCAGAAGAATATGTTCTATTCTCTACACTCTCTGGGACTGTAACACCTGGAGAAGATACATGGCTCATTGATAGTGGTGCTTCAAAGCACATGACAGGTCAAAAGAAAACCCTTACAAAACTTGAAGAGAAGACCTCTCCACAAAAGGTATCTTTAGGAGATGAATATCAATATCCAATCCAGGGAATTGGTGAAGCAAGCTACAAGCTAGATTCTGGAACACCATTGAAGATGAAGGAGATATTATATGTCCCAGGATTGAAGAAGAACTTACTTTCTATCTCAGCTCTAGATAAGAAAGGTTATAGGGTTGCATTCATAGATGGACAAGTACTCATGTGGTCCAAAGGAAAATCAATTGAGGATGCAATTGTTATTGGTGAAGAGGAAGGAGGTCTATACAAACTCAAGGGTCAGCCAGAAGCTGCCCTTATTCATGAGGCCACTATCCCTAGTGAACTATGGCATAGGAGGCTTGCTCATATTAACTACAAAGCACTACCTCATGTGAGTAAAGTAGTCACAGGACTACTAGATTTGAAGATTGATCATGATGGCACATGCAAAGGATGTGCAAAAGGGAAGAATATCAAGAACCCATTTCCAAAGAGTGAAACAAAGACTAAAAGTATTTTGGAATTGATTCATTCAGATGTATGTGGACCAATTCCCTCCACATCCTTGAATGGATATGAATACTACCTTACATTTATTGATGAATACTCCATAAAGACTTGGATACACTTTCTAAAAGGAAAGAATGAAGTCTTTGGAAAATTCAAGGAGTTCAAAGCCTTGATAGAAAATCATTTAGAAAAGAATATCAAAATACTCAGGACAGATAATGGTGGAGAATACACTTCAAAGGATTTTGAAGTCTTTTGTAAAGAAGCTGGAATCAAGAGGGAGTTAACCACTCCCTACAATCCTCAACAAAATGGTGTTGCGGAAAGAAAGAATAGAACCATTATGGAAGCAGTAAAGACAATGATACATGATCAAGACCTACCTATGTATCTATGGGTTGAAGCAGGGAGGACAACAGTCTATGTGTAGAATAGACTATCTCATAGTGCTCTTGAATTCAAGACCCCAGAAGAAGTGTTTACAGGGAAGAAGTCTGAGGTAAGCCACCTCAAGATATTTGGGTGTCCTGTATATATTCACATACCAAAAGAAAAGAGAACTAAGTTGGACCCTTCCAGAAAGAAGGGAATATTTGTTGGATATTGTGAAGCATCCAAAGCATTTAGAATATACATCCCATGATTCCACCATATGGAGATTAGTAGGGATGTGACATTTGATGAAGAGACAACTCTCAAGAAATCTAGGAAGTGCCAATATGAAGAAGTATATGAAGAAGATAACCTCCCAGAATTGAAGAGACTAAACCCATCCCTGAAGATGTAACACCTGAAGACCATGATATGATAGAACCACAAGAACCCCCCATCACAAAAATATCAAGAAAGAGAAAGCCAACATGGGAAAGAGACATTATACTAGGAGCAGAAAAGTATGGAGCTCCTGAAGGCTCCACTAGAGTGAGCAAGAAACCAAAGCCTTTCTCCAACTATATGGCTTTGATGCGTGATCTTGTAGATCAACAACCTACTAGTTATGAAGAAGCAGTTCATAAGAAAGAGTGGGTAGAGGCAATGATAGAGGAATACTAGTCAATAATGAAGAATGATGTTTGGGATATAGTTCCCAAACCAAAAGACAAAAGTGTGGTATCCTCCAAATGGATATACAAAATAAAGCATGCTACGAATGGTAGCATTGAAAAATATAAAGCAAGGTTTGTGGCTAGAGGATTCTCTCAGAAAGAGGGAATTGACTATGAAGAGATGTTTGCACCAGTTGCAAGGTACACTTCCATTAGAACCATCATGGCACTTGCATCCATGATGAAGTGGGAATTACACCAGATGGATGTAAAGACAACTTTCCTAAATGGTGTGATTGATGAGGAAGTGTACATAGAACAACCTCAAGGATTTGAGGTGGAAGATGGAAGAACCCATGTGTGCAAACTAAAAAAGGATTTGTATGGGTTGAAGCAAGCTCCTAGAGCTTGGTATGGAAGAATTGACAGTTTCTTGACAAGCTTGGGCTTTACCAAAAGTAAAGTTGATCCCAATCTTTATCTCAAGGTTATGAATGATGAACCTGTCATATTGTTGTTATATGTGGATGATCTATTTCTGACTGGAAATGGGAAACAGATTGTCGAGTGGAAGAAGAAGTTCTCTTCAGAGTTTGAGATGAAAGATCTCGGACTGATGCATTACTTCCTAGGTATAGAATTATGGCAAGGCCCAGAAGGAATCTTTCTCAACCAGGGAAAGTATGCTGTGGAGATCTTGAAAAGATTTGAAATGTTGGAATGTAAAGCCATGGCCACTCCCATGGATTCCAAATTGAAGCTACTAGCTGATGACTCCTCAGAGTTAGTGGATACGACTCTGTACAGACATATTATTGGGTCACTAATGTATCTGACGAATACCAGGCCAGATATATGCTTTGCAGTGAACACTTTGAGTCAGTATCTAGTGGAACCTAGACGAGTTCACCTGATAGCTACAAAGCATGTGATGAGGTACCTAAAGGGTATGATAGATTTTGGTCTATGTTATTGTGGAGATCATGACTTCAGATTGTATGGCTATATAGATGCTGATTGGGAAGGAAGTGTATCAAACAGGAAGAGTACATTGGGTGGATGTTATTGTCTAGGATCTGCCATGATATCGTGGTTTAGCAAGAAATAGTCTAGTGTGGCTCTCAACACAGTTGAAGTGAAATATATAGCTGCTTGCTCTGCTAGTTGTGAAGCGGTATGGATTCAGAAATTGTTATCAGGATTGTTTGAATTAGAGATGGACCCCACTGTGATCCTGTGTGACAACCAGAGTTGTATCAAGATGACAGAGAATCCAATGTTCCATGATAAGTCAAAGCACATAGAGATCCTATATTTCTATATACGGGATATGGTGCAGAAAGGAGCTAGCAAGCTCGAGTATGTGAGCTTTGACGAACAAGTTTATGATGTATTGACCAAACCTCTATCTCGAGTAAAGTTTGAGTATTTACGAGACAAGCTTGGTGTAGTTCAGAAGGACCCTCCCCGAAAGGGGGAGTGATATGGCCGATGAAGATATTTTTGGATACTGGTATCAATGTGGATGCCTGTATCGATGATAAGATTGCCTATATTGACGGTAAGGTCAATGATGAGGATACCTGTGTTGATATGGATATGTGTATCGATGATGAGGATACTTGTGTCAATGATGTGGATACTATATTGATGAGGATACTGTATCAATGATGTGGATACTATATTGATGTGGATACTTGTATCGATGATGAGGCTACTTGTTCTAACGATGAGGTCAGTGTATGATCCCTAGTGGATATGATAGGAATGCATCCTCCCTAAACTCTTAGTTCAAAATGTACGTGATGGGGATTGCATCATCCCGGAACCACTAGTTCAAAATGTACGTGATGGGGATTGCATAATCCTGGAACCACTAGTTCAAAATGTACGTGATGGGGATTGTATCATCCCAGAACCACTAGTTAAAAATGTACGTGATGGCGATTGCATCATCTCGGAACCACTAGTTCAAAATGTACGTGATGGGGATTGTATCATCCTCGGACTTCTGTCCCTGAATTGATCCGTAGACATATGTCTTCGAGAAGTGGTCCCTAGTGGAAGAGAGGGGATTGTATCATCCTCAAACTTCGGTCCCTGAATTGATCCGTAGACAGATGTCTCCGAGAAGTGGTCCCTAGTGGACGAGAGGGGATTGTATCATCCCCAGACTTCGGTCCCTGAATTGATCCGTAGACAGATGTATCCGAGAAGTGGTCCCTAGTGGACAAGAGGGGATTGTATCATCCCCGGACTTCGGTCCCTGAATTGATCCGTAGACAGATGTCTCCGAGAAGTGGTCCCTAGTGGACGAGAGGGGATTGTATCATCCCCGGACTTCGGTCCCTGAATTGATCTGTAGACAGATGTCTCCGAGAAGTGGTCCCTAGTGGTCGAGAGGGGATTGCATCATCCCCGAACTTCGATCCCTGAATTGATCTGTAGACATATGTCTTCAAAAAAGAGGTCCTTAGACTTTGTCTAAGTTGATGAGTGGACTGCATCGTCCCTAGACATGTTATGGTGTCTTAAATGGATCATGTGTATTGCAGGGTATGCTGCTATGATGTTGTTGATCGTGATTATCTAGATGACGATGCTAATGATCGTGTGATGATGATGCTAATGATTGTGTGATGATGATGCTGATGATCGTGTGATAATGATGTTGATGATCGTGTGATGACGATACTGATGATCGTGTGATGATGATGCTGATGATCATGTGATGACGATGTTGATGATAATGTGATGACGATGCTGTTGATCATGAGGATCTAGATGATGATATTGCTGTAGCTGTTCGAGTGTTGCAGAAGATGAAGACTCAGTATTGAAGATGTTGATGTTCCAGTATTGAAGATGTTCCAGTAACTAGTTGAGTTACTGATGATGTATGAAGAAAGCTTCCAATGATTTATAGATGTATCATGTATTATGTAGTTGATGACTCCTTGCTCTTGCAGACGTTGTTATAATATCCTTCTCGTTAAGGGGGAGTGTTGAAATATTGTAACTTCTAAGAATATTATATTTGTATTTTATTATTTTGGAGATGTTTCATTCCTCCGATGGGACTTTGTTATGTATCCAAAGATGTTTATTCCTCCAAGAGATTGTGGTAACTAGGGTTATTAGATCTCCCATGTGAGGTCATCCCTGAGTTAGTTATTTAGGGGTTATTAGACACTCTTAGGAGAGGTCGGCCCCATTAGGGTAAAAGGTCAGCCGAGAGATGAGTATAAGTAGAGGAGGTGTGTTCCTCACTTATCTCATTCATTCACTCACTTGTGATTGGCGCATAGGAGAGAGAGGTCTGCATAGAAGGAGAAGGAGCTCTTGCTAGGGTACTAAATCTTATATTGGTTGATTATCTATATTGAGGAAAGATTTACTCGGTTTTCTACCCCATGAGGGTTTCCCAGGGTAAATATTTGTCTATCTTGTGATTGTGTTTCTTTCAGTGATCTTGCTTGTGAAATTAGGCTAAACTTAACACTTAGGTCTATAATGAGCCTCCTTCTCTAGAACCTCCATATGGAGTTCTGACCTTAAAAATAGGGATGATGCCTCCTGCACCTGTTGAGGTATTAATTGGTGGTTTTCACCACTATGGAAATTCTTCCCAACACATGTCATTCCTCCTTGTGGGCCAACAAACACTCTTTCAACAACTACTTCAGATTGGATTCTCCTGTTTTATTTATTAAATAATAAAATAATACAAATATTCTCAAACATGTGTCTTTGACCACACTTGGTCAAATACTTGTTTCAACAATAAATATAACCTTATTACAAAGTATTAAACTTTAACTAATGTTCTTGGGGTATTACATCATGCGAACTAGAGATGAGGTCAGAACTAGGCTGACTCAGAAGCCAGGGAAAGTTGAAATTTGAGCCAATGAAAACAAAAAATGGTCAACACGAAATCCAAGACACAGAGGACCAATCAGTTGAGGGAGTAGTTGGAGAAGTTATTGTGTAGTTATTGCAAACTTTATGGTGGTTTTTGAAAACTCTAGATGGAAGGATACACTGAGAGAAGGAATATAAGAATTTAATGAATGCTATCTGGACCAACGAAGCAGCGAGAGGCTTCTAGAAGATCCAGAGGCAGTAATTAGAAGCAAGAGATAACTATAAATACCATTGGAAGACCAGGGAAAAGGGGTTCTTCCCCAGTGATTGAGGCTACTGTTTCCCATACTTGTTGCTGTCATAGAACAAGCCAATTGAACAAAGCATTGAACTTGATTGTAAAATTATCTTTGTATTATGATTTAATAAATTAAAAGAAATCCATAATTGTTGGAATCATTTGCGTTGTGTGTTTTCATTGTGTGCTTTGATCTGCAGACCAGTCCTTACCATGCTTGCATCAATTGGTATCAGAGCAGGAGCATGCTGCTTGAAGAGTCCAATTGCGATTGGACATGAAGAAAACTCTAGATGTGGTTGGGTAAAGTTGTAGAGTTGGTGGAAAATCCAAATGCGGTTGGATAGAGCATTTTAGTCACTTGATATGAAGAAGTGATGGATCGGAGGGGTGTTAATGTCCATGGAAGAGGACAAAGGCCATGCAAAGGAGTAGATGTGACTATTCGTTGAGAAACATTTGAAGAATATGTTTAGATGATGAGAACTTTGAAAAATGAGTTGGATGGTATGAAGGAATCCTAGAAGAGAGGATTTTCTATTGAAAACATTGACCATAGTGATGTTGAGGTTGAGGATGAATAAATTCCCCTGAGGATGAAGAGGAAGAAGAACCATTAGACAAATTGGTGAAATTATTGTATGTGATGAAGGGCAGGTATGTGATGAGGCATGACCTTTTAGCTTCAAACAAGAAACCTTCACCCTCTTGGGGTATTCAATCTAGTCCAAGTTGAAGGAAAAGTTCCTTCTTGCTGATTATAGGATTTCCTTGTTAAGGAAATTGCAGAACCTAAGGAAAAAAGAGTCAACTATTCAATAATTCAATGAGGATTTTTATAGAATTTCCATAAGATCAGGATAGACAGATGAAGGAGAATAAGTCGTGGATAAATATGTGAATGAACTAAATTATGTTATTCACGATGAGTTGAGTCTGTCAAGGTTCAACACGATTGGAGAGGCTTACCAATTGGCCTTCAAAGCAAAAGAGAAATTGTCCAAAAAGACCTCTATAGAAAGAGGAAATATGGTTGCGAGAGGCAGGGGTGGAAAGTTTACTTACATTAGGGATCAGACCAATAGGTCAAAAAGAGAGGAAAACAATGAAGTATGGATAATGAAGGCACTTACAAAAATGCTACATCTAAGTACTGACGGGGTGGTGAAAACCAAGGAGGTAGAGACACATTTGGTCAGAGAGGAACTTTTAAAGGAATAAGTGTAGACAGATCGACTATATTCTATTACAAGTGCCATGAATTGAGTCATAAGGCATATGAATTCCCAGATAACTTGCATATCACAAGTTGGAAGGAGACCAAAACTTAAAAGTCATGAAATTGACAACAAAGCTGGTTCGACTATAGGAGAAAATGAAATAGAAAATATGTCTGAAGGTTGTTAAAACTTGATGACTAGGAGAAATTTGTTGCAACCTACTCGATAGGAGGAAAAGGAACCAACACATGGGAATTCTATGTTCTGAACCAAGGTAAAAATTAGAGATAGGTGTTGTACAACCATAGTCTATGGAGAAAACACAAAGAATTTAGTCTCGACTGAAGTTGTCGAGAAGTTGAATCGGAAGTGTTGACCGCACCTGAATGCTTACAGAGTGTTGTGGCTGTAGAAGGGACATCATGTCACGGTGTATCAACAATGTTTGATAAAATTTACGATTGGAGGCATTTATGACAGTGTGTTATGTGATGTGGTACCCATGGATGCTTGTCATATGATATTAGGGATACCATGGATGTATGATAGGATCATGATATAAGATGGCTATAAAAACACCGTTACATTCAAGAAAGACAATAAGAGTTTCAAGATGACCCCCTTGGAAGAAGACACAAGTGATAAGGGGAGTGAAAAAACCTACTTGGAAAAGAGAGTGTTGATGTGTTTAGCTAAAGAATTCCCGAAGGAGGAAAAGAAGCTGAGTTAAACTGACAGGTCCATGAATGGTTGGACAAAGGCCTGATTTGGGAAATTTTGAGTCCATGTGTTGTACCAAAGGTAATAGCACCTAAGAAGGGAGGAGAATGGAGGATGTGCACCAATTCAAGGGCCATTAACAAGATTACCATCAAGTACAGGTTTCCATTTCCAAGAATGGATGACTTGTTCGACTATTTGAGTGGAGAAAGATACTTCACCAAGATAAAATTTAAGAGTGGATATTACTAGATTAGGATCATATAAGGATATGAACGGAAGACAATGTTCAATATGAAGGAAGGATTGTATGAGTGGTTGGTTATGCTGTTTGGGTTGACCGATGCACCAAGCACATTCATGAGGTTGATGAACGAGGTTTTGAATCCATTTCTAGGGAAGTTTGTCATTGTTTACAAGACTAAAGAAGACCATTTGAGACACTTGAGACAAGTTTTGCAAAAGATGAGTAAATAAAAGATACTAGTGAATTTGCAGAAGTGTTCCTTCATGAAAGAGGAGTTAGTGTACCTAGTATTCATAATTTCCTAGCAAGGACTGAGTATGGACCTTGAGAAGGTCAAATATATTTTGGAGTGGCCTAAGCCAAAGAATGCCACCGAGGTAAGAAGTTTTCATGGAGTTGCCAGTTTTTATAGGAATTTCACCCAGTATTTTAGTCGGGTATGTACAACATTGAAAACATGCATGAAGAAATGAGAGTTTAAGTGGATAAAAGGAGCTTGATGAGCATTTCAGAAGTTGAAACAAAAGGTGACATAGTCACCAATTTTAGCTCTTTGTGAATTCAACAAGATAATTTGAGTTGGTTGTGACACTAATGGGTTGGCCATTGGAGTAGTGTTGAGCCAAGAAGGCCGACCAATTGCAATTTTTAGTGAGAATTTAGATGAGTTTAAGTAGAAATATTCGGTCTAAAACCAAGAATTTTATGCCATTGAAGAAATGGAGGCATTATATGTTTCCCAAGGAATTCATGTTGTTCACTGACCACCAGGTTCTTAGGTACTTGAATACTCAGACTAAATTGAATCAAAGACACATGAAATGGGTTGAGTTTTTTCATAGTTAAACCTTTGTGTTGCAACATAAATCAAGAATGTCGAACAAGGTTTCCGACACGTTGATTCGAAGAGTTTCATTGTTGGGCACAACGATTGTTCAATCGAAAGGATTATAGTCAATGAAAGATGACTATGAAATCAATGAAATATGACTATGAAGTCGGTGAATATTTACTAAGCCATGGAAGGTGTTGAAGGAGCCTTGGAATATCGATAGGACACTCCATTTTTGGATTATTTCATTCAAGAAGGATACCTTTTCAAAGGTCATCATTTGTGTATTTCCCAAGGATTAGTTTAGGAAAAATTGCTAAGAAAGTTGCATAATGGTGGATTAAATGGACATTTTGGCATGGATAAGACCAAATCTTTGGTCGAGGATAAGTATTACTGGCCACGACTGGAAATAGATGTGAAGAAATGGGTCCGACAATGCAGAATTTGTCAGCATGCTAAAGAGAGAAGTCAAAACACATGATTGTATACACCATTTCTTGTACATGAGGTTTTGTGGGAACATATTAGCATGGAATTTGTTTTGGGATTTCCATGAGGTTTTGTGGGAACATATTAGCATGGAATTTGTTTTGGGATTTCTGAAGACAAAACAAGGTAATGATTCCATCTTTATGGTGGTTGAAAGGTTTTCGAAGATGGCACACTTTATTCCTTGCAAGAAGACAAGTGATGCCAAAAGTATTACTATTTTTTCTTTAGAGATGGTAAGGTTGCATGGGTTTCCAAAGAGTATAAATTTAGACATAGATACTAAGTTTATGGGTCATTTCTGGAGAAACCTTTGGAAAAAGTGGATATGAGGATGCAGTTCATTTTTTCATACCATTTGGAGATAGATGGGAAGAATGAAGTTGTGAACAAAATCTTGGGAAATTTGCTAAGGTGTTTAACTTCCGACCGACTGAAACAATGGGATAATGTCTTGGCGCAGGTAGAGTTTGCATACAATAAATCAGTAAATCGGTCGATTGGAATGAGTCCATTCCAAGTTTTTCAAGGGAGACGTCTGAAGGGTGTATCCAAATTGGAAAATCTACCAAGTGAGACACAAAAGAGTGCATATGCCGAGTCATTTTATGACCATATGAAATAAATGCATGAGAAAATAAGAAGACAACTAGAAAAGAGTCACGCCGCTTATAAGTTAAGCACCAACATGGACAAATGATTGCAATCATTTGTAGAGGGACACCCTTGTATGCACATTTATGGAAAGAAAGGTTCCTGAGAGGAACATATAATAAACTAAAGTTGGAGAAAATTGGACCATGCCGAACTTTGAAAAATATTTCTGATAATGCTTATGTGGTTGATATTTCCCAGACTTTCAATGCCACCGAATTGTACATATACGAAGAGGGGTCAACTAGTGGAGTAGAATCGACATTCGAATGGTGAGAGAAAATGATAGAATGATCAACGAACTAAGTCATGGAAGTGATCGACGAGAGTGAAGTTGGTTGAACGAGGAGACATAAAAAGAAAGAGAATTTAGTCCAATGGGAAGATAGATATTAGAGGAAGTGACATGGATTTCAAAGGAATTCTCCGAGAAAATAAAATACCAGAGGCATAGTTCTTATAAACCTATGGATATTGATGCAGGGGCATTATGCTCCAATATTTATAGTCGAATTTGAGATGACTAAATTCATTTGGAGGATAGTCGACGACCTTCAGACAAGTGCATAAGGGAATTCAGATCCCAAGAAGTTGAAGAGGAATTGGTGAAAGTGTGAAGAATGTCAATATGGTGAGGTCGATGCTAGAATTAGGTCAGGAGATTGAAAACACGTTGTATTGTAGGAGGAAGAGATAATGATATCATGCCGAATGGTGGAGAAGACAAGGTCGAAACTAGGTCGACCCAAAAGCCACAAAAAGCCAGAATTTAAACTAAGGATAATAGTAAATGGCTGATGAGAAATCCAAGACGTTGAGGATTGATCAGTTGAGGGATTAGTTGGAGTATTTATTACCGAATTTATGATGGTTGTTAAAAATTCCAGATGAGAAGATACACCAAGAGAAGGAAGATGAGAATTTAATGAAGGTTAACTGGACCAATGAAGCATTGAGAGGATTCTAGAATATCTATAGGTGGGAATTGGAAGCATGAAACAAAGATAAATACCAGTGTAAGGCTAGGGAAAAAGGGTTTTTCCCAAGCAATTGAGGCTATTGTTTCCCATATTTGTTGCTGCCATAGAACATACCTACTGAACGTAGCATTGAATTTGATTGTAAACTTATCTTTGTAATCTAATTTACTAAATTAATATAAAGTTATAATTATTTGTATCATATGTGTTGTGTGTTTTCACTGTGTTCTTCACGCTGTAGGTTGGTCCTTACCGTGCTTGCATCGGGTTGTAAAAGGTCAAATTTGTATAACATTTAACTATGACTATACCAATCTAGTTATATTTGAAAAGAAGGGAAATCAAAATTTCAACTAATGGATAGGAAGAAAATAAATTTCGAAGTTCAAATAATTTTATTCATATATTGATGATGTGTGTGGAAGAAAAATAAATATGAAAGAGAGTAAAAATTTGATAACCAGGGAGGTCAAAAGGGGAAATCCAAAATTTTGAATTTTCTTAAATGTAATATAAAATTTGAGTTTTTTTTTTTTAAATTGGAAGCCTCTAATTTAATCAAATTAGTATTCAAAACATTTTATTTATTTATTATATGTTGAGGCTACCTTTTATCCCGGTGGGTTAGCTCGAGTGGTTGAGAGCTATTCTTGTAAGCAGGAGGTCTTGAGGTAAAATCGATGGGTGGTTATGCATAGATGGTAATATGTCCTGTCAATGTCCCCCCCCAGGTTAGGCTCCACAATTAGAGCCGACAGGTTACCCCGTAGAAAGGACGATATTTCCCATATTCTTTGGATTTTAGGGGGGTTTTCCATGGATGTAGCGAGCACCGATATCTGGTGCCATGAACCACACGAAGAAAATGTTGAGGCTATATTTTCTATTTTTATAATATATAGAAAATTGTTATATCACTTTAAATTAAAATAAACAAAATTCTTCAAAAATAATCAATTATAATTGACGGTAAATTATTATATATCATTTGATCAACTATATAGAATTATTATATATTATTTTATCAATCATATGAATTATTACACAATTAAAATTTAAGAATTATATAAAATTATCAATTCATTATAATTATGGAATTGTAGCTTATTGATTAATTTATCATGTCTTTATAGATTGAAATGTTTTATAAATTATTATAGATTTTTTTAAAAATAGAAACAAGAAAAGTTTTGTATTATAATAGCCGACCACAACCATCCTTTACAAAGAGAACTGAGAGAGATAATTTTTTCAAAATTCTATCCTCTGATATTAGAATACCTTCTACATATAATTCTACAAAAGCCAAAATTTTTCCTACTAGTTTTTCATTCTCTTCTAGGGTATGAGTGCTATAAAATTTAACATACTGATTAGTATGTAGGAAAACACAAAAATACAAGCGAACACAGACTATGGAAATGAGACCATCTATCTATTCATCCTTGTTTAATATTTCACATCAGAGATGTATGATAGAGATTTCATCCATTCGTCGAGATTCATTGACAAGAGACTCCTAGCAATGGCTGCAATGGTTCATCTTCACGAGATAGCTCAATTCTTTCCCGAATTCCTTTGTTAGAGCAATTTGTTCTCTCATGTTTCCATCCAAGTCATTGATGTGTGACTCTAGACAAGCAAGATGAATGGTATTGTGGTGAGCATCCCCAGACAAGACATAAATATACTGGAGCACCCTCATGACGATTTCCTAAACAACCCGTAACATCTTCCTAAAGTATTCCAAATTTCCTCTAAAATTTGCAAAAAACTCCCTCTAGGAAGACATAATTTATTTTTCTTCTTCTACGGGAGGAGTGGAACTTCTTTTAAAGGTTTTCTCACCCCAGTGCTTTGCACACACTGATAAATATCTACTATGGCTGCAATGGATAAGAAATTTCCCAAGACGCCGAGGGAGCTTGGAATTTTTCTCTTGGAACATAGAAATCTTCCCAAATTTATAGAATGATTCTTTCATCCCCAAAGACTCTGTTCCATATTTGGACAATCCATTTCTTATTTATATTGCACATAAACTTTTCTTATAGGTTGTTTCCAAAATGAAATAAAAATCCATTTTCTCACCTTGCCTGTCATGATTAATCACTGTCAATCCTAGTGTGCAAGCATTCACATAAGAGAGGAGTTTTAGACTAGTTCCTTCAATGACATTAATTCCCAAATCACGCCCCACTGCTTTGGCATTTAACTTTTCCCGTGTTCAAGCTGCATGAAGATCACCAACTGTCTGCCGGTTGATTTTATCCTTGTGGGTGGATCCTAGCATGGGGTGAAAGGTTATTTCCACACCTTTCTTCATGATATTTAACCCTCTACTTTTCCTTTTTCCATCTCTTAGGAACATATTTGTGTCTATAAACTTCATGGGATCCACTTCCTAACTTTTGTTTGGTTTTTGAACACTATAATTCCTTGGTCAGTCTTTGATCCTTGATTTCCCAATTAATCCACCAAAATGTTATTCTCTCTTCTTACATGATAAAATATCATGATGCCGGGGGTGACTAGATTAAGAATGCATTTTTGAATTCTCCCACAACTAAAGGTATTTTCCTTGAAAGGTTTGCACATTTTTTGAATAACATACCATGAATATACAAAGACATGAAAATTTGAGATGCTTAGTTAGGATCCCATTTCTATGCCTTGATAAAGGGCCACCCACTCTGCTTCATTGTTGGTTTTCTTTCCTAATCCCCAAGCGTAGGTATTCACAATTTTCCCCTTAGGATTAAATATGACCCCTCCTGCTCTTGTCGCCCTATAGTTTTTTTTCTAAAATACTATAGGAGTTCCTTTTAATTGATGTAATACTCATTGAAATACATGTGGACAACATGCATGGAAAAATTGAATATGATTGATCCCCGTTGGATTTAATTCTTAAGGTACCACAAGAAAGAAATAGTTATACTTGAGCTTAAATATTCATTTGATGTATAAA
The DNA here is from genome assembly GCA_027924585.1 of Larix kaempferi. Classification (NCBI taxonomy): domain Eukaryota; kingdom Viridiplantae; phylum Streptophyta; class Pinopsida; order Pinales; family Pinaceae; genus Larix; species Larix kaempferi. The sequence goes on from BSBM01000719.1 coordinate 1,557,228, forward strand.
ATGCATTATGACCATATGACATGGAATCTCATGTATGTTATTTATGAGAGAACAAACATGATAAGGAATGAGATGAGTTATCTAGTTTGACTAACTATTTCAATATAACATTTTTACTGTCTATAGACTATGTTATTTATGAGAGAACAAACATGATAAGGAATGAGATGAGTTATCTAGTTTGACTAACTATTTCAATATAACATTTTTACTGTCTATAGACTATATAAACTATTCCATCATATGAGTGAGTGTGGAATAGACTATTCCATTATACGAGTGAGAGTGCGGAGGAGATACTAACATAGTGTAGAGACATAATCATATTGTATAAAACTATAAAAGACCGCAATATTTTATAGCTTTGTATTAATCTTAGATAAATTTTGTAATATGTATTTTAATCTCCTTTATATAGGAAGACATGTTGTAGGGTTCTTTATCGATTGTTGTTTTTTTGTATAGGTATATTGGGTCAATATTTTTCTTCCATTATGAGATTTTATATTGCAATCCATTTCATATGTAACCAAAATATAGTCCACAATCCAACATAGTCTCATCATAGTTGTTTTAGGTTTAGATTCATTTTTGCAAGCCAACCATTGAAATATCCAAGGTAGTCTACAGATCACAATGGTATTAGAAAAATGTTTATTTGGGAATTTGGTGATTTCAGTGTAGTATATGCTTATACGAATAAAAAAATCTAAGTATGTCGGATAATTTCACCCTATGGATCCCAATATCAACACAATAAATATTATGAAGCATTCACAATCCATTGTAATACATGAGGAGCATTGGGAAGGGCCGTTTATGAAGGTAGAATAATAATCATGAGGTTGGATATCTACTAGATGGGATTTATGGGAGTATGACCTTACTCATGACCCCTCATGAGAAAAAATATTGACACCTTTTTGGAGAATCCCGATTCTCATGAGAAATCAAAATGTACCGAGGAGCAGAGGAAAGAGAAGGAAGAACCAAAGTTTGAAAAAGGGATTTTTGATAACCAATATTCTTAGCACCTTGTTAATATGGAAGCTAAGGTTTATATCAATAACTACAAAGTTGATGTAGTCACACTTAAATTGAATCATTGGTTCCAACAATTAAAATTCCATTTCATTATACATAATGCACGAGAGGAGATGAAACTAGCTATTGGTAGATTGAAGATAGAAGGATATATGCACTAAATTGGTGGGAGAGCAATGTTGAGGCACTTAGGTTATGGGGATTGATAACTAAGTGAGAGGCATTCATATTTCTTATGCATAATTTTACACTATCAGGTATGGAAAGGACCAAAAGTTTCAATTGAACTACTACCAACAAAGGCAAGGATAGAGTGTACAACAATACACTATAAATTTTTAAAAGCAACCCTTTTAGTTGGAAATAAATTTCTTGGACCCACACATGGTCATTAATTACCTAGGTGGTATTCATAGTCACATAAGAAGACAATTTATTGTGCTGAGAGGTGATTTCAATAGCCTAGGTGGGTGATATGTGTCATGTCTATATAACACATCGAATCAAAAACATAATTAATAATAAAAAAATATAATTTAGTTTCAAAATTAAAATTAAAGAAAATATAAATAATACAATTAAAAAATAGATCCATATTAAATTTTATATCCTAATATAAAAGAATTTTACGCTCTAATATTAAATAAATCGTAATATTTGTCACCATATGTTGGCCCAAAGAAGATTTACAACCAAGGTGGGTGAGATGTGCCACATCTTAAACAATCTCTCTCTCTCTCTCTCTCTCTCTCTCTCTCTCTCTCTCTCTCTCTCTCTCTAATGCAGTTCATAATACAATTAAGAAAAAATATATAAAAGATTCATATTAACTTTTATATCCTAATATTAAATAGATTGTAAAACCTCTCTTTCCATACACTTGCTAAATATAATTAAAAATGAAAAAATAAAAAATATAAAAGAATAAGATCATTATAATAACATAAACCAACATATACCCATCTTAACTCCGATTCTACCAAGAGTTGAAATGGATCAAATCCCTTGAATTGGAAACATCTTTTTGAGTGCAAAATTTGAGGAAAAGTTTGCAATTCAATGAATTTGATCCTTTTCGGCACTTGGTAGATCCATAGTTAAGATGGATATATGTTGGTGTTATTTAATCCCAATACCATAGATAAGCCTCATCTATAGGCCTAATATATTGAATCTAATAATAATAAGGGGTAGCTAAATGGTTAAAAGTAATGAGTCCAGTGTGGAGCTTCTAATAAGGGTGAGAAACAAAACATAAAAGGGAAAAATAAGAATACTGCTACCACTACACATGTGCAATGACCCTTTTAAGCATTGCGATAATTGAAACATTGATGGCCACACAAACTTATAAACTATTGGAAATTTAATCTAGACTTGAATCCCAAGAACCACAAATAGCAGTAGTCCAAGGAAGAATATTCTAGCGGACTTGGGAAGGGAGATATAAAGAAACTTAGATGTGGATGAAAATATAGTTGGTATGATAGTGCAGAAGGATGTATACTTGAATAAACTCCATTACAAAGAGGATAAGGAGATACAATTTCTATTCCATATCAAGATTAATATTAAGGAAAACAAGGTAGATGCTTGATTTGATTCTGGTTTACAAGAAACCCTTTTTTTTAAAGAAGATATAGTATGAAAGCTTGTTTTATAAATATATGAACACCTTCATCCATACCCTTTGGTTTGGGTGAATAAGGATGTATAATTAAAACTTACCAGACAATGTACTAAACCTAGATTTGTTATCAGTGCAAATTTCATTAATGAAATAGAAATCAATGTAGTTCCTTTTGATGTTTGCAGTGTAGTGTTTGGTAGCCCGTACATGTATATGAGGGATGTTGTACTCATGATAATGGAAAACCTATACCACCTAATAAAGGATGACAAATATTTTTTCATCAATGCACACAAGGGTAAGTATCATATTATTTTTGGTGTGTGCACAACAAGCTAAGATATTGATAAACTCAACCAAGAAGTATGCAATTATTTTCTTGAGACAAAACTAGAAAGACACCAATTCATTTGGTGTGGAGGAACCCTTCTAAGGATGTGTGAAATAAAAAAAGCACCATATAGAAGAGATTTTTTATGCATACAAATAATTTTTCCAAGATGCAAAGGAGTTATACCCAAGAGGGAAACAAAACGTGAGATACATCGACTTCTAGATTCTCTTTTACCAAATATAGAGATGCAGATACATTGCATATTGAAGTAAAATAAAGTGAAGACGACATTATGAGAACTATTGTATCAAGGAATTATAATAACACATACCTAATCATATAGTTACATGGTCATTTTGGAACCAAATAAGAACATAATTTTGGGAATAGACATTGATTACAAATTTCTAAAAAACATCACTCTAAGTAATCAATACCCTTGCCTCATATTGATGACTTGTTATATAAACTGTGAAAAAAAAAGTAATTCACTAAGATGAAATTGAAATTTGGATATCATGAAATTTGGTTCAAGGAAGAAGACACTTGGAAGACTACCTGAACAAGATAAAACAAGGTTTATACAAATTCTTATTAATTCCTTTTGGTTTGAGTAACAAATCGACTAATTTTATGCATTTAATGAATAATATTTTGTGTCCATTCCTTAATTAATTTATAATGGTCTATCTAGATGACATTTTGATCTTTACTTATACCTGGGACGAGCATGTTGAAAATATGAAGGAAGTATTGGTGACTCTATGGAAAAATTTCTTGCTAGCAAATCTAAAATAGGTGCGAGTTTTCTAATCAATCTGTGCTATAATTGGGATACATGATTAATGGAGGTGATTTGATTATTTATATTTTAAAGATAGATGCCATACTTAAGTGGTCCACTCCTATTGTTTTCACATAATTTAAGGTTTTGCTGTAGTAGTTCAATAGTTGAGAAATTTCATAGCATCATTATCAACCATGGTAGGATCACTTCATGCTATAACATCTAATGGTAAGAGTTTTGAGTTGACTAAGAATCAGCATATATCCTTTGAATAATTGAAACAAAATACTAGTCAAGCTCCGGTCCTAACAATACTGAACTTGCATAAGTATTTTGAAGTAGAAACTGATACTGGTGGGTATGCTATGTGAGCAATATTAAGGCACATGGGAGATAAATTTGCTATCATTCAAAGCTATTCAATGGAGAAGTTTTGAACTATTTTAAATACACCAAGGAAATCTATGCCTTGGTTCAAGTAATGGAGAAATGGAAGCACTATCTATTGGGTAAGGAGATCATCATCCATACTAATCACAACCTCTATAATTCTTTCAAACTTAGAGTAATATCCAACAAGCAAGACACTATAAATGGATCGTATTTTTTGCAACACTTTCATCTAGTGATTAAATATAATAAGGGAACTACCAACAATTTGGTTTATTGTTACCAAAATCACCAACAACAAAAATCACATCATTGGGATCCATTATATTTCACATGGAGGCATAGGGAAGAATATGAATAACTTGAATAGGTGTGTTTATAGGCCCATGATGCAATAACTAAGTGGAATTATTAGAGTTTGTAATTTACATTGCACAACCAAGCCCAGTACATGAAAGAAAGGCTATAAAACCCACTTCTAGTCCCTACAAATAAATGTTAAAAGCATATCGTTGGGTGTTGTTGGTGGTTTTCCAAGGATAATAATATGGCATGACTACTTGTATGTTGTAGTAGGAATAATCAACATAATGTTTGTTTTGATGTCTTGTAAGAAGACCATCAAAGGACAATAACCTACAAGAATGTTATTTGAAAGCATCTAGGTTCACTTTGGGATTCCAAGGAGCATCAATTATGATACAATACTAGATTCCGTAAGGTATTTGGACTTAATTATGGGATAAGTTGATACTAATTTCAAGATATCCAATTCCTTTTACTCACATAATAATGTGCAAACAAATATAGTATTTATGACTTTGGTTCAACTTTTGAGTGGTTAGAATAAGAAGCATCCAAGGACATAAGATGAAAATTTGGTTTACAAGCAACATTCTTATAATATATTTGTCCACGATTCCACTAGTAAGTCCTCCTTTGAAATGACTTGGGATATTTTCCACCATCATGACTAGATATTTTATATGGAAAACTTGAAACATGGGAAACAATCTCATGTTAATTGAAGGAAACAAAGTTCATAAACATGATAAGGAAAATATACACACATTAGGAAGAAATTGAATAATTAAAAGGAAAAATACATGGGTAGACATGTTTAACACATGATTTAGAATACCTTCCAAGGAGGAGATAAAGTTTGGTTTCACCTCAATAAGTAAATGTTAAAGGTATTAGGGAATACAATCAAGGTGGTGATATATGGGACTTCCAAAATATTAGAGAAGGTAGGAAATAATTCTTACAAACTCAATATTCCACCCATTATGCACATTTACTCACTAGTGAATATAGAGAATTTGAAACTCTTTGATCCATCCAAACTCAATGAGAATGAAGAGGGACATGCCTTACATTCCAATTAATAATTGGAACCAGATGTACATGCAAAATTAATAGAGGACACAATTTAAAAAAAAGAATATTAGAATAACTAGAGTGGTTGACAAGAATTATTACACGTGAGATTGAAGGGTATGATACCAATGAATCACAATTGGTACTCCAAGGAGAACTTTGGGGAATATTTACTCATATCCTTAATTTTTTGTTTGATGACTAAAAGCCTCCCAAGATAGGGAGTGATGATCCAAAATGGATGTACATAAGTACCACATGAATTTAATTATGTGCTAGGTTGGGGAGATTAGGATTCAGTACATTCAAAGTTGGTATTGATTTTGTCAAAAAATTTAACATCAACTTTTGATGCATTTTTTGGGCCCCAAACAATGTCTCTTGGCCTTGCTACAAATGATGATTGTTGTAGGATTTCATCAACATTGAGAAAAAATGTTTTTTCTCACTGAGATCTTTCCAGTGAATTATCATGTGCCTAAAATATAATTATTATGCCAAATTTATAGGCCTCGCAATTCAACGATCCAAAATTATTCATAGGTTCTAGTGGTGACCATGTCAGCACAACATAATCTAAATATGGGGATTTAATAATGTGAATTTAATAGGGGCTTATAAAATAATCAAGGAGGTTCTAATAGGGTTAAGAAACTCAAAACCTAACCCTATTTCTAGCTATAAAAGATGTAGTAGAGGAGTGAAGGGTTGTGTTTTTCATAGTTGGTTGCTGATTGTTCCATTGTATGAACAAGACTTATAAGGAGATAATAAAAAAAATAACGATATAATCATATTGTAGAGGATTGTAGAATTCCATAATGTATCATAACTTCACATTAAGCTTGAAAAAATTCGTAATTTGTATTCTAATCTCCATAATGTAAGAAGACAAAATGCATAGTGCTTCATTGATTGTTCATTTTCCTGTATTTGTTTCCAAGGTAAATATCTATGTTCCATTGAGTGGATTTTCTATTGTATTCTATTTCATATATTGTCATATTTAAAGAATCTGAATGGTTTTTTTTTTTTTAAATTTCTATTAAAGCATTAAAAATACAAAAATATAGTCATGCAATTGATCTTAGGCTCACTGTAGTCATTTTAAGTTAAATACAATTTGATGAGCCAACCATTAGAATATCTAAGCCAATTTACTGATCATTAAATCATGGAATACAATTGTATGTATTAAATCATTTTGTTTGTGGAAATGTATGAAATCATAATGTACCAAATATAGGGATGTACTTATATTCCATATTAGAATAAGATGAAGTGAAGGTGCAATTACAAGAATGATTGTATCAAGGAATTATAATACCAAATACCCCACCATGTAGTTCCTTGGTAATTTTGTACCAATTGACATAATTTGGAGAATGTGCATTGACTACAAATCTCTAAAACATATCACTTTGAAAAACCAATACCCTATGTTATCGGTCAAATTAGCACTTCTCCGTCCGTGACCACATTGCCCTGTCGGTCACACAAAATGACACTATGGATGGAAGAGCTTACCTTGAACCTAGATGACCTAGAGATGAAACTTGCAACCCTTTACTCATAAGAATTTCTCTACCTATTTTTAGACGTAACTGTGACCCTTATACTTGACAACCAGCGGGTCAGTCGCGGGTTCCTCTATTAACAACCCGTGGGTGTCAATAAAAATGCTGCACCCACTATATGCAAGTGAAGACACTCGTGATTTATCATATATCAAAGTCGCGGGTGTCTTAAGAAAAAGATAAAAAATAATTAGAAACATGAATTGGGATTAGTTGATGCAGGTATCCAAACTACCCTAGCTTCCCAACTCAACCACCTTTCGAACCTGCATTCCCTGCCTTGTTATAAATATAAGGGGAAGGGCTTGAGAAAGGGACCTTATGATCATTGGAGAAATTTATGCGGAATAAATTCATAGCTAAGAGAGAGGAGCAGGAGCCCAAGGTTTTGGTTATGACGGTGCCGGTGCAGGACATGTATAACATCATTGTACTTTTTGCATTTGTCAATAAAGATTGAGACATTCTTTCCTTTACAATATAGAATTAATAATATCTATTATTATTTTATTACATGTTGATTTTATTTTGATTTATTAATATGAATATCCTATTTGTGGTCAAATATGTTTGAGAAAGGTCTTGTGTTTGTTTTATAGATTGTTTGCATAGGAGAATGAAGAGATAAAAGATTGGACTGACCTTCATAAATAAGGTATACATTCTCTGAATTCTAATCCTATTTGCTTATAAACAATGTTTGAAAACCATTATATGTCTACTTGATAACCCCCTAGTATGTTGGTAGTCTTTTCCCCCAACTATAAGAGTGATTTCCTAACAACAGAAGTTGCGACTCCGTTGGGGATCAACATCTGTTTTTATGATTTGGGGACTCTTGTTGAGTTTTTCTAGTCTTTTATAACTTGTCTGATCTCTTTAACACTCCCATTATCAACATCCTCAGTGTGAAAATGATTTCCATAAGCCCACTAGTGCAAGGGCGGTCCCGACAAGGGCCTCTTGATTAACAATACACACAACAACACACAAATGCTCACATAGAATGGATGTGAACTAAATGCTAGAAGTTGGATTCTAATACTTCAATCAAATTACAATGTTACAATAAGAAGTGTAAACAACTAAGCTAGTCGTCCTCAGACTGTTACAATATACAGAAGTAAAATGGCATGTTTCTCTCTATGTACGATCCTCCACCCTCTCACCGCCTCTTCTAAATGAAAGCGCTCGATGAGCAATGGATCATATATCTCTTCGATCCTCTCATGATCGATCTGAATGTCTTCCTATGTTTCTTCGCACTAGTATTCTACTCTGCTCTACTGCTACTCTTCCCAAGGCTTACTCCGTTCCCCTAGACACTCTTCCTTTGTTCGTTGAATTCTCCCTGATCCTATAGACCTGTAGTTGTCAATGCCCCTCGGCCAGGATGCACAACCTCTTCCTGTGGTGACATCTGTCATGATCCCAACCACCTTCATAACTGCTCATAACTTCCTTAGAAACCACGACTAGCTACTAAGTACGTCGCCTTGACTTCTGGACTTCTTTGAATCAGCTATAGTAGTCGGACCCATCTCTTGCATCGACCATACTTCACTTCGTCATCCCTAGAATTCACTTGTTGGATTTACTTAGTCTTTCACAGATTCCAATCCGCCCTGTCCTCCATGCTTGGATTTCCCCGCAATCCATCGGTGTCGCGAGTCGACAACATGTTGACCTTCGACGCCTTCATTCATGTTCCTGTCATCTGTCGACATTAGACTTGTCGACTCTCAAACTTTAACTCCTGTCGACCGCATATCAACAGATTTTTCTCAACTACTTGGATTTGACAACCAATCTCCCTTTCGCACCAGTGGTCATCGACAATCCCCCTGGTCGAATTCTCCTGTCGATCAACTTTGACTATTTCTCCTAGGCCCTGATGCTCCTGCATCAGACTCCCCAGGTGAAAAAGAACATGACTACACCATCAGTCTCCTGTATTATTCTTCTGAAATCCATGTCACCTCCTGCAACTCATCATTTCTCCATCGAACCAAATATTCCTTCTTTCGCGAACTTTGCGTGCGTCTGACTTCACGTTCCTCTAACACTTCGGTGATTTCCTCCTTGTGTCGATCTAGAATTTTCCTTGTCCAGTCGATGTTTGACACTTCGACGCTACTGTTAGTTGAACCTTATTCAAAATTATACAGATATGATAGATTGAACATAGGATATATGTTCAATTCTTCCAGCAGCTCCAATGCATACGCACTGTCTGAAATATTCTTCAGAATCTTACATGATCCAATCTTCTTCAGCTTCATCTTGTTGTATGTTCTTGTCGGAAATATCTCTTTCCTCAAGTGCGCATAGACTAAGTCTCCTTGATTGAACGACTGTAGCCTCTTCTTCTCTTCGACTCTCAACTTGTATGCCGTGTTTCTCTTTTCAATGCGCTTGCGCACATATTCATGCACTTCTTTCATATGTTCTGTGAATGATTCTCCATTCGCACTCTTCTAGATATCTATCGGTATCTCAACCAAATCCACCACTCCATGTGGGATTCATCCTTGAACAATCTGGAATGGGATCAAACCTGTCGACCGATTCATAGAGTTGTTATATGCAAATTCTTCCTGTGCTAACATGTTCTCCCACCGCTTGGGTTAACATGTTCTCCCATTGCTTGGGTCTGTTGGCCGTCAAACATCTCAGAAGGTTTCCCAAACTTTTTTTCACCACCTTGGTCTGTCCATCTATCTGTGGATGCTATGCCGAGCTAAACTGCAAATTTGTGTCCAGTTTCTTCCATAGGGTTCTCCAAAAATGACCCATAAACTTGGTGTCTCTGTCCGACGTTATACTCTTTGGAAACCCATGCAATTTGACCATCTCCTTGAATAATAGTACAACAATTCTTGTTGCGTCACTTGTCTTCTAACATAGAATAAAGTGTGCCATCTTCGAAAATCTGTCGACTACAACAAAGATTGAGTCGCTTCCCTGCTACGTCTTTGGCAATCCTAGCAAAAAATCCATGCTCACGTGCTCCCGTGGGGTATTCAGAATTGGTAATGGTGTACACAACCCCGTATTCTGACTTATTCCCTTTTCTAGCTCGCAAAATCGATACTGTCATACCCACTTATTGACATCTGTCATCATTCCTGGCCAATAATACCTTTCTTCGACGAACGCCTTGGTCTTTTCGATGCCAACATGACCTGCTAATCTGCCACCATCCAAATCTCGGATTAGGTTGTCTCTTACGGATCCTCTGGGATTACACAACTATTGTCCCTTGAATAGGTATCCCTCTTGGATGAAATAATCCAAGTATGGTGTTCTGTCGACACTCCATGGTTCGTGACTAGCCTTCCATGCTTTCGCAAAATCCTCTTCGGTCTCATACTCTGTCTTCACCAACTCTATTCCTGTTTCCTGAACTTTCATTGTGTTCAACAATGAAACTCTTTGACTTAGCGTTTCGGAAACCTTATTCGACTTGCCCGACGTATGTCGCAATATTAAGGTATATCCCTACAGGAAATCGACCCACTTCATGTGCCGCTGATTCAAATTCGATTGAGTATTCAAGTACCTCAGTGCTTGGTGATCTGTGTACAACAAAAATTCCTTGGGAAACAAATAATGCCTCCACTTCTTCAATGCTTGGACAATAGCATAGAACTCCTGGTTGTATACCAAATATTTTCACTTCGCATCATCCAACTTCTCGCTGAAGAATGTAATTGGTCGGCCCTCCTGGCTCAACACTGCTCCAATTTCCATCCCACTCGCATCGCAATCAACTTGGAAAACTTTGTCAAAATATGGGAGTGCTAACACTGGGCTCTCAGTTACTTTCTGCTTCAACTTGTCGAAATATTTCTGGGTAGCTTCTGTCGACTTAAACTCCCCTTTCTTCATTCCCTCTATCAATTGTGCCCATATTCGACTGAATCCTCTAATGAACTTCCTGTAGAAACTAGCAAGTCCATGGAAAATATGCACTCCTATCGTGCTTGTCGGTTCTGGCCACTCCAATATAGACTTCACCTTCTATGGGTCTATCACTAACCCTTTACGCAAGATTACAAATCCCAAGTACACCAGTTCTTCCTTCATGAAGAAACATTTATGCAGGTTCACCATCAGCTTCTCTTCCTGCAGCTTCCGCAACACTTATCGAATATGCCCCAAATTCTTGACTTTGGTTCAACTGAATATCAATATGTCGTCGAGGTACACTGCGATGAACTTTCCCAAGAATGGTTTCAGTACCTCGTTCATCAACCGCATGAACGTACTGGGTGCATTAGTCAATCCGAATGGCATGACTAACCACCTATACAAATATTCCTTTGTCTTGAAGGTTGTTTTCCATTCAGCGCCTTCTATGACCCTGATCTGGTGATAACCACTTTTCAGGTCGATCTTGGTGAAGTATATCGCTTTACTCAAGAAATCCATCAAGTCATCCATCCTAGGCAATGGAAATCTGTATTTCATCATGATCTTGTTGATAGCTCTGGATTCTGTACACATCCTCCATTCTCCACCCTTCTTCGGCGCTAATACTATTGCTACCGCACACGGGATCAGACTCTCTCTAATCAATCCTCTATCCAACAACTCCTAGACTTGTCGATTGAGTTCCTGGCCCTCTACCGGAGTCATTCTATGAGGTTCCTTGTTTGGAAAAATTGATCCTAGAATCAAGTCGATCTGATGGGATATGCTTCTCTTCAGTGGAAATCCTGTCGGTGCTTTGTCGACTACTATGATCCTGAACGCATTGAGCATCTCTTTGACTTCGACCAGAATCCTCTCCATTGTCGACCTCTCGACACATGGTCCTTTTGGAATGATGGAGAAACATCCTGATTGTTTCTCCTCCTCCGCAAGGAATTCCTTGGCTGAGCATATCATCACTCACTTCTCCCAATAGTTTCTTTCTCCCTTGTATCCGGCTTGATCCTCCTTCTTCAACTTCAGCGTCCTCCACGTGCCATTTTTCCACACTGTGACTACATTGGCTCGACCATCATAGATAATCTTCTGATCATATTTCCATGGTATCCCTAACAACACATGACATACGTGCATTGGGATTCCGTCGCACAATAGATTGTCTTCAAGTTTACCAACCTTAAATTTTATCAGGCACTGTCTAGTCACCTTGACATGATGTCCTTTTTGCAACCAAGATATCTTGTATGGGTGTGGGTGCTCTCGACATCTCAAACCCCAACTTGTCGATGACCTTTGTCAACACAAGATTCTCTGTACTGCCACCATTGACTATGGTCTTGCAATACCTGTTGCTGATCAACACTCTAGTTTGAAAGATGGCCTTTCGCTGTGTCGTCTCCTTCTCGCGTCGGTCGTCCTGAACCAACCTCTCCTGGCCATCATGGTTCAAAATTTTCTTCTACCATCTTCACTGCTTTCGGATGTCAATTTTGCCCTCTCGTTAAATTGCTCATCTCTTCGACATCTGGGTTTCGACTCCTCTCCATAATGTAGGTTCTTTGGGCATTCATATTCCTTGTGTCCGACTCCTTGACACTTATAACAGACTATCGTTGGTCTTTCAGCTCCTTTTCTGTTAGCTGGGCCACTTCGACCATACACACCTCGACCATGGGTATCTCGACCATCTCGTCGGTTTTCCTGCGCTTTCTCTTTAGTCGATGTCCCTTCCACACGTCGGTTATCTTCGATGGCTTCTCTCCTGGTTTTGCTACTTTGGCCCTTCGTGGAAACATTCTTCGCACCTCGACCATTCATCCTGCCTCTGGTCGATGCAGTTCTCCACGATAGTTTCTCTTCTGCCTTCAGAGCTAGTCGGTAGGCTTCATTGACCACTCTGAAACTCAAAAGGATCAACTCGTCCTGTATGGCATACTTCAATCCATTCACATATCTTGCGACATCTTCTTGTCCTTCATTGGTTTGTCCTGACTGAATCGAAAGTCTATAGAACTCTTCCGTGTACTCCTTCACGGTCATCTCTTTTTGTTGAAAGTTATGCAATTTCCTGAACAAGGAAATCACATATTCGTTAGGAAAGAACTTCCCCTTCATCTTGGCGACCATCCTGTCCCAAGACATGATATTTTCCTTTCCTTTCTTGACTCTATCAGCCTGTACATTGTCCCACCACAATGAGGCGTGACCCTTCAACCTGTTGATGTATATGTAACTTCAGAATGTATTTCATCCATGTATTTCATATATGTATTTTGTACTCCTATAGAGATGGAATTATTCCTCTATACGAAAGTGTTTGTATTCCTATACAGATGTTATTATTCCTCTATATGAAAGTGTCGTCATTTATATTGTAAGTGTCGTAACTTATACTTGATGGGTTATTAGAACACCTTGTTGGGGTCGGCCCTGTATAAGTCATGTGGGTTGAAGGGTTATTCGACCACCCTATTGGTGGTCGGCCATGTGGGTCAAAGGGTTATTAGACCACCAAGTGTGGGGTCGGCCTATATTAAGTTAACCATGGGTTAATCTAGACATGTAGGCCCCATTAGTTTATTGGGCAGGACAAAACAAGTATAAATAGAGATCGGGAGATCTCTATTTGATTCATTCACACACTTCTCTCATTCGGAAAGTGGCGCACTTATGAGGAGGAGGCTCTGCTGCTAGGAGAAGACTATCTCTTGTATTCTGGTTGTATCATTGCTCTATCTATCTCTGAGGAATTTATTAGGGTTTTTCACCTTTATGGTTTTTCCCAAGTAAACTCTGTGTCTCTTGTGTGCTTGCATTATTGTGTCCATGATTGATATGCTGTAGATTTGCTGTACATGTTGTTCTCTCAATTAAGATCCTAGATCAGATTGAAGTAAATTCTGAAAATTTAACATGGTATCAGAGCTAGCTTGAAAGAAGGCATGATATGGCATCTATGACACTTGTTGCACTTACGATGCTAGGGCTTGATATAGCAAAAAAAAGCCATTGTAGTACTTTCGCTATAAATCCATTTTGGCAAAGTTTTAGGATCTGAAATTGTTACAGGTCGAAGATAAGATCCACATGTACCTTGTGTCCAAAGGAAAACCTCTAATTCGTTGTACTTTGTGATTTATGATCTGTACAATATAGGGTTTCTGCCTCTTCCAGATCTTAGTCATAATCATGTGACCTTGGAAAAAAGGTCATAACTTGGGCTAGGAAGATCCAAATGAAATTTCTTAAAAAGTGATAGGTAGTAAATAGACTTTACTATATCAGGAAACGTTTTTAGAGGCCGAAGTTCAACCAGTGACACGTGGAACGTCGTACAAGTTCGCTCTCCTGTTTTATCCCATAAACAGGTCACGTTGCGACACTTGGCATAAATATCTCTCAGAGAATCCAATTGAGGTCAGACTTGTCGAGATGGAAATATGACAGATCAGGCTACCACAGAATTGTTTTTCAGACCCTGTGGATTGAAAAGTGCGGAGTTACACCAGAAACAATCAGGTACATATTTATGTCAAAACAGAATTATTTTTGAGCACCTTCATTCATTGCTTCCGGAATTTAGGGTTTCGGAGAAAGTTGAAATTTTTGTAATCGGAGACTACGGCTGAATGCTACTCATCAAAATAGAAATTTAGAGACCAAGATCAGAATTTTTGGTTGGGCAGAAGACCGGGCTTGATCAGACCCTAGTTCAGGACTTTGATTGGAAAAATGGAAAATTAGGGCTTCTGCAAAAATGGGAATTTTTGAAATCTGTGACCACGGCTGGAAGATCCTCAGAAAAATAGAATCTTAGAGTTTTGGATCAAACCTTTTGATTGGGAAGAAGAGTGGGATTCATAAAACCCTAGTTTGGGGTCACGTCTAGTGAATCCAGAAGTTTCAAAGGAAAAATTGAGGAGTGAAACTTTGCAGTTTTCAAATTCTGAATATACCAGCTTGATCAGCTCATCAAGGCACATATTTCTATCCTTTCGGAAGTTTGAAATTCAAAGTTTGAATTTTTGGGGTTTCTCTGACAAACCCTAATCCAGCTCCAGGTCCAGTTCTTGCAAATCAAGTGGATTGGGTTAATCCTAGAAGAAGATGGATTGGTCACCTGCATAAGTGAAGAAGTTCCTGTCTCAGAGGGAGATGAGGCTAAGGCCTTCCATAAGAAGATTACAAGCAATCTTGACAGGTATGGCTTACAGGTATGTTTCAAATTCTATTCATGGTTAAGTTTATGATATGTTTGTCTTCATATCATTACAGTACAATCTTGATTAATTACTAGACTTGTCGTATCACCTTAATAGAAGATATTCATTGATTAAGGTTTTGACACTTATGATTGTACTAATGCATTGTGATGATGTATGAGGTTTATGTTGTTCACTAACATAAAAGGTACACCAAGAAATACAAATCATGTTCTACTTCAAGAACATATGATCATGGTGACATGAAGACAAAGATTCATCCATTGTCATGGATCACATAGAAGATCTACTTACGAGGTATGTATAACTTGGTTCTACAATGGTTAACTTATGAGACATGCAGGTTACTAGCACAAGTCACTGAAGAGAACCAAAAGACATTATGCGGGTATGTTAGACATAACTAGCTAGCATGCTAATCCAGGTATGTTTTTCCTATATCAAGCTAGAATCCTACCTTGTGTTAGGATCTTATACTATTGTGTTGTTGATAATGATTATTCATGAAGTCATAGGTTTGAATAGTCATGGTTGTATGCATATTATGTTTCTTACCATAATTGATGATATGACTAACCATAAGAATCATGAAGGTATAGGTTTGAGTAATCACGGGTTTATGCATTGATGATTTAACTAATCAGAAGAGTCCTATGATCAAATAAGAATATGCATGAGTAAAAGAAGACTTCCCTGAGACCTTGAATACTAATGTTTATTATCTGCGAATGATCATGACAATACATGTTTAAGATTATTGTGTTTTGATAGTATTAAGATTATACTAATAAATGTGTGATTATGTATGATACCTCAAGGATAACACAATGATGATACTAATAAGCATGCATAGTGATTAAGGATAGATATAAGTTCAAGGACAGGTAATCCATGAAGCAAAGATCAAGAGGGAGCACACTCCAGTTGTTCCTGCAAGAAAGCAAAGGAGCACACTTCAATAGTTTCTGCAAGGATGCAGATATTCAGAGGGAGTTGACCACTTCTCACAATCCACATCATAATGGAGTTGCAAAGATTCAGAGGGAGTCCACCCAGCAACCAAACAAAGATAAGTATTTGAATTGTCATTTCTTACATAATGTTATTCAATGATGTATATGCTTATGTTCCTAGAATTAGATTGTGTATTATGCATATTAGAATAGTTGCATTGATGAACATTATACTACTAATATACATGGGTAAGTGGCCTATGGAACTGTACAACATTCCATTGCTACTTATCTAGAATGAAACCTCTTTGCTAACATGTTAGGAGTTGTGCACACTCCTAGAAAGTTACAGAATATGGATAAATGTTGTATTGAAGCATTGGCTAAGATAATTGCATGACTGTATGACATATTTCTTTATGTGTAAGAATTTGTTCTGAAAACTATGAGATGTTTTCTAATCATGCAATTTAACTTATTGTGTAGGAAAGATCGTATACCATCACCTAGAAAAGAAGGGCTACAACATTTTTTCAGCAACAAAGTTATCTATTGAAAATATTGAAGATATTGAAGTTCCCAGGATCTGGGAAGAATGCCATGATCGAGGAGTACCAGTCGATCATGAAGATGTTTGGGATGCAGTCCCAAAGGGTAGTCTATAGTGACTTCCAAGAGGATCTACAAGATCAAACATGCTGCAAGTGGTAGCATAGAGACTTTTGCTCCTGTAGCCAGATACACTTCCATTAGATCCGTACTTGCTTTGGCTGTAGTGATGAAGTGGAAGATACACCAGATGGATTTCAAGACAAGCTTTCTTGAATGGTGTAGTTGAAGAAGAAGTGTATGTGGAGAAGCCACTTGGTTTTAAGACACATGACAGGGAGTCATATATGTGCAGAACTTGGTATGGTAGGATAGACAACTTTCTATCTAGTTTGGGCTTTACCAAGAGTAAAGCAGATTCCAACCTTTACTACAAGGTTGAGGAAGACAATCCAGTGATACTACTATTATATGTGGATGACCTGTTTGTAACAGGTGAGGATAGATTGATTTCTGACATGCAGCGGAAACTTGTTGCCAAGTTTGAGATGAAGAACTTGGGGATGATGCACTATTTGTTTTTGGAATGGAGGTGTGGCAGAGTGCAGATGGAATCTTCCTTGGACAAGAGAAGTATGCAGTAAAGATACTGAAGAGGTTCAGGATGATGGATTGCAAGGCTATGGCCACACCTATGGCATCGAACCTGAAGCTTCTGTGTGATGCTCCATCTGATCCGGTTGATGTCACGATGTATCGTCATATGATTGGGTCCTTGATGTACTTGACGAACACGAGACCAGATATTTGCTTTGTGGTGAACACATTGATCCAGTTCCTGACGGATCCAAGGAGTGTTCACCTAGTTGTTGTAAAGCATATTCTGAGGTACCTGAAGGGTATAGTTGATTATGGGCTCAAGTATGAAGCGAATCAAAAGTTTAACCTGCAAGGTTATGTTGATTTAGATTGGGTAGGCAGTGCTGCAGATAGGAAGAGCACATCTGGGTGCTGCTTTAGTATGGGATCAGGTGTGATCTCTTGGTTTAGCAGGAAGCAGTCCTGCGTAGCACTGAGTATAGCCAAGGCAAAGTATGTTGTAGCCTGTTCGACTAGTTGTGAGGCAGTATGGCTTCAGAAGCTACTGTCTGAGTTATTTGATCTCCCATTGGATGCTACTGGTATCTTCTGTGATAACCAGAGTTGTGTGAAGCTGTCTGAGAACCCAGTGTTTCATGACAAGTCGAAACACATAGAGATCAAATATCACTATATCAGGGATATGGTGCAGAGAGGAGCAGTGAAGCTTCTGTATGTTGTGACAGATGAGCAAATTGCAGACGTACTGACGAAGCCACTATCCAGAGTGAAGTTGGAGTACTTCAGGGAGAGGCTTGGTGTTCTTCAGATCAAGGACACTTCGAGGAAGAAGTGATGGACACATTTGCTGAAGCCATTCCAAGCATGTTGGAAGGAGGATCCTTCACATGGCTGTGGATGTAAGCGCTGGATGATGAGCATCAGGATGATGATCCAGTTACTGCTCTGTATGTGCATCAGGATGATTCTGGATATGATCAGTTGGATCATTTATATGTATATGTATGTACACATCATGTTGGATGCTAGATATGATCGGTTGGATAATTTGTATGTATTTTGTATATGCATAATGTTGGATTCTTGGACCATGTATCTGTATATGTATCAGGTGGATACTGTGTATGATCAGGTAGATCATGTATGTTGATATATATCAGTTAGATGCATTGTGTGGATCATGTATCTATGTATGTATCAGGTGGATACATTGTATGATCAGGTGGATCATGTATGATGATATGTATCAGGTAAATACTTGGTATGCATCAGGTGGATGCATTGTATGATTAGGATGATCATGATAACAAGCTTCATGATGTTTCTCTAGATGATATGTACCAGGATGGTACAGTGATGATGATCAATATGATCATGAGCATCGGGATGATGCTTCGTGCGATGATGATCCGTTGGATCATGAGTATCAGGTTGATGCTTGGAGGTCAGAGATGATATGTGGCAGGTTGTGCGAATAACATGTAATCAGTCCTCAGATATCCGATAGGTTGAGCTGTGTGCTTGTAATCAGTCCTGGGATGAGGTATTGCTATGTAGTATGTAATCAGTCCTCAGATATCCGATAGGTTGAGCTGTGTGCTCGTAATCAGTCCTGGGATGAGGTTATTACTACGAAGACATGTAATCAGTCCTGGAGATCTGATAGGTTGAGCTGTGTGCTAGTAATAAGTCATGGGATGCTCTTTAGAGATCTTGTCGGTCGTGCTGCGGCACATAAATGTTCCTGGGATGCTCTTTAAAGGTATTGTCTATTCACATGTAATCAATCCTGGAGATCCGAGAGGTTGAGCTGTGTGCTCGTAATAAGTCTTGGGATGCTCTTTACAGATCTTTTCGGTCTTGCTGCGGGACATAAATGTTCTTGGGATGCTCTTTAAAGGTATTGTGAAGGAGATGCATGTAATCAGTCCTGAGGAGATCTTGCCGGTCGTGCTTAGTCACATAAATGTTCATGGGATACTCTTTTCAGGTATTGCATCCGCACATAAAATTAGTCCCGAGAGACCACCTCTATCAGACCGTTCGCACAGATGATGAAGACCTGCAGGTGGTGGGCCTACATCCAGTATGAAAAAGGACTGGCTCTGTAGAAATTCCTATAACGAGTAGATTCAGAGATTGGTTGAGATAGCAACAGCAGTGATGATGATGACGACGATGCATCGATAACGATGATCCAGAGAAGAAGACTTATGCTAGCAGATCTGTGTCGAGAAATACCTTCCTAGTTAAGAGGGAGTGTTGATGTATATGTAACTTCGGAATGTATTTCATCCATGTATTTCATATATGTATTTTGTACTCCTATAGAGATGGCATTATTCCTCTATACGGAAGTGTTTTTATTCCTATAGAGATGTTATTATTCCTCTATACGAAAGTGTCGTCATTTATATTGTAAGTGTCGTAACTTATACTTGATGGGTTATTAGACCACCTTGTTGGGGTCGGCCCTATATAAGTCATGTGGGTCGAAGGGTTATTAGACCACCCTATTGGGGGTCGGCCATGTGGGTCAAAGGGTTATTAGACCACCAAGTGTGGGGTCGGACCGGATTAAGTTAACCATGGGTTAAGCTAGACATGTAGGCCCCATTAGTTTATTGGGAAGGACAAAACAAGTATAAATAGAGATCGAGATATCTCTATTTGATTCATTCACACACTTCTCTCATTTGGAAAGTGGCGCACTTATGAGGAGGAGGCTCTGCTGCTAGGAGAAGACTATCTCTTGTATTCTGGTTGTATCATTGCTCTATCTATCTCTGAGGAAGTTATTGGGGTTTTTCACCTTTATGGTTTTCCCCAAGTAAACTCTGTGTCTCTTGTGTGCTTGCATTATTGTGTCCATGATTGATATACTGTAGATTTGCTGTACATGTTGTTCTCTCAGTTAAGATCCTAGATCAGATTGAAGTAAATTCTGAAAATTTAACACGACCTCAGACATGCAGTCTTAACCCGTTTAAGATCCTCTATCTGCTCTATGCCAAATTATTTATCCATCTCTCTGAACCAATATATCAAGTCTTTTGGATCTAGACTTCCTGAGTAGGTACATACATCCATCTTTGTTCGACCTATCATATCTGTCAGAAGCTTGATGAGTTTATCTTCTGGTTCCTCGACTGCTTCTTCCCGTGCTTCCACTTCTTTGACTTCCTCATCGTTGGGGTAAAATGCATCGGGAATGGATCCACGCCTTTGGATCTCTTTGATTGCTGAGACCTCACTGGTCACACTTCTCATTGTTCGCATGCACATGTCTAACATTTCATGATCAACTATGACTGCAGCACCACGCTCTCTTCGTCCTCAGACATTAACGCCTCTGTGAGCCATTTTCAATCGCAGTTGAAACTCGCACTCGTCCAATTACAAGCAGAATTTCACAACTCGTGCACAACTCTACCCAACCGCAGTTGGAGCTGTCTACGCACTCGCAGTCTCTTCCGACTCTCTGGATTCGACTGCTCAACAATGGATTCTAACCAGCTCAATCAGATTCCAACTCTGGGCTATGGTACCAACTAGCGATAGTCAGGTTGGTATCGCTATTCTTCTTGCTCACAAGATACTTCTGTTATGATACCAACTGGCGCAAGGGTGGTCCCAACAAGGGCATCTTGCTTAACAATACGCACAACAACACACAAATGCTCACACAGAATGGATGTGAACTGAATTCCAGAAGCTGGCTTCTATTACTTTAATCAAATTGCAGTGTTACAATAAGAAGTGTAAACAACTAAACTAGTCGGCCTCAGCCTATTAGCGCCCCTTAGCCATGCTACACAACTTCTGCGTGTGGTGACATCTATCATGATCCCAAACACTTTCATAACTGCTCATAAATTCCTTAGAAATCACAAACGGCTACTAAGTACGTCACCTTAACTTCTGCACTTCTCTGACTTTGCTACAATAGTCGGCTTCATCTCTTGCATCGACCATACTGCACTTCGTCATCCCTCGACTTCAGTTGTCGGCTTTACTTAGTCTTCCATGACTTCCAGTCCATCCCATCCTCCAAGTTTGGATTTCACCGCAATTCGTTGGTGTCGCGACTCGACAATATGTCGGCCTTCGACGCCTTCGCTCTTGTTCCTGTCATTTGTCGACATCAGACTTGTCGACTCTCGACCTTTAACTCCTGTCGAACGCATATCGACAACTTTTGCTCGACTACTTGGCTTCGATAGCCAATATGCATTTCGCACTAGTGGTCATCAACAATCCCCTTGGTTGACTTGTCCCGTCGATCAACTTCGACTGTTTCTCCTAGGCCCTGATGCTCCTGCATCACCCACATATATGGGAATGAATGCACCTATAAGAAAAGTTAACAAATGATGATTTCATAAGTCTATTAACCCAACCATTAATATATTAAACATAAATGTTATAATTCAAAGTTGTATTATAATGTTATAAATTATGTACATAAATATTTTATTACTGAGTTGTTACACCCGATCCCAATGTTTAGAGCATCCTCCTCTTAAGGAGGGTAACGACCAGATGCATCATATTTCTCTCTGACTTGGTTTGCAATCCAACTATTGGGACAAATCATTGGCATATTTTATTTTAAATGATTTGGAAAAGGCATGCTTCTACCGTGCAACCGCCTGAATTCTTTTATGTCAATGTCCCATTTCCTCCTTTTCTCTTCATACAATGCGCCCCATGGCTGTGTTTCCTTCACATCGTAAAGAATGAATTTATTGATTGTATAAATTTCCGAATTTGTTGTTGTATTAATGGAAACAAAACCACATTCAGTACATATGGGATCAAATATAGATTTTGATGTTTGTTGTGAATATTAGTTACTATGTGAAAAATTGAAGATCGAAAGATAAGTGACTTACTCTTTATCATGCGCCTTTTTCCATTCGTTTCGAGTACCTCCCCTTCCCTTTTGTCCTCATCACGTTCATCATACCAAATCACTGCACCTAGTGTGCCGTCGATTTGCTTCATGTACTCACTAGCATAATAGAGCGACTCATATACTATGTACCCCTCTTCCATAGAGCCCTTAGGTTTAGCCCTTTGTTGGGTAAAATTAGTCACAGCAAATCCAATGAACAAGTAAATCAATCACAACAGATGAACATAGAAAATATGGTGTAAAACTGTGCAAAACATGCATCGGTGCTCAATATCCCAATAAGGGTTAATAATTACAATACAATCATCTGACAATGAGTGAGCAATTCGAATTGACTAAGGAGGTCATTCGAATTACTGAATGGTGTAGCTTGTCTCCAACTAGGAGCCCTGATCATCAATCAGTGGTGGTCATCAATGCACAAGAACCAGTCATCCAGGTGTCAATCTGAGTCTAACTGAGTGTAACAAGTGTAACTGAAGTGTGTAACACTGATATAGGGAAGGAGGCTCAATGGAGGGCACATGGGAGGCTTAACTAAAGTCAGAACGAGTCATCTAGTCAATCTGGAGGTCCAACGGAGTGAAACAGTTAGTCGGGAGTGAAACTAGCCTCAAATCAAGGAGAATCGGTGCTAACTGAGTGGGTAGGTGAAGAAATGCGCCCTTCTCTGGCAGTAGGTGAGAAGTGGGCGCCTTCATGACTAGGAGGGATAAAACTATGATGTAAGAAGCTCTCGGGTGCTAGAATGAAGTGGATAAGGTGCTGCAGGCATCAACCTGGTGACTGGGATGCATGCAAACCCTAGAATTTGCATGCAAAACCTAATTGCATTCAAGGTCCTAAAAATGATGATGTAGATAGCCGAACACCCCCCCTCAATCTAGACTATGATCTACAAAAAAAAAATGTAGGGCCCTGGTTACTAAGACCAAAGGTCACCCCAATACAATAATCCAAAAAATGCTGAAAATAAGCTAAGTGAGGAAAGAGGGAAAACCCAGTGGGAAGAAAGCCCCCCCTCAAGAGAAAACATAATAATGGATCAATCTGTCTCCACCATGATGGAACTCACCCCCAACAGTGAACAGAGGTAAGATAACTTCTCCTCAGTGAAGCTCTTGGTGAAGATGTCTATTATTTTCTCATCGGTAGGGAAATATTGCAGAATGATGGTGCGATCATGCACCAACTCTTGAATGTAGTGCATATGAATCTCAATGTGTTTGGTCCTCTGCCGCTGAACTGGATCTGTGGATATCTTGATAGCACTTTGATTGTCACAAAAGAGGATAGTCGAAGTAGTGCCACCAAAAACAAACTCAGAAAGTCAACCACCCCTTTCAATTAACTTATAAGTATGGAAAGTCATGTGTTTGAAGTAGAATGAAGCTCTTGGGTAGATCATTCTTCATGTTGAGCGTCATGTCATTCATCATACCAAGGATAACAAAGATGCAAAGGAAAGTTGGGATACATTCAAAACTCTCTTTGAAATGGTGAATACTATTTAGGTAAACGAACTTGAAACTGAACTCTCCAACCTCTAAATAGATGACTTCAACGTGATTGAGGAGTATATTGCAAGGTTTAAAATATAAAGTTTAACCTTATTCAAGTGGGAGAAATAGGAAAATTAGATCCAAAACTTGTAAGTATTGTTCTGAATAATATCTCTCCATCATTGAAATCCTTTGCTCTTATATTCTACAACATTTATTTATTTTTCAACAATCCTATAGCTCATACTCTTGAGGGGATTTTCTCTAATCTCATTCAACATCAAGTTACTTTGAGGAATATGGGTAAATTACACCCTCAAGATTAAGCCCATCCAAAGGCCATATCAACCCCACTTAAATATAAGTCTAACTTGGGTAAGGGGAATAAATAAAAACCTCACACAAGATAAAAGTCATAGGTGGATACTATCCTTAGGGCCGTCCTTTCAAGTATTACCTTGCTTGTCTTCATAAAATTGGAGAGCTTGCAAGCTATATTTTAAATACATAAAAAACAAAAAAAATACAAAACAAATTAACAAACAACATTTTTTATAAAATACAAACAATACAAAAAAAACCAAACAAAATAACATACCTTTCTACCTCTTGCGAATTGACTTGTTTGATTGTAACCAGCCTTAGCCTCTCGTGTGTTCACCCTTTGAGTTCTGTGACCTCTAAGTAGGGCATTCTAGGGCTCCTGTGCAACCATTTTTTTCGCCGAGCTGGATTGTGGCGGTGCATATTCCTCTCGCACGTGAACCCTTTGAGTTCTGTGTGTTACGAATAGAGTTGTCTGTGGCTTCTGTGAAACAATTAATTGAGCTGAGTTGTGAGATGTGATCAAAGTTGAATTGTGGCCGTGCATCTTCAGACTCTTGCATATGCATCAATTGAGAAGAGGCAATGCCTCCCAAGTCTGTGAGCATGAAGCCCTAACTTTTATGGGGTCCAATATTTCATAGTTCGAATGGTTGATTTTATTATTGTATCTGTTTTTTCCCCTTAAAAATCAATATAAATGGCAAATTGATTCAGATTTAGGGCCCATCTCTCTCCTTTGGCCACGAATTCTTTGGGAGGGTTCAATTTAGAGCTATGTTGGATCTTGGGTTTCTTCAACACCAAGTACATTCAAAACCTGCCTTATCACCTCCTGTATATATTTTTCCTTTGGAAGGTGCCATTGTGTACACAATTTATTCTGCTCCTTCGTGGTCATCCTAGCGGTTTTCCAAGCGATATCTTCAATTTTTTGAAAACATAGGAGACATGTTTTGAATGTATGCCCCTCCTATTGGAAATAAGAGCATATAAACCTCTTAATTTTTTTTGATAACCTGGAAGTGTCCACTAGAGACTCATGCATACATGAGGAAGTACTAGCCTTAGACTAGGAATGATCTCAAGGGGATAGTTATCCCAAGTTTCTCATGGTCAGGTTAATTAATCGACACTAATGTGATTGGAGCTTCATGGGGGAGCACGGGAGCATGGGAGGATGGTTTCCTTAACTATTTTATTTCTTGAGAGGAGAGCATGAGTTAACCTGCCTGAGTTCTTCAATTTTTATGCCCAGTCTATTGAGCTTGACCTACCTGTCTAATTTCTTGCGGTGGAGGTGGAAGGGGTTCAACTTGAGGCTCAATTGGCTAAGGGTGCTCTACATATATAGTAGGTTTTTCCATCTTCACTTTTAAATCACCTTCCGTGACATCTGTGTAGCTACCAGAGGGTAAAAGAACCATATCCCACCACTCAACATAAGGTATAGGATCCTTTGGTTTCTCTTATTTTGTAGGAACTCTTTTTGACACTTCAATCAGATTAGGATTTATATCAAGCTCAGCGGTTGCCTTGGCAAGCCGCGCTTGCTTGATATTTAGCTCCTTTTCCTGTGCTTATCTGAATTGACTCTTAAATTTCAATATTTATGCCTCCCTTGACCATCTTCCTTCCTCAACAAATTGAAATGTCATCCTCTTAGGCCTCAATATCTTTGTTTTATTAATACCCATTTTTGGATCAAAATGGGGATTGGAATTGGGATCTTCATCAAATTCTGGGCTTAGAATTCAAAATGCTTCTTTTTTCTGTTTGTTTATGTTCACCTTCAAAGTGCTAAACTTTGTAATTTTTGGCTTGTCAATTAAGAGTTGGTAGTTACAAGGCTCTATTGCATATATTTGACCTTATTTGACCTTCAATGTCTTTGGAAGGTCAAATAAGAGGTAAATATAAGAATCAATTGCATGGATGCATGGATGATGGTATAGCGTTTATTTGATTGCATGCGAATTCAGCGTTTGTGGGTGTAACATTTCCAAAATCAACCTCCCTTCACCTATTAGGCCATACCTTCAGGCCCCTCTTAGACTCCTTCGCTGGCCACCCTCATAAATTTGGATCTGTTTCCCTTTTTCCACAGTCTGCTATCCTTTTACCTTCAACCATCTATCCCTCCTTCTTCCCAATGAACTCATCTTTGCTTCTATTCTCCTTGGCCGCCCATACAAGCCTCTCTTACACCTTACACAGGCTTGCAATTACAAATTGCAGACTTTGTGTTCCCTTCCCTCCATATGCAAACCATACAAAACATACATTAGAAGTTAATGTAGACTAGTTTGTAATAAGTTCAATAATTCCAATGTTCATAATTGCTAATACTGGTTTCAATTTATATCTTGGATGCACAATAATCAAAAGATAATTTTGTGTTCTATAAATATTCAAAAGCTTGAGAGTAACTTTATTTACTTATGCAGATCCGAAAGTTACCTTGAGGTTATTGGGATTATATCACATTTGTTTCCCTTTTTTTTATATAGTTAATGTTGATTATTAATAGTTTGGTCATTACAGCATTCCACACTACACTTTGATGATACATTTTGCATTGGCAAGTGATCTTTTCATTTCGATAGTGATGGTTATGATCTTTTGAGCAATGTCATTTTACTATTGTTATGGTACATGTTGATTTATCTTTATATTAGGATCTCTCATTGACCCTACTAACCCTGGATAATTAACGGTTGTTATCTCGTGATCTATCATTGAATGTTACTATACATATATATCTAATTACATACCTTTTCTACATGCTCTTACATTAAAATTACATTTAATTGAATGATCCAAGTGCTACTTTACATGCTGAAATATTATCTTTGTTTGTTTTTATCAAAACATCAAAACATCAAGATAATATTACCATTCTCTTATTGTGGATTGGTTGTGGTAAATTGATGGTTCAGACACCCTTTCCATTCCATCCCTACGTAATGATATTGCACAAGGTCAAGGACTTTGTGATCCTCATGATAATGTAACATATGGATGGAATACTCTTGAATATTGAATCTCAAAGACCCTATTGACCATTGAAATTCCTTGGGTAATTTTATTACCTTCATTCCAAAAACTAGGGGCATGACAACCACAACATTTGCCCAAATTTCCATTTACATAGAGCAAAGGTATTCCTAATAAAATTGTGTTGAAGTGTGATATCCTTAGATGGGCACAACTATTGGATTATTAACATATTTATTTCATTGTAGATTCTATTTGAGCATGGGCATGTGGCAACGTCTTGTATGAAGGAAAAGGTTTCTCAAGATAAAAAGAAAAAAAATAGCAAAGCCACTTGGCGAAAAGACTAAGAGTCAAATCACTTTTGGATGGCACAAAAAAAGGTTCCATGGGCATCATAGCTTCTATAAATGACCCCAACCTACCCACAAATAAATGTGGTGTATAAATTGATATGATGATGACTTAGGAGTCAAACCATTTACCACTTATCTAATAGATAAAGAAGGAGAAGTGATTATTTACTATGCCATTGATCCAGGCCTCAATTCAAACAATGTACCACAATTTCAGGCATTAGTATGAGGTTTAGGAGTGGCACTTAGCCTTGTCCTAGAGGGTGATTCCATAGTAATAAATAGTCCAATTAGAAAAGGATCAACCCCTCAATGGTGTCAGAATGCCATTATTGAGGAGGCATGCAATCTTAAATCTCACTTAGGAAATACTTTGTTCATTCACTGTTTCAAGGAATGTAACAAGGTGGATAAACATGTGCCAAATGAAGGAGTTTATGTCAATTTGCATTTGAGCATCATTCGATTCAAAGTGGAGATTAAGATATTTTTCGATATGTATAACCAGAATTCTCATAAGAGAACACCTCTATTCTCATAAGAGCACACAAAATAGTTCCTTTAAATGATATATTTGGCCCAATAATGGGATGCATTAAACTAGATTTTGATGTTTGGTGTACTATGAAAGGGTATTCTTACCAATGACATCATTTAACACCAAAATATAATGTCTTGGGATATGAACGAGCTACTTATTGGATACATTGGATATTCATGAGGCCCTTGACCACAATACAAAACCTTTGGATGGAATATTTGGCATATGAGTGGGACATATACTTGATTGCAATGTTTTCACACTAGGGAGGGGTCTTCTTTCCCAATACATACTTCATGGTTAATATCCATAGGCTTAGAATCTATATTCTTCTTAGAGGACACGCTATGAAGTCAGAAACCAAGGTATTAGGTCCTACATATTGCTTTTAGGGCTCATGGTTTATTAATAGGGGCCCATAACACAAGACATGTACTCTAGCATAAATATATGTCTCACAAGTGGGATACAAACCCAATTGAATGGTTTGTCACATGAAGAGTAGTATCCTAACCCAAGACATTATTCAAGGCCAAAAATAAGCAATTTCTATCCCAAATGTTGATTATATGACTTGTGGTTCATCCATAAATCCATAGATTATGACACATGCCCTAGGGAAGGAAATTTCCATGATTAACATATGGGATAGATGTTGAGATTTAGGTAAGCAAGGATGTTCCTCTTGGACTATGGTAAGCTTCAAATCTAAAAACTAGGGGTTTAAGATAACAACATTGTTTCTATGGCTGGTTGACAAACCCAAATATGAATGCAACACCAACTATCCCCTTTTAATTATGCACCTAATTGTTTTCCCCATTTATGAATATTTTCCTATTATGCATCTTAGCAGAGGAAACCACAACTAGTTATTTCGCCATTCTTCCATAAGTATTAGATATGGGATGAGCAAAGTCTAACCAGTTTATATTGACAAATGGTCATGACTAGAAAACATGAGTATTTTCCCCATGGGATAGAGATAAGGACGGTGACACATAAATTTCATGACATGAATTTTCTCATCCAAAAACCCACAATCATGACATTAGTACTATATATATTACAAAGGGTGAAGTAAACCATCATTATGTTAATAGAGCAGATTGTTTTTTCAGAGGTTATTCCTATTGCATTAAATGAAGAAAATTGGGTTTGGAATAGTTTATGATATGAACCTCACAATCTTCACTGACATGGTAATAAAATGTTCATTATATGCACTTACCTATATCATACACCTATCATAAAGCTATCAAGAAATACTAAACAGATCTGACTTATGCCTATATTGTTGAATTCAAGTTTTTGTTGTTGTTCCCAAATGTAGGTTCTTGGATTTCTTGTTACAGTTCAATAAGGAGCCTTTGTATTTTGTCCTACAAGGCATGACATTTATCATTGAAATGCCCATATAATCTCTGCTAAGAGTAGTTACTAGGTGACAACAGGGAGTGTTATTTAGTATTTTTTCTTGCACTATTTTTGTCAATTTATTAACTTCCACAATAGGGTGTATGCTAAAAGCTTGGAAAATGTAAATCCCACCTAAATTTTTTCCTTTATTTTACTCTATATACTATATTTCAATATTGTTTAGTTAAGAGGGTATTATTGAGAAATCAATACATTTTCTAGCCATGTGGATGGATTTGTGGAATTATCCTTCAAGAATTGACCTTACAAGGAGCTATTGCATATATTTGACCTTATTTGACCTTGCATCTCTTTGGCAGGTCAAATAAGAAGTAGTTACAAGGAGCTATTGCATATAAGAGGTAGTTACAAGGAGCTATTGCATATATTTGACCTTATTTGAACTTCCATCACTTTGGCATGTCAAATAAGAGGTATTTACAAGGAGCTATTGCATATAAGAGGTAGTTACAAGGAGCTATTGCATATATTTGACCTTATTTGACCTTCCATCTCTTTGGCAGGTCAAATAAGAGGTAGTCACAAGGAGCTATTGCATGGATGTATGGGTGCATGTTTACCCCACATTGTCATGATTTTATATAAAATTGGAATCCAATATGATAGTTTAGATGTTATATTTCTCATACTCTAGATATCGGGTGTGCTTGATAGACTCAAACCTTAATTCTTTCCCAAATTGTGTGCCAACAATTATGGGCATTCCTTTACCAATTATGGGCAATAATGTGTGAGATTTGTTTGTTTAGCGTCAAACTCATTCCCATGGCCGATATACCTCATCATGACCACATGATTCGTGTGGACCCTTCTTCATACATTGATGATGAACTTTCAAGTTATATGGAACATTTGTACATTTGAGAGAGAGATGACTGGTTGTACCTTCCCCACCTTGGTTGATTTACTTTTGGTCCTTACACCTTGTTGTTTATTAGTCTTTTGGTACCTTGTCCCTAGTGTGTGGTTAGTAGGGTCATTTCTCCCATCTTGAGTTGTTTGTACCACCCTTTAATGTTTTTGGTCCTTTGGGTACTATGGTTGTTTGTCCCCTAAATGACCCTAGTACCCCACTTATGATTTATGTTATTATTTATGAATCCGTTTTATTTTATTATTTTACTTTTAGTTTTTATATTTTATTTTTACTTTTAATTTTAATTTTTAATATTAAGTAGTTAAGACTTGTCTTGTCAGACAAAATTGTTGGTGATCAGATCTGTGTTTTTTTGTTAAGCTTTTACTTGCACTAAGACTTTTTTTGTAATCATTCTTTGTGCCTTATTTAACTTTTGTTATGAATGTAACTATCTTTGTCTAACTATTGTTGCATACAACCTTTCTCTCTCTCTGGTTTGTACTTACCCTTTAGTAGGGTCAGTGGGTTCCTAGTGTTGGATGACCTCTGAGAGGTACAGTTTTGACTGAAAGCAATATTTCTGAGTATCTAACAAGAAGGTTCCACATTACGGTGTAAGTACCCTAAATCTATCTTCTTTACTCATGTTAATGTTGATTAACTATTGTTAGTAATTACATGTTACTGAAGATTACTTTAACACAACGAGCCAACTGGTAGTGTTAATGTGGAAAAGTCGAAAGAGATGAAAATTTTGTTTTGTTACTGTTGTACTATTTAGTTTCAGTACTTAATTATTATATGTAATAAAAGAAAGGAGTTTACATACCACTAGTAATATATTAACACCCAAGGGTGTCTACCTCTATGGATTTTCTAATAATATGACATGACCCATGACACAATTTTCTCATACAAGGGAATTAATTCACCTTAGAGCACCATATCATCATTCTCTTTTATAATTGGGATCACCTTTACTCTTTTTTTTAATCCAAATCTCAAAGCATATTCCATTACGTTATGTCCACTTTTTTATATCCAAATCTCAAAGAATATTGCATGATGATTTCAAACTATGTCTCACATAGTTTAACAACACATAGGCTCGAAATTTTGATGATTCCTTCTTATACAAACTTGAGGCATTCAAAAATGATATTTTGCAATTTTTTCCAATTTTGAACATGCAAGTCATTTAAACGAAAAATCCCTTACTAATCAACATATGCATTTTCAAGCTTGGTGGAGGCATGCTAACTATGTATGATGATAGTGGAAAATGCATGCCTTAATGCCTTGTAATTTTCTAATATGAATTATGCATACCCAACAAGGACCTATTTGAACTTTTTTCCCATGGTGCAGGTAGAACCAAATAGGTATTTGTCTGATCTTTCTTCCTCGAGTGATGGTATTTTAGTAAGACTAGATGAAAGTGAGACATCCAGTAGGTCTACAAGAGTTATATCAACTAGATGTCAAAAGATCAGAAGAAAATTCCATAAACGCATGGAATTTTTTCTCGCCGAAGGGGGGTCATGTTACTATGATGATGAGACAATAGATGTCATCGAGGTGCCCTTGAGGTACACACATCTAGTGAAACAATGAGCACCCAAGGATACTCCTCAACTAAACACATAATTTTGTGTGAACGAGAGGATATATCGAATTGCACCATTGTCATTACATGGTTTGGGGTTGTTTTGCATGGATGGCATAAATGTTTGTTACGATAGATGTACCGAATTGATGG
This sequence comes from Larix kaempferi, assembly GCA_027924585.1. NCBI lineage: Eukaryota > Viridiplantae > Streptophyta > Pinopsida > Pinales > Pinaceae > Larix > Larix kaempferi. Next base: position 1,589,327 of record BSBM01000719.1, read on the forward strand.
AGTATGTTGGACCCTGTTACAACTACAAATATTGGATGCACCTGGTCCAATATGCACGAAGTATGCGCAAATATGGATTGTCAACAAATTATTTACAGCTGAAAGTCAAAGATCAAAATAAAGGAGCAACGTTGTACATTGATGGAAGGCCAAAAGCCACAGGGAATATTGCGGGGTTTATAAACAATACACAACCAGGGTCTACAATTAAGAAACCCAACTGCATATTTGAGGCGCGTGAAGGAAGACATGTTTTTGTATGTGACATTAAATCAATAGATGCAGGGGAAGAGTTTCTTATTAATTACAATTTGAATCGAGTATATACAAACACGGTTACTATGGGAGTGGTACATCTAACAATTTACCAAACCTTTTATTAATGAATTTAACATATTATGTATTTTTCGTTAGTATATTGTTATAATTTTGTTATAATTTTCTATATTTATTTCACAGGGTAGTGATCGGGGCATCTCCCCGACAACTGGTCAGAGGAGTACAACTTCCTCGAGGCAGCATGTATACATCTTTGTAATAGTACAAATATAATATGAAAAATAAGTTTTTTTTGCTGTGTTTTTTCATGAGTATATTCGTTTGGTTTAGTATATAATGTTATTTGTATATTTGTTATAGATTGATGATTGGGGAAACCTCTGGGCTATTTATCAGATGAAAACAACCTTGGGGCAACATGTATACCTGATTGTAATTGTACAATTTAAATATGTCAAAATGTTTTCTTATAATGTTGTTTCCGTGAGTATTTTGGTTTCGTTTGGACAAATTTTTCTAAGTTTTTGATGCAGGTTGCTGTAAGGGGCACCTCCCTAGCAGTAGATGATACCAGACCTGCCTTGAGGCAAAAAGTATACATCGATGCAAATGTACAAATTTAATATGAACAAAAAGATTTTTGTTGTTGTGATTTTTCATGAGTATATTCAATTCATTTAGATAATGTTATCTATATACTTGTTGCAGAGTGTTGATTGAGGAAACCACCCGATTGTTGATCAGATGACAACAGCCTTGAGGCAACAGGTATACCTGATTGTAATTGTACAATTTAAATACGTCAAAATGTTTTCTTATTATGCTGTTACCGTGAGTATTTGGGTTTCTTTTACATATATTTTTCTATTTTTTTGATGCAGGGTGTTGTAAGGGGCACCTCTCTAGCAGTAGATGATAGATACCTCACCTTCCTCGAGGCAACAAGTATACATCGATGCAATTGTACAAATTTGATATGAACAACAAGTTTTTATTGTTGTGTTTTTTCATGAGTATATTCGATTCATTTAGATAATGTTATCTATATACTTGTTGTAGAGTGTTGATCGGGGAAACCATCCGGCTGTTGGTCAGACGACAAAAAAACTCGAGGCAACGAGTATACCTGATTGTAATTGTACAATTTAAATACATCAACATGTTTTCTTATTAATATTTTTCCGTGAGTATTTTGGTTTCATTTAGATTATTTTTTCTATGTTTTTGATGCAGGGTTCTGATCGGGGCACCTCCCTATTAGTAGATTGGGGCAGGTCCCCATATAACCATTGTTCCGATGAGTAGACAATCCTCGAGGCAGCAAGTATAATTCATTGGAATTGTACAAATATAATATGGAGCATAATGTTTTTTTTGTTATGTCTTTTTCATGTGTATATTGGTTTCATTCTGATAATTTTTTCTACTTCTTTTTGGCAGGGGGATGATCAGAGCAAGTCCCCAGTTGTGGATCAGACGAAACCAACATCGAGGCATCAGGTAAACCTAATTGTAATTTTAGGAATCTATCATGATCGATATGTTTTTTTAATATACCTTTTTCCTCAGTCTATTGCTTTCACGTCAATACTGTTTTATATATTTTTGTTACAGACCATTAATTCGGCATATGAACCAACGCCAGAGAAATCAATAGCTTTTAATGTGGATGAGTTGATGCACGATACTGACATTGGTTCTTCTCTAGAATTGATTAAGATGATAGAGAATACCTTGAAAAAAATTAACAAGGATATCCTTTGTTTGCTGTTCATTCAGCCGCAGACATATGAGATTAGAGCCAGGGTTGATGTTTTGGTAAAGATATATCATGCCTTGAAAGTAAGTTGTGGAATCTTGAATCATAATATAAATTCATTTAGTACTTTATAATTTTTACTTTTATACGATAGTGAACTTATAAAATATGGTTTGTATTTACAGGATTTTCTACGACCACACACTAGTGGTCAAGGCGGTGTTGGCCCCAGTGATGCTCGTGGAGAGCCGTCACATGAGAAAACGACTCCATGTACATCTCATGTGCCATTGTTGTCGACTGAAAAGTTGGAAACACATTCTGCGACACCCCCAAGGCCAACGGTGAGTTTACCTGCTAGTGACCGACGCACACTAGATCGCGCAGAAGAAGGGGTCGATGCAGAGCCTGCTAGTATTGATATTGCTAAAGCAACATTTCCTGGATCTTCCCGTGTCACTAGCAAAGGTACAATACATACACCATTTTTGGTGGATGAACAACTCATTCCAATAAAGATAGAGAAGATCCCAGGTAATTATACATTGTTCAGGTTAGTGTTTATACTTTGATCAAGTAATATACTGATAAAACATTGTTTTTCAACTAATGATGGCATGATTGTTTTGCAAGAAATGATGTTTTTTATAAACATCTAAATGATTTTTCCTTGGATATATTTGGTCCCACCATCCGCACAAGGTGGGATAAACAATTTCAAAATTTAAAAGATGAGCTCACTAATCGGTTGGTTGTCCTGTTCGGCAATGAGACCTTCAATCGAGCTGCAGTCCTAAAGAAGGCTGGACAACATATGAAGATTCTCCAGGACCAATATAGGGTTCACCTAGAAAGGAACCCTAGGTATGAGCACCCTCTGATGATTCCAACAAGAGAGTGGAAATCCCTAGTGGAAGATGGAAAGGAGAGGGATCTAAGAAAATAAGGAAAGCTACCACCAAGCACAGGGAGGTATGCAATAATTTCCACAATGTAATTCTAAACCTTATTATTATTATTTTTTATATCAAATTTGAAACATTTAACGTATTTCAACACTTTCATAGGTTGTCAGACACATCAAATGCCACAAAGGAAAGACAAGAAAAAATTGGTTAGCACAAGCTTGGGCCGGGTGGTTATTCGAATTTGGCGGCATGAATTGTAAGTATCGAAAAACCAATAATGCATCCAAATAATAAATTGCAAATTATTTTCGTTTTATTGCACCGCAAAAGGTAAATTCATGACATTATGGGTTAAAAGCATGGTAATGTGTCTCACTACGCGGCAAGATAATTTACGGTGTTATTATAAATTTATTCAAAATATCTATTATAAAAAAAATGTATTTTAAAAATAATTAAAAATAATTTTAACAATCACTTGTATATTATTTTCATATTCAAATAAAAAAACATTGATTTTGAAGTCTTAAAATGATCGTTTTTTGGGCCGCGCTTTTACGTACATATAAATTTTGTTATTTATATAAATAATTTAATAATAATTAAAATGTGTCATAAAATAATATTTAAAAAAATGTACAACAATCTTAAACGTGTCTATAAATGACTTGTTCAAAAAAATTAGAATTAAAAAAATAAATGAAGATATATATGGGGGGTCCCGGTTTTGTGTACTTATGAGATGTTGAAATAGTAATAAATGGCCATTGAAGAAAATTAAATAAATAAGATAAAAACAACTTTTTTATTTGAAAAAAAAAACATATAAAATCTCATTCACAATGAAAACTATTGTTTCATTACACTATTATCTAATTCTCAATGGATTTGTAGATTTATGAACAAATAATTTTAGTTCACTAGTTCATTGCCGCAAAAGGGGAAAAAGTGAGACACATTACCATGCTTTTACATATGCAAATATGCAGGTCAACCGATTCAAAGAAGTTCCCACTAAGGAAGACTTGAAGCTTGGATTCCATCACGGCTTTGGAGCTGTTGTTGAACGCCGAAAAAGCTTGTCTGGGAAAACACAGTCTTCTGGTGATCCATCTTGTGCATAGGTATATAAAATCTATATATTTTAATGAAGATTTATTACTTGTGCAATCTATTCGTTATAAATAATTGCCATAGAATATTGACTCTGTTTTGAGTAGGAAAGGAATGATCCACTTAATTTCGAGGATGGACAACAACCAATCGAAGATCATGCTTCGAATCCTAGTAATGAATTTATTCAAATGCTACAATTTCATATATACCATTGCAGATGGTGAACATTATTTGTACTTTTCCATGTTTCAACTGCAGAGCATGTAGAGGGTCACATTATACAAGTTGATCCTAGATAGGATATGAAGAACATGATGTGGCCACAACAAGTAAAAGAACACCTTTGTAATGTTTTTTTAAATGAAATACTTGTCATTATAATAAAAAATATATCAATGTAACATTTGCACATTATTGAAGCAAATTCAGATCCCTTGCCGCAAAATCCACGATGCGAGTACTCTACTAGGAATACATCACAACAAGTTGATGAGGCACCAAGAACTGAAATACAAGTTCCAGAAGATGAGCTTCTTGTTGATTTTTTAAAGAGAAAAAAAATAGAGAGAAGAGACTGAAGAAATATTGTGTAATTATTTTTGATAATATAATGTCATGCATCATTTTTTGCCTACTGAATGAATGAATGGTTTAATGAATGTTAGATTTTATTGAATGAATGGTAAATGTTTCTTTATGATGAAATATGCATGTTTGCACATAATTTTGTTTTCAAGTACATGCATTGGGTATGGGGAATTGAGAGTGATGTGAGGGGGGGGGGGGAGGGGCCATAAGAGATTGTACCTTCACGTGGTTGGCCCTGTTCAGTGGAGAATATCAAATTATTCTCGAAACAAAGAGGAGCTCAATGAATGGCTATGGTGGTGACTTTCTACAACCCACTCGTGTTTTTTTTTCTAAATTTTGACAATTTCTTGGGGCTTGTTATGAAACTTTTGGCCAAGCAGGATTCTCTGATTATGGCCTAGATGACACCCATCGGTGTTCTTCTTGGCACCATCATGGCCAAAAAACGTTGTTTAGGGCCTCAAAATAACCCTGGAAGATCAAGATGTAAAAAACTTCCAAGCTAGAAAAATGTGTCTTTGAGCCAATGGACTAGGTGGGTGGCCACCAATGTCCATTTGGACAATCAACCCTTGTTTCTAATGCAATGAGAATAAATTCGTCTTTCAAACAAGATAATTTCTTGAGTGAAAAATTCACTAATCCACTACCTCTTTCTTTACATGGCCACCAAATTTATCTTTTTTCAACTCCTTGTTAATTAGATAAGCCCTTTATTCTCCCCATAAAATCATTTTCTTCATATTGAGCATATGCTACCTTGATTACTACTTCCTTATTGTAACTCTATTTGCTTTGATTCACATTCATTACAAGCCCATACGTGTTCACTTCTTTGCAGCTGACATTACTTTGAAATCCACCAAGAACACTAATTCTAGTAATTTCTAAACAAAATTATTGAGCACAAATTATTTTCTCACTAGGCTATTAAGGGAGGGAGGCCACTAGTGCACCACCCTAAGAAACCCACATGAATTTTCCATGTATACCAACCCACATGGAATATGCAACCATCCATCTTGGTCAATTCATATGTGGAGGTAGGAAACTACTTCACTAGACACTTGATTTCATTGTTTAGCATGCCCCTTCTCACTATTTCATGAAACCTCTTCTCTTTGCCATTTATGATGTGCACTAATACCTACTCAATATCTCCACCTTGAAACCCTTCAAAATTTTCCCTATAACTATTCGTGGTGTCTCTACTAGTGGAACTCTCTCATGTTGTTAATTTCCTATCTACCTTACATTGTTCATGTTCTATTGATGGTTCACTTCACATTGACTTTTCTTAAAGCTTTATCCCTTGCCCTTGTGAAATGTTCTATTTCCGATGTTGGAGACCAATTTTGGCCATCCAATGGAATTTTATAGTTACAAAAGAAATCAATCACAAATTGGAGATGGGATTCGGCATTTCTCTATCCCTTTGAACAAACCGAAGGTAATTTAAATCCATAATGTCGTGATTGTATGTATTTCCTTTGTGTTGTGATTGTTCCTAATGCTTCTTTCATTTTATAGTTGTTTTCATAGAGAAACCATGGAGAGTTTGGTTGTGGAGTTACAAACATTATCTGTATGATGATGATGAAATACGTAGGGGTTACAAAAGCTTCTTTGAGTGGTAGGAATTTATTACAATCAAGCCTATAAACTTGTATATGGTTTTCAAGATAATAGAGGTTTAGTGGAAATATGTTTGGCCTTTATTTTATATATGGTTGTTGTTTCAATTAAGGATTTAACACATTTGGATTTGGGTTTACCTTTTTGGTTTGAATGCATTTTGTTTTGGGTTATTTCTTAGTATAAATGCTTCAAATCCTTGTAACCCCATTCCTTTACTAGAAAATTAAAGTTGAGATAAACATCTCATGGTGGTCATATTGAAAGTCCATCATAGAAATGATAACAAGTGGGGAGCCATATAGTGTAGCTAGTCAAGGTAGATTTTTTATTTAAAGTTATTCAAAGCTCTTGGTATGGTTCATTATTTCATCATATTTGTTTTTCATATTTAAGAGAATTAGTGAATTTCTAGCATTTGAGTGGTGCAACACATTCTCTTGGAAGCCTTATTTCTTAGGATGATGATAATTCTGGGGTAAACACACACAAGGGTAAAACTATATTAAAATAATTGCCTATATTTGAACATATCATAGTTGTTGTTTCTTTTAGTACATGATAGATGTGTTCTAAAAAATGTGGTAATTTAACAGTTTTGTGTTAATTTTCTACAATCATGAGCAATGGAAATGAAACAAATTATAGATGAGGTTTTTTAATGCAGTTTAAAGTCAGATAATAATGATAGTGGATTCAAATGTATATATTATTTTTTCACAACTAGAAGATTCTTTAAAATTTTAATTCGTGAGTGTTGCAAGTTACTTGTTCCATGGTAGATAGAACCCAATTTTCTGGAAGTGTAAATTACACACATGTGTGTTGAATGAGTATTATAATTCCCATAAAGGCACTTAGTTTCATGACAATAAAATATACAGAGGAGTATTACAGAACCTGGTGTAGTTGTCAGGTGTAAATCATGTTAGCATTGAGCTGCTAAAGGTTTATTTTCCTTCTTTCCCATTTTTTTTATATATGACCTTGATGCTAACCAAGAAACTGAATATTAATGACTTAGTTTTTTTAAGGCATTCCAATGTGAAGTGTAATTGGTAAATGGTATATGTGTTCCCTCTTATGAGAAAATTGGATCCTAAGCTCTATCCATTTTTCAACTCATTTGATAGCCTTAGAGATAAGATTGTGAAAAGCTAAAAGTCATAGTTGGATCTTATTCACTTGCCATACTTGCAAGGGTAGGCAAGGTGGGAGGCTATTTTGATGCAATCATAGCTTAATAGAAAAAAGTAACATAATAGTATTATTTATAAATTTTGTAGAAGAAAATGATAGCAATATTCATTATGTTATACTTCTAATGTAAATAAAAATGCTCTTCTTTATTACAGGTCCAACGAGTTTTGATCTCAATGACAATTTTCAAAATGATATAAATTCGGTGAAATCGATTCTTCCTCAATATGACGAGCCTTTTAAGGAGAAGGTAAGTTTTTCCTTGATATTTTGATGTAGTAGTTTCGAGATATTTAAGATGTTCACATATTTCCTAAGATACTCAAGGATTTAGTATTGGTTTTGTATCCAGATAATGAATTGTGGATCCATAGTACAAAAATTATATGGAAAACAGTTTAGAATTAATATGCGAATTCCAAACACCATAGATGACAGACCATTTCATTTTAATTTGATATTTTAAAAAGAAAATAAATTAATCATATTTTTTTTGGTATATTGCATTTCCTTTTTCCCTAAATTTTTTGCGACCGAGTTTCCTTGTTGTACCAGCTTTGGGAACCCATACATATTTCCAAGTTTCATGAAACTTAGTTTAAAATACATGTAGCTTTTATTTGGAACATCTTCTCCATAACATATTCTCCATGAGGAGAGTGTTTTGGTATGCTTGGACCCAATGGTGTTGGGAAAACCACCTCTATTAACATGGTAAGGACATCTTAATTATTCTACATCTTAAAACTTTTGAAATTTTCATATGTGCTACATACAATCTTTGATTGTCACACTAAAATTATATTTTATGCATTCATTTGGTAAGGACGTGTACTTTCAAACGTCCAAAGTTCTTTTTCTTCCAATGGCATCTGATGTTGACTATTTTATTGCATTTCTGATCTACCATATGTTTGAAAACTTGCATTGATTCAACTACTACAAGTTATCATGGTTTGTACATGAACTTCAATATTTTGATATTTTTAATGAGTTGCAGTTTGCTCTCTTAAAATTTAAGAGACCTTAATACACTTTGTTCTAAAGAATTGACTAGAACTTTAGTGTTTAAAAGGTCACTGTAAGCATTTTGTTTCAAAATTCTAGTTGGCTAGGAATCTTTTTATTCGGAAATTTCAAAAGTAATGTTATTCAGGCCATTTGGTGGTCATTTTCATTGCTTTAAGGTCATCAAGGTCATATGGTAATAATATCATTAAAGGATTTTTACAGCCATATATTCAGTTAATTTCACTTTAAGCATATTCAATTAATTTCACTTTAAGCCATATTATGTGCATCAATGCTCTGAGTTACGGTTTGGCCTATATTAGTAATACATTAGGCTGTACACATACTTCCCAACATGCCTAGGGGGTTACATACATAAAATATATAATGTTGGAATACACACCATTCATAAATATAGGCCATAGTACATGCTTGAATCTTTGAGAACTATAGATTTTATTTATGGTGATTGGTACAAAGTATATTCATGCATCAAATTTATGTATATATGTTCATAGTCACATCAATAATGTTGATAATTTATTTTACAAAAGCAGGTTATGTTGGGGATAAAATCCTCTCCATAACTATTGTTGTTATATGATCAGATCTTATGTCATCATTCTAGGATGTGTAGAAAAATCCAATACCAATCTCGATTCATTAACAAATTTGGTGTATCTTGTGCACTTTCCTTGCATGACCGTGTCTTAGCTTGTTAAGTATAGGATCCCAATACTACTATTGTGCTTTACAAGTAATGGAATTATATTCATTGCAAGTTAAATATAGAATATTGGCATAGAGATGAACATCCTTTCCCCGAAAACTCAACAGAAAGGAAAGAACCAGAATAGGATGCTCATAGAAACCTACAGGATCATTAGACTCCATTTCTCTTTTATTTCAATCACTAGAGTCATTTATATTTATTATAATATCTTCTTGAGTAGGGTGTAGTGGCTCTAAATTTTTGACATCCAATTCTTTCTTCAATAAAGAAAGATCCCTAGAATCATTATTCTCAACAACTTCAGCCTTTAGAGTATAAGGTGACACATATGAAAATGTCAAAATTGGCAGAATACCTTTTGATTCTTTTTTCAACATCTCTACCAATGCACTTTGACAGTATGACCCAATTTTAACATCTTTATCCTGATTCACGTTTTCCTTTCTTATAGTTTCATTAAGGATATCAAACATTCCATGGTGATTACCTACGCCAATAGTTTTACATGAATCCAATTCCAAATCACTAAAGGGAGGTGATACCGTATGTTGTATTCCAGAAACAATGTCATAATTTTGGACCTACTTATCTTGAGAAGATCCTACAAAGACATCCAAAGATTGTTCAAGAAACACACAATCAAAACTTTGTTTACACAATATCTTAGAAACGATTATCTTAGCTTCAACCCAAGGAGATCTCTCTTGAGAACTCTCTTTGTTAGTTGACTTCCCACATTACTTTGCATGTGACTCTGTATCTATGTTTTTATCAATTGAAATACATCCTTCCACAGATCCACCAAGAAAACCATTATCATCAGTGAGTTGGAAACAAGATATAGATACATAAATCTCAGATCTCGTTACTAGTAACTCATTCAAAACATTTCTAAGAAAATGTTTTTTAGTTGAATAAGCACCATTATCTTCTTCATGAAGGTTTCCTTTACCACTTGATTCAAAGATTCCAGATTGTGCATCATCAGGACAATATTGATCCCATAGGGCACTAGATTTCATTTTTTTATATTCAATATCTACACTCTGACACTTTTCATGTTGAAATATTTCAAAGCCCCTGGTTTCAAGGTCTTGTCTAGGAAAGTCACATTTGACCATGCATTCTATCTTGGAGATAGTGGGAACTGAACTTAGCATAGAGTTCATCTAGGTATTTTTAAGGATACGTGCATAGAGTTCATTGAACTTAGCACCTTTCCTAAATTTCTATATTCCTCTACCACTCTCAAAATTTCTTCCTCCAAAGGCCCCTTCAATTGAATGATGTCCACACCAATCCTCCAAAGGTGCCTTCAAAATGAGACTTCTTTAACAAGCAATGTCTACTAATGGCCAACAAATCCCCAAGATGTGTCCACAAGGAAAATCATCCCATCAAATGTGTCTACAAAGCAATTTCCATATCCCCTTCCAAAGGGTGCACTTCTCAAGGATGTCCACATGGAAATATATAAAGCTCCAAGGGATTATTCAAAGGGGATGTGACCACAAGAATATGTCATGATTCTAGCCTCCAAGTCCTTTTTCAAAGAAAAAATCCAAAGAAGATATCTACTGAATAACCACTTTCAATTCTTCAATGGATATGGTCCAAATCATTTGAGTTTTAAGCAACTCCAAAACATGCCCACAAGGTATGTAAAGAAGGTGTAAATAATTGATGAAGAATGCCCAATTATACTAGTATTTTTTTTCTTTCAATTCCCCATAGTGGTCGGATATCCAACGTCCCTTCCAAAGAATCCGATGACCTTGCTATACCACTGACGACAAACGTCGTCGGATTTTGTATTTTGTTTGTGGGTGTATGCGTTAGATACCCGACCTCCTATAAAGTAATATGGGTCAGATATATGACCTCTTATAAATTAATATGGGTCAGATATCCAACGGTTTATAAAGTAATATGGGTTGGATATCCAACGGCCATGTGGTAAGATATTTGACAGCTATGTGGTCGGATATCCGACAGCTGTGTGGTCGGATATCCGACATCTGTGTGGTCGGATATCCGACAGTTGTGTGGTCGGATATCCGACTTCCAGAAATAAATTGTGGTCGGATATCCGACACGTATGGGTCAGATATCTGGCATGTATATTAAAAGAGTTGTGGTCGGATATCTGACGGCTGTCATGTCGGATATCCGACGAGGCCGTATTGCTGTTGGATATCCGCCGAAGGTCAACTGATGTTTAAAAAGTGAGAGGCTTGTTGGATTGTCAACAACGTGATGTCGAAAACCAGACATATATGCTATCGGATTTTGGGTTCATATTTTCATGTGTCAGGAAAGTCATGGTTCACACACCCACACGCGAACAATGGATAATGACACTACAAAGTAAACACAAAAAGTTAAGTGCATTTTAACTTTTGTGGAAAAAGATATAAACAGATAGTAATAACAATTTTTTTGCATTATAAGTACCCTTAGAAGGTTGAGATGGTTATGTGATTTCAAACCCGAAAAATATTTGTCTGATGTACTGAAGCAACGTCGTAGAGTAGACCCAAAAAAGAAGGTTCTTTCATGCCCAATATAACTTCTTTTTCCAAATTAAGATCATATTTCTTCAAAATACACAGGACATCACCTTTTTTAAATGAAAAAGAGGGGCTAGCCTCTCCTCTATTTTCTTGTCTTGGCCAATGCTTCTTTTTAGTATTTGAAGTAATAAGGTCTTTCTTGACTTTCATCTTTGTCACTTTGTTTGGATGATATGTGATGCCACAAAGAAGATGAAACATTTTTAAATATATTCATGGGATCTAGTAAGTGGGAAATCTTAAGATGCTCCCAATATGGGAGCTCTTAAAATATCGATTTCCTTTTCATCCTAGTGGGCATTTTCTCTACATAGGTGTCGAATAAATCATAATCATCGATCGCAAGATGCACATTTGAATTGAAAATATTTGTGTATTCCTTCTCCTTATCGCTGTCATATTCCCTAAGCCAGTCATCTGGTGTAATTATTTTAGGCTTTTGGGTTCTCTCTTGTTTACCATTTAAAGTAGATTTTGGTCTTCTATAAGAGTGGTTTTCTAGGAGGAATACCGTAGAGAAGTTGTACACTGAATTTCATAGGTCTTTGGACCACCTAGCCTTGACAGAAGGTCCAAAACATTTACATCCATAATAAACTTTTGTTACAATACCTGTGATGTTATAGTAAAGAGAGAACATTAGTGTCGAGGATGAAGACAATCACACCGAATTGAATATGTAAAAAATTATTGCTTTTAATATAAAAACAAATAAAACAACATATTTACCTAAACAAAATCCTAACCCCGGATACTCATGTGTGGTGTATGCACATATTCCATACAATGTAAAACTTCTCTGTGATGGGATGGGTATCGACATATCATATACATGTATCCATTCCCATAATTCCTTGAATTCATTGATCAATGATGGTAGGTAAACATCCATATTCTTGACTTGTTTTTTACCAAGGACTATAGGAGCCAACATAAAATGTTCATTGTTCATGCAAAACCATGCGGGATATTGTTATTGATCACTACTACAGGCTAAACAATATAGATGTTGTTGGGTTGAGAATATGGGTTGACGCCATCAATCGATATGCTCAATCAGATCCGGATGCTACGCACTTCATCCTTGAATTTATCGGGCCATGTATCCTCTATATGCTTCATGGCTATTGAATCTGTTGGGATTCACATACCTCCTTCCTCACTTCGGTTCGATGCATGCCATCCCTACAACATATCTAATTCTTTGCAACGAAAGAGCCTTTGAATCCTTTGGATTATAGGCATGTGCCTCAATATATTATGAGGAGGACCATGTGCTTTATCCTTGTTATTCGATTCTTTGTATATGGCATGCCCACATTTTGGACATATCACTTTGTCTGCATATTCGCCTTTATTTATTGAAGATACTTCATCTATGCGGACGAGGACAAAGTTAGATAGTCTAAATGGTCTAGATCTAGAACAAAACGCGACATAATATATATATTTTCTTAGATTAATCAAATTACAAAGATCACAAATAATTTCTTACCTTATGATCACGACGGTGTTCTCCTCGTTTGATGTAGTATTCAATCTTCAGCTGCAAAACAACATAAGACAAACACGTGGAAACACAAGTATACATAATATGTAATATTGATCAATCTAAACAAGTGGTAAAGAAATAAGTTCTAAAGATCTAACACAGTGAATCTTTATGGAAAGAGAATATATATTACTATATTAATATAAAGTACAAAGGGAGAGATTACAACCATTGCCTTGATGTTGCAATTTATTTCAATTATCCTTTGCCTCAAAGATCCAACCTTGTTCCTAATGGAGAAGAGAAACTTAGCTCCAAGAGTATTTTAGCAGCATTTGGGTGCTCTATATTTCCTCCCCTATCCCATGAGGGTGAGCTTGAATATATAGGCCAAAGAGGATAGAGGGAGTTTAGGATTCAATGGAGAAGGCTAAGGGATCATCCCAAGAAGTTAGGGGTTCGATTGCAACCTATGCTGATTTGTTGGGATAAGCCTCCATGAGAGCTTCCTTCTAGAAGACTCTCGAATCTTCCCTTTTTTTCCTTTAAACAAGTAGTGACACACATTTTCATAGAGAAAAATGCATAATTAGAGGGTGACACATGCTAATTTAAGCCAGCCAGCATAAGTGATGCACCTTGTCAATGTGCAGAGCACGTCATCAAGGGTCTGATGCTTGTTGTAAACATGTAGGGTGTGTCAGTGTAGCAAAATTGGAAAAATAGGAAGGTAGAAACCTCTTCTCAAGCAATTTGGCACTAAAAATTTAGGAATTAGGGAAAATATAAGGGCATATATCTCATTACCAAGATGATGATGAGATTTTGGTGTAACCGATTTCCCCCAAAGTATGAAGCTAGAGGGATAGGACAAGTGAACTGCTTTGACAGATGGAAATTGAGGAAAAAGATCATTGGTTGAAATGCTAAACAAGGACATTGTAGTACAATACACTCTAAGATATATGTCCTAGGCAACTCATAACATGGCTTTCGACCAATACATTGCATATCCATTTTGATATTGACTGACTGAACAAAATAATGGATACTAGAATACAAGCCCTAGATCCATGATGAAATAAGGACACAAGCATTCCCAATACAAAAGTGGATCTGTGCAACAATAATTCAAATTGGGTCACCAACATCATTTCCACGTGGGAACCTACTAAAAAATCTCCATCACAACCTAGGTAAGATATCCCAGGGTCTTCATCTCGAATCCGAAAAAGGTACAATTCTATCCATGTGAATAGAGGTCTAGATTTCAAACATGGTAGAAATCACTTGATTACCGATCATTGAGGTATACCATTAACAAGTGTGAGGGATATAACTATTGATGTCGATGAATCCCAAGGTACCCTAGTACATTCCCCCAAATGTGAATCAATGAGTTGAGGTCAAAAATTCAGTGGAGTCTTTCAATAAGAGGCCAATGATGTAAGACTATTGTTGGAAGCGAGGTAACTTTCCATTGAGGCATGCAGGTTCCAAGGTAATTAAGTGGTTTCTATGTCTAATCCTTAGATGATGTGTTGCAGTCGAAAATGATAGACTAGTCGAAGGAGGGCTATGATGTTTCCCCCATCATAGACACGAAACAAGACCAAATATTTTGCTGGAGTAAATCGATTGAGGAGTGACTTTTGGGATTGACTCAAAGGTGATCGACACAAAGGAAGATAAGATGATTGCAAAGGTTGACTCAAGTGACATATCTCCCTTGAACATACAATGGCATGACAAGTGACTTGGCATCATTAACTTAACGAGGCAGAGACCAAGACATAATACAAAAAATGACTGAGGTATTCTTCGGATGAACCAAAGGAGTAAGATGACTCATAGAATTGGTATGAATCGAGGACAAGATGATTACCCAACTATTTAAATGAAATGAAAACATGTGCCATGCTCAAGGGTGACTATAAGCTGCCATTAATATAGGTGTAAATACATACTCTTTCCTTTAATTTCCCCATCATGAATGATGAGTGCCTCTTTGATTTTTCACGAGCTGGAAGAGGGTAACAAATGCTTGTTATAGCTCATATTTTGGATGAGTCCAATCTCACATATTTTCTAAACCCGAGAAAGGAGGGGTTGGTCCAAAAAATGGGTCCTTCAATGTTAAATTTTAACGAGTCCAAAGAAGACTAACTCAGTGTCGTTTCATGTTTAGAGAGTCTAAAAAGACTAAACAAGAATCCAAGGTGATGTTTTTTGTAAATTTAGTCCCCAAGGTCCGAAAAAAATATAAAATAATTCCTGGATGAATTCTTGTAGTCAAATGTTGACTAGACTATTCCTTTTTGATAAATAGTCCAACCGGTCTGAAAAAAGGTCAAACTATCATCGGAAAGATGACCTTTCTAATACTTTTACAAGCATGAAAGAGTCAAGTTCGCTTTGCAATATTTTCCTATTTTGGGAGTCTAAAAAGAGCTTTAAGACAACTCCAGGGGGGTTCCTTTTCGTAAAGGTTTTATGAGCCCGAAAAGTGACAAAACTATACTCAACACCTTTTTACTTGGTTTTTAACAAGCACAACCATGGTAGCAAAAGCGCTCAGGATATTTTTCATATTTTAATGAGTATGAAAAAGTAAAAAATGAACTTCGCCATAGTGAATTGTTATTAAGCTTCACCTGCGATCTTCACAACGAGAGTTAGAACCTAGTTTGACTCGAAACATTAATGAAAAATAACTAAATTGATAAAAAACAATTAAAATAATGAAATAAAATATTAAAATATCTTATTCCAAATGAATATAAAGGGGTAAAAACTAAAATTTTCTACCATTGTGTTTTTACAAATTTAGTGTGGATCAAAATCCCTTTCTAGTCCAAACTTGCTGTGGATATTGCGGGAACATCGAGTATCCATTCTCCATTCTGTTAGATCCGGGTAATCACTCTCCTCATGCCCTTCATTTGCATGGTTAATTTTTTTTTATCTTTTCATGTTGATTTTAGTGTTTTTAAGGGTAATTTTGGAAGGTAAAATGCGTTCCCTGGGTGACACACTTCTCCCTTTCAGGGAGTGTGTCAACCAACATTGATGAACATCCCGAAAGGGGAAAGTGCGTCGTTGACACCCTACGTACATATGTTGATGTATTTGTAACTTTGGAAGATATTCTTCTATGTATCACACTTGTACTTTATTATATGTATGATGGAGATGTATTATTCCTCCAATTAGAAGTGTCATCATTTGTATTTGTAAGTGTCGCAAGTGTTGCAAGTGTCGCAACTTATATTTGATGGGTTATTAGACCACTAGTGTGGGGTCGGCCTTGGTTGAGTTAAGTGGTTGGGTTATTAGACTTCATTAGGAGGTCAGCCCAGTTAGTTTTATTGGCAGGTCAAGTCAAGTATAAATAGAGAGTGAGTGGTTCATTCTATTCACTCACTCACTTCTCAAGCTCGCATAGCTAAGAGAGAAAGTGGCGCACAAGTGGAGGAGGAGGAGTATCTGCTAGAGACATCTCTTTGGGTTTGATCATTGTGATCTTGTATTGTGGCTTATTCTATCTCTGAGGAAGTTGTGAGGTTTTTCACCTTCTTGGTTTTCCCCGAGGAAACTCTGTGTCTCTTGTGTGCTTATTATTGTGTCTATGATTGATATGCTATAGATATGATGTACATGTTATTCTCTTAGTGATCCTGAATGATAATGGAATGAAATTATCGAAAATTAACATGGTATCAGAGCTGACCTAAGAAGAAGGCACTGTGCAGCTGCGAAAGCTAGGGATTCTTAATTTTTGGGTTTCTCTCCACATATCATCAAAGGAAGGAGGCTAGATTGACTCTCCTTGCAAGGGTGCATCTTTCTGTCGAAACATAATTCAATTTTGAGCATTTTCAGTTTTGACCTAATCTCTACTACGGGAAATCAGGGTTTCAAAAAAAGTTGGAATTTCTGAAATCTGAGACCACGGCTGGAAGCTCCTCTGAAAAATCAAAGTTTAGAGCTTTGGATCGAAATTTTTGGTTGGGTGAAGCTTCGGGAAAATCAAACCCTAATTCAGGGTCCTGTCTAGTGAATCCAGAAGTTTCAAAGGCAATTTTGAGGGGTCAAATTTTGCAGTTTTCAAATTTGGAGTATACCAGATTGACCAGCTCAGCAAGGCACATCTTTCTATCCTTTCAGAAGTTTGAAATTCAAATTTTGAATTTTTAGGGTTTCTCTAACAAACCCTAATCCAGCTCCAGATCCAGTTTTCAACAAATCAAGTGGTAAGACCTAATAACTTTTCTATTTCCATTTGAAGTACTCTTTAAGATGTCTCACCACACCAAGCTTGAGGATAAGCTTGAAGGGGTTGATAATTTCTGAGCCTGGAAGTATAGAATTGGGTTAATCCTAGAAGAGAATGAGTTGGACACTTACATAAGTGAAGAGGTTCCAGTTCCAGAGGGAGAAGAGGCTAAGGCCTTACAAAAGAAGAACTTGTTCAAAGCCAAGAGAATCACTGCTGATTCTATTAAGGACCATCTCATACCCCACGTGTATTCCCTAAAGACACCTAAGGAGATATTTGAGCCTTTGACTAGGTTGTTTGAAGGAAAGAACATAAATCGGAAGATGACTCTGCGGAACCAATTGAAAGGGGTAAAGATCCATAATGGAGAGACCATACAATCCTAATTCTCTAAGGTATCTCAAATCAAGGAAAAACTTGAAGCTGTGGATGAAGTAGTGGAGAATGGAGAAATTGTAATGACCACATTGAATGGCCTACCCAGGTCATGGGACTCCTTCATCCAAGGAATCTGTGCAAGAAAGAAATTGATCTCCTTTAGTAGACCGTGGGAGGAATGTTCACAAGAAGAAGCTAGGCTTGTGGCCCGAGAAGAAAATATGGGAAATGAAGATCAAGATCTCACAGCACACACCAAGAAAGGTAAGTTCAAGAGGGAGCAATCTTATCACAAGAGAAATCCACACCACCATCAAAGAGATAAGAAAGATTTGAGGTGCTTTACTTGTAATAAGAAGGGACATTTTTCTTCAGATTGTCCCAAGAATAACAAGAACAAAAACAACAACAACTACAACAAGAAGAGGAAGAACAACAAGAAGAGATATCATGCTCATGCTGTTGAGAATGATGAACCTCCCAAGAAGAAGACTAGGGCAGAAAGTGAAGACTCTTCAAGTGAGGAAGAATATGTGCTGATCTTTGCTCTCACAGGTACTATCTCTCATGGATGTGATGATTGGCTTATTGATAGTGGGGATTCCAAACACATGACTGGGTTTAAAGAATCCCTTATAGATCTATTTGAACATGAGTCACCTCATAAAGTGAAACTTGGGGATGACTGTCAATATCCTATAAAAGGAAGTGGTGAAGCCTCCTACAAACTAGACTCTGGGAAGTCTTTGAAGATGAAAGATGTTCTATATGTACATGGAATCAAGAAGAATATTCTCTTCATATCATCTTTGGATGCAAAAGGAATGAGAGTTGCCTTTGTGGATGGCCAAGTACTCATGTGGCCAAAGGGTAAGACCATATATGATGCAGTAGTGATTAGAGAGCAAGAGGGAGGATTGTACAAATTGAAGGGACAACCTAAACATGCCATGGTACATGAATCCATGGAGCCAAGTGAACTTTGGCATAGAAGGCTTGCACACATGCACTATAGAGCACCACCAATTGCAAGAAAAGTTGTAGAAGGTCTTTCTGAAATCCAGTCAAAGCATGAATGAATTTGCAAAGGATGTGCAAAAGGAAAGAACACCAAGAAGGCATTTCCAAGCAGTGAAAGCAAAACATAAGGAATCTTGGAGATTATCCACTCCAATGTATGTGGACCAATGTCATCCAGTTCTTTGAGTGGGTATGTATATTATGTTTCCTTCATTGATGATTTCTCTAGGAAGACTTGGGTTTACTTCTTGAAGAATAAAGATGAAGTATTTGATAAGTTCAAGGAATTCAAAGCCTTGATAGAAAATCAAAATGATAAGAAGATCAAGACTTTCAGATCCGATAATGGTGGAGAATTCACTTCATGTGATTTCAAGAAGTTATGCAGTGATTCAAGGATTAAGAGGGAATTGACCACTCCTTATAATGCACAACAGAATGGGGTTGCAGAAAGGAAGAATAGAATTATCATGGAAGAAGCACAGGCAATGCTTCATTACCAAGATCTTCCTATGCATCTATGGGTAGAAGCAGTTAGGACAACTATGTATGTGCAGAACATAACACTTCACAAGATACTTGACAACAAGACACCAGAAGAAGTTTTCTCTGGTAAGAAACCTAAAGTTAGCCACCTTAGGATATTTGAATGTCTAGTATACACACACATTCTAAAGGAAAAGAGAACAAAGCTAGATCCTTCAGGAAAGAAGGTCATCTTTGTGGGTTACAGTGAAAGCTCAAAGGAATACAGAATCTACTTTCCAGGGTTTGAGAAGATTGACATTGGCAGGGATGTAACATTTGATGAAGACTCAGCTTACATCAAATCAAGGAAGACACCCGTTGAAGATAATGAAGAACCAAAGGTAACCAGATTTCAAGACACCACTATAAATGAAGCAATTCCAGAAGAAGTTCATGAAATTGAAGATCCACAAGAACCTGTAGATCCACCCCGTGAGAATAACTCTCACAAGAGGAAACCTACATGGGCTAGAGAGCTCATCCAAGATGCAAAAAGGTATGGTATTCCAGAAAAGGAACATAGAGAAAGGAAAAGGACAAGGTCACACACTAGCTATGTTGCCTTAATCTGTGACATTATGAACAAAGAACCTTCCAGTTATGAAGAAGCAACAGAAAAGAAAGAATGGAAGGATGCCATGGTCGAGGAATACCAGTCGATCATGAAGAAAGATGTTTGGGATGTGGTCCCAAGAGCTGAAGGGAATTGTGTTGTGACTTCCAAGTGGATCTATAAGATCAAGCATGCTGCAGATGGTAGCATAGAGAAATACAAGGCAAGATTTGTAGCTCGTCCCTTCTCCCAGAAAGAGGGGATAGACTATGAAGAGACTTTTGCACCTGTATCCAAATACACTTCCATCAGAACAGTACTTGCTATGGCTGCAGTGATGAAGTGAAAGATACACCAGATGGATGTCAAGACAAATTTCTTGAATGGTGTCGTCGAAGAGGAAGTGCATGTGGAGCAGATACTTGGTTTTGAGACACATGACAGGGAGTCATATGTGTGCAGGTTGAAGAAAGCCTTGTATGGCTTGAAGCAATATCCTAGGACTTGGTATGGGAGGATAGACAGATTTCTATCCAGTTTGGGCTTTACCAAGAGTAAAGCAGATTCCAACCTTTACTACAAGGTTGAGGAAGGCAATCCAGTGATACTACTATTGTATGTGGATGACTTGTTTGTTACAGGTGAGGATAGATTGATTGCCGATACAAAGAGGAAGCTTGCTGTCGAGTTCGAGATGAAGGACTTGGGGATGATACACTATTTTCTAGACATGGAGGTGTGGCAGAGTGTAGATGGAATATTCCTTGGACAAGGGAAGTATGCAGTAGAGATCCTGAAGCGGTTTGGGATGATGTACTGCAAGGCCATGGCCACACCTATGGCATCAAACCTGAAGCTTTTGTGTGATACTTCATCTGAGATGGTTGATGTGACAGTGTATCATCAGATGATTGGGTCCTTGATGTACCTAATGAACACAAGACTAGATATTTTCTTTGTGGTGAACACATTGATCCAGTTCCTGACGGATCCCAGAGGTGTTCACCTAGTTGCTGTAAAGCATATTCTGAGGTACCTGAAGGGTACAATTGATTATGGGCTCAAGTATGATGCAAATCAAAAGTTTAACCTAGAGGGTTATGTTGATTCAGATTGGGCAGGAAGTGCTGCAGATAGGAATACCACTTCGGGGTGCTGCTTTAGTATGGGATTAGGTGTGATCTCTTGGTTTAGCAGGAAGCAGTCCTGTGTATCACTGAGTACAACCGAAGTAGAGTATGTCGCAACTTGTTCGGCTAGTTGCGAGGCAGTATGGTTGAGGAAGCTACTGTCTGAGTTATTTGTTCTCCCGTTGGATGCTACCTATATCTTTTGTGACAACCAGAGTTGGGTGAAGTTGTCTGAGAACCCGGTGTTCCATGACAGGTAGAAGCACATCGAGATCAAATATCACTATATCAGGGATATGGTGAAGAGAGGAGAAGCGAAGCTCCTATATGTTGCAATGGATGAGCAGGTTGCAGATGTCTTGATGAAACCACTAGCCAGAGTGAAGTTTGAGTACTTCAGAGAGAGGCTTGGTGTTCTTCAGATTGAAGATACTTCGAGGAAGAAGTGATGGGACACATTTGTAGGAGCCATTCCAAGCATGGTGATATGAGGATCCTTCCCATGGCTATGGATGTAAGCGTTGTGTGATGAGCATCAGGACGATGCTCCAGTTACTGCTATGTATGAATATCAGGATGATCATGTATGATGATATGCATTAGGTGGATGCTTTGTATGATCAGTTTGATTATATGGTGATGATGAGTATCGGGACGATGCTATAGATGATATGTATCAGGATGATGCTATGACGATGATCAGGTTGATCATGTGATGATGTGCATCAGGACGATGTACGATATGATGATGATTAGTATGATCATGAGTATCAGGATAATACTCTGTGGCCGTGGACAGGTTGTACAAATAAGAATATAATCTTGCCCTGGGAGATTTGCAGATACTCTTGCAAGGTTTTTCCTATGGCATGTAATAGTTCCCTGGGAGATCTGGCAAATGCTCTTTCAAGCTTTTGCTTTGGGAGGACATATAATATTGCCCTGGGAGATCCGATAGGTTGAGCAGTACGCTCATAATTAGACCTAGGATGCTCTTTCGTGGTTTTGTCCTGAGGACATATAATATTGCCCTGGGAGATCCGATAGGTTGAGTAGTATGCTCGTAATCAGCCCTGGGATGCTCTTTCAAGGTTCTGTCCTATGGCATATAATATTTCCCTGGGAGATCTGGTAGGTTGAGCAGTATGCTCGTAATCAGTCCTGGGATGCTCTTTCGAGGTTTTTCCATGACCACATGTAATATTTCCCTGGGAGATCCAATAGGTTAAGCAATATGCTCGTAATCAGTCCTGGGATGCTCTTTCAAGGTTTTGTGGTGGTCACATATAATATTGCCCTAAGAGATCCGATAGGTTGAGCAGTATGCTCGTAATCAGTCCTGGGATGTTCTTTCGAGGTTTTGTGGTGGTCACATATAATATTGCCTTGGGAGATCCGATAGGTTGAGCAGTAAGCTCGTAATCAGTCCTGGGATGCTCTTTTGAGGTTTTGTGACGCATGTAATTAGTCCTAAGGATTCCACAGTATGGCCAGAGATGATGAAGACCTATAGGAGGCTAGGCCTACTTCCAACATGAAAAAGGGTTGGCTCTGTAGAACTTCCTATGATGAAAAGAATTCAGATATATCCCAGTGATCGAGATGCAGAGTACAACAGCAGTGATGATGATGATGCTCCGTGATACAGTGACGATGATCCAACTCCAGAATTGAAGACTTGTATTGTTATGTATTGATGACCTGTGTCGATAGAATACCTTCCTAGTTAAGAGGGAGTCTTGATGTATTTGTAACTTCAGAAGATATTCTTCTATGTATCACACTTGTACTTTATTATATGTATGATGGAGATGTATTATTCCTCCAATTAGAAGTGTCGTCATTTGTATTTGTAAGTGTTGCAAGTGTTGCAAGTGTCGCAACTTATATTTGATGGGTTATTAGACCACGAGTTTGGGGTCGACCTTGGTTGAGTTAAGTGGTTGGGTTATTAGACTTCATTAGGAGGTCAGCCCAGTTAGTTTTATTGGTAGGTCAAGTCAAGTATAAATAGAGAGTGAGAGTGGCTCATTCTATTCACTCACTCACTTCTCAAGCTCGCATAGCTAAGAGAGAAAGTGGCGCACAAGTGGAGGAGGAGGAGTATCTGCTAGAGACATCTCTTTGGGTTTGATCATTGTGATATTGTATTGTGGCTTCTTCTATCTCTGAGGAAGTTGTGGGGTTTTTCACCTTCTTGGTTTTCCCCGAGGAAACTCTGTGTCTCTTGTGTGCTTGTTATTGTGTCTATGATTAATATGATGTAGATATGATGTACATGTTATTCTCTTAGTGATCCTGAATGATAATGGAATGAAATTATCAAAAAATTAACAACATAGTAGGGGTGCGTTAGTGTTAGAACGACCCAAAAAATAAAAATTCAAGCAAGTGGTTGGGATTTTTGCCTATGAACCTCTCCTACTATCCTTCTAATTATTGTTCATGCAGGTTCCATACATCAAAGTGGTGGAATGCAAGGAAAGAGAGCATGAATTGGAAGATTCCCAAGCAGCCATTGACCCAATAGTTGTATTGGCTTTGAGAGAGTTTGGACTCTTAAAATTATTCCAAGTTCCTGGAATGAGATCCCAAGTTCATCTATTAGACCACTTGATACAGATGTGGGACCCCTATCAAAAACATTTCCAAGTTGGGACCCATATCCTCACTTTGGAGGTAGAGGATATCTACTTCCTTACTAGGCTTTCAAGATGAGGGGCTCCTATTTCACTTTTTGGACCAAGAGGGGTGAGATGACCACTGAGGACCTCAGTGAGCAGTATTGCACTCCATGGACCTAAATGTTAGGTTGAAAAATAACCATCAAACATGTAGGAGATCTTACTTTAAGGACTGTTTTTCTTACCATCGAGAGGGTAGATGATAGTAGGGATGCTCATCAAGCCACGAGGGCTCACATGCTTTATTCTATAGAGTGCATGGCTCCTACAGATTTCAAATGGTGTGAGGGTGTCCTAGGGAACATGAAAGAGCATCTAACGAAGTGTAGGAAAGGAGAGCTAACAAAATTTAGCTATGGATTGATCGTGGTATCCTTGTTCTTAGAGTAGGATTCTCTCCTTCATCCACAGACAAAGATCACCGACCTTGAGCCACGAGATCCATGTATGTTGAGGTGGGTTGAGTTCATGGCTCGTCATGGTGGTGGCAAGCCTATAATTACTTATGGGAGTGTGTTTTTCAGATTGTTTCCTAGTCAACTATTGACGGTTGAGGACTATGCATATGCGGGCATGAATTTCCGATGAGATACAAATCTAATGCTCCTAGAGGGAGATCATTGGGGTAATTTAGCTAAAAAGGAATTCCCTTTGTCTTTCAAATTTTTATGTATTTTATGATATTTCATTTTTTTGTTGTACTGAGACCTTGTATTCTACTAGTTATTACAGATATTGGACCTTCGGGGCCAGTTAGATCTTCTCCTATTGAAAGGCGATGAGCGGTTAGATCCATGGAAGCTGTTGATTGAGAGGCGGTGGAGCAGCTCCAGGAGATCGAGGAGAGCTGCCAGAGGATGACTATGGATATCCCAGACATATCCATAGATGACTTTCCATGATTTTATCAATGGCACACAGTTGGGGTTTCTGGTCATTTCGGTTGACTACTACGTCAGGTGGATTGGGACATCATGTGTTACCATGAGCACCAGTAGTAGTAGTATTATATGGATGTAGAAATGTACTGAAAGCCACGAGATTCATATTTTTTCAGGATGATATACTGAAAGCTATGAGATTCAGATTTTTTGTCTCAGTAATTTTTGTAAAACTTTTATCCAGTTTAAGATAAAAACAATTTCTGGCGATTTTATATACGTGTCTATGGTGGATGTGGATCTCATGTAGGATGATTATTTACATATGAATGATTTACATGTTATGCTTATTACATACACTAAAAAATTCTTATGGATGTGTGATATACCAATCTAAGATAAAATTGTCTAATGAATTGGAAACCGTATTCATGTGTCTCGGGATGTGTTTATATTGAATACATTCATATGATCTCTCCAAGGGACGTAATCGTCTAAACAGATGATGTAACGTGGGATCACAAACGGTGTAGAATCAGTTCAAATGAGACACCACAAGTTGATAATCCATATGGATGATAATGCGTTCCAGACCATGGGAGGAAGCATCGGTTAAAAATCCAGTCACCGCATGATATTCTACGCCATTGTTAGTTGCAGAACCTAGGAAAACTCCTCCTGGTATTATAAGTTCATTGGTAGGGGAATAGAGTACCCATGCTGTCGAAGAAAGGTTTTGGGTGTGCTGGCTAGCACAGTCTTCGAATTCAAAATAGGTTTTCATTTGCACATTCAAGCAGAACATGGCATAAGCAGTCATAGTTGAAATGAGACCCTAACACACAAAAGGAAAAACTCCACACCATATAAAACACACATCATATACAAAATATACAATGTAATTATGTAGGATTTTCCTAAGAATAGTACCTTTTAAGGTAGAGCCCATTTCTAGGATCCCCCAGATGTATCACGTCGTAATCAACTAACTCATAGGAACCTTTATTTAAGACATGAATCACGATGTAAGGTCCATGCCACATGGAATCAAAATTACCTACCCCCAGTTTATCGTGCATTTGATCATATGCCAAGAACAAATCACCTTCATTGAAGATGTGAGGTTTTATTTATTTTTCATACTAGGATTTGATGCGTTTTTTATGTGTTTCATTAGCAATAGTAGCATCACGATGAGTTTCGTTGAGTTTGGCTAAGTAGAGAAATATTTCTTCCTCAGTCATAGTGTTTAGTAGGAGTTTGATAGCTAATTTGAGAGACGTGATCTGACACTCAATAGTTAATACTTCCTTTAGACCATACATCAATTGAAAGGGTTTGAATTCGGTAGTGGTTTTCATAGAGGTCTTATATGCCCAGAGGGCTGAAAACAACATTAGATTCCAATTTGACTTGTGAGCCCCTACCATGTGTTGTATCATGGTTTTCAAGACCTTGTTTATGGCCTCTACTTGTCCATTTGCTTGGGGGTAGTAGGGGGTTTAGTTTTCATGGAGAAAACCAAACTTGGCACTTAATTCATCTACCATTTGGTTTTGAAAGTGTGAGCCATGGTTTGTAACAATAGATTGAGGAACTCTGAATCTGGCAATAATGTGATTAAACATAAAGAGTGCAACATTTTTGTCATCTTCTTTGTACAAAGGCATAGCCTCGACCCATTTTGTAAAGTAGTCCCTTTACCCATTTTGTAAAGTAGTCTACATCGATAATGACATAGCCATGCCCCCCGACCGAGGTAGGCTTACAATGCATGAAATCAATGCCCCATTTTTAAAAGGGGGTGACAAAAATAATTGGGTGTAGTAGGGAAGAATGGGAACGCTGTTTGGAATGGAAATGTTGACAGGGAGGACACTTCTTGATGGATTCCATAAAATATTTGAAAATTGATGGCCAGAAGTATCCAGCGTGTAAAATATTCTTGGTGGTAGCCATTCCAGAGAGGTGACCTCCACATGCCACACAGTGGCATTCATTCAAAACATGCTCAGCCTCGTCATGAGTTAAACAACGACGTAGTATTGAGTGAATACCTCGGCGATATAAAGTGTCACCGATTATCGAATAGTATTTCGCATGGTCGACGACGGTCATCATGAGATAATTGGGGCTTAAAGCGTTGGGTTTGGAGATATAAAGTAATGTATCCATACCATGGGTCAGCCATACTGATCAGGAGCAACGACTCGTTAGGAAGAGAATCGATGGGCTCAACTTCTTAATCAGCACGGGGAAGATCACAAATTAGTTCCACAAATGATAATGATTTATTTGATTTTGATTTATCTATTTGTAGGTCGAATTCTTGGAGAATGACAATCCAGCGCAATTACTTTCCCCCCAATACTTGACGAGTAAGAATGTGGTACATGGGGTTCAAATCTACGATGATGGTAATTGTCCAAAGTAAAATGTAATGACGCAATATCTGGACAGCTATGACATCTGCTAGAGCCAACTTCTCAACATGTGAGTAACGTGTTTCAAAGTTACCAAGACTCTTACTAAGGTATTAGATCACATGTTATTTCCCGTTAGTATCTTCATGCACTAGTACCATACCAACGGTAGATGTAGAGGCAACAAGATAAAGGAGATAAAATTTGGTGTAATCAGGCGGATGTAACACAAGTGCATGTGTTATGGCGTGTTTGAGATTATCGAATGCACTTTGCGCGTAGTCATCCCAAACAAAAGGAACTCCCTTTTTTAACAACTGCATATAACTATGTGTTTTCTCTACATATTTACACACAAAATGGCGCAAGTAGTTTTTCTTCCACTACAAACTTTGAAGTTCGGTAATGTTCATTGGTGGGGCTAGGGATAAAATAGCCTCTACTTTCAAGGGCTCAATGAGAGTACCATATTTCGAAACAATGAATCCAAGAAGGAATCTAGACTCAACACAGAGGATGCACTTCTGAGGATTTAAACAAATATTATAATGTAGACATTTGAGGAAAATCATTGTTAGATGGTGGAGGTGGAATTCACGACGATTCAAATGGGATGGAAAATCACTGAGATAGGGATTCACGATATCCTTGATATGATGAAAGGAATACGACATGGCCCACTGGAATGTAACATCGTATTTTTTAAGGCCAAAATGTAATTTGCGATATGAAAATGTGCCCCATAGGCAGATGAAAGTAGTCGTGAGTTGGTCTGCTGGCTGAATTTTGAATAGATTATAGCTAGAGAAGCCATACATGAATGAAAATATGATGCTGCCAGCACAATTATCAATAATCTAATCGATGAAAGGGGTAGGATAATTTTATTTGGGACAAGCCTTTTTAAATCCCTATAGTTGATGCATACTTTGATAGTTCCTTGTTTTTTTTGTGATAGGAACGATGTTAGAGACCCAATATATCAAGGGGACAGGATAAATAAAACCATCTTTCAAGAGATTTTCTATTTCTTCCTTTATAGCCACAGTCTTTCGGGGGTGCACGGGATAGAGTTTTTTTCGGACAGGTTTTTCCCCATGATAAGTCTTGATCTCATGAACAATGATGGCGGGATCAATTCTGGGCATTTCTTCAAAGCTTCATGTAAATATGTCACATAACTGTTTAAATAAGCCCGTGTAATCTTTGATTTCTTCAAGAGAGCAGGTTTGGCCGATGTGAATATGTTCCATGACACCAGGTTTCATAGAGATGTTGATGGAGATGGTAGGTGTGATATTTACCAAATTTCCTTCAATTAACGTACCTTGTGTGAGAATAGGAGGTTGAGGATTTTGAACAATATCCGATGAAACGATGGATTTCATATCGTTCTCTACCTTATTTAGGTGTGGGAGGAAGGATGATCGATGGTGATGGTCCTCCCAGGGAAGCTCATATAAGCTCATAATATCCATGATAGATTCATTGGAGGGGAGGGTCTGGTGGAGATAATCCAGAGATGGCACATATGAGTTTAGCCAAGACGACATAGAATAAATGTATGATGCCACTAATTGATTGTAATCAGGTGGGTTAGACATTGATTTGATGGAATGATATGTAGCCTCAGCTGGGATAAGAGGAATATGATGTCCAGTTGAGTCAATTTCAGCAGGACTAGGGAACAATCTAAGGATTGGTCAACCTGGAGGAATGTTGGACCATGGACAAAATCATGTTCACCGTGGAAATTTTTATGGGGGATTAGGTTTTGGGAAAACACCCATTAGTGATGAGTACTTAAGGAGTCCTACCCCCACACTCTCATACCTAGATAGATAATTACCTAGAAGAGGGACATTGTTCGAAGGATGACAATTAGTGTCAGGTGTACAGAAATCTAGTTGGTCAATGGTGACAATTTTCCCTTGGTGGGGAAACTGCATAATGCGGAAAACTGAGGATGAAACTGCAGTCATCGCATAAAACCAATTCCAACCAAGTAATATGTTATAGTCCAAGGGTGCATATACTACTTCCACATGGATGAAATGGTCTTTCCTCTTAACTCAATAGCTAAGGATTGTACAAATCCACGTGGTTGAAATCTGCGGCCGTCAAATGCTTTCAAGGTGGTAGGAGTTCAGTTTAGTTCAGGAGAGCTAATGGCTCTCCAATAAGACAAGGACATAACTGAAGTAGAGTATCTTTCATCTAGAACAGTACGATGGATGTTTTTCCCACCAACGCTGGTAATGATTTGGAATGCTAGTTGATGGGAAAGCCTTAGTTTGAGGTATTTCTGTTTAAACATGATAATGCTGGACGTTTTTAGATCCACAACTCCAAGGAAGATAGAAGGGTCTTACACTAATTAGGACATTTTTGTAATACTTCGAGGGTCGACATGACACAGGGTTCATGGGATAAATATTCAACAATGTTGTGGTTTTGGGTGGTCTGGGCATTAGGATTAAAAGTTGCCTTTCGATTCGTGCTTTTAGGTGGGTGCAAAACTGCATCTGATATGGGTTTTTCTATTGTTAGAGGACCTTGTACGGGATAAGTTGTGGATGTGGAAGTGGAGGATTTTTCAGTATTACCTACATTGGATTCTTTTTCTGGAACAAATTCATACATATGTGCCCTGGTAGATAAAATAACCATATCACTACGAATCAGGGGAACATGAGCGGTCGAGGATGTTTCTACTTGCGAGGAGGTGGGTTGTTGTGCAGCCATCTGCTGATGTTGTGTTGGGAATGGGCCAGTTAGGATGACATGTTGAGTATTTACTTTAAGGAATTTTTGGGCTTCTTCACAATGGGGACATTCCTTCATGAAGTGGTCATCACCGCACAACAAACATGGAAACTTATCCTTATGTTTTGGTTTAGCATCGGTTGTGTCCTGATTGGTTTTGTTTTCTTACTGGTTTGAAGATTTTTTGGATTTACCCTATTTTTCTTCTTACCATTAGATTTTTGAGATGAACCAGATTGGACTGAATTCACTTATGCGGTGGGAGCAAGATTGGGTGAATGCGTGGTGTTCTTACCAGCTTGTGTCGGATATGGATTTATGGCTAGCTCGCTTTGTGATCCAGTTGATTGTGTTGCAGGTTGAATGTGGATCGAACCAACTATGCTATCAACATGTGATCTCGAAGGTGGTTTGGATGGGTCATTTGTGGCTTGAGGAGTGTTGGGAATTATGTCATATAATGTGAAAATTGAGCGTAGACTAAGTCTAAGTACTGGGCATGTGCAATGGCGTGTTCCTCGGTAACAACTCCACCCATAGCTACATCCTTGGCGATAACAAGCAGTAACGATTTAGTAAACAAATCAACTAGTAATTGGTATGGAATAGGAGCCTTAATTAACCCACATCTCCTCCTACACTCGTGCATATGATCAGAGATATGGGTGGAGGTAGATTGGAAGAGGGAGATTAAGAGGTCCATACTGGTTTCATAGAGGATTGGTAACTGGAAATGTGTCAGGAAATTCATATCCAAGGATCAAAAATATGGGAAAGAATGTTGCGGTAGTTCAACATACCATTTGGCAGCAGTGCCGGTGAGAGTTCTTTGAAAAAACCTCAAACAAATGGAATCGTCCATTAAGGACTTCGAGGAACACCACAAGTGATATGTCATCATGTGGGTTTTTGGATCTTCACTAGGTTTAGCGTCAAATTTAGGTATGTATGATGGAATCTAAACAGGAATAGGTGTCCAATTAATGCCATGCCTAATGGGATCGTTCGTCAAATGTGACAGATCTAGCAGATCTAATGTAGAAAAAAATGGTAACTGTTGGTTTGGATGAAGATACTGATAGTATTGATATGGTATTTGAGTACTAATGGGACCGTAAATTGATTGATCATAAGGTGCATCCATATATGGCAGTGGTCCTCCCATAGTGTAGTGCTCTGGTTTTTACAGCAGAGCACTAAGTAAATTTCTAAGTTAATTTCCTATGTATTAATTCATTCAAGTATGTGTGAGCAAATTTCTAAAGAAAATTCTATGCTTTTAAATGATGTTTAGCATACTGTGTTGTCTCCAATAATCATACATTCGTATTTAAAAGAATAACTAACATATCAATATTTTCCTTCAACAATTTGTGGTTTTTGCATAAGAATATGTTCACAGTAATAAATCAGTAAGAAGGTAGATGCAGGTTTCAGAGTACGTTTCCACATAATAATTAAATAAAATAAATAATCAAGGAAATTACCTGATGCTGATGCTAGTAGACCGTAGGTTGTAGCAGGTTTTATATCCTCTTAGTCAACCCAAAATGAAGTGTCCACCCTACCGACTAGCTATTATCTTGCTAGCCCTTGGAAATCGAAGGATTTTCAAGCCCCCGAGCTCACAATCTGATAACCCCGAGAGTAGTCTTCACCTAGGTTCTCCAAAATTTTCTATTCTAAAACCTCCTTTCTGTTCCCAAAACCTTTCTCTCCACTTCAAGCTATCCCCCTTCCTTCAACTCTCTCCCCCTCTATATACAGTTCCTTCCTCGAGAAGAACTTGGGCTTACTCCACCGCCCCAAACTCCCCCTCTCAAGCCCCTCAAACATTTAATCCTCCCACTAGTTCATTCATACACGTTTCTTTATAAAAATATATTTTTCACACTCAATGTACCGAATAAT
Source organism: Larix kaempferi (assembly GCA_027924585.1). Classification (NCBI taxonomy): domain Eukaryota; kingdom Viridiplantae; phylum Streptophyta; class Pinopsida; order Pinales; family Pinaceae; genus Larix; species Larix kaempferi. Next base: position 1,621,177 of record BSBM01000719.1, read on the forward strand.
TAATTACTCTCAAGGTAAATTCATTTGATTTTGATTGACGGTCGTAAGAATTTATTACGGTGTGAATTATTACCCAAAGGTTATCCATTCGGGACAAGCTTCATTAATTACAAGTCTATTCGCCATCCCTGGGTATTTAATGTTATTAATGTAATTAATAAAATATTATATAAATAGTTGACCCTTTTTCAACTTGGACATGATGTGTCTTAATGGTCTACCTTATCCGTCGATATCACTTATCTTGAGATTTTAAATTCTAAGATCCGCATTGAATAATTAAATAACCATTTTCCATCACATCACATTCATTCCAAAATTGTTATCCTATTATGTCTAACTTAGAAATGTAAAATAATCACACTCTAATCATTCATTAGTCAATATTTAAATTTTACCTATTTTGCAATTGTTATGGCATGGGTAGTAATATTATTAAAATAAAATTTAAGTAATAATATTAATTAAATCCCCATAAGGTAATAATAATGGTGAATTTAATAAAGATGTATTTTACATCATTTGTTTATCACATGAGTACCCTAACATCTACATAGTATCGTCGTTCTTCTAAACAAAGCACCCTTAAGTGCTTAAACAATCTTACTAATTAATTAGACAGTGCCATTACCTTATTTACAACAATTCTCAGACGACAATGTTAACTGATGACACTTGTCTCCATTGTATATCACGATGTTTACCAACGAGTAATACATAGCTTAATTGAATTGTTTTACACATCTTAAATAACTTTATATTCATTATCTGAATTCGGTCAATGCATGATTAACCTAATTACTTATGACAACTTATACATTTATTCAATATGTTAAGTGTTTGTATATCGATACTAGTGTACATGTGCAAGGTGTGCATGCGTGGCCAGCGTATGCACAGATCATAAATGTACTATAGACAAACCCCATCCCGCCTATGCATACTTGCTAACTAATAGTAGTATTTACCCCCATGTAGAAGAACAAACATAATACATATAGTACAATTACTTCAACATTCTCATTTATTTAACAGTTAGTTCTTTACGATTTCACATCATTATCTTTATCTTTACATTAGTTTAATCAATCATGTACAAGGAAGGGTGCCTACTACCACTAACTCGGAATCAAGGAATACTAAACCCCCAACAGTACTAACTAACACATCCTCCCATCATAACCTACGTCCAGCATCCTCCCTATCCTTCCTCTGCTAGTACAAAAGTGGATGTCGGACTCACCGATCTGACCACATAGAACTTGAGAGCGATAGCATCGGCTGAACATCGGACCTATCCTCCCATAGTAGGCATCCGACCATCGTCATCACAACAACATGGGGAGCGTGTCTCAGCACGGCCCTCCCACGACCTCGGGTCTCATGGAAACATATGGTGGGAAACACATCCATCCCTCTCAACATACTGGGCCTACGCCCTTATCAACTCATACTTTGCTGCTATCGGGATTATCAGTTTGTGTTATCGTATCATCATTTTGGATGCTAAGGTTTACTGTATGAACATGTTTTTCCTTTCCAATATATATCAGATCAAGTAACTGGCTATCCCATAGCCCTTGTGTCCTGTAGGTTAGTATTTTGCAAAATACAAATTTATAGAAAGCATTTCCCATTGATCGCCAATTGATCCATGTTATCAAAAATCATTTTATTTCATGTAACCTTTTTAGCTCATCATAGATGTGTATGACATATAACACTTCAATAATTCATATAAGAAGATGGTATCCACGTACCGAATCATATATTTCACCTTTCACTAATGAAAACATATAAACATATACTATAATCGTAAAATAAAGAAATCATATGATAATCATGACATCATAACCGCATAACATAGTAACATCATAATCATGGTGAAATCATAAAACAGAGTAACATCATATAATGAGGTCCAATATAGTTTACTCAGTCGAGCTGAGTTCAACAGAATATATAAGAAATAAAGTATGGTGTGTCTAACTAATAAATATGCCTAATCAAAATATGGGCGTTACATAGGGGGTTATAAACATGGAGGAGGTCCTCCCATACTAGGAGGTTGAATTGGTGGTGTGTTTCCCCCCGAATGAGGGATTCCTCTTGAATGGGGTGGTTTTATAGGCCCAGTGGCGGTGGAGGTGGGGGTGGGGGTGGTGGGGGTGGGGGATGGTCCTCCAGATGGGGGTCTAGTTAGAGGAAATTTAGGTTGGCCCCATGGGGTATTTGTGTTTCTAAGGTAAGGTACTCCGCGATGAATGTTTCTTGAAGTGGTGGGTTGGAATATTTGACTCATAGCCATATTTTGATTCCCTGGATGTGTGTAACCCCATATAGAGAGCCCCCATGTGGGATTTCCCCATGAAGGTTGTCCCATGGATTGAGGTAGAACTCCAGTCATGTTGTAAGTAGTAGATGAATGTTTCCCTCCAGTTACATTCCATCCACTCACCAAAGGTTGGATCCCAGTTACATTTTGACAACTAACCAAAGGTTGTCCCGTAGCGACATTTTGACCACTAACCAAAGGTTGTCCCATAGTGACATTTTTACCACTGACCAAAGGTTTCCTCGTAGTCAGATTTTGACTACTAATTGAAGATTTCCCCTTGGTTACATTTTTCCTCGTAGTTGAAGATTGCCCTTCAGCTGTGAAATTAAGATTGGCCGAGTGTTTCCCCTAGTTATATAGGTCAAAAGAGGTCTAGAACCGGCCATTTTATTTTGAGGCCATGAATCCGGAAAAGATGGTTGGCTCGTTTCATAAGAGACCATGTTGGGTATGAGTATTCCCAGTGAAGAGAAAGTGAAAGAATGAATAGGAGAGTGGTATTCAGGATTGACTACTTCCTAGGTGGATGGTAAAGAAGGATGAAAACTCCAATATCTCACATTTTCTCCAAGTTCACGCATACAGGATATAGTGTCTTGAAGTAGTTCTAAGAATTCATTGTTTGAGATGTATTCAATAAGACGTGGAGGTGGAGTTGCTTCCATAGTTGACGGTGCACCAAAGTTGGAAATAACTTGTCTTAAGGAAGTACCCAAAAATGGAGCAGATAGACCAAGATGTTGCTACTGTGTCATCTAGAGGTCGATTAAATATCCAATATAGCTCCAGAATACCCTTCAAGTGAATGGTGAAAAGAGGTATCATGCAAAGAAGGTTGTGATACCACCAGGGGTACCATGGGGTCGTTGATAGGTGGATTTTTTGGGGGAATAATCTTGACTGATTCAGTGATTGGCATCCCTTATTCATGTGGACCAGCTGTAGTAGGTTGTCCATGTTTTCCCCTGCATTTACCTCCCTAAGGGGGGGACGTTCAGGTGACAAAACTTGCATTTTGCGAGATCGCCTCATAGGTTGCTCTGCAAGAATGTTTAACAAGAATCTCTCCCTAAACATCTTCTAAACAAAAGACACGTTGCAGGTCATATTCAAGCTAAATATAACAAGAAAACTTGTGTAATAGGTTGGATAAAAATCTGAATCCTCAAGGAGTGTCAAGTCATCGCAACTTGCGATATACCACAGGGTCCAACAGTAATACTCAACCAAATATTTAAAAGCACTAACAATGGAGGATTAGGACCGTACCCCTGACTATATTACCCAACTACCTAGAAGTACGTGTGTAGTATCTCCCCATGTGTCATTCTTGGTGTATTTCAACAACAAGATGACCGATAGTTTACTTGATTGGTTTCTGGATCCCATAAGGGTCTCTCGATATACACAAGGTACGTGGGATCTCCAATCCGTATTAGAGATGTCTAATGCACAATCGTTTGATAGAGGCCATCCTATATACCATTGAGTACGTGAAAGAACCTTTCTATATACCATGAAGTACGTGAAAGGTTGTTCTATATACTGACTAATACGTGGAAGAACTGCATGGTCCCCGGGTTGCAGTGTAGGAAAATAAAAACAACTCCTATGCTTAAAGACGTTGGAACACGTCTCTAACCTATCACACAAGTTTCTAAATATTTTAACTTAACTAGCACTTTATTTTATCTTGTACAGTTAAGTGGACCAATGAAGTGTGGACTCATCCCAATATCATGCATGAACTAAATGAGGTGCAAGTCCTTTCTTTTGATGAAGTCTATCTACAATAGGGAGAGATATTTTTCTTTTCTTCCTAAGACAAGTGAATTTTTCCCAAATTAAAACTCTACTCTTTTCATTTTCCTTCTCAAGCAAAGACCAAAATACAAAAAACTATCTTTCAATCGACCCAAAACCAAGAAAAAATAATACCAAAGCAAATATTTTTGTTATTTTTATTTTAAAAAAAGATTAACGTTACAAGCTAAGATGAAAAATGGACTTCTTTCAATTGCAAAAACTCTTAATATTGAGCAAAGAAGCAAAGGAGTTAAAAAGCAATTCAAAAGATCTTGCTTTCTTTTAACAATGCATTCAAAACTTTCTAAGAATGATCCTGCTCACTTTGTATTGATTCAAAATGTAAGAGATCCATTTGTCTTGCATTCATTAAATGAAAATAAGTGCCCCAAAATCTAATCACGCAAAATAATAAAAAATAAAACTTCAGACAACTCAAACCAAAACCGTGGCAATCAAATATTTCACAACAACACACTTCAAATGGTTTAAAATTCAAAGCAAAGCAAATCAGAGGCTTCTTAAGAGCCACAAGACTAGTTGCTCTTGCGAGGGACTGGAATTTCCCAAGACAAGTTCAACAACTATTTGAATACCTAGGACTCACCAAGGAACCAAACTAAGTTTCAAATCTCAATAAAAACAAAGAAAATAGGCAAACCAAATCTGGAGGATATCGTAACTGAGACAAGTAAAGAACAAATATTATAGAAAAATACCTAGTCCAACTTTTACGTGAGGATTATGACCTTAATGCAAAATTTTGGAGGGTGACGCAGTCTACTGGTATACACCAGAGCGTTATTTCCTCAGTGACGCAGTATTCTCATAGGGAAAGTGTGTCAGTGATGCTTCTTGAACAGAGACAGAGAGTGTCAATCATGCTTCTTGACCCAAAGACAAGTTTGCCAGCTCACCAGCGACGTAGGGTAAACACAAACCAAGTGTGGTAGGCGCAATAAAAAATTTGAAAAGGTAAAACTAAGTAATTGGACGAGCTAAAGATCACAAATTGAGACTGGATCACCCAGTAACTCAAACAAGGACATGCCCAAAAGAAACAAGGAAAATTGAATAGGTCTAAGAGGGTAAACAAGGAAATGAAAATCATAAATTAAACAACTCAAAGACCATGGACTCTCCCCAATGGAGTCTCCAATTTTGTTTGAAGATACTTTGTATATGCGGATGAGGACAAAGTTCTCTAATCTAAATGGTTTAGAACTAGAACAAAACATGACAAAATATATAGACTTTCCTAGATTAATCAAATTACAAAGATCACAAAGAATTGCTTACCTTATGATCATGATGCTGCTCTCCTTGTTTGATGTAGTCTTCAACCTTCAACTAAAAAACAACATAAGAAAAACAAGTGGAAACAAAAGTAGAAATAATATGTAATATTGACCAATCTAAACAAGTGGTCAAGGAAACAAGTCTAAAGATCTAACACAATGAATATTTATGGAAAGAGCATATATATTATTGTATTAATATAAAGTACAAAGGGAGATATTACAACAATTTCCTCGATGTCACAATTTCTTCCCATTAGCTTTTGCCTCAAATATCCAACCTTGTTCCTAATGGAGAAGAGAAACTTAGCTCCAAGAATATTTCAACAACATTTGGGTGCTCTATCTTTCTTCCCCTATCCCATGAGGGTGATCATGCATATATAGGCCACAGAGGATAAATGGAGTTGAGGATTCAATGGAGAAGGATAAGGGATCATCCCAAGAAGTTAGGGGTTCGATTTCCACCTATGTTGATTTGTTGGGATAATCCTCCATGAGAGCTTCATTCTAGAAGACTCTCGAATCTTCTCTTTCTTCCTTTAAACACGTAGTGACACACCTTATTAGAGAGAAACATACATCATTAGAAGGTGACGCATACAAATTTAATAATTACAACATAAGTGACACACCTTGTCAATGTGTAGAGCACGTCATCAAGGGTATGGTGCCTGTTGAAAACATGCATGGTGCGTCAGTGCAACAAAATTGGAAAAATAGGAAGGTAGAAACCTCTTATCAAGCAATTTAGCTCTAAAAATTTAGGGATTAGGGAAAATATAAGGGCATATATCTCATTAGTAGGATGATGACGAGAATTTTGTGTAATATCTATATAGAATACAATCAAATGGGAATGTATGATAAGATATGTACTCTACACCCAACATTTTCAACATTTGTTTTGTCTCTACGTAGCTACTGGGAAAGACATTATCATTCAGAAGTACCTTATCTTTGAATAACCCACAATTAGTGTGAAATAAAAATGTACAATGTCATTTAACGTTCATAAAATCGACTATTTTCAATGATGATTGTGTCACAAGATTACGAAAAATATAATGTAGTTGATAGTCAGTTACCTCAACATTGCCCAGAAACACGCGTCTGACATGCCATTCTTTGCTTTCAAGTTGTATACAAACATTGTTGTCCCCAACTATGTAGAATTTGACCGACCAGATCCAAATAGATGTGTGGTGGAATCCGATTTAAGGCTTTCGAAGAAGGCTTCAGTAATGAGCGTCATCCCCTAGCTCAATGTCCTTGAATGTATGGAACAACATTGCATGCATGGAAATCCTTTGTCGTAATAACTCATCCATATCAACCTCTACTCCATTTCCTCCATTGCCAACATGTGAAGAACTACTATCACTAAGCATTCCTGATTGGTGAGGATGGACGCAGTGGAAATTGAATAGGTGGTTGAATCAACCATGCTTGGTATGCTTCCTCTCCAAGTTGTGCTCTTTTTTCAGCCTTCTCTCGATTTGACATTGTATTGGGGTGCGACAGAAGATGGTAGGCAAGATGCTCATCATCAGAATCATGATTTCAAAAATATTGAACATTACATCAATGATGTTAGTAAGCACAATGCAATTGGTTTGATCTCGCATTATAGAAAAGAAAGTATTACAGAAGCACGAGAATAAATTCTAGTAGAAAATGTTAAGCTGCAAGCAATTTATAAAATAGACGTTTAGTTTGAGCGATAAATTAACATCAATTCCACATTAAATATGAAAATTTACAATTGAGTAACACATTTTCAAATTGAGTTTATAAATTAAATTAACAATTTATAAAACATAATTTCAAATTGAGCAATACATTAATATGAATCTATTGAAAATTAACAAATACAATTAATCAATTTTTTTTGTATTACGCCCCAAGGGAATGTCTAAAGGTAATCCCAATGCAAGGCGTCTCTAACGAGGTGTTGGTGGTCTACAGAAGTTGTAGTTTATTAACAACTCGTCACCAGGGGACAAACTACGTATTGCATGTACAACAACAAATCTGGATGCTTTTCTTTTCATAAAGAACTCCTGTACATTGAAGTGTTCCTCAAATGAACAACTTGGAGAAAATAAAGAGCACCTAGAACTATTTATGGACCCTGCAATTTTCCCATGATTGCGTGGATGACCATCTATATACAATAGGTTCTTCCTGGTAAATTTTTTAAAAACATAACCATTCATGCACATACTATACATGGAAATGCTGTGATTGTATTTAATAATATTCAAGTAATCAGACCAACATTAGATAGGACCACAAAATGGCATAAGTGCTATTGATTGTTTGGGAGGACCAAGTACATGTGAAAGGATAAACAACCCAATATTTTCAGCATCTATATTAGACTTGGTAAAAATAAAATGATAACCACAAAAGGATAATTTGGTTCCAACATCAGCAACAGGTAGAGAGGACGGCCACTCACCATATAAAGCGTGGTTGTAAGAAGTTTGATATTTAATTTGTAAATTCACAGGAAGGGAGAAATCATTGCTACCCTCCAACAATTGGATGGACCTTGGTGTGTACTTGGACAATTTTTCTCTCACCTCATGCAACGTTTGGATCTTCTAGTAGAGATGGGTTGGGTGGCACTCATATCATACTTTGGATCACTAGAAATTTTAGATGAATGAACATAAGGCAAGGGGTTTGTCAATTTAGGATGAGATATACTTGTTTTGGCTTCCCACTTTTTCAAAAATGAGCGTAAGGAAGTGTTCTTGAGTGTCTTTTCTATATCACCTATTGGATTTTTTATTGCAATAGGGGGTATTAGACCATAGACATTAGGTAATATATCATTGGTGTAATGGGTGAGTGTGACATGCAGAGGGTTCTCCTTCAACCCTTGACATTTTGAACAACTAAAAACTATTGGGGTGTCATAAAATAGTTCCAGATCGCGACGAATTACCGTCGATGAACTAGGATGGTGGCTTGAAGGTGTCATGTTACAATTGGTGGGGTAAAGCCACTTCCCATTTTCATCCACGAACTGCTTGTGGTATCTTTCTTTTGATAAGAGCTTAAGATGTTTTGAAACTGGTGGAATATCTTGTGCAGTCAAACTCGAACCTGAATTATGATCCTGCAATATAGAATAAATCGACATTAAGATTCACATGGATAAGTAACATAAATTCAAATAAGTAGTCAAAAAATAAATAAAACTTGGAATTACTGGGGATGGAATGGGATAACTCATCGAGATTTGAACAAGATGGTATGAGCTGGAATCTGAATAATTTACCATTTGATACTACAAAATTTTCTTCCTGCATTTGAGCCAAATAATTAATCAACATATATATACTATGAAATATTGTAATTGGTGTGGTTAAATAGTAAAAGGACATTTAGTATGAATATATAATTTTAAGTGGACACATAAAAAAATAGAATTTATAAAATAAATTGGTGCCTTTATTCATACATAAATGCACCAGTGCGCTAACACAAACCAGACGCATCGTTAAAGTATATCCGCAAAATCCTCCGTGGTGGAAAAAATATGCTACATTTGGTAGAGGATACTTCTACATGCATTTTCAAAAAAAATTCATTTCGGTGCGTTTCCTACATATAACGACATCGGTGCGGCATAACATTACATGCACCTTCGTACGGGTTTTTAAATTATTTGAAATATGTCGTGTTTTACGTATGTACGCACCAGTGCGACTTAACAAAAGGTGCACCGAAAATGCCAAAAATCAAAATTTAAAAAAATCGCACAAACCCTTTCTTCCTTAAATTAAAAAAGGGAAGCAATTTTAAGTTCGAAAAGTAAATCTAAATAGTCTTTAAAAGCCAAAAACCTAAACAATAACTCACTTTTTTGCCAAAAATTTCAGGGGAGGGTTCTGGAAGAGAGACTTATGTGGAACGAGTTTGGAGCAACTGGAAGGAGTTCCGAGGGTCGAAATTTCTTAGGTATGGTGAATCAAACCAAACCTTGCATGATAGAAATTTCAAGCATGTAAGTATTACTGTAGATCTTATAACCTTATTTATAGTTTAACTAGATTTACAAAAAAAACTTCATACTTACCTTCAATGTTGCAACCATTACTTTCTCCCTGCTTCTTTTCATTTTATGTGGCTGCAAAATTCTTCATTAGGGTTTAAATCCCTCTATTCTTATACATAATTACAATTTCACCTTTTAGGGATTTTGGATTTACTGAGCTTGTGATTATATATAGAAAGCGTATGGTGATATGGGTCCACTTTCTTGGTTGAATATGTAACCATGTCGGCCCTATCAAGTTTTTTTTTTTAATTAAAAAAGGCATACGTCAAAATCATTGCGTTTGTATTACGAAAACGCACAGGTGCATTAATCTAAATAACACGCCAATTTTGACCTACGTCGCATTGTTTTTAATATGATTATAAAAACACAAAAGTCGTTTTTTGTGTCTCAGTTCTCTGTTCCCGGTGCATCTCATTTACTGTAACGCACCAGTTTTACTATAACGCGTCATTTTTTTTTATTATTTTACAAAAATGAAAAATCCAATTTTAGTATTTTGATTCTCTGTTACCGGTGCGACATGTTGGAATTAACGCACTAGTGTAGTATTGTCACTAACACACTAGGGCGTTTAATGTATACAAGCACAACAAAATTAGATTTATTCATTTTAATACTTTTTTTTCGTATTTTGAAGGTTTGTAATTTCTTTGTATAATATATTGATAGCTCATGTATTTAATGGTACAGGTTGTTTATTGATAGAAAATGCATGCTATGAGTTCAATGAACAACAACTTTAATCAACATGATGGGAGCACATCGAGAATTACAAAGAATGCAAGTGCTTTTAATTAATTTATGTATTTAAATTTATTTGTTTGAATTATTTGTAAAGCTAACTAATATGTATTGGTTAATGTGTGACATGCAATACCAAAAAATGAGGAAGCTTAATAAGATTCTTACTAAACTAACTACAGAAGAGCGTAAAACGTTGATGGAAAAGTTGCAGATGGATGAATTAGGTGAATAAAAAATAAGTCAATATGAATTATTTATTGAAATTTGAGTAATAATCTACTTAATTAAAAATATTCACTAATATATTCCAAATAATTAATGTAATTCACATATGATGAATGCTATGCAGGTACTGACAACAACATAAGTCAATGTCATCATAAGATTTTTTTTATGGAAGATGCAAATGAAGATCAATTGGTCCTTAGCTCATTTGGAGTGGTGTTGGAAGTTAATAGAAGGAGAAAATAATTTAATAATACTATGAGGGATTTAGTGGAAAGAACATACAAACGTACTTTTCACTTACAATACATAAACCAATCAAATGCTTCAAAGAACCAAGTCATATGTAAACTACAAGAGGCGTTCCCAGAGCAATGGTCAATGAAACATGTCAGGCTTGCAATAGCAAAAGCATACGACAACAACAAAAGAATCATTAAAAAGGTAATATTCCTAAACCTGTCTATGTAGAATATGTATCTAAAACTATTACAAAGCGTCATTCATTCAATAATTTTAATCCTATCATATTTATTTTTCATATCAATAGATAAATTGTTTAATGTCATTTTACATTTTTAGGAATATTATGAGATATGCGAAATGTGTCGGTAGGGATGTCGAAGAAAGTGTACAAGGATATGGTCAAGGAAATGGACATAATTACATCGTGGGAAGAGACATCTCAACATCAACGTGCTTCAAATGTATAAAAACATTGGTTTTTAGGTTTATGCTATACTTTTCATTAATTAATTCGACATTTATTATTAATTTTCAATTGTTTTATTGCATAAAAGAAAATAAAGTGGAACCCAGTCAACACACAAGACATGATGACAAGGAAAAAGAGGGTTGATAACAAAGTTTGTGAGTATTTTTTATTTCGTTGTAAGAAATAAACATTTTGATAGTGGTTGTGATTAGTATACTTAATTTTTTTTAATTTGTTTTCATTGGAAATCCTTGCATACCTTCAAACATGTGTTAACATACAACGGGGAGCCATCATAAGAATTGATTGACATTGGGTTAAGAAAGGGTTGTGAGTATATGTTGGGGTATCAAAATTAATTGTGGATTTTGTAAGTCTCTATGTTGTTTTACTTCTCTCATTTTATAATTAATAAAACAAAGTTTTTTTAATATTAAATCAATGACTTGTGACAGGGCATAACACTTGCAGGAAACAAAGTATGGAGTGGAGCAAACATAATACTTGTTGATAGAAGGCATGATATTTGATTTTGCGAGAATGTGTATCATTCATGAGTCGATTATTTCTATGGTATGTCACTTTTCAATTTACATTAGTGTATACTATCTAGATACACTCAGTGTACTTTATTTTTGTGTTTCTAGATGGAAGTTGAAGAAGAGAAAAACAATCGAGCCAATCAACAAAACATTCCTCCAAATAACCCAATTGATGCAAGTGGATCGAGCACCGATAATAGTTCCAACAAAGAATGATGCTCTATATTTAATTTTGATGTTAATGCAAGCTGTTGTAGCTTGTATATTTTGAAATAATTGTTTGTGAAAATAAGATATTTTGTATAATAATGTACTGGACATAGTGTCTGAATTCAAAGATGAGTTACCAATAAGTGTAACAATAATTACATGTATGTTGACATTTTGATTATTGTTGTCTCTATGTTGTCGTATTTTGTATGACAAATGCACTCTTATTGATATATATAAAATAAAATTTTGTATTATATTGCATTCTTCAATATTATTGTCAAATGGATAATGTGAAATGGTACATTGGTAATCTTTTTCCATTAAAAAATGTGTATTTTCATTCAAGATGGAGCAAAAATAAAGTTTTCACTGCCACACAACACTCATAAATGGTAAGTTGGTAATTAAATGTATGGATGATTAAATATTGTAATAGATTCTTGCATCTATGATATAATAAATTAATCCAAATAAACAATTTCAATAATTAAAATTGAAATGAATTTGACTATAAACAAATATTTCAATTTAAGATGAATAATGGAATAAAAAAAATAAAAAATATAATATATATATATATATATGAATGTAATATTAGTATCCATTCTTCAAAGAATTGTACTACGGTGCATTTAAAATACCATCTCTCCCAGTGCGCATATACTAAATGTGTGCACCGGTGCATATAAAACACTAAGCACCGGTGTGTTTACATTATTGAGCACCGATGCGTTTATAACATTGTGCACTGGTGCGTTTTATTATATTAATCGCACTGATGCATGTAGATTGCTTATGTGCACCGAGAATTATCACAACTTATGCCAATCCATTTTTAGTTTTTAATCCTAATGGTGCGTTCCATGTGTTTAAATGCACATGGACAGGTTGTTATTTTGTAAGCATCGGTGCATTCTACTAGTAAATGAATTGGTGCATTCGTGTATGAAATGCACCGTTACGACCGGATAAATGTACGCCACCGTTAAATCTAAATGTAAGGAAAAAATGTAAAGTTTGTATGATATAGAATATCACACTGGTGCTTTTATTTTGTACAGACGCCTTGGTGCATATTTAATATACTCAAGCACGGGTACGGTGTTGCATTTTGATTCTTCCTGCTACTTTTTCTGGTTGAATGCATTGGTGTGTTTGTTCTAAGTATAAAAAAATGATGCATTATAGGTGAAAATGCCCCGATGAACTTAATTTCTGTTGTGCGCACCGGTAAAATAACCTCTGCTAAAACCTTCGGTCGCCGAGTATTTTTTAGTTATAAATTGTATTCGTTATAACCTCCGTAAAAAAATACACTACCAATGGAGGAGGTCACAACGGAGGTTGTTTTGACAATTTTTTCCAATCTTGTAACACTAAAAACATCCTCTATGACTGCCGATACAGGGCATTTTCCTTGTAGTGTATAAAAGAGAAGAGATGGATTTCACAAAACTAGTGGAAGAGGAAGGGAAAATGCTGCTCCAAATGTGAAAATCTGCTTCACAGTTGCACCCTCCACAAGCAATATTTCGACCATTGATCTCAGACATGCCTCTTAAAGAGCATTACCCATCATATACAAAATAAATATAAACCATATATCATTCCCCAAGGGATCTGCATAACCTTTGGTGCACCCTCCTCCATCAAGACACCATCAACACACTTGAACTATTGAAGAAAACATACCACAATTTACTACCACTACAAACTGAGATTCCAAACACACTAAGTTGAATTAGAACCAGCAAATGAATAGGTACAAATCCTCACTCAATTAATCTCAATAGATAAATCAGGGTGATTCCTCCTCTCATGGCTAGCTAGGGTGGAATCTTGCACCACATAAACCAGTTACAATGGAAAGGGGCACATATCCCAAGCTTGAGAAAGTCAATAGCTCTCAAATTCAAATGAAAAGTGATCAAAATACCTCCCCCTTGGTACCTTCATCTACTTTATAGAATTATTGAGGCCCTTTCCCCTTATTCTTGGAATTTCTCCCAATAATAATAATAAAATTTGATTTAGTTGAGAGAATAATCATTCATGATGTTTTTAGTTCCCTTCTAATGCTATTTGGGCACATGAGGACTTATCCAATGTTAGGAATTTGAATAAGGAGGGAGTTACATTCATTTTTTGGTCCCATTCCACCTCAAGTTCATCCCTTAACTATTTTTAGGGCCTTCCATTGTCATAGATGTCATAATGTCATAGATGTTTGTCATAGTATCATAGATGCTTGCCATAGATTGCTTGGGAGTTACACTCCACTAGTGTGCCCTCTTGGTATATTTTTATACTAGATATAATTCATGAGATTCCTTGGGGGTTACACTTCCACTAGTGCCCCCTCCTTGGTCTATTTTTAGCCCGGGATGTTATGATTTCAAAGATACCTTCATGATTGGATTCCCTCCACCTTGGATGGGAGTTACTTCATAAGTGGAGCCCAATCACTCTCCTATGAACCCTCCTAGGATTATTGGGATATTTCCATCTCATTAACAAATATTTGGCCATTATTATTGAAAATTTGTGGATTACATCACCCATCCTCGATTTATATTTAATGTACACAGTGACTATAGGAAAATTAATTCCCTGATTAATTTTATTTCCACTTGAACCCATGGGAATTGAATGGGTTAGTGGAATGAACATAATGGAACTATGGAGGGGACATTACAGTCCTCCCCACCCAATATTTATTGTCCTCAATCAATTGCAATACTGGGTGCTGCACTACTTGTTCACCCTCCCATGTGGCCTCCTCACTTGATTAATATTTCCACTAAACTAGATACTCTCTAATTGTCCTGGACCTTAATCTTCTTTCCCTTACCTTCAAAATCCTTTCCAATACTAATACCAATTTTCCTTCATCATCTAATGGAGGAATATCGGTGGTGACTTTCACCTGTTGTCCAACTTCTTTTTTGGGACATGAAACATGGAATACATTTATGGATCTTGCTCCCTCCTAGAAGCTCCAACTCATATGATTCTTCCCCAACCTTTCTCACAATCTTATAGGGCCCATAGAACCTTGTTTTCAATTTTTAATCCCCTTTCTCCTTGAGTGATGACAGTTTGTATGGATACAACCTCAAATATACCAAATCATCCACCTATAAACTACGCTCTATTCTCTTTCGGTTTGCATATAATTTCTGCTGATTTTGAGTTGTTTGCAAGTTATCCTTGAGTGTTTTCAGAATGTCTTGACTCTCTTGAATCCAATCTTTTGCTTTGGGGGCTCTATAATATCCAAAATTTGATTTACGAAGGTAGGAGATTCGTAACCATACAATTCTTTAAATGGTGACATTCCAATGTACATATGGTAAGTTGTGTTGAAGCATAACTCACCCAAATGCAACCATTTCATCCAAGATTTTTGCTGATTTATCACATAATTCCTCAAGTATCCCTCTAACCATTGGTTGAATCTCTCTGTTTGTCCACCATTTTGGGGGTGGTAGCTAGTACTGAGAGTCAAATCCATTCCTACCAATTTAAATAATTCTTTCCAAAATGCTCCTATAAAATTACGTCTATCTCTATCACTAATAATAGTTCTTGGCAAAACATGCAATCTGAAAATTTCTCCAAAGAACAAATCATCCACTTGAGCAGTAGTATAAGTAGATGGGACAACAAAGAAATGAGAAAATTTAGTGAGTCTATCCACTTCCACATATATTCAATCTTTGTAGTAATTCTAAACAGGTTCAAGACCATGATAGAAATCAAAAATCCAGGATCTAGATGACAAGGTAGTCCTCACTAAGAATTTACACAAATACTTGTAGAAATAAGAAGAAATATTGAAGCAAAAACACAAGAGAGAGAACTCAATTGGAATGAAATTCCACTCTATATTATTTAACAATTAGAATACAATATATAATACATCCTCAAGAGAGAATTCAAGTGCCTTGGAGGCAAGTTTGAAAAGCTCACAAAAAAGCATTCTTATAATAGACTAAATCCCCAATCTAGGAAAGTATCTATATCCAACTCATAACAAGTGGTCACGAATGGGTAAGTAAAGGCTTGATGGAACATGAGTGAAAAACATCAGCTAAAGAGTGGCTTTATGGAGAAAAATATGGAAGTGGTGTAAGGAAAAAAGTATCAAGCTTTCCAAAATGGATCCTATAGCAACTTCAATATCCTAATATTTCTGAAAAGTAGTAAAAAGTTGTTTTTATCTCAGAAAAACAGAAATAAAGCAGGGAATGCACTCTAGGCTATAAAAGCAGGATCATAATAGAAAGGTGGTCACTTTAATAGTCTAAATTAGGAAAAAAATGAAAACTATGGTCTATACTGTTGACTTTGGTAGCCTAACATATGAAACATTATATCTAAACACTTGGGAAATTTAATGAAAGTATTTTAACCTATGGTCTAGATGGATTTGTGTTCCAACATCCCCCCTTAATCCTGACTTATAGTGAGTAAAATATGATTAGGTCCCAAGAAACAAATGCTTATGGTCACCCTTTACAAAAAATTATTTGTCCATGTAAAACAAGGAAAGAAGGAAAACCACTTGGGAAGAAAACCTCCCCTCAAAATCAACATGCAATACACCGTAATAAGTATCTCCAAACTCCAAGAAGGTGAGAACTTGGTCAAATGTCTGTGTTGGAATATTCTCCCCGTCATTTTTTAGTTTTGCATGCATGCATGCATTTTGCACGCATCCCAGTCATCAGTCCCGGCACCTAGCCCTCAGTTAGCTAGCCCCGGGAGCTTCTTTCAGATCAGTTTTACCCCTCCTAGTGCTTAGTGCACCCTGCATGCAATTGCATGCATTTCAGTCACCCTCTCTTACCTACCACTTAGTTTCACTTCAGTTATTTCCTTGATTTAAGGCTAGACTGACTCTCAACTGATTGTATCACTTCGATGGGCCTCCAGTGAGACTAGACTGCCCATTCTGACTCCAGTTAACTCCTCATGTTCCCTCCACTGAGCCTCCTTCATTTAGTTAGTGCCTACATGTGTCAGTTACACCTACCACACTCGGTTAGACTCAGTTAGACATACTTGACTGACTGTTACCATTGATGACTGATACATTGATTGGATGATGACTCCACTATTATCCAAGCCAGACTCAGAGTTAGGAATTCGAATGCCCTACTTGGCCTATTCGAATCCTATATTATGCATCTTACTGTTCTATTGTATTCATTCACTTACATTATTATTCATTGTATAATAATGAGATATTGTTCTATTCTACTGTGTTTATGAGTGATCATTGAATGTCTCCTTCTCTTCTTCTTTGCAACATTCTTTATAGTTGATTGTGAGTTGATATAGCTGCCAAATCTCGTGTAGATTCTTACATGGTACCAGAGCAGGAATCAACTATTCGAATTGCAGCAGCAGCAGCAGTTGCAACATTTCCTTGAGTAACTATCTTTCACTTGTGCAACAGAGGCCTCTGAGTTTCCACAAAAAATCCTGGTGCTATTACTTGAATTCATTGGAGGAATCTAGTGAGGTATAGCCAGGTGTGAAGGACTTAGTCTATGTGCCAAGCATCCTTAAGGTAGTGTTCAGTCAAAGTGTATCATTCTCCATCAGCACATCTTTTATTGTTTTGCAGGTTTATTCACCCATTCGGAATATTCTTCAACTATTCGACTTTCTCTGTTCATATGGATCTAAAGCTCACATCTTCCAACTATGTTGAGTAGAAATCCAAGATGGATGTCTTCATGAGAACCAAGGGCTTCACCCGAATACTCAACGGAATGATGGTAGAACCTCTTAGTGCAGTTGAAAAGTCCAAGTACTTGGATAGGCTTGATGTAGTAGTTGGTCTCCTCCTTCTCTCAATTTCTAAAGATCTTCACTTTTATGTCATCGATCTTACATCTCCTAAAGAGGTTTGGGACAAGCTCGAATCCCTTTTTGGACCAAAAGATGATATGCAAGGGCACAAATTGGAGAATGGGCTCATATGTTTGAGTCCTAACAGCTTCGAATCTATTAATGCCTTTCTCACCAAGTTCAAAAGCTTGATATCCCAGTTGAAAAGATATGAGATAGTGAAAGAAGACAAGCAGCTTATACTTTCCATTCTCTCAAAGTTGGGGGCAGACTTCTCAGTGTTTGTCTCTACTTTCTAGTCAGCTAGGTTGTCCATTCCAAAATGGAAGTTTCCCTCATTTGATGATTTCACACAATCTCTTACTCAAGAGGAAGAGAAGTTGATTTTGATGGGAATAATCAAACCCAAATTGGATTCAACTCTTACAGTTGCAGAGAGAGCGAATGGTAAAGGAAAGCAAAAGATTTCTGACAAGAGATCGAATGATACAAGGCCTACAGATAGTTCATACCAGTCATATGGGGCTTCGAACTCAAGGAAGACCAAGCATTCTCATAAGAAAAGATCAAAGTGCACATATTGTCTTAGAGGTTATCATCCTGAGAGTACTTGCATGAAGAAGACTATAGATTTGATGGCTCATTTACTTAAGAAGAACAATCTTCCTGTACCTGCATGTACAAGGAAGAAAGATCCTGATACTGAACCTTTTGGATCCGAAGAAAAAGAAAGATGTCATGCCTTCATGGAAAGTGCATCAAAAGATTCTTCTTTCATCATAGATTTAGGAGCATCAAGACACATGTCTTCCTCCAAAGATCTCTTCTCCAATTTCGAAAGCTCAATTAGCCATTCCATCAGATTGGGAAATGATTCAGAAGTCTCCTCCTAGGGGAGTGGAAGAATCAATCTTGACCATGGTTACTTTTATGATGTGCTTTATGTTCCTTCTCTTGCAGCAAATTTAATTTCAGTGTATCAAATGGCTCATATTGGAGAACCCAAAAGAGTGATCTTTTCTCCAAATGAAGTCGAGATACAACACATGGTTTCAGGGGAAATAATTGCAAATCATGAGACAACAATCTATGAGTTTTCACAATTCTTACCTCTCTCAAAGGAGTCTTCTCTTCACTCTCATACTCATGAAGAGAGTAGACTATCTAATCTCAACTACAAGCTAGCTCGAAATGTGGTTGATGGTATTCCAAATAGAAATATTTCTCGTGGCACCTGCAAAATTTGCTTGAAGGGAAAGGATCGATCTAAGAAGATTGAGAAAAAGAGGACTCTTGAAGAAGTGCGAATGCTAGATCCAGATCCACAAGAACCTGATAATTTAGTACCTATTGGTTCAACTCCTATGGTCAAATGGGCCATCACTACTACATCCACTAGTGATCTTGTTGAAGATCCATCATCTTCAGATTCAGAGTTTCCATGTGATGTTATAGATGATGATGAGTGAATGCTAGACCCATATCCACAAGAACCTAAAGGTATAGAAACTAATGATGAAGATGAGTGAATGAGAGATCCAAATCCACAAGAACCTGAATATCTCTCACCTGATATTCCTTCTCATTCTGGATGGGAAGCCACTACACTCTGATCTACCAGTGATTTGGTTGGTGATCCACATGATCTTAGAAGAACCAGATCAGATTTCATAATGGAAGGTTTCATCCTTCTCACATTGTTGATCCATTTTCAGATCAATCGAGCCTTCTTTGGAAAAGAAGGACACTTACCTCCTTCAAGGGTGAGTAATGATATGCTTCTTTAACACCTTCAGTCTATTTTGAGGGAGGGATTTCTTCCCACTAGGTTTTCCCTCTTTCCTCACTTAGTTTATTTTAGATTGATTGTACGGGGTGACCTTTGGTATCAGTAACCAGGGCCCTATCTTGCTGTTTTACAGGGTGACCTTTGGTCTTAGTCACCAGGGCCCTATTCTTTAGTTGTTTTCTCATAGTATAGATTACGGGGGGGTGTTGGAATATTATCCCTATCATTTTTTAGTTTTGCATGCATGCATTCATTCTGTATGCATCCCAGTCATCAGTCCCAACACCTAGACCTCAGTTAGCTAGCCCCGGAGCTTCTTTCAGATCATTTTTAGCCCTCCTAGTACTTAGTGCGCCCTACATGTAATTGCATGCATCCCAGTCTCCCTCTCTCACCTACAACTTAGTTTCACTTAAGTTAGTTGAGTTATCTTTAGTTCTTTCCTTGATTTAAGGCTAGACTGACTCTCAACTGATTGTATCACTCCGATGGACCTCCAGTGAGATTAGACTGCCCATTCTGACTCCAGTTAACTCCTCATGCGCCCTCCACTGAACCTCCTTCATTTAGTTAGTGCCTATATTTGTCAGTTACACCTACCATGCTCAGTTAGACTCAGTTAGACACACTTGACTGACTGTTACCATTGATGACTGATACATTGTCTGTATGATGACTCCACTATTATCCAAGCCAGATTCTGAGTTAGGAATTTGAATGCCCTACTTGGCCTATTCAAATCCTATATTATGCACCTTATTGTTCTATTGTATTTATTCACTTACATTCTTATTCATTGTATAATACTGAGATATTGTTCTATTCTACCGCGTTTAAGAGTGATCATTGAGTGTCCCCTTCTCTTCTTCTTTGCAACATTCTTGATAGTTGATTGTGAGTTGCTACAGCTTCCATATCTCTTGCATATTCTTACAGCCTGGAGGAATATTATTCTTGGGAAGAAGTGGAATGTGCTCACTAGACTTGAACTTCCCGATATCAGGTCCAAATGAGATTTGATGATGTCCTCCATCTCTTGTGCAACTTTGAGTACATGTGCCAATAATCATATAGTGGATCAAAA
Organism: Larix kaempferi; assembly: GCA_027924585.1. NCBI lineage: Eukaryota > Viridiplantae > Streptophyta > Pinopsida > Pinales > Pinaceae > Larix > Larix kaempferi. The sequence goes on from BSBM01000719.1 coordinate 1,641,871, forward strand.
GCATGATAGTAAGAGCGAATCTAGCCACTCCAAAATGTAATTCTTCCTCTATAGAATCCAATGACATACCAAAAAGAAAACCAATAGAGGTTCTGAGTATGAATGAGTTGCAACAACTGGATGATGATATTTAGAATTCAAATTAGAAGCGTGAACAGTGGAAGTGAGAGCGCAACTAACAGCTTCACATTGCATGATGAACTTCCCATTAACCATAAGATCATTGTCTTGCACATAATCCTCAGTATCTAAAGTATGAGAGGAGAACAATGATGAGATATGGAAAGATCTGAGTTCTTCTTCAACAATTGATTTCTGCTATTTAATCTTCAGTACCTGCAAAACAAAGTCTCTAAAATATTATACTGCAAGAATAATTTGATTAAGCTACAAGGATATGATACCATGTAGGAAATATCTGATACCTTTTAGGAATTCTAAATAGGCTCAATACCATGATAAAATTCAACAAGCCAGGTTCTAGATGACAAGGTAGTCCTCACTAAGAATTTACACAAAGATTTGTAGAAATAAGAGGAAATATTGAAGTAGAAACATAAGAGAGATAACTCAATTGGAATAAAATTCCACTCTATATTATTCAACAATTATAATACAATATTTAGTACATCCTCAAGAGAGAATTCGAGTGCCTTGGAGGAAAGTTTGAAAATATCACAGAAAAGCAGGCTTATAATAGGCTAAATCCCCAATCTAGGCAAGTATCTATATCCAACTCATAACAAGTGGTCACAAATGGGAAAGTAAAGGATTGATGGACCATCAATTACACAAAATTAGCTAAAGAGTGGCTTTATGGAGAAAAATATTGAAGTGGTGTAAGAAAAAAAGTAGTAAGCTTGCCAAAATGGATCCTAGTGCAACTTCCTTATCTTAATCTTTCTGAAAAGTAGTAAAAAGATGTCTTTATCTTAGAAAAGAAAGAATAAAGAAGGAAATGTGCTCTAGGATGTAAAATCAGAATCAGAATAGAATGGTGGGCACTCCAATAGTATAAAGTTATAAAAAGTGGACAACTATGGTCTAGACTATTGAATTTGGTAGCCTAACACATGAAACATTATATATAAACACTTAGGAACTTTAATGAAATTGTTTTAACCTATGGTCTATATGTATTTTTGTTCCAACAATATTTACCTTGTACTTTGGGTAATCCAGTGATGAATTCCATTGAGATGCTTTCCCATTTTTTTTTATCTAGAATGGGTAGAGTTTGTAGTAGACCAGTAGGATGTGCATGCTCCACTTTATTTTGTTCGTATGTGTTGCATCCCCTCACATACTTCAATACATCATTTTTTAGCCCCTTCCACGTGAATCTTTCTCTTATTTTCCTATACGTGTTTGGAAAATATCCAGGATGACCTGATAGGCGAGAATTATGGGTTGCCTCCATAATCCTCTATTTCAAGGCTGATTTAGGCACCAAATAGATTCTATCATTGTAGTAAATAACCTCATTGATGAATTTGTACTAATCTTCATGTATCAAGCCATCCATAAGCTCGCAAGAAAACTTGTTTTTTCAGTATTCTACCAAGAGTTGAGCTTTCCAATCTGTTGTCATTTCCATTAAGGAGAGATTTGGATTTCTAGATAGAGAATCTACAACAACATTTATTTTTCCTTTCATGTATTCTATGTAAAAATCATTGGCTTGGACCTTGCTTACCCACTTGTTTTGTTTGTCATTTAGCTCCTTTTGATTCATAAAATGCTTCAAACTATTGTGATCTATTTTGACCACAAACTTGCTTCCCACTGAATATTTTCGAAATTTGGCCAAGGAATGCATAATGGCCAACATTTCTTTGTCATAGATAGAGTTTTGGTGCTCACGGGGCTGCATATTTCCACTTTCAAAGGAAATAGGGTGTTGATTTTGCATTAGGACAACTCAAATTCCTTCACTTGAAGGATCACATTCAAGCACAAATGGTTGAGCGAAATATGATAAAGAAAGTACTAGACAACTACTCATCACTTCCTTCATCTTGTTGAATGAATTTTCAGCCTCCTATGACAAACCAAAGGATCCTTCCTTGGTAAGATCAGCCAAAGGTACTACCAATTGTGAGAATTCCTTGACAAATTTTCTGTAGTATGTTCAAATCCCAATGAACCCTCTCAAATATGTTACATTTTTTAGGGTTGGCCAATCAAGAATGGTTTGGATTTTCTCCATGTGGAATTTAAATCCATCTTATCCAGTAATATGACCAAGATACAACATCTCATTCATTCGAAATTCACATTTGGAAAACTTTGCATACAAGGATTGTTCTTCCAAAATGGTTAGTAAAACTTCCAAATGATGCAAATGTTCTTCCTAAGTCTTGATATAAATCAGAATATCATCAAAAAATACTAATACAAACATATGGAGTTGCTTGTTGAATATTCAATTCATGCAATATTGGAATGTAATAGGTGCATTAGTCAAGCCAAAAGGCATGACTAGGAACTCAAAGTGGCCATAATGACAATGGGAGTTTGTTTTTTGTACATATTCTTCTCTGATTCGAATTTAATGATACCCAGAACAAAGATCATTCTTGGAAAAGAACTTGGCCCCATGTAGCTCATCCATCAACTCATCAATACAGGGAATGGGGTATCGGTTCTTGATAGTTTTCTTCTTCAAAACCTGGTAGTCTATGCAAATACTCATTGTTTCATCTTTTCTCTTCGTCAAAACCACTGAAGATGTAAATGGAATTGAACTTGGAATTATGAGACCCAACTCAAGAAGCTCCTTTATGGACTTTTAAATTTCATCCTTGAACCTCTTTGGGTGCTTGTATGGTCATTTGATTATGGGTTGAGTTCCCACCTCCAACTCAATCGCATGCTCAACTCCCCTATCTGGTGGTTTACTTGGAGGAAGGTCTCCAAAAACCTTCTCATGCCTTTGCAACAAATTCCATAAATCTTTTCGATACCAAGTAGTGTCTACTGCAGGTTTCATAGTTGTGATCAAACATTATGTTTCCCATTCTATGTCTTCATTCCTTAGGATATCCCTCATATTATGTGCATAAACTATTTTATTGGGATAAGTGTTCATGCCTCTTAATACTATTTGCTTCCCATAATCCCCTTTAAAGATCATTTATGGAACCTGATAGCTCATGGAATGTTCTCCAATGGAAAACAACCATTGTACCCCCAAACATATGTTTGTATTAGCCACTTTTACAACATAAAATCTATCTATCACAATATAGTTACCTAGTGAGATGAATCTTGTGAATCCACCTACAACAATCCATAGAATTGTTACTTGGGATAGTAATTTTGAATCCATCAAATGTTTTAGTAGGTGTGTTCCTCCTCTCCACCAATGCAACATCAATGAAGATGTGAGTGGCTCCTCCATAAACCAAAACTGCCACTCTTTGGCCTTGCACAATACCTTGAATCTGAGAGTGTGGTACCGAGGGACCCCTGACATAACAACAATAACAATTTTACCTAACTCAGGTTGGAGTTTCTCTCTTTTTCTATCTCATATTCATCTCCTTGAATTAGCTCATTCTCCCCATTATCTTCCTCCTCACTTTCAGAAAAAAAACTTCTATGTAGTGAGCTTTCCCCTTTGCACACTTATGACCTGGAACCTAAGGATATTGGAATGTGAAATATAGCTTCTTCCTCCTTAGCTCATCCCAGATATTGCTATCCCTCTTGTCATTCCATGTTGTATCTTTTTGGAAAGGCTTCTTGTCTTTGAACTTAGTTGGAAAGTTTATTTTTGGAGGAAATATTTTTCTTGGATGTGCATCATGTAGGTATCGAGTTCTACTAATGGAATCAAACAAAGTTGCAAGTCTATAGGCATTCACTAATCCCTTCAATGGTTCTGATAAGCCTTCAATGAACAACAATATTAAGCGGGCTTTTGAGATGTTTTTTACCATGATTGCAAGCTTTTGAAAATTTGAAATGTAGGCCTCCGGTGTGCCTATCTGCTTCAATTGGGCCATCTCTCTAAAAGGAATTTCAGGATCCTTTCTATCAAACCTATCAATGAGTCTCCTTGTGAATTCTTCATAGGAAGTGATATTTGCATGACCTAAGGTTCTCATTCCATGGTACCACTAGTAATTTTCCTCCCCATCTAGATGCCAGGTGGCCATTTTAATGGAATCAATTTCTTCCATGGGATTTAGTTGGAATTAATCATCACGTTTTTGCACCCATGTCTTAGAAGTACATTTGGAAGCCCCATAAAAAATTGGAAGAGTAACTTTCCCAAGGGTGCGCTGCAACTCAAAATTTTGGACTTGCATTCTATTGAATCCCCGCTTGGTTTGTTCCGATCTTTGAAATTACAGTATTCAAATAAATAGATGGAATCCTTAAATTCTACACTCATAACCTTATACTCCTCAAAATAAACCTCCAAAGACACATCTAATTCACTTGACACCACTACTCTCATGGTTTGTGGTCCTAGGAATTTTGGCATTATGGGTCTGGTTGAAACCTATAACACATGAGGGCAGTTACGTGGACCAGTTCTTAAGAAAATTGTTTCCCAATGAGGTTTCAAAGGGTTCTTATCTCCATCTTGGGACCCACAACTGCTACCTTTACCAATTTTTGTTCCAAATACATAGGTTTCCAATTTACCCATAAACTCTCTTGTCTCCTCTTGGATTTTCCTAGAACTCTCTTGACTCTTGGCCAATTTATCTAAGGTTTATAAAAGAAACTTCTTGAACAACTCTTCTTTCTCCTTAGAGGTGATTTTATTTGTCATGGAATCCATACTTTTCTCTGTCTTTGGTTCTTCTTGGATTAACCCTTGGGCCGAATATGTTAGCCAAGCTACAATATTCCTAGGGATTCTAACGAGAATATTTGGAAACTTCCAATAAATAATTTAATTTATTTAGGTCCCGCATATTTCCAATACCATTCTCTAATACCACTGTAGTATACCCAACCCTCAGGACTAAATTTTTTTGAACCAAATTTACCCTAATTCGAAACTAGGCAAAAGTAGTCAAATTCTGCTACAAAAGGGTAATGTTTCAAAACGATCCGAAGCACTGCGACGCTGACTCGAATTATTCCAATAGTGGTATTGAAGGATTATATACATCAAAATTAATCAACCTGAACCACTGATCACTTCTAAGCAACTGGTTATGCTGGTTAAACAATAACAGACTTTTAGCTAATAAACTAGAATTATGCTACATAAATGTATTGTTTCCCAAACGAACCCAAACACTACCAAATTGACTTGAATTATTCAAAAAATTATATTTATGGATTATAAACATCCGAATGAATCAAATTTTCCTATTTATCACTTCTAAACAACTAGTTATGGTGGTTATTCAATAACAAACCTTTATCTAATAAACCAGAATTTGCAGACTTTTAGACTAGGAAACTAGTGCTTGCACATAGATCAATACATGATGTAAATGCTGCAAATTTTAATTAATTATTGAACATAATTTGAGTTTAAATTAGATACTGATATATAACTAACATAATATAGAATATATGTTCCATTAAAGATAATATATGGCTTTCACAAAACAGTTGGAAGAGGAAGGGAAAATGCTGCTCCAAATGGGAAAATTTGATTCACTGTTGCGCCCTACACAAGCAATATTTCGACCCATGTTGACTCAAACCCAGTTGACAAGGGTTCCACTCATTATCTACATCCAAACCACTGCAATCTCCCTGAGCACTGGCCCAGACGGGTTTTACCCCATCCAGCAACACCTGCAAAGTAGATGAGGTCTCACCCGAGATGTTCAAGGGAGAATTGACGGAACCATGTTTCCGCCGAATGAAGGAGGATGGTTGCGGCTTAACTATTTAACTTATTGTGAAATTATAGGAGTAGATCTATGCATTTAAAACAAACATCAATTGTATTCATAGCATCATTCAACATTCATCATCGCAGCAGATATAACAGTAAATCATTAATTGTAGCAAGAAAGCATAGCATCATTCATATATTGCAACATGCATTACGAAAGAGACACAGGGATTCTGCAAAATAGCTTTGTCATATCATATAAACCCTGCAAAACCCAGATATAACACCTCCACAAAAGCATCGATCTCACAGATATCTCAGGATCTCAGATACACAATCACAGATGCATCTATCCAAGATGCTTCAACACATTCAATTCTATGATTATATATAGGCTTCCGCCTTTACATTGCTTGTCCACTTACTAACAAATTCCTAACCAACTCTTTGAACAGATGACCCAAAATCTAACTGACATGGTCCAAATGACCCAAAAACCCCGCATACCGTGGTACAATTGACCCAAAAATACAAAAACATAACATCGTTTGCACTCGGATTCCGCCTTCCGCGGTATCGCAGCACTTGCAGTGCTGCAGAAATGACCCATCCTAACTGCCTGCCAACAGGCCCCCAACACAATCTTGTGGCTCGCCCTTGAGCCACATCAGCAGGACATGGTGTACTCAGTGGTATTGACCCTGAAATCCTTGTACTGCTGCTCAACGGTTGTCACCTGCTCCTTTTCCACCATAGCCACCGCCTGACTGTCGATCACATCATGGGAAGATGGATTCTCGGTTAGATTTACGGCAACTTGTTGATGAACTTCCTGTACCGCTTGGAGAACTTCACCAGCTTTTGTCATGAACTGAACGCCAACTTCTTGGAACTCCTCCAGCTACACAGTGCACTTCTTCTGTTGCTCGTCGGACTTGGTGACGTGCTGCTGCAACTCTTTTAAGTCCCCAGACTTGGTAACCTGCTCCATTGGCGGCATCACCTGCATCACTATCTTTAGTGTTTCCAACTACCCCTCCACTTCCCACCAAAACATGGTCAATTGTTCGATGTGCTCATCTTGAACAATTCAACCCCAAAACTGCACGGTGTCGGTTGTGAGTTTCGTCGCTGCCGTTTCTAGCTCCACCATCTGTGCTACTACCTCCTCAATAGCCTGTTTACGGTCATCCACCTGTGCTTTTGGTGTACCAGGGTCTACCAGGGTTGTTAACTCCTGATTGTCATGCCGATACTGGTCAATGACAGCCCCAAGTCGCTGCACGCATTGAATCACATCCAATTCTGTGGTGGGCTCTGGCACATGGTGACAAGCCTTAGCAATGGCCGTCTCTATCTGCAAATTGCAATCCCATAAGGTGGCCTTATCCACGATAAGGCGATCCTATTCTTGCTTCAACTCTTTAATCACCCGGGCCTTCTCAGCCCGTTCTTTCTTGATATCCTATTCTAACTCGTCCACAGCCTGTCGCACTGTAGCGGCCCTTCCTGTTAACTCTTCGACCGCTTCCTTCATAGCTTCTTTGCTCTCCTCCAAGCGTAGTCACTTACTGCTGATCTCATGCAGCCTGTTCGCCATTTCCCAGGTGGAAACCGCTTGCATAGTTGTCAACCCTTTCGCTGGAAACGCATTGACATTTATGGTCAATTTCTCCAACGGCTGCAGCAAGGATTTCAAAGCCTCATCATCGATCACAATCTTAGTCGAGAAAATATCAACATTCCTAACCCGTAGCTCAGTGCTGATTGTGCCAACTGGCTGCACCGATGCTTCTTTGGGTGCCTTCCTTGAAACCATATCGCACAAGGAGTTTAGTCGAGCAGTGAGCGCATGGAAACCTTCATCTGTCTTTACCGTCATCATTTTAGCCGCTGCGGTGGATTCATTAGTGATTGCCAGTATTAGTCGTCCCAACTGCGCTTCCGACGATTCCGACGACAAGGGCATCCCGCTGATTGTCGCATGATCCCGGTGCCCTTTTGTTCTTCCTTCCTCAATGTCCCAGTCAATTTCATCATACTTCGGTGTCCTTGTCGATTCTTGATCTGAGTCATGGTGACTCTATGGATCCTGCACCAATAGTCAATCGTCAAGGCCTATCATCGGTGTTCCAGCGTCAATCTATTCCAAACCCATGGGTTCTCGCCATTCATTCAGCCAATAATTCACAATAGCATCCATCTCTTCCATCGTCACCTTATAAGGGGTTAACAACCACTGCTTGGATGGATCGCGTCTGGCTTGCACATAAATAGCATGCGGCCGAATCACAAACACCATAATCGGCTTATACTTTTCTGTGGTTTCCATAGATAACCGAGGCACCTTTGCTGTTGCATCATAAAGCATCTCCCAATAAATCCAGAACTGCAATGCACAGTCTCGAAGCCGCTGTTGCTCACATATCCACCACAAGTTTTGATATCGTGCCCCCAGACACTCTTTCTCGGCCGCAACCTCCATACCTTGGTAAGTGTTGGGATCCTTCCAGGAAACAAGTGCGATCAAAATTAAAATATAGCTATACGTGAATGATCCCTTCCCAGCTTGGACAGTGATGGCATCCTTTTTCAACTGGTTCAGCAAAAACAAGGACCAATTCATCTGGATGCCTCCCGCGCATTGCTCGGCACATGCCACGATCCTCGAATTGCACTGATTAGGTCGACCACCCCGGACCACTTTGTAGGATAATATATTTGCACTAGTGAGAACCACTTTATCGTTGATACTGTTGGTACGATAACCACGACCATCCTGTTCCAAGCCATAGCGCTTAACCAACTGCGCCATCCTCTTTTTGTCGTTCTCCTTCCCTTGGAAGTATTGTGACGGGTCTACCCCATCTTTGGGAAACCCAGTAATTCCCGTAATCAGATCGACAGTGACTAGAATTGCTCTGTCCAGCCACAATGTACCATCGTGGAAGCAGGCCAGTAGCTACTTCACGCAAGCGTTAACCTCCGGTAGTCTCCTGTTGCATGTTAATGAGCCCTAACAATCCGGCCTGGTTCAACCCCCGTGCCCAGTCTTGCAGAATCGACGTCACAGTGAGCTGTGACCCTCGCACATAGGGGCCCGACGTAATTTATGGGTAAGCCACTATATCGTGATCATCATACCTCAAGCGCATAAACTTCGGTCCAATATCAACAGAGCACTCCATTCCAGCAGGGAGCCTGGGCATCCGCAATGTATACTTTTGATTTTTGTTTTCCTTGCGAGGGGTTGTATCCGGCCGACTGGGGGGGACATACCTAGGTATGTCGATAATAGAGAGCCCCTCCCACGCAGCAGACTCATTAATTCTTTGGTTGGACTATCCCGCCTGCACTTGAACCTCCTCCGCCACCACATTGGATGATCAAAGCTGTCGCTTGCTCTGCGGGGACTCAGAATGCTGACCCCCCCGACGCTTCTTTGGAATGCTAGTAAAGGCCGAGTCGCCTGGCATATTGACGACCTATTCTTCAACGCTTACTGGTCGAGCAGGGGATTCTACACCACTGGAAACGTCAACCACCGGGTTGCTCTACATGCCGCACCAGAGCCCTTCTTGGATTAATAGGTCCTACTACAACACTAACCCACATAATCTTACTTGAACTCCCTTAACCCTCTAGAGCATCACTCCACAGCACTACTCAACACCGTAATCAATGACTAAACTTATCTGCTACGAACAGGTGCCTTCCGACCAGGCTCGACCTCTTCTTATAGTACCCAACCAAATCCCTCAAATCATAACTAAATCCTGCATTAATTAAGACTAAATCTTGTATTAATGACCCAAATCCACCATCGATCCTATCAGTCGATCGGCCGGATCTGCCATTAATGCTCATCATTCAACCAAGCGTCGTTAATTAACTGTCTTAACTTTTTGCATTTATTACTGATTTGACCCAGTCGCGACCCTGCCACTATCGTGGACCGCTCCTAACTTACGGCACAAGCCTCCCTGCTTGTGCATTCTTGTCTCTGTCGGTGCGCCATCCTGTCACCAATCGACCTGCATTATTTTTTTTTCGATGCGACTCAGGCATCCCACTGTTACAAGCCTGACCTGTAGGGATTCTGTTCGGGTACACAGGGTACTACGAAAAGGACCGAACACCAAGAGCAACCACTTCACACAAACAGATCACAGATCAACACACCGATGTTTTGACGTGGTTTAAACCCTCTTGAGGGAAACACTCCATGGCCCCGGCCAAATAGCTTCTACGAGACAATTTATTATGCAAAGAAAGAAAGTTACAAATGAGCTTCTCATAATCGATCGACTAAACAATGACCCTCCATGCTCTTTAAATAGAGATCATGGACCAATCGGGTTTTAAGCCATGGATCAAGGTTAGGTTTGATCTAAGAGAAGTTGAGCCATCGGATCACTCTATGTCGGAAACATATCGTGACCGTCGGATTAAGTATTTACAAATGCATACTAAAGAAACACACTATCCCTAACGGATATATTACACAAGTTGATCTTAACTAACTCCTAAGTGTCTAAATATCCTAACATCCCCCCTTAAGAACAACTTGGGATAGGATTGAAGGATTTACAAAAGTGACACTATTAGGAGAAGGAAGGAGGCATTAGAGCCTATCCCCCCTTAATGACAAGTTCCTGAACTCCTAACAAAGATCAAAGTTTAGAAAACTTCGCTTCTGTAAGAGACTTGGTGAAGATGTCTACAACTTGATCATCTATAGGGCAAAAGAGCACTTCAAGAACACGATCATGAACAAGATTTCTGATGAAGTGCATATGTAGCTCAATGTGTTTGCTGCGTTGATGTAGAACTGGATCTTTGGCAAGCTTGATGGCACTTTGATTGTCGCACCAAAGTGGAGTAGGCTGCTGCTGCTCGAATCCAAACTCTGAAAGGATCTGTCGAAGCCATAAAGCTTCCTGACTGGCATTAACTGCTGCTTGATATTCTACCTCTGCTGAAGAAAGAGCAAGAGCTTGTTGTTTCTTACAATCCCAAGTAATAGGTCCAGATCCCAGACTGAAAACATAACCTGCAGTAGATTTTCGATCATCAGGATCGCCGACCCAATTTTAATCAGTGAAACCAACCAACAAAGGTTTTCCCCCTGTACTGTAATGAATCCCAAACTGAACTGTACCTTGAATATATCGAAGTATTCTTTTAGCTGCTTTCCAGTGATTTTCATGAGGTGTCTGCATATAACGGGCAACATGACCAATGGCAAAGGAAAGGTCAGGATGGGAATGAGTCAAGTATAAGAGACTACCAACAAGCTGACGATATAAGGTGGCATCGATTTCAGGTGAAGTACAAGTGGCAGAAAGTTTGACTTCAGACTGGAATGGAGAAGGGGCTGGTGTACAATCTTCCATGTGAAAGCGACGAAGAAGGTCACAAGCATACTTAGACTGAGAAATAAAGATTCCTTCTTTGGTTTGCAGGACTTGGAGACCAAGAAAATAATGCAAATGTCCTAAGTCTGACATTTCAAAATTTTGTTTAAGACTGGATTTCACATGGGTTATAAGCTTATGGTCACTACCAGTAAGAATAATGTCATCAACATATAGAACAAGTATGATGAGATGGTTTCCTACTTTCTTGGTATAGACATTGGGGTCAGAATCGCATCTAGAAAAACCAGTGTCAAGGAGAAAGTTATCCATTTTGGCATACCAAGCTCTAGGAGCTTGCTTAAGGCCATATAAGGATTTCTTAAGGCGGCAGACAAGGCTAGAGTTATCTTGAACATATCCAGGAGGTTGTTCCATGTAAATTTCCTCCTGTAAATCACCATGTAAGACTGGACTTCCCAATTATGTAAGGCTGCAAGGGAAAGAACAAGGCATATGGAGTTCATTTTTGCGACGAGAGAAAAGGTTTCATTGTAGTCAATCCATTCAACTTGGGAAAAACCTTTGGCAACTAACCTTGCCTTGAGTCTTTCAACACTTCTATCTGATGCATACTTAGTTCTATAGACCCATTTACATCTGACAAGTTTTCTTCCTTTTGGAAGAGGTACAAGATCCCAAGTATCATTCGCCATTAAGGAACGATATTCTTCATCCATGGATGCATCCCAATTTGGATTCCCTAAAGCTTCTGCAAAGGTTTCTGGATCATGATTCTCGAAAACTTGAGCCAAAAGAGAAGAGGCTCGCTGAAACTGAGAACGTGTTCGACGATGATCTCTAGGATCACCAGCAAGATCACTAGCTGCTTCACATGTTGAACGGACCCATCGAGGAAGCACTTGTGCTGGTGTAACTGGAGGAACATGAGCAGGTGGAGGTGGATTTTCATCCTCACTGTCATCATCAAAAACTAGAGTTGGAAACCTATCAAGGAAGTTGGAAGAAGAAGAAGAAGCCACAAACGCCGAATCAGGATCGCAGGCCAAAGATGGCACAATCGCCGAGTTAAGCTCGCAAGCCAAGAGATTTTCATCAAATTTAACATCTCTTCTAATGATTATATCATGAGAATGTGGTTGAAGAAGTCTATATCCTTTTACATATTCAAAATATCCAACAAATATGCACTTTTCACTTTTAGGCTGCAATGCTTTCCATTTTTCATCCAGAATGTGAGCCCATGCTTCACTACCAAACACACGAAAGTGACTTACATCAGGTTTAGTTTTACTCCATGCTTCTTCCGGTGTTATACCTTGTAATGCTTTTGTGGGGGTGCGATTAACTATGTAATTTGCACAATTTATGGCTTCAACCAAAAATTGAAGACTTAGTCCCTTAGATTGGATCATACAATTAGCCATTTCTTTTAAAGTGCGGTTCTTCCACTTAGCTACACCATTTTGTTGTGGTGTATATGGAACAGTGTGCTGTTGTTGGATGCCTTGTTCAGTGCAGAAAGTAGTGAACTTTTTGTTAACATATTCTCCTCCATTGTCAGATCTTAACTTAATAATTTGATGACTAGATTGTTTTTCAACAAGGGCCTTCTAGGCCAAGAACATGTTAAATACTTCGCTCTTAAGTTTTAGGAAATAAACCCAAGTGCATCTGGTGTAATCATCAATGAAAGTTAAGAAATATTTGAAACCAGAAAAAGAAGCAGATGGAAGAGGACCACACAAGTCACTATGCACAAGCTCCAAGGGAACCGAGGTGTGCCAAGAGGCACGTTTGTCAAAACTGTCCCGATGATATTTTCCGAGTACACAACCGGAACAAACACCATCCTTGCAAGATACCATCAGAAGACCTATCACCATATTGTCTTTACATAGTTGTTGCAATGAGCGATAATTTAAGTGACCAAATCGCTCATGCCAAAGTTTGCTCAAGTTATCACTATGAGCAACAAAAACTGAAGGGAAAGGTGATGAACCAAAGTTGTTAAACTTGTACAACCTGGTAATATCATCAACAATTCTGGTAGCTAGGACCTGTTGAGGATCTTTAAAATCCTTGATTACAACTTGGTGAGTTGTAAAGGTCACAGTTTTACCTTCACGAGAATGAGTGATCTGATAGGCTGATAACAAATTGCAGGAAATTCTTGGAACACATATTACATCACTAAAATGACCATTATCTACTGGAACTGTTCCAGCTCCTACAACACTTAGAGACCTATTATCACCAACAAATATTTGTCTGGATTCACATTCATGCATAGTAGAAAAAATGGCTTGATCCTTAGCCATATGATAAGATGCTCCAGAATCAATGAACCATTCATTTGAAGTAGAAGAAGAAGATGCATTATAAGAATAACCAGAAGCACAAAGTGCATGTCCATGAGAGGCAGATTCTGAAGGCGAATCTAGGCTGATGTGGTGCTTCTTCATTGCTGCTTCCAAGGCTGCCATCTTCTTGAAACACTTAGATTCATCATGATTATATTTCCCGCAATAGTTGCAATGACGCTAAGTCTTCTTTCCTTTTGTCTTGGATCCTTTGTCATTTTTTAAAGAAGGAGTTGACTAAGAGGGTTTTGGACCCTTGTTTGACTTATTATTGCGAAAAAATTGTTTCTTGGGAGGCTTGGACTTTTTCTTCTTCTTCTGTTGGGACAATAAGGCTTTCCCAGATGTATCTGCATTGTTGATTATTCCAAGATGAATGAGTTTATCTTGTTCTCTAATCAAGGAATCACAAAAGGATTCAAGACTAGGCTCTTGATAGCTAGCTGCATTCAAGGATTCTTTCATGGAGTAAAATGTAGATACAAAAACAGAATATGCAGGTCCAAGTTTGGAAAGAATATGATAAATGCATTGTTTGTCTTCCCTCTTAATCTTACATTCTGCACATAAGAGTTTAAGAGTTTTGTACTCAGATAAATAATATTGAATGCATGAAAAGTAACTTGGATTTAAAGAAATCAACTCATTTTCGAGTTGGTGACCTCGAATTTTATTGTGTTTACCAAACAAAGATTCCAACTTGTCCCAAGCAGCATCAGGTTCATCAATTCCAGATATGTGGAATCACAAATCAGTAGAGATTGACATCCCAATCAATCCACGAGCTTCATCAAATCTATTTTCCCATTTTATTTTCTTATCATCATTAGTGGGTTCTGTTTCTTTCCCTGAGGTAATTCTGAAAAGTCCCCTACTTCGTAGAACATCCTCCATATGAGATTTCCATGAGAAATAGTTGGAACTGTTAAGTATAATATCACAAGGGGTGGCTATATTTATAAATTAATGGTTGTAAAAGCAGAAACCAATACTCTGGATGTGAAGAGCTCAAAAAAATAGGTGGTTTAAGAAAAACGGCACTGAAAACTGACTCTGTATGATGAAGTTATGCTTGAACAAAGAAACTGTTTAAGGGTCCCCAATAGTGACGTGGCAGCTAGAGAATGTCCAACAAAAAAAAGAACCTCCCTCTTCCCAAGATGAACCTTTTGACAATCACTTTACAAGAAAGTTTCTTTAAGTGAACCACTTTTGTAAAATAAGTGATTTCACTTTTACAATGATATTGCTTTTAAATAGTGTAACAATAAAAAAAAATTAAGTGACTCATTTGTATTTGTATTTTTTATTATTTAAGTGAGATGCACTTTTACAATAAAGTAACTTGAAAATAGAAATTGCATGCACTTTTTCTTTTAAAAATAACTTCCTAAGACTTGAACTCAAGACCTATTAAGGAATAAAGCAACTTTGAACCAAGTGAGCTAGATTAAAAGGTATGTAAAATATGAGAATGAGGAAGGGTTTTTTTTTTTAACTCTTCTTGCTTGGTTTGCGTGCTTGCCCTTTTTCCTGCAAAACACACCACAAATCGAAACAAAAAAAACTTTTCCACACTTGTGGAGTTAGATCTCGTTAGCTTGCCCGGAAAGTCTACGTTTTCTCTCTGTTTCTAATTTGCCAAGATCGCGCAAGGTGCACGGCAAAGAGCATATGCAGTCGAGAAAAACCCTTTCCCTTTCTGTTTCTGATTTGCCGAGATGACTCAAGGTGCACAGCAAAGAGCATACGCAGACGAGAAAGCAACAATCCGAACCCAAAAAAATCTAACAGTAATCCCTTTCTATTTCTGATTTTCCAAGATCGGTCAAGGTGTGCGGAAAAGAGCATACGCAGACAGGAAAGCAACAATCCGAACCCAAAAAAAATCTAACAGTAAAAAATGATAAAATATGAATTTTCTTTTAAAAGCAAAAAATAAAAAATGCGTCACTGTAACATTATACCTTCATATTTGATGAAATACGCGTTCTTGGAGCAACCGAGAACCGTTTTCGATCAAACGAAAACTATTTACCAATGGAAACGACGCTCGGGATGCAATGGAACACCTCCCACAACCCAGAAATGCACATAAATACCAGAACTAGAAACCCTTTCGAGTTTCCGCAACAACAGTTCAAGATCTAGATCATAACTGGAAGCAGTACTTCATAAAAGATCTGATACCATGTTCGGGTACAGAAGGTACTACCAAAGGACCGAACACCAAGAGAAACCACTTCGCACAAACAGATCACAGATCAACACACCGATGTTTTGACGTGGTTTAAACCCTCTTGAGGGAAACACTCCATGGCCCCGGCCAAATAGCTTCTACGGGACAATTTATTATGCAAAGAAAGAAAGTTACAAATGAGCTTCTCATAATCGATCAACTAACCAATGACCCTCCATACTCTTTAAATAGAGATCATGGACCAATCGGGTGTTAAGTCACGGATCAAGGTTAGGTTTGATCTAAGAGAAGTTGAGCCTTCGGATCACTCTATGTCGGAAACATATCGTGACCGTCGGATTAAGTATTTACAAATGCATACTAAAGAAACACACTATCCCTAACGGATATATTACACAAGTTGATCTTAACTAACTCCTAAGTGTCTAAATATCCTAACAGCTTCGACCTGTTACCATTTCTTAAATTTGGGAGCATCGCTCCGTCTAATTGCTGCAACTGAACTGCTCCTACTGAAGTTATGCTACTGACGCGATATGGACCAAGCCAATGCATCTGCAATTTTCTCGGGTGCTTCATAAACTTATTTTCATACAACAACACCAATTCGCCCTGCTGAAACTGTTTTTTTTTTATGTGGCGATCGTGCCAAGCCTTCTGGCGATCCTTCTCCACACCTTGGTGGAATCCTGCAATAAAGCGATCTTCTTCCATTTGCACTAACTGCACTAGACATTCTTCCAAGGCTGCTGTAGCATCCATACATGTTGTTGCTGCTACGCACAGAATCGAAATGATGTACTCCATAGGCATAATCGCTTCTTGTCCATACACCAGCTTGAATGGTGTCTGTCCTGTCAACCTTTTGCATGTCGTGCGATACGCCCATAATATTGCTGGGATTTTCAGATCCCAGTCGTCGCTGTTCATGTTGCACACCTTTGTCAGCGCATGTTCCAAAATCTTGTTGAAAGCTTCCACCGTGCCATTTTCTTGCGGATGATACAGTGTACTCTTCTTGTGTTGTATCTGCAGTTCCTCCGTCAATGCACTAATGGTGCGATTGAGAAAGTGGATGCCTTGATCACTCAGCAATATCTTTGGGCAGCCGAAGCAACTGACGATATTGTTGAACAAAAACCGTGGCTGTGGCCGCAGAAAAATCAATGACTGGTGCAGCCTCCTCCCATCGTGTCAAATAATCTGTCATCGTGATGATGTATCTTGCACCAGTGCGCTTCCCCGGTGGGTCGATTGGTCCCACAAAATCCACTTCCCATTTGTAAAATGGTTGCAGTGTCAGTTGAGGCATCAGCGGCATCTCATCCCTCCAGTATGGCTTCCCGGTTCTTTGACAAACATCGTAGGACCACGCATAGTCAGTCGCATCATTACGCAGCGTGGGAAACCAAAGCCCCACGCTAAGCACCTTCTTGGCAGTTGTGCAACTGCCAAAGTGTCCCCCAGCCACTCCTGCGTGTTCTTCGGACAAGATCTTCCCTTTCTCATGCGGCAAAACACACCGTCACAATATCTCATTGACGCCCAATTTGTATAACTCACCTATAATGAGCTAGAAATATGTAGCCTTAACTACCAACTGCTTCTTCTGACTAGTGGTGAACTCTTCTGGTGCAGTACCTGTTGTCAGAAACTAAATGATTTCTTCAAAGTAGCCATCAGCGACTTCAACCTTAAAAATTTGTGCATCAGGAAACCCTTCTTCGATGTTCATTGGCTCCTCTCCTGTTTCAATCCACAATAGATGATCGGGTCTAGCATTCAATCGTCCTGGCTTCACAATCACTTCAAAATCAAATTCCTGAAAAAGGAGTAGCCAGTGACAGATCTTCCCCCCCAACATAGGCTTATTGATCAGGTATTTCAATGCAGAGTGCTCTGTGAACATCTTAAAATGTCCTCCCAATAAGTAGTGTTGAAAATTCTGCAGTGCATACACCATTGTCGGGCCTTCCCTTTCCGTAGTGGTATAGTTCCTTTCGACCGATGACAACTTCCAACTTGCGAAAGCAATGGGGTGATCTAGATCCCCATCTCTTGGTTGGGAAAGCACTACTCCCAGCGTGATCGATGAGGCATCAACGTGAAAATGGAATTCCTTACTCCAGTCCAGAAATACCAGTATAGGTGTCGAAGCCATCTTAGCCTTCAGCATCTCAAAACTATCTTGACATTCGGGGATCCACTGGAATATCGCATCTTTCTTCAATAACTTCTCCATAGGGGCGGTGATCGCTGCATAGCCCCTGATGAACTTACGATAATACCCAGTATGTCCTAATGTCGCTCGCAACTGCTTAACATTAGTTGGCGGTGTTAAGATCAGAATGAGCACAATCTTAGATTGATCAACTAACAACCCCTGCTTGCACACAATGTGACCTAGTATAATTTCGAATGGTGCACAAAAGATGCACTTCTTCAAGTTCAATGATATCTGATGTTGTCGACATCGCTCGAGCATCAATCGAAGGTTTTCCAGATGATTGCGGATCAAACCATAGACTGTCTAGTCATCCATGTATACCTGCAAAAACTTCTGAATGAAATCCTTGAATGCAACAACAACAACCCGCAAAAATATCACAGGTGCATTCTTCAACCCAAACGACATTACTGTGTACTGAAAGCAGTCCCATTCTGTCACAAAAGTCGTCTTGTGGCGGTCTTCCTTTACAATGCGGATCTGATGATAGCCTGAGAACCCGTCCGTGAAATAATACATCTCTTGGACACCCACTCCTTCAAGTACCTCATCAGTAAACGGGGTCGAAAATGGATCATATAAGTAGGTGTCATTCAACTTCCACAAATCGACGCAAATGCGCACTTCGCCAGTCTTCTTGTCCTGCACCACCATAGGACTGATCCATTCTGACTCTTCAACCAGTTCAATAATACCAGCATCCAACATGCAATCAAGTTCTACCTTGACCCTCTCCTTATGGCGCAGATCCAGCCGGTAGGGTCTCTGCTGGATTGGTTTCGCATCTGGTTTCAATGGGATCTTCATCACCCCTAAATTTCCCAAAATACCTTTCATCTCAAGAAACTTTGTAGGAAATAGGTCTTGAAATTCGTGCAACAAGTTAGTGACCTTTCCCATCATCTCATCATCCCAATAATATCCAACATTCGCAAACTTGGGAGTGGTCTCCATCCCAATATTGATCTTACGAAGCTTCAAGGGTTGGATAATCGGGTCACTTGGCACATTAGGTGCTACCACATCGCGATTCCCTTCAGATTTCGGAATGTTGACATTCTGTGGATCATCACCATCTTCGGTCCCACCAGTGATATTATAACATTCCATCATGGATTGCATCTGGCAGTGGGTGTACGGATCCGCATGATATGCCACTGGAACAACCTTCAAAACCACATCGCAGATGATTTGCAATGCGTTATGGACATCCGGGTTGGGATCGGCGAAACTGAATGTATGCGTAAAATAAACTGTCAACTCCAACCAAGTAGTGATTTCTCCCCATAATTCAGCTGTAGTGTACCATGATCACGGCATTTCATCCAAAGTATGGATAAATGCATGGACCCACTCATCTCTTGGTCGCGATTCCCATAATGTCTAACACTCCATCAAATGACCTCCAGGTTTATGCCGACCATCATATTTCCCTGTATGGTAAACCTCGGCATCGCCAAAGCGAACCGTCATCAATCTCCTTCATTGCGACCATCTGTCGATTGATTTCTTATGTGTCGCCCACCAGCGTGCTGGAGCAGCCTTCAGTGCTTCCTCCAATGTCAGCAATCGTTGTGGTTCGGAAAATCTTTCCTCGAACTCCGTCAGAAAGTTAGACAAGCCAGGAAGCCCCTCGTATACAAGTAATGTGACTGTTTCAGTTGCAACCCAACATAACGACTGTGTGACTAACCCGCACTTGCAGAACGACACCTCATGCAAGCGGTTATACCAATGTTCGAATGCATCATCAGAGTCAGAAGACGCAGAGTTGTCACTGCGCCATCCAAGCTCACCATTGGCAGTTGGATGAATATAATCCTCAGAAATATTGAATGCATGATCCCATACATTGGGATCTTCGTCCTTCACTGGCTCAATGTATCTGCGTCCTTCAACTGGATCCAATGGGGCTATGACTATGAGATCGTGGTTTTCAAAGGTCATCATCCACCACTTGAAGTTGATTACCGATACACTGTCATTAGCCCATCCGATCCCCAACAATGCGGGATAAGAGCTCCCTCCTTCAACTACTTCGATGACATAAAAGTCAGCATAAGTCTTCATTCCTTCAATGTCCACCACCAGGCATGGGACTCTCCCAATTGGTGTTACCTTGGCATGATTAGCTAGCCGGAGTTGTACAAGAGACCAGCTCAATGGGGGGATCCCCATTTTCTGCCAGGCCTGCTTGGTTAAGATGTTGACATTCGAACCAAGATCCATAATAACCAAATCAACATCATAGTCCCCAATTTGTATGTTCATGTGCATCTCCTTACCGGTATTTCGTCTCTGTAAGGAGTTCACCGCAGACTCCTGCCGTCCCCTAACTGGTCGTTGCAAAAATCCCTCGATCTCAGCTAGAGCAGCAGGATCCCTTGCCAACAATAAGCAACTCTCGAAATTTTTTTGCAAGGTTCCAGACTACGCCGATGGACCTGCCTCTGAAGTAGCATAAAAACAGGTGGCATGTCGCAAATAATAGCCTTATCGCAATCTTGATCCATCGCACGACGTGCATGAAAGAATGTATCACGCTCGGACTCAATGTCAAATGACACCTTCTTCTACCCTCCAACTGAATAAGTGGATGTGGGCTATCTTTTTCTGTTGTCGCACCTCCTTGAGTAATAACTGTGACAGCCGCATCTTGTGGCCTTGGCTCCGCAGAAATTGTTGCAACATTCGCACCTTGATTTTGGTTTAGCGGTGGATTTCCTGGTTGGTTCACATTTTGATTAGGATTTTGATTTGGGCGTTGGTTCTGGTTCTGCGCCGGTTGCTGCACTTGATTCTGTACTAACTGCTATGCCTGATTCTGATTCTGCAAATGTGGAACGTTTCTTGCCTGCCATCGCGCAATTAACTATGGGTAGTTCTCCACTATGTGATCTATAATGAAGCAAAACGTACACTACATCTACAATAGTGGGAAATCTCGCTGATAGTGTCCCCATACCGCATAGTGATAGCACTGAACAGGTCCATGACCTCCTCATCCTCCTCCACGGCCAAATCCTCTATCGTGTCTGCCCCAGAATCCTCCACAGAATCCGCCCTATTGTTGGTACTGTGGTTGATTGAACTACTGCTGCATAGGATTAGGTTGCATGCCTTGGCCTTCTTGCGCATACTGCGGTTGCTGAACGTACTGTGGCTGCTGTGGAACCATTTTCATCAGAGCATATTGCGGCATAAACTGTTGTGGTTGCTGCTATGATACAAACTACACCTGCGGTTGAGGTAGCGGCTAGACTACCTGTGGCTGCGGTTGCGGTTGTTGTATGGCACGCTGATCGTCCTTCACATAGAATCTATTGTACGTTCTCTCATGTAGAAACCCATATGCATGGAAATCCTTGTCTTTGTGGCCCATAGACTTACAGAGTGTACAATACAGATTCATCGGTTTGGTGACCATCTTCTGCATGTATTGGAATTCCTCATGGTCGTGCCCATATAGCTGACAGACACGACACCATGGCATTCCACTGCCACTCAACGAATTCGGTGCTCCTGAAACCAGATAATTGCGGAAGTCTGGGAAATTATCCTTAGTATGTCATTCTCGTCGACATCGCGTACACCATACTTCTTCACGCCACTCCTTGCCCTTCTTAAGATCTTGTAGCTATATGGTCAGGTTAGCCAGTTGTGTCTGAATCTGCGACATCCCAGCTACATTTTCACCAATTGGCGATGCTTCCTATCGCATTGCAATCTCCAAAGCTTCACTGGGCGTTGTAATGTTTCATTGCATCAGCGGTAGTCGAATGTGCGGAAGCAGTGCCGCGATGAACCATTCTTTATGTTGGAAAGGGCTCATATCAAAACTAACCCTTGCCACCAGCGTCTTGAATCGCTGGTCAAAGTCCCACACTGTTTCATTGGGATACTGCTTAATCTCTTTCAGTTCTGTAATATACTGTGCTTTCGACTTGGGTTTTTTTAATATTGCGATCAATCCGTTCCCGATATCATCCAGTGTCTTTTTCGGAGCTCCTGTAGGGACTAGAACAAACTTCATAAACCAATCTAATGCACAACCTCGCAGAGTTGTCGCTAGCTGTCCTTTGTTAGTGTTGGCTCGGTTTTGCAACCAAGCTTAGTGCTATGGGCACCTGCTAACTAGTAGCAGTAGTTTCAATAGAAATAAAAACAATAAACTAAATAAACAATACTTTTCATGGATCTAAGCAAGAATCTAAGCAAATAATTTAAATCTTTCAAAAATCAAGAACAAGAAACATAAGAAATAATTTTTGTATTGAAAAGTGGGGGGCAAGCAAGTGCTTGCGATATTACCTTCAATGGTGAAGGTTGATGTTGAGCAACTCCCAAGATGAGTAGCTCCAAACTCCAATAGGTCTCTTTCTCCAAGGTTGCTTCAATGGCTAAAAGTGCTCAGGGGAGATTTCAGCAGCATAAGGATGAGATAATGGAAGGATGTTAAATGAGGAGCCCCTACCACCTTTTTATAGGTTTTGGTGGTGAGGAATACCATTTGTGGTTTTGTGGAAACCAAATGGTATTGACCAACATGGTTTAGGTACTTTTCCCTCCTTTTTCTTTTTTTGAATAAAAATAATATTTTAATTCCCTTTTTAATATTTTTGGGAATTTGGACCCTTTTTGAGGGTTTTTTATGATTTTCTTGGAAAAATAATATTTTTTAATGGAAAAAGGGGTGTACTAAGGTCTTTTGGTGACCTTTTGTTGGTTTCGGAGGCTCTGATGGTGAAAAAGTGGACAAATGGGTCATGTGAATAGGAAAATGAGCTAGTGAGCACTTTTTGGGTGTTAACAGATTGCCCCCTGATGTGTGAGGGCAGGAGCTCATCGTATGGCCGATAGACATCATAGTTCATTTGTCTTTTTCTGGGGTTTTTAGGGGAGAGAAGAGACCGGTTGGAGACTGGAGCCACGGCCCTTGGAAGCTGCAAAAACAAAAAATATTACATTACCTCAATATGAATGAGGTATAATCTCTGATAAAGGACGAGGCGGGCATTCCCATGCTCGTATCAAGACATACACAAAACAATTAGTCCCAAGAAGGGGGATCTAATACATAAAGAAATATACTGGTACATCATAATGGTCCAGAGGGGACATGATTGTGGGATATACTCATGATCATGGCTGATCTCAATAACTGATACACTGGAATAACTGTGGAACTGCTGAAACTGAAGGTGTCCAACATCTGTAGGGACTCAAAGACTATGAGTCATCTCTGAGAATTAATGTAACTGTATACTCAGGGGTAAATCTGAATACTGTCACCATGCACAACCCGGATATCCATAAAAAAAAAAGTGTAGCTGGTGTGATCCATAGGAAGACTCTCAAATGTGGAGGAGTCAGGTGGTATCCGGGGTCTTCGACTAATAACTGAACGGACCAATACCCTGTGCGAGTCTCAACGATGCGATCAAGGTGTTGAAGTCGAGCATGTGAGAAACAACCATTCGGAGAGGCACTGAGGATTCCTCTCGAAATGATTCGTAGGCACTCATCATAAATGGTAATGAGTCCAAGACACAGGGACCTCTAGGTCTATCCTCTGGAATCAATGTGGTTGTCGTCGACAGAGGGAGACCAGCAACTAACAAGGCAATGATGTTTCCTTGCTGGGAGCGCGAGGTGTAAACTGAAGTGATGTAGTACTGCTGGTAGGACTGACATACTTGTGGGGATGGGAAATAACTGGGTCAAAAATGGGTAGACTCAAACTTCCTTTGTTCAGAGCAAGATGACGTGGTTGACCTGGCAGCGTAGGGAACTGACTTGTAGGTGTGGGGATCATCTTTTAGGGACTGAAGGGTATGTACTGACTCTGGGGGGGTGAAGCTGATGGTAGCTGTCGAGGGAGTTTCCGGGTGACATACTGCAGAATACTCTGAACAAAGGCGACCAGAATGGGGAAGCTGCTATGTGAGGAGATATGATCTGTCGTGGCGCCAAGAGGCACCCTTCTTCCTTCTTCGTAGTTTTAATGAGCTCCAAGAAGGGATAAAAGTGTGCTCTGAAATGGTACTGTCTTGTGGATTTTGTGAGCCCAGGACGGCGCATGCTCATGGTTGCTATCATGTTTAGAGAGTCTGAAAGCGGTAAGTGGACTCTATTGGTGTTCTTTTTCGTGGTTTAGTCTCCAAGGCCCAAAAAAGCATAAAATGATGCGGATGGAGAACTCTTCTAGCCGATGTGACTAGAGTATACCTTTTTCGTAATTAGTCTACGAGGTCCGGAAAAGGGGTAAACTTATACCAGGTAGACGCCCTTTCAGATACGTTTATCGAGCATGAAAGGAAGCAAGATTGCTCGGCGATCTTTTCATTGTTTTAGGAGTCAGAAAAGAGCTTAACAGAAACTCCCTAAGTGCCTTTTTCGTAAAAAGGGGTTGCTCGGCCCGAAAAAGGGATAAAATTATACCGAACAAAAAATGGATTGATGAGGGCGAGAAAAGGTCTCAAGCATCGTCATCAGTGCGGAAAACTGGATCCGGTGACATAAGGATTGTCGAAAACGGAGAACGGCCGATGTGGCAC
Source organism: Larix kaempferi (assembly GCA_027924585.1). Lineage (NCBI taxonomy): Eukaryota > Viridiplantae > Streptophyta > Pinopsida > Pinales > Pinaceae > Larix > Larix kaempferi. The sequence goes on from BSBM01000719.1 coordinate 1,666,414, forward strand.
GCAAACCGAGGTGACGAGGGGGGCGTGGAAAAGATGCCCGAAAAATATAAAGGTGAGAGCGAGAAATGATCTCTAGCATCATCACGAGCGCGGAAAACTGAATCCGGCGATATAAGGCAAGTCGAAAACGGAGAACGGCCGATGTGGAACGCAAACCGAGGTGACGAGGGGGCGTGGAAAAAATGCCCGAAAAATCTAAAGGTGAGAGCGAGGAATGATCTCAAGCATCATCACGAGCGCGGAAAACTGGATCCGGCTATATAAGGCACGTCTAAAACGGAGAACGGCCGATGTGGCACGCAAACCGAGGTGACGAGGGGGCGTGGAAAAGATGCCCGGAAAATCTAAAGGTGAGAGCGAGAAATGATCTCAAGCATCATCACGGGCACGGAAATATGAATCCGGCAGTGCAAATGGTGCGAAAAACGGAGGTCATAAGGACTCCGGAATGGTTAAAGGAAAGAACTAGGTTAAAAAATGGCTACAAATAAAGGTGATCCCACCAAGCGAAGGATGCAGTGGTGGGGAGAAATGATGACCCGTGGGGGAAAAATACTAGGTGTATCAAATCAACTGAAATATACAAGTGACACATGACCTCAAAAATGGTTGAGATCACGAATATGAAAAAGTGAGCAGGGTTAATGACCTGCCCCCATGCTATGTGCATGGGGTTTGTGATTGTGGATCACATATGTGTTGGTTTGAACGATGGGCTCATTGAGGTGTTGAGATAGAGATGATGGGGAAGGTTCAAAATGATTGATCATGCCCCCTATCCCGGGGTCGAGGTAATCTATTATGCCCCCTAACTCAGAGGTGTCAATGTGGTGCAGATGTTGTCTCATAGAGAGATCAATAGGGCATTGAGCAACTGCTGGCGGGGTGTTATACCATGAGGCTGTGGGTCGTGGTGGCATACTGAAGTGATGATATGATAATGGGGGATTCCCTTTGTGGGGTGGATGCCCCCAGTATCTCCGATGAGGATCACGGTGATGATGAGTAGGCAAGGTTTTGGGCATGCCCCCATGTTGTGGACATGTGGTTTCCTGGTTGATTTGAAAGGGTTCAACCTGTGTGTCAAAGGGATCAATGGAAGGGGCCGACCGGACAGAGGGGTATCCAGTGGAGATCATATAAATGGCGGGGTCAAGGCCAGGCATTTCGGTATCTGACCAAGTAAAGACATCAGTGAATTCTTGGAACAGTTGTTGGTATTCTCCGATCTCATGCTCACTGTGGGAGGTTCCTAATGTGATGGTATGAAGGGCACCAAGTGGGTCAGAGATGTCAATGTGGATGATGGGAGAAATATCGGCCATGGGATCCGTTAACCAGTCGATTTTAGTAGGAAGGAAATCCTTGGACTCAACCGCGGATTGGGTAGCGGTGGTGGATGAAGTCTCTTCCAGGAGGAAGTATGGACGATGGTGCATGTCTTCCCCGGGATAATCAAAGGTAGTAGGAGTCTCGAGAACCTCTTCATCATTGCGGGACCTTTGAGTGGTCAAATCGAGTGATGAGGTAGTGGTAGTCGAAGAGATCATGTAGATGGTGTTAATCTCTCCGGATGAGGATGATGCGGGAGGGTAGATCTCCTCGATAGTAGAGGGTGCCGTCTCTAGGTCCAAATTGTTCATCTCGTAGAGAGCTTCTCTGTAGTCTGGGATGTCAGGACAGTTATGCGAGTAGTGGCCATAAATACCGCATATCGCACATGGGTGGTTGGTACGCAGTGATTTATCACGAGGCATAGGGTTTGGATCTAGTTTGACCACCAGGATGTTGGGGTCATCGTCCAACATTTGCACGTGTTCCTGCAATGCAGGTAACTGTGGGCACTGATGGGTTGGATGGCCTAACTCATCACACAGCGAGCATTTTGGAGGAGCACGAAATATGGGGGGAGGTTTAACTGCCTTGGGTGGGGGAACCGCAGTGTATGGTTGTGGGCCTCTGCCCCCAGTGGGCCTGACGAATGGAGGGGGATTCGTCGATGACGAAGGAGTCGTGATACCGGGAGGTGGTTGGGTAGAAGTAACAATGGGTTGCACCGGTTGTAGGATGACATTTGGTGTCGGTGGAGGAACGGGAGGCGTAATATACCACACGGGTAATCCCAATGTTAACCCGGGGAGACTAAGGGTAGCCATAATCGGGGCGCTTACTACACCCGAAGGAGGAAATAGAAAGGGGATTGTGTAGATAGGTGTAACACCGATGTGACTAGGGACCAATGGTGGTTTGGGTAACAAGGAGGGTTGATTACCAGGTGTTTGTGAAAGAGTGCAGAGGTTAGCGACCTGGGTCTCCGGTGACGGTGGTGGAATGGCCTGGAATGTAGAGGTTATTGATGCCTCGGAGTAAAGTCTGGGTCCTACTGAGGAAATGAATGAGGTAGTTGCACCACAAACAGGTTGTTCAACCATGGTGAGACCATTTTTAGGTGTGGTAGGGGCCTTGGGATCGTAATAGGTGAGCTGGTCGACCTTGACCACGCGTCCCTCATGGGGGAACATCATGGTACGAAAAACGGATGAGGCAACCGCTTTCATGGCGTACATGTAGTTGCGACCAAGTAAAAGGTTATAGTCTAGTGGGGCATTGATGACCTCAATGTCAATGAGCACGGTTTTACCCGCCAGCTGGACAGGGACATTGGCTAAAAGACCTAGGGGTTGAGCCGAACGGCCGTCATAAGCTCGTAATGCAGTGGTGGACTGCTGGAGAGTAGGGGATCCCAACTTCTGCCAAACAAATGTGGACATGACGCATGTGGAGGCCCCTTCATCGATAATGCACCGATGGATGACAAGATTCCGAACAGAAACGGAAACTTGGAATGCTATGGTAGAAGGCAGTCGTGGTTCAGATTGGTCTAAATCAAAGGTCATCAAGTTCGAATCATTTGGGTCAATCGCCCCAATGGCGGAAAGTAAAGTCTTGCGCTGAGTAGGACAGGTTTTTAAGACTTCTAACGCAGACATGGCTGCGGGAGATTGAGCTAAGTCATCTACAATGTTGTAATTGGACGCAGCTCGTGCATTGGGGTTGTTGTTGATTCGGCGAAGGGGGAAGCGAGGTGCTTTAGAAGCGCCATCAAGTGGAACCTGAGGTATACGCAACGTCTGATCAGTGGGATTAGCAGTAGTATCCTTTTCGGCGGGGGGGGCTTCAGAAGTCGGTCCGTATTGATTCCGACGGGTTTGGATATTGACGTCAGCGGTGGACATCATCAATAAGTGGTGGGTGCCTGAATCAAACATGGGTTGGTCCGGAGCCGTATAAGTTATTTGCTGTGGTTGCACGTTGCCCTGTTGGGGGGCTAACGGCTGAGCGTTTACCACTCCCTGTGTTGGAAAAGGGTTTTGGAGTACCAAAGGTTGTTGTGGGGTTGGTGGGGGGTTGGGTGGTGGCTGAGGAGCCGCCTGCCCTTGACGATGGGCGTCATTTGTCCATAGTTGTCGAGCTCGCTCCAGATGTGGGCAAGCGTGGGTATAGTGGCCATAGACACCGCAAATGGAACAAGGATGGTTTGTTCGTAAATTAGCATTTTTGGGTAGCTTAGGTGGCCGATCAGGATTCTGATGAGCGGGCGCCGCGTTATTGTTTTGCGGAGGATGGGTAGGTTGTGGAGCTTGGTTACGGTTTTGATTGTTTCCACGGTTTCGTCCTCTTCCTCGGTTTGGTTGCCCACCCTGGTTGCGTTGGTTATTTTGGTATTGGGGCTGCTGTTGTTGTGCGTAGACATGCCCTTGAGCATTGGGGGGATTCTGAGGAGCCGCAGGTGCGGGAGCAGGTTGCGGTGGATAGTATGCAGGTGGAGCTGGAGGTGGTCCAGTTGCCTGTTGGGGTTGTTGGTACCCCTGAGCTGGTGGAGGTGTGAGGTTAGCCGGTGCAACCGGTTGTGGGTAATGCATGGGCTGTTGTGGAAACTGCATGGGGTTCTGTACCGTAGGTTGAGCATAGTATGTAGGAGGTACATATGCTGATGGCGTTTGGCCATAACAATGTTGTGGACAAGAGGGTCCATGAACATGATGGGTCTGGTTTGTTGGAGCATAAGAAGTTGTCGCTCCGGAACTGGATGTAGCCCTAGAAAGGTCTGGGGCGGGCATGGCGCTCACCATACTGAAAGGTTTGGCTTGCGGTGTAATTTGGCCAATAATGCCATCAGCGGCATGTGATGCCCCCGGTGTGTCACCGCGTGCGGAGTCACCTCGTGGTGCGTCAGGTATGATGGTGTATAGGTAACCTGATTGGGCATAGATAAGATCAAACTGTTGGGCCTTAAGGATGGCCTCCTCCTCAGACTGGGGTCTTTCAGATGCTACATCCTTCGCAATGAGAGGAAGGAGGGATTTAAGGAACCAGTCTAAAAAGATTCGGTCGTCTAATTTGATCTTGCATAGGCTTCGGCGCCGCCGCCAATCATGAATATGGTCAGTGATATGCGTGGCCGTGTTTTGTCTGCAAGACAGTAGGATCTCGACGCCCGCATCATAGCGGACTGGTAGCTGAAAGAACTGCAGGAAGGTCGAGGCAAGGGAGGTAAATGTGGAATGCGTCCCATGGGGTTGCTCGATATACCATTTGGCTGCAGAGCCAGTGAAGGTGCGCTGTAATAAACGGAGGCGGACAGAGTCGTCCACTATGGAGTTGGAGGAACACCATAAATGGAAGGACATGATGTGGTTCTGGGGGTCTTCTCCGGCCTTTCCCTCAAACTTAGGGATGTCAGAGGGAAGCTTAGTGGGCATATGGGGCCAAGCAGGATCATGCCTGATGGGGTCATTTGTGAGCCTAGCTAAATCTGGCAGGTTGAGACTTGCCATGTATGGTAGACTAGCGGATGTGGTGACCGGAACCGGGACCTGCCTAGCCATTGTGGTATGGTGTAGGGGTCCAGTAGCGCCTATAGGTATGCTAGGTATGGAGGGTATGTGCCCTCCAAAAGGTGTGGCCTGATATGGGTTAGCACTCCCAAGTGCAACTTGGGTTACACTTGGGTTAGGAATCGCACTAGGGATTCCTGGTATAGCACTACCGAGTGCAACATGGGTTACACTTGGGTTAGGAATCCCACTAGGGATTCCGGGGATAGCACTCCCAAGTGCAACAGGAGTTACACTTGGGTTAGGAATCGCACTAGGGATTCCTGGGATAGGGTTTGTGGAAACCGAAGGGGGTATGACCCCCATGTTGGGCATGCCCATGACAGGTGAAGGTCCTGTGCTAGGCATTCCGGAATGTGGAGTGTTACCCATATTGGGCATACCCAAGGGGGTGGCTGTTGCCGTTGATGGTACTGCCGCAGAAAGGTCTGCGGATGTCTGACCTATGGTTAATGTATATAGTGGATCAACTGGTGTTCCAGACATAATTGTAGTTGGTGGTAACTCTGTGGGGTTTTCGGATTCTACCTCCAAATCAAAGGTGAAGTGGGGTATGTCAGAATCGGATGACCGTCTAAATGATCGACGATGTGTCGAATCAAGGGATAATGCTCTGCGTCCGTGACGTGGAGAGCCAAGTGGACTAAACTCTGGGAGTTCGCCCCGTAGACGACGAGAACGTCTAGAATTCTCAATGGTGAGAATTTTTTTTTTTTTTTTATATAAAAAATTGTTTTAAGTATCAGGTGGTGATATATATGTAAAAGACTCAAAACCCTAATGCAACCAAGGGTGCAAAAAGGGGAGTGAAAAAAGAAGGCTCACAGGCCAAAAAATCAATCCTAAAAAATGCACTTATCCCAGCAGCTGTGCTACAATAAGTGGAGGAATGCAACAACCGGTCAGAATACCAACATGCAAGCGGCTCCTAGAAAAAATAGGTGTAACTAGACTCAATAGGTGGTAAAGATCATGCAAACACCTAATCTAAAAGTATTGTGACTCAAACAGACGATATCCCCTGCAAGGTGATGAAATCCAAGTCAGACAATATGAATGTAGAGACAACGGCTAGATATCCCCCTACCGGGAGGGACACCGGGTAATCAATCCTAAAAAGACAGGCTACTAGGATACTCCGTTCATGACGCGTCGAGAAAAGGTAAATCTGCCGTTTGGTCCTTTGATCGCAATATCCCAATACAGGGATATCCCGAGAACTGCGAATGGTAGCCCTTCGGTTACTGAATGGGTTTCGGTATCCCACTCAGGCTTCCGGAACCATCCTCGCGACTTCAACCCTCCTAAGGGAGAGGCCTTCCCACAAACCGGTTGTGACCGCGCCAAAAAGTACTAAGAGATTTTAGCTCCCTAATTGGACAACTTCTATGTCTCAGATGTATGAACTGAGGGGTGTTATTGGAACACCTATCCCCCCAATACTACCTAGCTACAAGAATTCTTTTCGTGTTCCCCAAGTGGGGTTAAGGGTGTGTTCAAATTAGGGTACTTTTTAAGTCTTTGTTCAATTAAGTGATCGTGTGAGTGCACGTGAGGTGTTGTAAACTGAACTTGAAAAAATTAAATGCTTTAAGGGAAATTTTCAAAAAATAAAGGACTTTTCGAAAATACAAAGCAAATATTTAAGACTTTTTTCACGAAAAGGAATTAATATGCTTTTTCACAAAATAACTCAAAAAATAAAGGATTTCTTGGATTTTATGAAAGCAAATAAAGAAATAAATGGATTTCTTTGTTTCAATAAAAATTGCTAAGGGCAATATTCTAAAGAAGTAAACAAGAAATTTTTTTGAATCGAGATAAAGAATGCAAAATGAGTCTTTCTTTCACTTTCTTGAAAATTTTTAACAAGATTTCTAGGTATGCACTTTTAAATAGTAAATTTTTTTTTTCAAATCTGTAAACTATGCAGAATTTAGTACTGTAAAAAATGTGCTATGGGCAGAAAGTACAGTAAAAAATATTTTTCAAAATCGGGATGGCCGAATGAAAAAATTCAGCCGCGCGGGTTTTGGACGAACAGCCGCGATGGGTCGCGCGGGTTTTGGCCGCACAGTCGCGATGGACCGCGCGGGTTTTGGCCGCACAGTCGCGATGGACCGCGCGGGTTTTGGCCGCACAGTCGCGATGAGCCGCGCAGGTTTTGGCCGCACAGCCGCGATGAGCAGCGCGGAAAAATGCAGAAAAGTCGCGATGGACTGCGCGACTGTCTGTAAAAAATCCGCGATGGACCGCGCGGAAAAACGCAGAAAAGTCGCGATGGGCCGCGCGACTGTCTGGAAAAAAGCCGCGAGGCGGAAGCCGTGCACGGAAACCGAGAAACGAACCCGAAAATTGAAAATTTCGGGCTGTTTAAGGGGCCAAATCTCAGAACAGCAATGGATCTGCTGTCTAAGATGGTAGATCTATGGATCTAAAGACTAAAAACTCATAAAAACTAAGATTAAATGGCAAAGCTAGAGATCTAAAGTTCAAACCAGCGGAGTCGCCAAAAACTGTTGGCTCGGTTTTGCAACCAAGCTTAGTGCTATGGGCACCTGCTAACTAGTAGCAGCAGTTTCAATAGAAATAAAAACAATAAACTAAATAAACAATACTTTTCATGGATCTAAGCAAGAATCTAAGCAAATAATTTAAATCTTTCAAAAATCAAGAACAAGAAACATAAGAAATAATTTTTGTATTGAAAAGTGGGGGGCAAGCAAGTGCTTGCGATATTACCTTCAATGGTGAAGGTTGATGTTGAGCAACTCCCAAGATGAGTAGCTCCAAACTCCAATAGGTCTCTTTCTCCAAGGTTGCTTCAATGGCTAAAAGTGCTCAGGGGAGATTTCAGCAGCATAAGGATGAGATAATGGAAGGATGTTAAATGAGGAGCCCCTACCACCTTTTTATAGGTTTTGGTGGTGAGGAATACCATTTGTGGTTTTGTGGAAACCAAATGGTATTGACCAACATGGTTTAGGTACTTTTCCCTCCTTTTTCTTTTTTTGAATAAAAATAATATTTTAATTCCCTTTTTAATATTTTTGGGAATTTGGACCCTTTTTGAGGGTTTTTTATGATTTTCTTGGAAAAATAATATTTTTTAATGGAAAAAGGGGTGTACTAAGGTCTTTTGGTGACCTTTTGTTGGTTTCGGAGGCTCTGATGGTGAAAAAGTGGACAAATGGGTCATGTGAATAGGAAAATGAGCTAGTGAGCACTTTTTGGGTGTTAACAGTTAGCATTATCATTAGTAATCTGCTTTACGGTCCATACCGCTTCACATAAAAACCAGTACTGTTCAGGGTTATCTGTCCCATTTCCATGGAATAGTGGAAACTTCCCATCCTCGCTCGCCATTCTGGGCTTCCTTCCCACAGTTGTTGAACTACTAGCAATCAATTTTTGTTGACATGGTGGTGTCGAGGTTGTGTTTCTCACTGGTTGGAAAATAGTGAGCGGAGGTGTGGGTACATTTCTGCTGGGGTTTGGTCCTGCCTCTATCCTGGGTGTATCCTGGTCTTCCTTGTCTGCACTGTGAGGTCACTTCGTCCCATGTGGTCTTCCTTCACGACCTTGCGGTTCGATCGTAGCAGGACCTTCTCCTATCCTTTACCTCTTCTCTCATCGAAACCTTGCTCCTCCCCTTGTAATACCACTCTCTTCCTCGACTTCACTCACAGTCTCTTCATGACCCGCACCCATCTACCCCTTATCATTCCATGTACCACCTCCTTGCTATCACGATACCCATGGCCTCCACCCACCAGGTCGTTTACTGATCTAGATGCATCTTCAATATACCCTTCTCACAAATAAGCATCTTAATGGATAGTTGGAGAGATAATAGAAACCTTCCCTGGGGTCCGTGGAAGAAATATCTTTCATCTTCACTATAAGACTTTTGGGTATCAACCGCAAATTCAATGATATAACCTTCCAATATGCTATCGAGCCAAACTTCGACAGCACGTGACGCCTTGTTGTCGACTTCCTGCAGCTCCTGGATCAGCTCTGGGGTCCAGGTCGTCGGCTCACCACCTTGGAAGTTCTTCTTCTGAAAATCCAACTTTTCCAACCACTCATACAAGATGACTGGAAATTCACAGAAAAAATATTCGTGCAGACCGTCGTGAATATATCTTTCTACCCACTGATCTACTATCAGTCGAGTGTTCTGACTTTCTTCTTCAACAAATTCCTGCAACTTCTGATCAAACCAGCTTTGTATCTCCGGTTGCTTCGGATGCCACAACATATCCTCCTTTCACTTCGAACATGGTCCCGGTAATAGAACCATTTGTTGACTCAAACCCAGTCGACAGGGGTTCCACTAACTGTCGACATCCAAACCATCGCGATCTCCCTGAGCACCGGCCTAGACGAATTTTACCCCGTCCAGCAACACTTGCGGAGCAGATGAGCTCTCACCCGGGATGTTCAAGGGAGAATTGACGGAACCATGTTTCCACTGAATGAAGGAGGATGGTTGCGGTTTAACTATTTAACTTATTGTGACATTATAGGATTAGATCTATGCATTTAACCCAAACATCAAATGTATTCATAGCATCATTCAACATTCATCATCGTAGCAGATATAACAGTAAATCATTAATTGCAGCAAGAAAGCATAGCATCATTCATATATTGCAACATGCATTACGAAAGAGACACGGGGATTCTACAAAATAGCTCTGTCATATCATATTAACCCTGCAAAACCTAGATACAACATCTCCGCAAAAATACTGATCTTGCAGATATCTCAGGATCTTAGATACACAATCATAGATGCATCTATCCAAGATGCTTCAACACATTCAATTCTATGACTATATATAGGCTTCTGCCTTTACATTGCTTGTCCACTTACTAACAACTGCCTAACCGGCTCTTTGAACAAATGACCCAAAATCTAACTTACATGGTCCAAATGACCCAAAAATCCGCATATTGCGGTACAATTGACCCCAAAATACAAAAACATAACATCGTTTACGCTCGGCTTTCCGCCTTCCACGGTATCACAGCACTTGCGGTGCTGCGGAAATGACCCATCCTAATCGCCTGCCAACAACCCATGATCTCAGACCTGATTCTTACAGAGAATTCACCATCAAATAAAAAATAAATATAACGCATATATCAGTCCCCAATAGATACACATAACCTCTTGTGCACCCTCCTGCATCAAGACACCATCAACACACTTGAACTATTGAAGAAAACATACCACAATCTAGTGCTGCTGCAAATTGAGATTCCAAACACACTAAGATGAATTCAAACTAGAAAATTAATAGGGACAAATACTCACTCAATCAAGCTCCATATATAAATAAGGGTGATTCCTCCTCTCATGGCTAGCTAGGGTGGAATCTTGCACCACTGAAACTAGTTACAATGGAAAGGGGCATGTCTCCCAAAATTTATAAGCTCAATAGATCTCCAATTCAAATTAAAAATGATCAAAAGGCCTTACCCTTGGTACCTAGATATATTTAATAGAATTATTAAGGCCTTTTCCCCCTTATTCTAAAAAATTCTCCCAATAATAATAATATTTTTTGATTTAGTTGAGGGAATAATCATTCATGATGTTTTTAGTTACCTTCTAATGTTATTTGGCCACATGAGGAACTATCTAACCTTAGGAATTCAAATGGGTATGGAGATACATTCATTTTGTGGGCCCATCCCACCTCAAGCGCCTTCCTTATCCATTTTTAGGGCCTTCCATTGTCATAGCTATCATAGATGTTGCCATAGTGTTATAGATTCTTGTCATAGATGCTTGTCACAGATTCCTTGGGAGTTACACTCCACTAATGCACCCCCTTGGTCTATTTTTAGCCTAGATCTGGTTCATGGTATTCCTTGGGGGCTTCACTTCCACTAGTGCGCCCTCCTCGATCTATTTTTATCCCGATATGTTACAATTTCAAAGATTCCTTAATGATTGGATTCCCTCCACCTTGAATGGGAGTTACCTCACAAGTGGAGCCCAATCACTCTCCTATGTGCCCTCCTAGAATGATTGGACTATTTCCATCTCATTAACAAATATTTGTCCATTATTATTGCGAAATTGTGGCCTACATCACCCCCCCTTTCTTGAGTTATATTGAATGTACATAGTGACTATAGGAAAATTAATACCCTGATTAATTTTATTTCCACTCAAACCCATGGGAATTGAATGGGTTAGTGGAATGACCATAATGGAATTGTGATGGGGACATTACAGACAACTTTCTTGGAGAGTGTTGTGTGGGATATCATTGCATTAGATTTGAGCAAAGAGAGATTGCACCTGTCAAAACATAGACAATTTTCTTTTTTGTTGAATAGTGAAATTGTTGGGAGCTTATGTAAATGATCAGATTGTACTCTTATTGAAGTCTCATATCGTTGGGCATTTGGGGCACAAGTTTCATGAAGATAAGTGGGAATTTGATGCACTGTATCCTTGCATATTGATGGGCGTTGAGGAACACGATTCAGGCATTTGAGACACCCCATCCGTGCAGATCTTTCTTCATTGGTATGCTTAATGATACTGATGGATGCACCTATCGTAGCAGGTATATTATTCTAGATTAAGTATTCATCTTCTTTTCCTATGGAATCTCGATTTAAATGGTGTCCTAAGTTATTATTGTGTATCACAAATTTGTTTGAATTGATAGATATTGACGATGACAACCTATTTGAATGATGAGCACTCTATATAAGTATTGAATTATATGAATTAGATACTAATATTCTGGCATTTGAAACCCCATTTTTGTATGCATATTCACCTGCAAAGACACGAGTCTTACCTAAAACATTGTTATTGACAATATTATCAAAGTTTCCCAAACTCCTTCCATGACAAGGGAGCTTAGGGGAAGCTAAGAGTTCCATCCAGTCATCAATACTAGGACCAACAATGGCTTGGAAACCTTAGGAAACAACCTCCCCAGTTGAAGCCTCATATTGCAGTTTGTAAAATGACATTAAGAGAATGACCATTCCTTACTCCTTCGAGACACCTATCACACAAACAGTGGATTTTGGACTGTTGCTACAAGAAAAGGATGCATATGCTCATATACTGATATCTTTTCCTAGATTCACTCATTATTGCTTATATATCTTGCTAACAAGACCTTAAGATGCACATAAATATTCCCAGAACCACTTCTGTCATTCCTAGGTATTCTACTACTATCCTCATTCATAGAACTAGCCCATAATGTTGCTAGGAGGTCAAATCATGCACACAAATTCCCTTATGTGCCGAGAATGAGCCCATATTTAGTTTTAACAAGGTTTACTTATTGCGTCTATAGGAAAAGTCTCCAAATTCTTTATATTCTCTAACACCCATAAAATAAAATTTAAGGTTGTTGTTAATAGGAAGTTATTCATATATGCTTAGAACATATGCAAATGGGCTTCTTACTACCAAAGGATCCGAAATTAAATATATACTTCATTATTTGTGCAACTACATGAGATTTTGAAAAAGAGAAAAATCCTCAAATATGTTTGTAGATACAAATCCATACCCAAAACCCTATAATAATCCATGTATACATCCTCAAAACCCTTCGCAATGCCTAGAAATTCCGACTTTAAGATAGACTTCGGAGGATACCCAGCCTAAAACTAGAAAATAATTTATGGCACTATCATCATGAAACATACGCCAACCACAACTCTAGTCTATACCCTCTTTAATTAAAATGTGAAAATAATTCACATGAGGACACCCACTCCTTTGTCAATTTCTTAATTTTTAGTAGGTTGACTAAAGGACTGTATTTGTCGAGTAATTATCTCCTATTTATTTCTACCCTTCTATCTCAAGCTACAAGTAAATAGTAATTGACTCACCCAATTTTGTTGAGCTATTTTGGTGCATGAATTGATCAAATTTGTTTTTTTGGAAAACAATTTTACATCAGTTGGACACTTGTTTTTTTCTCAACAAAAAGAGCACTGTGGTGGATATTGCAAATCTCTTTAGCATTAATAGCCATGCCATGGGATTTTTTCCCGGTATGTCCTGCATCCTAAACAGGGTTGATGTATAGCAACCCCTTAAATTTGATTTTCCATTGTATACATGCCATTGGGAATACACGAGAGTTGCATGAATTCATCATTGTATACACAATATCATTTTGACCATTTCCATCTGTTCAGGTACACAGGGTACTACCAAAGGACCAAACACCAAGAGCAACCACTTCACACAAACAGATCACAGATCAACACACCGATGTTTTGACGTGGTTTAAACCCTCTTGAGGGAAACACTCCACGGCCCCAGCCAAATAGCTTCTACGGGACAATTTATTATGCAAAGAAAGAAAGTTACAAATGAGCTTCTCATAATCGATCAACTAAACAATGACCCTCCATGCTCTTTAAATAGAGATCATGGACCAATCGGGTGTTAAGCCACGAATCAAGGTTTGGTTTGATCTAAGAGAAGTTGAGCCGTCAGATCACTCTATGTCGGAAACATATCGTGACCGTCGGATTAAGTATTTACAAATGCATACTAATGCATACTAAAGAAACACACTATCCCTAATGGATATATTACACAAGTTGATCTTAACTAACTCCTAAGTGTCTAAATATCCTAACATCCCCCCTTAAGAACAACTTGGGATAGGATTGAAGGATTTACAAAGGTGACACTATTAGGAGAAGGAAGGAGGCATTAGAGCCTATCCCCCCTTAATGACAAGTTCCTGAACTCCTAACATAGATCAAAGTTTAGAAAACTTCGCTTCTGTAAGAGACTTGGTGAACATGTCTGCAACTTGATCATCTGTAGGGAAAAAGAGCACTTCAAGAACACGATCATGAACAAGATTTCTGATGAAGTGCATATGTAGTTCAATGTGTTTGCTGCGTTGATGTAGAACTGGATCTTTGGCAAGCTTGATGGCACTTTGATTGTCGCACCAAAGTGGAGTAGGCTGTTGCTGCTCGAATCCAAACTCTGAAAGGATCTGTCGAAGCCATAAAGCTTCCTGACTGGCATTAACTGCTGCTCGATATTCTGCCTCTGCTGAAGAAAGAGAAAGAGCTTGTTGTTTCTTACAAGCCCAAGTAATAGGTCCAGATCCCAGACTGAAAACATAACCTACAGTAGACTTTCGATCATCAGGATCGCCGGCCCAATCTGAATCAGTGAAACCAACCAACAAAGGTTTCCCCCCTGTACTGTAATGAATCCCAAACTGAACTGTACCTCGAATATATCGAAGTATTCTTTTAGCTGCTTTCCAGTGACTTTCATGAGGTGTCTGCATATAACGGGCAACTCGACCAACGGCAAAGGAAAGGTCAGGACGGGAATGAGTCAAGTATAAAAGACTACCAACAAGCTGACGATACAAGGTGGCATCTACTTCAGGTGAAGTACAAGTGGCAAAAAGTTTGACTCCAGACTGGAAGGGAGAAGGGGCTGGTGTACAATCTTCCATGTGAAAGCGACGAAGAAGGTCACAAGCATACTTAGACTGAGAAAGAAAGATTCCTTCTTTGGTTTGCAGAACTTGGAGACCAAGAAAATAATGCAAATGTCCTAAGTCCGACATTTCAAAAGTTTGTTTAAGATTGGATTTCACATGGGTTATAAGCTTAGGGTCACTACCAGTAAGAATAAGGTCATCAACATATAGAACAAGTATGATGAGATGGTTTCCTAATTTCTTGGTATAGACATTGGGGTCAGAATGGCATTTAGAAAAACCAGCGTCAAGGAGAAAGTTATCCATTTTGGCATACCAAGCTCTAGGAGATTGCTTAAGGCCATATAAGGATTTCTTAAGGAAGCAGACAAGGCTAGAGTTATTCTGAACATAGCCAGGAGGTTGTTCCATGTAAATTTCCTCATGTAAATCACCATGTAAGAAGACAGACTTGACATCCATTTGATGGACTTCCCAGTTGTGTAAGGCTGCAAGGGAAAGAACAAGGCGAATGGAGTTCATTTTGGCGATGGGAGCAAAGGTTTCATTGTAGTCAATCCCTTCAACTTGGGAAAAACCTTTGGAAACTAACCTTGCCTTAAGTCTTTCAACACTTCCATCTGATGCATACTTAGTTCTGTAGACCCATTTACATCTGACAAGTTTTATTCCTTTTGGAAGAGGTACAAGATGCCAAGTATCGTTCGCCATTAAGGAACGATATTCTTCATCCATGGCTGCATCCCAATATGGATTCCCTGAAGCTTCTCCAAAAGTTTCTGGATCATGATTCTCGGAAACTTGAGCCAAAAGAGAAGAGGCTCGCTGAAACTGAGAACGTGTTCGACGTTGATCTCTAGGATCACCGGCAAGATCACCAGCTGCTTCACATGTTGAACGGACCCATCGAGGAAGAACTTGTGCTGGTGCAACTGGAGGAACATGAGTAGGCGGAGGTGGATTTTCATCCTCACTGTCATCATCAGAAACTGGAGTTGGAAACCTGTCAAGGAAGTTGGAAGAAGAAGAAGAAGGCACAAATGCCGAATCAGGCTTGCAGGCCAAAGATGGCACACTCGCCGAGTTAGGCTCGCAGGCCAGGATATTTTCATCAAATTTAACATCTCTTCTAATGATTATAGCATGAGAATGTGGTTGAAGAAGTCTATAACCTTTTACATCTTCAGAATATCCAACAAATATGCACTTTTCACTTTTAGGCTGCAATGCTTTCCGTTTTTTATCCGGAATGTGAGCCCATGTTTCACTACCAAACACACGAAAGTGAGTTACATCAGGTTTAATTTTACTCCATGCTTCTTCTGGTGTTATACCTTGTAATGCTTTTGTGGGGGTGTGATTAACTATGTAATTTGCACAATTTATGGCTTCAGCCCAAAATTGAAGCCTTAGTCCCTTATATTGGATCATACAATTAGCCATTTCTTTTAAAGTGCGGTTCTTCCGCTCAGCTACACCATTTTGTTGTGGTGTATATGGAACAGTGTGCTATTGTTGGATGCCTTGTTCAGTGCAGAAAGTAGTGAACTATTTTTTAACATATTCTCCTCCATTGTCAGATCTTAATTTAATAATTTGATGACCAGATTGTTTTTCAACAAGGGCCTTGTAGTCCAAGAACATGTTAAATACTTCTCTCTTAAGTTTTAGGAAATAAACCCAAGTGCGTCTGGTGTAATCATCAATGAACATTAATAAATACTTGAAACCAGAAAAGGAAGCAGATGGAAGAGGACCACACAAGTCACTATGCACAAGCTCGAAGGGAACCAAGGCGTGCCAAGAGGCACGTTTGTCAAAACTATCCCGATGATGTTTTCCGAGTACACAACCGGAACAAACACCATCTTTGCAAGATACCATCGGAAGACCTGTCACCATATTTTCTTTACATAGTTGTTGCAATGACATAAAATTTAAGTGACCAAATCGCTCATGCCAAAGTTTGCTCAAGTTATCACTATGAGCAACAAAAACTGAAGGGAAAGGTGATGACCCAAAGTTGTTAAACTTGTACAACCTGGTAATATCATCAACAATTCCGGTAGCTAGGACCTGTTGAGGATCTTTAAAATCCTTGATTACAACTTGGTGAGGTGTAAAGGTCACAGTTTTACCTTCACCAGAATGAGTGATCTGATAGACTGATAACAAATTGCAGGAAATTCTTGGAACACATAGTACATCACTAAAATGACCATTATCTACTAGAACTGTTCCATCTCCTACAACACTTAGAGATCTATCATCATCAACAAATATTTGTTTGGTGTTACATTCATGCATAGTAGAAAAGATGGCTTGATCCTTAGCCATATGATAAGATGCTCCAGAATCAATGAGCCATTCATTTGAAGTAGAAGAAGAAGATGCATTATAAGAATAACCAGAAGCACAAAGTGCATGTCCATGAGAGGTAGATTCTGAAGACGAATCTAGGCTGATGTGGTGCTTCTTCATTGCTGCTTCCAAGGCTGTCATCTTCTTGAAACACTTAGATTTATCATGATTATCTTTCCCGCAATAGTTGCAATGACGCTCAGTCTTCTTGCCTTTTTGCTTTGATCCTTTGTCATTTTTTAAAGAAGGAGCTGACTGAGAGGGTTTGGGACCCTTGTTTGACTTATTATTGCGAAAATTTTGTTTCTTGGAGGCTTGGACTTTTATTTCTGTTGGGACAATAAGGCTTTCCCAGATGTATCTGCATTGTTGATTATTCCAAGATGAATGAGTTTATCTTGTTCTCTAATCAGGGAATCACAAAAGGATTCAAGACTAGGCTCTTGATAGCTAGCTGCATTCAAGAATGCTTTCATGGAGTAAAATGTAGATACAAAAACAGAATATGCAGGTCCAAGTTTGGAAAGAATATGATAAATGCACTGTTTGTCTTCCCTCTTAATCTTACATTCTGCACATAAGAGTTTAAGAGTTTTGTACTTAGATAAATAATCTTGAATGCATGAAAAGTCACTTGGATTTAAAGAAATCAACTCATTTTCGAGTTGGTGACCTCGAATTTCATTGTGTTTACCAAACACAGTTTCCAACTTGTCCCAAGCAGCATTAGGTTCATCAATTCCAGATATGTGGAATCGCAAATCAGTAGAGATTGACATCCCAATCAATCCACGAGCTTCATCACATCTATTTGCCCATTTTATTTTCTTATCATCATCAGTGGGTTCTTTTTCTTTCCCTGTTGTAATTCTGAAAAGTCCCCTACTTCGTAGAATATCCTCCATACGAGATTTCCATGAGAAATAGTTGGAACTATTAAGTAGAATATCACAAGGGGCGGCCATATTTGTAAATTAATGGCTGTAAAAGCAGAAACCAATAGTCGGATGTGAAGAGCTCGAAAAAATAGGCGGTTTAAAAAAAAACGGCACTGAAAACTGACTCTGTATGATGAAGTTATGCTTGAACAAAGAAACTGTTGAAGATGTCCCCAATAGTGACGTGGCAGCTAGAGAATGTCCAGCTAAAAAAAAGAACCCCCCTCTTCCCAAAATGAACCTTTTGACAATCACTTTACAAAAAAGTTGCTTTAAGTGAACCACTTTTGTAAAATAAGTGATTTCACTTTTACAATGATATTACTTTTAAATAGTGCAACAATAAAAAAAACTTAAGTGACTCACTTGTATTTTTATTTTTTATTATTTAAGTGAGATGCACTTTTACAATAAAGTAACTTGAAAATAGAAATTGCATGCACTTTTTCTTTTAAAAGTAACTTCCTAAGACTTGAACTCAAGACCTATTAATGAATAAAGCAACTTTGAACCAAGTGAGTTAGATTAAAAGGTATGTAAAATATGAGAATGAGGAAGGGTTTTTTTTTTTTTTTTTACTCTTCTTGCTCGGTTTGCGTGCTTGCCCTTTTTCCTGCAAAATAGACCACAAATCGAAACAAAAAAAACTTTTCCACACTTATGGAGTTAGATCTTGTTAGCTTGTCCGGAAAGTATACGTTTTCTCTCTGTTTCTGATTTGCCGAGATCGCGCAAGGTGCACGGCAAAGAACATACGCAGCCGAGAAAAAACCCTTTCCCTTTCTGTTTCTGATTTGCCGAGATCGCTCAAGGTGCACGGAAAAGAGCATACGCAGACGGGAAAGTAAAAATCCGAACCAAAAAAAATCTAACAGTAAAAATAAGATGAAATATGAGATTTTTTCTTTTCAAAAAAATGAAATAAAAAAATGCGTCACTGTAACATTATACCTTCAGATCTGATGAAATATGCGTTTCTGGAGCAACCAGGAACCGTTTTCGATCAAACGAAAACTATTTCTCAATGGAAACGATGCTCCGGACGCAATGGAACACCTCCCATAGCCCAAAAATGCACAGAAATACCAGAACTAGAAACCCTTTCGAGTTTCGGCAACAACAGTTCAAGATCTAGATCATAACCAGAAGCGGCACTTCATAAAAGCTCTGATACCATGTTCGGGTACACAGGGTACTACCAAAGGACCGAACACCAAGAGCAACCACTTCACACAAACAGATCACAGATCAACACACCGATGTTTTGACGTGGTTTAAACCCTCTTGAGGGAAACACTCCACGGCCCCGGCCAAATAGCTTCTACGGGACAATTTATTATGCAAAGAAAGAAAGTTACAAATGAGCTTCTCATAATCGATCAACTAAACAATGACCCTCCATGCTCTTTAAATAGAGATCATGGACCAATCGGGTGTTAAGCCACGGATCAAGGTTAGGTTTGATCTAAGAGAAGTTGAGCCGTCGGATCACACTATGTCGGAAACATATCGTGACCGTCGGATTAAGTATTTACAAATGCATACTAATGCATACTAAAGAAACACACTATCCCTAATGGATATATTACACAAGTTGATCTTAACTAACTCCTAAGTGTCTAAATATCCTAACACCATCTTTAAAGATTTAGAAAAATCCATTGATTTTGGTCTAGATGATTTGATTAGCAGTGTAAGTTTGTCTACTCACACTACCCTCTGGAAGTAAGTGATACCAAGCATTATATTTGATTATTTTCTACCAACAAACCATATTTCCTGTAGCTGAAAGAAATTATGAAATAATTTGGCCAAGACATATAAACTCAGACCTATAGTGTTGCTTTGTCACATTTCTTCAATCCATCAAGTGATGTCATCTCTGCTACCTAGAAATTTTGGAGAATGTCTCTTTTATTGTTGACTATTTAGGTGTTAGAAAAACAAGATCGCAAAGCAATAACAATAAATAGAACTGCAAATATAATCACACATACACATTACAAGAGAGACATAGATATATCTTGGTTCACCCAAGATGGGCTACGTCCACACTGAAGTTTCCAGTCCTTATTATTATACCGTCCAACAAAGTGAAGGGATACAACCTGTAGCACAGCTGTTGCACTTCCTCTTCATTGTCTCACAGTCTCTCTTCTTGATCTCAGAGATATTTACAATGCATAATACCTAATACATCAACCCTAGCCGTGTTACAATGTCTTTCTTTTATAAGGGAAATACAATGGGAAAATACCACGGGTTACCCAAAACCATGGGCCCGGAAACTGTTGGCGAAAACAACCCCAAATTTTTTTCTCGGGGGCGTTGCCCCTAAACCCCCATTTCTTGGGGGGGGTTTCCCAAGAACCCCCTTCTCGGGGGCTCTGCCCTTGAACGCCCGTAACTCGGGGGCACTTTCCCCCGAACCCCCGACAGAGGTCCACTGACCCCCCGACCCTTTGAGGATCGGGTCGGGATCATAACCAAACCTGGGGTTCAAACATAGCTGAATCATCATCTATGAGACTGGAAGATCTAGCTCCACAACCAACATTAGGTTCCTAATCAGATTTGAAACATCGCTTCTATGGTAAAATGCCCTTTTTAACATAAGGGTGTTGATTTGTCTCTGCATAGAAATGGTTTGTCGTTCTGATTTTTTTTCCATTTTCCCTCTTTGTTGCTGGCTATTTAGAGGGTTAAATTCAGATATGAAATAATGATTTTATTGTCTTATTCCATTCACTTTCATCAAATAGAAATGAAGCACAAATATAGGGTAAAGGTTATTTTTCTTCTTGCTAGAAATGACCTCGGGAATGCTAAAATTGCCCCATCTTTGCTGGTAAATATAAAAATTGTACCCAAACAACTGTTAAATGATAGAACATCCTAAGAATACTTAACACATATATTTTTCTTTGATTGTTACTTTGGATGAGGGGTGGACCATTCCAAAAAGAAAATAAAAAAGTCTTATCACACTCCTAATCTCCAATTGCCAGCTAATTAATGAATATTCTCACACTTGTTTTGTCAATTTATATTCATTTCCCCAAAATCAAGTAAGGGACAACCTTCTAAATCATTTAAATTATTTATTAATTATGTAGGACGACCACTCATGGAGTATGCTGGTAGAAAAAAATTGGATTTAATCCTAAAATCATAGACACGACATCTATGGAAGTAGTTAAGGATTGGTTTCTTTATGGTACACAAAACTATTTGTTTAGTGCTCAATACTTGAGCTGATAATATAAATCTGGGTGTCATAGATGTATGTTTGAAGGAGATTTTAATGGATTTTCTTGAGGTTCACTAAATTTATTTTCATTTATATTCATTGTGATTCTTAAACACTTTGTGAATATAAAAAAATGCGGCTATTCAAATGGCTCAAGTGACCTTGGTAAAAGTTGGATGTGGAGAACTTAATTTCAGGAGAGATTGCAAATACCATTATGTTTGAGCAAAGGGTGAGTGTAATTGAATGCATTATTGATGGATTCATTTATATTTACTTATTTGCAATGCGATCCTAATTATAGATTCACAATTTGTGTATATAGGTAAGTCTTAAAGATGACTGAAACCAAAATTTGTGTCAAAATTTTAACACCAAAGCTACAATATTCAGTATCAAATAGTGACAATGTTTACATCATAGATTAAAATGCACAAAGTAAGGAATAATTCATAACATGCTCCATTGCTGTAAATAAATTTGGGTAATATAGTCATGATAGCGAAGACCCAAAATGCGTTGTATTTGCTAGATTAGCTTGGACACTTTTTTCAACAAATGAGAAAACTACAAATTCAAACTTGGAACAACAAGAAGAGTTTTACCTTGCTTCCTATGCTTATA
The DNA here is from genome assembly GCA_027924585.1 of Larix kaempferi. Taxonomy (NCBI): domain Eukaryota; kingdom Viridiplantae; phylum Streptophyta; class Pinopsida; order Pinales; family Pinaceae; genus Larix; species Larix kaempferi. The sequence goes on from BSBM01000719.1 coordinate 1,687,976, forward strand.
TTCATAGTTAGTTAATGCCAAAAAAATTGTGGTTGAATAATTCCATTTGTTGTATGTGTTGATTGAACTTAATTCCATTGTGCTTCTTAACATCAACTTGATACACATTTCAGTTCTGTGCAATTACTAATATTAATACATTTATACATGCACTAGAAAACAAAGAGTTCAACTCTTTTAAGAAAATAGTATTGATTAACCTAATTTTATTTTTGTTTGTAGAAACAAATAAAGAATGATAAGAGAGAGAACAAACACTACATGTCTACAATCTAATGGTGCCATAATTTTAGGTGGAGGGATTCTTGATGAGCCCCAAATTAGGTACTTTATAAGCCTTTTTATGCCACACAAGCACAATAATGGATATGGGAAATACCTTTGTTTGTGGGGTTTAATGATTTGTTTTGATTATTTGATAGAGTAGTTTAGAGGTTATTCTTTTATGTTTAAAAATCATTTTCTCTGAGCTAATTATATGGAAACAAGTGTGTATGAGCAGGCACAGGTAATCTAAGAGACAACCATCAATTCCAGCTTGAGGACTAAGAGATCATAAGTGGCTCAGCGCCTTTTTTCCTGATTTGTAGAAGAAAACTCTTGTTCAACAAGATCAACATTAAATCATAGAAGTTTAGGTTATGTTTCAAAATAGATATATATATGGGCCTCTTGGTTAGCAAGAGGTTCCTGTTGGCATTTTTGTAGAACTGATATTCAACATATGTTATTCGAGACAATTCTGTGTTAAGACTTTTCTGAACATGAGATTACGATTTTAATGGAAGAAGTGATGTTATTTCAAGCACTGCATTTATAAGTCTTTTTCCACTCCTGAAATATGAGTTGGAGAGGGCCTTTCCAACACGTAGGTCAGGAGCTTCATTTCCATTTCAGGTATTTTTCATATGTACTGTGAATTGATTTAAATCCTTATTGTATACGAAGTACTTTGGTAATGTTTGAATGACATAGTTTTATTCCAGTTCAAGGATAATTTCATTTCATCACTATTTATCTGTAGTTCGTCAACATTGATCTTGTAGTTCTACAATGCGCTTTCTGTAGTCCTGTACACACATTCTGTGCAGGTGTAATTACCTTTGTTTTCTAGTTCGCTACATTAACTTTAGACAATGATTTAGATCTGTGATGCAATGGATATTTCTTTTATTTTGAGTTCAGTTATATAGGAGTTAAATGTTTTAGTTCTTTGTATTTGAATAGAGTAATTGATTATCACCTTTAGCATTGGATTTGAATAGATCAAGTTTGATAAATTTTCAGCATTGAATTTCTAGTTAGACTTCTTGTTTTCAGTACTTTATTTCTAAATCAAGTTTCTCAAGATTTCAGTATTTTATTTCTTAGATAAGATTTACAGTCTTTCAGCATTCAATTCTTAGCATAAAGATCTATTAGTTTCAACATTCCTAGTTCACAGATTTACAATATTTTCATATTCCTTTATTCATTGTTTAAGAGCAGATCACTTCTATTTCCTCTTTGAGAAACCTTCAAGATACACCCCAACATCATAAAACAACGAATACTATCCTATAGAGCACATGCAGTACTTAGCACCTCTTAAGTTTGTACGCTCCCTAGTCGATAATTAAAGTATGCTTCTGGTTTAGTTACCCTAATTAGGTATCCATTCCTGGAGTCCACCACTTTTTGGCGCCATTGTCGGGGAAGTGCTTAATCCATAGGAGACATCTTTGAAAAAAAAACAACACAAAACAACCAGAAAACATAAATTTTTTACCATGAATACCTAGACAATAGAGAGATAGATTTGGATGCTTTTTTCCTACCCAACACATGAGCAACATCAATTCTAATAATTCCCAATTTGGATCCCCTAACTCTGAAGATGAACCTGACTCTATCTATGACCCAAACCTAGATAACTTCTTTGCTAGGTCTAGCTCAAACAACACTATGGTAGAGGAAGAGGATGAACCTAGAGAACTGTTCACTTTTCCCATCAGTGTACCTCTTGGAGATGCCAGGATGAAGAATATAAACCCTAATAACCTATCAAACTTCCATGGCCTAACCTCAGAGGATCCTGACACATTTGTGTTTGAGTTTGAGGTAGTATGTAGATCATTTGGCTACACCACTGATGCACAAAAACTGAGACTCTTTCCTTCTACATTGAAAGATCTATCACTCAGTTGGTTTATGAGCCTAGAAGGGAACAACATTTTTACATGGGATCAAATGAAACAAAATTTCTTAGAAAAATACAGGGACTACTGTAAGGCAAAATGTACAAGAGATGAAATATTTAGAATGCAGCAAGGAGAAAGAGAATCCTTAGAAGATTATGCACAACGATTTCAGCTTAGCTACAAGCGAGCTAGTCATTGCACCTTAGATCAAGAATCACTGAAACTTGTCCTTCTTAGTGGGATAAAGGAAGAAAATCTAGAAGTTTTGAATCTTCTGGGAGATGGAGATATATTCTAGAAAACTTACGACCAAATCCTGCAAATTTTAAAAAACTACTCTAGATCTAGGAAAGGTAAAAGTGGAACAAGGGATTCACACCCATTTACTGGGGGATCAGCATCTTCAGGACCAAACCTTACAAAGTCTGATTTAGGGAACCTTTTAGATGACATGAAGACCAATATCCTACAATCTCTGTGTTGGGACTCAGAAATGTCCTATTTTCATCCACTTTACCTTTCGCTATTCTTCACATTCCATCATCCCATTAACCTTTCATCATACCATTTCCATACATATACTTGAGTTTTATCTTATTATTTTCCACTTTATTCATTTTAGTATTATAAGTGAATTTATGATTAAATATTGGAAAATAACATGTTTTTCACTACTATCTCAAGTATGGATGAGCTTTGTAATGTGTAGGAATATGGAAGGATCAATTCAAAGAAAGACTCCTCGAATATCTCCTCCACCATTTCAAGGAGATAGTTATTCAAAGAATATTCCAAGGAGAAGATCATGGAGATTTGGTTGGCATAACCTATTTAGGATGTATGAGAAACATGTGGAGGATTTGTGAGAGACATGTGGAGGATTTGAATGGATCATATTTTGTAATAATAGAAAATTAGTTGAGAGTGGTTGAGAGAATAGTGGATATGTCATTATGAGATGGTTATCTTCTTCTCAAAGAAATTCATGTATAAAAGAGAGTGCTCTCTCTTCATTTGAGGTAGTAGAGGAGGAGATTGATAGTAGATTAGATGATAGATTAGGAGGGGATTAGTCTCACATTGTAGAAGTTAGTTTTGACTTTGTAATATGGAGAAGGGGATTCTTAGCTTTTGTTCATAATCTTAGTTTTGATGCTTTCATGATTTGTCTTGTAAATTGAGATTTCTTTATTGTTAATGTGAGCTCACATGTGTTGTCTCGTTGCTCTTCGTATGTTGTCTTTCTTTAATGCAATTTACTTTTAGCAGTGTGTTTCAACTTCCAGCATTAGATTAGCAGTTGTGTGTTTCAGCTTAAGGGGGAATTAGATTAGCAATTAGCCATTAGCGAGGGGGGTTATATTAGATTAATTTCACTTCAGTTCTGCATATACTTTGCATGTGCTTCGTAAGCCTATGAACCTCGGATTGACAAATTAAATGGTTGGGAGAATACTAAAACGGAATTAAACAACAATATTTCTGCCTAACATTTTGGCGTTGTTGCCGGGGAAGCACGACGGATTGAAGTTTAGTTTGATTTTCTGCAAGCATACACTAGAATTTTAATTCTTGCAAGTGTGGTAGTGTAGATTTCAATTCCTGCAAGTGTGGTAGTGTAAATTTCAATTTCAGCAAGTGTGTTTTTTTTGCAGCTATGAAGAGCAATGGTTTTCTCTGCAGAGTGTTTTTTTTTTTTCATTTAGATTTGGGTGCTGTAAGAATCCCTTTTTCAAAATGATTTAACAATAAGTTTAAGCTTGGAACAACTTACTTAGATCCTTGAAAAAGTAGGGATTTCCTCTTCTCACGAAGAGGAGATCTTGAAAGCAGCCGAGAGGTTAATTACTCCTCCAAAAATAGATGAAGAATTAACATATGAAGAATCCTGCACATTAGATGACGAACAATTATGCGAGCAGGAGGTTGAGGAGGACAACAAGGAGTTGCAGCATTATCTGAGGAGTGAAAACTACCCCTATGAAAGCCCTATCGAACAATGGTTTCAAGCAAGTACTAGGTTAAGACAATTTAGTTTTTCTTTTTTTCTAGTTAATTCACAGTCACAACAACTAATTTCACACATTTCTGTTTATCCTCACTTTCTATTCATAAAATTGACACATAATATATTCTTATTACTGTTATGTGAATGGCTACACTGGATATTTAACTACACGTAACTGCTTTCTGAATTTTAATTAGCATAGAGTAGGTAGGATTTTTTAGTTTTTGCTTTCACCGAGAATAAGTATGCTCTCTTCCGCGCTTCGTGCGATCTGAGGATCAGAAAGTAGGATGTATGTTTTTAACGTTTTTCAAGAATTAATAATTTAATGTTTTGCAAACATTCTTAATTGATTTCATTTTTAAATTTGCAATTCATTTATCTCCATTTGCTAAAAAAAAAAATCAATTTACAAAATAAAACTGGCGTGCAAAATTCACGTGGTTAATTCATTCTAAACTAAAACAAACAGTCGCTGAAATTATACCTAAGTTGTAACAGATGTAGTTGTAACTGAGATCACCTGCTGAAATTGTGCCACGCCTGCAATGAATTGAACTGGGAATTGCATTTGGCCATGCTAAAACCTGCAGCAACAAATAACCCTGTAAAAAAATAGCAAATCTAGAATGAAGCAGAGCATTTATCCTTCGGCCTTTCACACACTATCTCCACCTTTGACACTTGAAAAATCCTTTGATCTAGAAGAAAAACCTGCAATATAGCAACAACAAAATAAGAAAATGCTTTGGTGGTATTCTCCCCGATCTGTAATAGCAAGCAACAAAACAAATTAATTGATAAAGCCCGATCCTTTCTTAGGTTAGTTTCAAAACAACTTAAGTGGGAGCAAGGGGAGAATTAAAACAAAAATCTTGGCATATCTTGTCAGGTCGCCAGTTGGACTAAGTCCGATTCATTCTTGGATACCTTTTCTCACAATCTAGAATCTTGGTTATTGTTGAAATCAACCATGTCGTGGGAATTTGTGCTTGGCTCAATATATGTCTATCTAGAAGCTAGGCAATCGCCCACATTCCACTATTTGTTGGTCGTTGCATTAGATCCCCATCGAGGGAGATTATGGGGATCCACTTGTACGTTCAACTGCACAAAGAGATTTTTCTACCGGTGGTTGGAAAACTAAAATCCCATTTATCGTTTGATGGTGTATCAATTTGATTCACAGCTTTATTGTGATTAATTGCCTGCTAATTGAGAAAACCACACAACCCGTTAGTCAATTTGAGATCTGTTTCCCCATTGATCGTTGTCACTCACTTACAACCCAACCATTTATGTGGAAGCCTCAGATCACGCACAGCTCATGCAAATCATCACGCGAGGTCTTTGGGATTCCAATTCCATGAAATCACCTGCAAAAACGCATGCCAAATAAGAACACCTTGATTCGGGTCTTGATTTGCGGGCAAATGGAAACGAATCTCAAAACTCCGGGACATGGGTTTTGTGCGTAACGGCCTCAATTACCTGACCCATGAGGAAATCACCAAACAAAGCCGTGGTTTGTGATATACATCCGGTTCTCTAAACATGTAATTTCCATATCTACAATTACGACCATGTTTCACATTATCAAATTTGTTAGCAGTTACAGTTGTGTTTTAGCTGTTACAGATCACAAGTTGGGGGTTCGATGTCATGTCCCAAATTTGGTATTGGGTCACAATGGCCTAATCACATTGGACCTATTCATTAGAGTTTGTCAAATTGATGCTAAAGGTCAAATAATTGCCAAGGAGGAAAATTACTAGTTTCCTAGGTTTGGGGTGGAAGCTTTGGGATTTGGAATAATGGGGATAATAAATGATATTTGAACATTAGAATGGAATAAATATTTAATAAAGGAGCTAAATAAATATATACAAGTTAAAATAATAGTGGCATTTCATCATGAAGACACATGGAGGAAGTGGGACCCACATATGGCTAGATTTCCCCACTACATTTGGCATCATTCTCTCACCAATTCGAATTCAAGGTGAATGGTAACATACTTGGGGGAGTCCAAAAGGTATTATTCATGGCATGAATCATCCAAGGTCGAAATATAGAGGAAGAGTAACTCCCATGGAAGAGGAAGAGGCAATTTGGAGCTAGTGAGACACTTGGGCTAGATTCCCTAGCTCTATGACAACAATGATGAAGATGCTATGACACCTATGACACAAATCAGACCTGAAGGCTGACATATGACATATATGACATGTCAGGGCTAAAAATAGACTCCAAGAGGGCGCTCAAGGGTGTTAGGGCAGCTAAGATGCTTCCACATGTGATTTGGTGGAAGTGGGAGACTAGGAATTGTTGTACAAGTGGCGTTCTTTGGAATCTCTTCCCAACTTGAGTTGGCATGAGTCTCTTGGAAGGAATTCGACCCATGGAGGCCATTAGAACTTTATAAATTTCAATAACAAAGAATGAAACCAGCTTTTCATCATTTGTAGAATTTGCAATTGCATTTGTGAAGAGGGAGAGCTAGTGGATGACTAGTTTCTTGCCTTAGCCAATTTCGAGGGTGAAAGATTCCCATCCAAGTTGGTAATTGGAAAGGCCATTCAGACCTTTCATTTGGAGCTTTAATGGAGTCTTTATTTGCAGGTGTAAGCTACAGGGCAGCTCATGGTTTCTTCTATTGCATCTCACTCCTTCAACCATTTCCAGTTTTGATGGCATATTCTTGATCCTTGAGGGAGGGCGTTTTTGGTGAGCTATTGTACTCTTTGGGGAAGCTTTTAATGCTCCATTTATTTTGTAATATGAATTAAATACTCTGTTCTTCATCTCCAAAAAGTTTCAGGTCGAAATTCCAAGTAGAAATGTATAAATCTCATTTTTAATGGAAGAACAATGCCATTTCCCCACTACCTTGTTGTGAACCAATGTATTGATGATGATTTCGAATGAATGGATGATTCTCTGATATATTTGTGATCAATATACTGCCATGGATGTCTTCTACAAGTTTCATGTACTGTACTTGAGCATTTGAAGCATTTTTACTCAGTTTAGTTCTATTGGGAGGTGAAATAGTGCCATTTCCCCAAGGGTCGAATTGGGGATTTTTGCAGTTGAATGGGAGAGGGTGAGAACAGTTGTAATAATCCATTAATGGTGCATATGAGACTTTAATAAAATAATTAACATATTACATACCTCTGTTCATAAATTTGAGTGGGTTTGGAGGCATTTGGGAAGCCATTTTCAGTACTTACCCCAGGGGGATTTGAACCCCAAATCACTAGTAAAATTGCATAATTGGTCCAGAATATTAAGAGAGTTTGCAGAGGTCTTTTGGTGGACATATGTCATCCATAAACATCATATTCAAGTTCTAATATCATTCATACACCTTCCTTGAAGATTTGAAGGCATTTGGAGTCAATTTGAGACCTAGAGGCCAATACTAGTCAAAGGAAAATCACTAGTAAAGTTACCTACATTGATCAGAATTGAAAGAGGATTTGAAGAAGTATTTTAAAGGTCCAAAGGAATCCCTGAAACAAATATTTATGTTCTAATATAATTCATATACCTTCTCAGAATATTTGGGATCATTTGGGGCAAATTTGGGACCTAGAGATCCAAACTAGTCAAAGGTCGAACTAGGGAAAAAAAGTGGAAAATTGCAATTTTAATAAAATTCTTAATAAGGGACATTACAGTGGTATCAGAGCATGGTCTTGGCACCTGATGTGGTAGAACATTAATGAAGACCAGGAGTCAAAGAAATAAGCCACCACCCTTAGAAACTGAAACTGGATGTACTTTGGTGAAAGGGAAGAAGTAGGAGAAGAAGTGCATTCATTGGTCACCATGAGTAAGGATGAGAAAGGAACCTTAAAGGAGAATGAGGAGTTTAGGAAATTACTTGAACCATCCTTTGAAGACAAGTGGAGACAATACTTTCAAGAGTTCAGATTGTTGCTTAGTGAAATTGGAAGCAACTCGGAAAAAGTAATGAGCAATGGTTCTCTTTTCAAGGAAAAGGATGAAACAATTTATGCCACAAAAGAGGAACCTAATGTAATTGTGGAACATGAGGTACATGTTGATATGCAGGTTCTTGAAGATACTACACTAAAACAAGAAGAAGGACAAGCACTTGTCCTTGTTCAAAGGGATTATGAGTTGCCTCATGGAGAGAGTTGCAAAGCCTTGGAAGAGGTACATGATCTCACAATAGTTGGACCAGCCAATTATGGAGAAGATGAATTAAATATTTCAATGGGTAAGAGTTGTAAAGAATTAAAGTTGGTTCATAATTCCTCACCCCACACTTCTTTTCCAGCCACATCACTTTGGGATGAAAATTGGGTGAAATGTTTTTTCCTAGTGGTGCCACATGAGGGGTATGAAACTCCTACCGCTCCTTTTGATGATGACATGAATAGAGCACCTCATTATTTAGAATTGCAGCAGCATATTGCTTTACCTTATGATGATACATATCCTCATGGATGTATGGATGAGACTTCTTTGAGTCCTTTGAATTCTCCTTGTTTTTCCTGCTCATTATTTGGTTCAGATTTTAGTGGAGATTCTTCATTCACTTCTTGGATGAAAGAATGCATGGCTGAATATTTTGATGCATATCACATTCTCTTGGAGCAGCACTATTGGACATGGGATCCTCACCTATGTCATTGGACCAGATTTGATGGGTCACTTGAAGATTGTATGCACTTGGAAAATGGTGGTCTACATGCTTGGAGGTATAAGCACTTTCATGACTCTTTGATGAAGCATCTCCTTTATGTACATTTTCATTATGTTGTTATGTACTTTGATGATATATATTTTGTACTCATGATGTTTGGAAGAATGCATACAAGAAAATGGGATCCAGGAATCCTCTTATCTGATGGTATGGGTTGGAGAGCACTTTTAATTGTTGGGGTGCAATACAAGCAATGGGACCCTGGAATAATTTTTATCTCATTGGTTTCATATTTTTTGGGGAAACAAGCAGTATGGGAGATGGATTTCCCCACTTAATAAAGTGATTTTTGTCAGAGTAGCGCAGCAGCAAGCATGGTGGTTCCTCTCTAAAATCTTCATGGAAACTCAAATACTCAAGGTTGGGCAATTCAATGGCAACTTCAAAGAATTATACAGAAAGCAGGTTCTTCAACACCCATGTTTAAAATTGCTTGAGGACAAGAAATATTGGGAAGGGAGGATTTGTCATGTCCCAAATTTGGTATTGGGTCACAATGGCCTAATCACATTGGACCTATTCATTAGAGTTTGTCAAATTGATGCTAAAGGTCAAATAATTGCCAAGGAGGAAAATTACTAGTTTCCTAGGTTTGGGGTGGAAGCTTTGGGATTTGGAATAATGGGGATAATAAATGATATTTGAACATTAGAATGGAATAAATATTTAATAAAGGAGCTAAATAAATATATACAAGTTAAAATAATAGTGGCATTTCATCATGAAGACACATGGAGGAAGTGGGACCCACATATGGCTAGATTTCCCCACTACATTTGGCATCATTCTCTCACCAATTCGAATTCAAGGTGAATGGTAACATACTTGGGGGAGTCCAAAAGGTATTATTCATGGCATGAATCATCCAAGGTCGAAATATAGAGGAAGAGTAACTCCCATGGAAGAGGAAGAGGCAATTTGGAGCTAGTGAGACACTTGGGCTAGATTCCCTAGCTCTATGACAACAATGATGAAGATGCTATGACACCTATGACACAAATCAGACCTGAAGGCTGACATATGACATATATGACATGTCAGGGCTAAAAATAGACTCCAAGAGGGCGCTCAAGGGTGTTAGGGCAGCTAAGATGCTTCCACATGTGATTTGGTGGAAGTGGGAGACTAGGAATTGTTGTACAAGTGGCGTTCTTTGGAATCTCTTCCCAACTTGAGTTGGCATGAGTCTCTTGGAAGGAATTCGACCCATGGAGGCCATTAGAACTTTATAAATTTCAATAACAAAGAATGAAACCAGCTTTTCATCATTTGTAGAATTTGCAATTGCATTTGTGAAGAGGGAGAGCTAGTGGATGACTAGTTTCTTGCCTTAGCCAATTTCGAGGGTGAAAGATTCCCATCCAAGTTGGTAATTGGAAAGGCCATTCAGAACTTTCATTTGGAGCTTTAATGGAGTCTTTATTTGCAGGTGTAAGTTACAGGGCAGCTCATGGTTTCTTCTATTGCATCTCACTCCTTCAACCATTTCCAGTTTTGATGGCATATTCTTGATCCTTGAGGGAGGGCGTTTTTGGTGAGCTATTGTACTCTTTGGGGAAGCTTTTAATGCTCCATTTCTTTTGTAATATGAATTAAATACTCTGTTCTTCATCTCCAAAAAGTTTCAGGTCGAAATTCCAAGTAGAAATGTATAAATCTCATTTTTAATGGAAGAACAATGCCATTTCCCCACTACCTTGTTGTGAACCAATGTATTGATGATGATTTCGAATGAATGGATGATTCTCTGATATATTTGTGATCAATATACTTCCATGTATGTCTTATACAAGTTTCATGTACTGTACTTGAGCATTTGAAGCATTTTTACTCAGTTTAGTTCTATTGGGAGGTGAAATAGTGCCATTTCCCCAAGGGTCGAATTGGGGATTTTTGCAGTTGAATGGGAGAGGGTGAGAACAGTTGTAATAATCCATTAATGGTGCATATGAGACTTTAATAAAATAATTAACATATTACATACCTCTGTTCATAAATTTGAGTGGGTTTGGAGGCATTTGGGAATCCATTTTCAGTACTTACCCCAGGGGGATTTGAACCCCAAATCACTAGTAAAATTGCATAATTGGTCCAGAATATTAAGAGAGTTTGCAGAGGTCTTTTGGTGGACATATGTCATCCATAAACATCATATTCAAGTTCTAATATCATTCATACACCTTCCTTGAAGATTTGAAGGCATTTGGAGTCAATTTGAGACCTAGAGGCCAATACTAGTCAAAGGAAAATCACTAGTAAAGTTACCTACATTGATCAGAATTGAAAGAGGATTTGAAGAAGTATTTTAAAGGTCCAAAGGAATCCCTGAAACACATATTTATGTTCTAATATAATTCATATACCTTCTCAGAATATTTGGGATCATTTGGGGCAAATTTGGGACCTAGAGATCCAAACTAGTCAAAGGTCGAACTAGGGAAAAAAAGTGGAAAATTGCAATTTTAATAAAATTCTTAATAAGGGACATTACATTCAATTTCTCATTCTCCTCAGAGAAATTTATGTAATCATTTATTATGGAGTGGAGCAGTAGTTCGGAAATAGCAGGAGCAGATCGATACTTATGGGGCAGACTTCAAAATCTCCAAAGAGAAATTCACAAACACCACCACGGTCATTGCCAAGGGACTTGAATGGAGCAACAGGAATGGAAGATCTAGCTTTAACCTTATAGTTTCAATGTAAGGAAGAGGATTTAAGAGTGAAAGTATTGATAGGATGGTGCAGACCTTCCTTGCTTGCAAAGAAGTTCAGAAAGCAACAGCAAAGGCGATATGTGCAGTATCATATGGCTATGCTAATAGGCACGAGGATATATTGCAAACCTAGATATTGGCAGAAGTTGGCACTGAGTCTACAGAGGGAAAGAAAGGTTGAAAGAAGACAACATGCTTTATCTAGAAGTCCATTATTCCTGTGTCAACTTTTGGTAGCAGAATGAACAATTTGGAGGGCAGAAACAATAAATTTTTCATGACATATTTATGCTCTCCGCATCCATGATCCAAGTATTCTTGCACGCAGTATGTTGCTTTATTCAGGATCGATTGACAGGTATCAGCAAACTGTTACTTATTCACATGGTAAGATTTGATGAAGTTGAGACTAATAACATGTGACGACATGCAGATTTGTTAGTTCTCTGATTCTGAGTATTTTGATTGACATATTTTCTTTTGCATCATTTTTCTGTTTAAAACAAAAACAATAAAAATTATAAAACCATGAAAAGCTTAAAAAATTTAAAATTACAAAAATTGCAAATGGACATTTCAATAAATTCCTGGAAACAGTAATCAACACATGCTTTTATGATTAACGCTCATTTGTTTTTCTCAAGTCACTTTGAAAGCAATTAACGATGAGACCAGCACAGGAAACATGTACAATTGCATTTTATTTTCTTTCTAATTTGCTTACATTGATACTTATTCTTGCATTTCAAATTTTATGATGCTCTCACAAAGTTTTGATTGTAGAATTAGTACTCACATTTTACAGGTTTCAGAGATGATCGCATTTTGCCGCTAAAGTGATTTTTTTTCAGAATCACCAAACTTTTGAGAAACATGTTTGATAGACAGCTTGAAGGAGCTGTTACTCATCATAAACATCATGATGTTTGCTGTTACATAGAAACCATTCATAAACCCATTTGTGTCATGAATGTTTACCCACATTTCTCCTTCAGGCACATTAGTCATCCATGCTGGAGTCCACTATTTCATTGCCTTAACTGTCATGACTTCACACATGCCTATCTTTTTGAGTTGCATACATAATTTCCTTATTTTTTAGTCCCTTTCTGCCTTTTGAATAAGAACATCCAGTTCCCTTTCCATAATTACATTTCCTTGCCATAAACACTATTGCTACTGAGATCTTTCCTATAGTCCTACCAATCTTTTGTAAAAAATCGCGTTGACCGATGTGGGATTCCTTAAGGCCCACCTTTCAACAAGTCTTGCCCCATCGACCTCAGCACCTTATCTGGGATATAGACTAGAGTTTCTTTTCGAGTACCTGGAAGCTTGCATGCCTTAATGGCAAGTTCTCTCGATGACAATCATGGGAATACATCAATGTCCCTTGATCGTCATATCTTGCAAGTGGCTCGACATCAGCACATCTATTCGCACTTTGCAAGATGTACTCAGGTATCTTGGCACTCATTGACATCAATGGTGAGTTTGCCTTGCATTGGTTAACGACATTCAACAATGGTCGGTAATCCAATGACTTCTTTTCAGGCTCGACATCGACACATTTATTCACATGACTAGAATTGCACCATCAGGTTTTGTAGCAGGTGAAGACTATACACTTTTTCATGACTCCCTCAGCAGTTATAGCAGCATATGAGAGTACCACAGTTCCACTTTCTGCCTTCAACATTTCTCATGATCCAGTTACAGCTGCAGCAGCATATACAGTTACATTTTTATGATCCTGCAGCAGTGACATCAGTTACAGCCATAACAGTAGTCACATTCTCCATAATTCAGCAGTAGCAGTTCCGATTCCTTCGCTGTCCGTGATCCAATTATAGCCACAGCAGCATCTACAGTTACATTTTCATGATCCCGCAACAGTTACATCTTCCATGATCCAGCAGTAGTAGATACATTCCTATTGCATCGCTCATCTACTCTTTGGGTAAGTGGAGGTATGTTGTTTTCTGAACTTTAATCATGCAATTCCTTACATGCTAGCAATGAATAATTTGGAAAATTCCCTCACCATGCTCCATTTCCTTTTTCACTTTCATAACCCATGCCAAGTTGCACGAGGACATGCAACAAGTTCAGTTGGGGAGGATGAAGATAGAGGTTGCTGAACATTCTATAGGATCTCAAATGCAATCATATTTTCAGAGGACAGGAAATCTTTGTGTCAGTTTATTCACATTGCTCCTTATATAAAATGCAGAATTTGAATTGAGTATATCTCACAAACCATACATTGGATCCTCATGATTTTTGGATAGGTAATGGATAATATAATGATGAAAAAAATTGGCAAGTTTCAGCTCAATCCAATGCATAGATTTCGAAAAAACAACCATCATCACCTACAGCCAATTTGCATTTTTCTCGAAATCCGTGATGTGGGTTTTTCTGATTTTTGGTGTGGAGATGCATTGGACTAGTAAAACATTTCTTGCAAAATTTCAGCCAAACCCAGTTTGTATTTTGGGAGATATTAGTTTAGGAAGTTGGCTGTAACACCAGTTGTGACTATGCCAAACTTTCCATCATCACCTACATCCAATTTGCATTTTTTTTGAAATCCGTGATGTGGGTTTTTCTGATTTTTGGTATGGAGATGAATTGGACTTATGGAAACTTGCTTGCCAAATTTCAGCCAAACCCATGTCGTAGTTTGTGAGATATTAGCTCAAAACGTTTGCTGCAACACCAGCTGTTACTCCACCAGATTTGCCCACTTTCACAGCTGTTACTCCACCAAACCTTCCATTTCAAAGCTGAACTGTATCCACTATCATTCCATTCTTCCATTACAATCACTCCATTTTTTTTTCATCCCATTTATCATTCACCGACATTTCTTTTCCCACAAATCTTCGGTTGCACTTTGCTTCATACACATTGATACACATATTGGCATGATTCATAAATGTAAAGAAAAGGCTTTCTTATGCACAGTGATGCTTTCTTATGCACATTGATGACTTATCATTTACAGTGAGTGTATGGTTTAATTATTATTGCAACAATAAAACAGTTAATGGAATGAATGTTGTTAACACAAGAACCAACATTCTTTGCACTCATGGTGGTCACACAAGAACCAACCATAAGAAAATGATAGTTGTTACTCTTTGTATCCATGGCTGTTACACAAAAACCAACCATCAGAAAATGTCGGCTGTTACTCTTTGTATTCATGGTTGTTACACAAGAACCAACCATAAGGAAATGTCAGCTCCTACTCACACCCTGAAAACATTCATTGTTGGAAAGACATCATCAACCAAAGCCAAAATTCAAATGCCAAAAGTTCTTAAGAAGATCCATGCACGGTTGCATGAGGACATGCAACAAGTTCAGTTGGGGAGTATGTTGGGACTCAGAAATGTCCTATTTTCATCCACTTTACCTTTCTCTATTCTTCACATTTCATCATCCCATTAACCTTTCATCATACCATTTCCATACATATACTTGAGTTTTATCTTATTATTTTCCACTTTATTCATTTTAGTATTATAAGTGAATTTATGATTAAATATTGGAAAATAACATGTTTTTCACTAATATCTCAAGTATGGATGAGCTTTGTAATGTGTAGGAATATGGAAGGATCAATTCAAAGAAAGACTCCTCGAATATCTCCTCCACCATTTCAAGGAGGTAGTTATTCAAAGAATATTCCAAGGAGAAGATCATGGAGATTTGGTTGGCATATCTTATTTAGGATGTATGAGAAACATGTGGAGAATTTGTGAGAGACATGTGGAGGATCTGAATGGATCATATTTTGTAATAATAGAAAATTAGTTGAGAATGGTTGAGAGAATATTGGATTTGTCATTATGAGATGGTTATCTTCTTCTCAAAGAAATTCATGTATGAAAGAGAGTGCTCTCTCTTCATTTGAGGTAGTAGAGGAGGAGATTGATAGTAGATTAGATGATAGATTAGGAGGGGATTAGTCTCACATTGTAGAAGTTAGTTTTGACTTTGTAGTATGGAGAAGGGGATTCTCATCTTTTGTTCATAATCTTAGTTTTGATGCTTTCATGATTTGTCTTGTAAATTGAGATTTCTTTATTGTTAATGTGAGCTCACATGTGTTGTCTCGTTGCTCTTCGTATGTTGTCTTTCTTTTATGCAATTTACTTTTAGCAGTGTGTTTCAACTTCCAGCATTATATTAGTAGTTGTGTGTTTTAGCTTAAGGGGGAATTATATTAGCAATTAGCCATTAGCGAGGGGGGGTTAGATTAGATTAATTTCACTTCAGTCTTGCATATACTTTGCATGTGCTTCATAAGCTTACGAACCTCGGATTGACAAATTAAATGGTTGGGAAAATACTACAACGGAATTAAATGACAATTTTTCTGCCTAACAATCTGGCCATGCAACTTGATGCACTTCAAATCAAGAAGAAACAGGACGAAATAAACCAAGCATTGGCATTCTTTTGTCCACGCTGCAGAAAAACACATGGGAAGGGGCAGTGCACACTAAACACCATAGAAATATGTGGCCTCTACACTGACAACCACTCCACTGATAAATGTCCTTTGTTTCCCTCATGCAAAGATGCTATTCAAGGGCCCACAACTGAAGGTGCAATAGAACAACTATGTTTTGTAAATCAAAGGAGAAATAATTTTGCTAGGCCTTACCAACCCAACAATCAAGCCTATTTTAATCAGGGAAGTAACCAACAAAATTGGAACTCAGTACTAGCCCCATGGCCATCTCAGCTAAGTCTAAACTAGTGGCAGCAAAGCCAACCATATCAACAACCTTGTTACCCACAATCTTACTTTCCATACCCCCCACCTTTTGCTTAGCCAACCACGAATTATGGAAATCAATATCCTTATTCATCAAATTGGAGGGCTCCGATGCAGCAACCACTCATCATGCTGCCCCCACAAAAAAAAACACCTCCTAGAACTCCACCAATCCCTTCCCAGCCAATTCCAAACCCTAACAACAACAGGTCAGGACAACAACAAGCCTACAATACTTAAATGATGCAGTTTCCAACTTATGTAGTAGATACCCTGGAAATAAATGAGATTAATCTTAGGTCTAGGAAAACATTGCAAAACACACACACACAGGACAATCAAGGAGATGAAGATCACAAACAAACAATACAACTTGAAATTCAGCATCCAGATGAGCCAGGCCTTTAGGAGGAAGAAATTTGACCACTCACACAAAATAGAAACCCTCCATTCCCTAAAAAACTTGTACGAAATAGAAAAGAAGAAGAGGAAAATGCAATTCTGAACGAATTGAAACACTTGAATATCCAAATTCCAATTTTACAGGCCATCAGAGATGTGTCTATCTGTAACAAGTTTATCAAGGAGAATTGTTTGAAAAGACCTGGCAGAAGAAGACGTGACCCACCCACGATAAACGTAGTAGGTCAGTTAGCAGATTTAATGCTAGGTGTCATTGGAAACCCCAAATACCTTGATCCAGGCAACCCAGTAGTAAACGCGACCATCAACAACAGACATATCTCCAGCAGCCTAATTGATTTATGGGTTGCAATAACTGTGATGACTAAGGATACCATGATAGCCCTGGGACTACAATCGATGGTCAGACCAACAACTATCGTCCTACAGCTAGCTGACACATCGACAGTAAAACCTGAAGGGATGCTCGAAGACATAATTATCAACATAGAATCCTGGGAATACCCAGCTGAATTTATAGTCATCGAAGTAAAGAGTAAACTTAGTGGATATCCAATAATACTAGGGAGACCCTGGCTGGAAACTGTAGATGTTTACATAGGGTGCAGATTGGGCAACATGACAATCACCAGTGGCCAAGCTAGGAAGAAAATCATGATTTACCCTCCAACAAGGAAGTCTTCAGACCTAGAATATCAGAACTAGACAGATGATTATGCTGACACATCCAACCAAAACATATGACCTGTCCTTACAATTGAAGCTTCCCTATCACTAAAAGGCATTGATGAAGATAGTCATTTAGATAGGTTTATTCAAAGTGCTTCTTCTAATCAAAATATGTTTGAAAATTTTCTTGGCATAGGTCAGCAGCAAGGAGAGGAAACATTAAACCACGATCCTGACAGAATGTGGGCAAAGATACTCACACTTGAACATCATCCAATTCAGATAAAAACAGTTGAGATAATGCCTGGCAGGACAGTTAATATTAAATCCAATTTGGAGCCAGGACAAGAAAAGCAATTACTGAAGGTACTGTCAGACAACAACAAAGCCTTTGCATGGACATACACTGACATGAAGGTTATCCACCCAGACATCTGTAAGCACTATATCTATATAAAGGAAGGTTTTGTTCCTATCAAGAAACCACAAAGAAGAATGAACCCAATATTAAAAGACATAGTTAAACTGGAATTACAAAAGCTGTTAGATGCAGGGTTCATATACCCAATCTTAGATAGTGAGTGGGTATCACCATTGGTCATATTTCCTAAAAAAGGAGGGAAGTGGAGGATTTGTGTGGACTACAGAGAGCTCAATAAAGCAACCAAGAAAGATCATTTCCCTCTCCCATTTATCGACCAAGTACTGGACACATTAGTTGGGAACAATTTTTTCTCATTCTTGGATGGTTTTAGTGGGTACAACCAAATCCTCATTCACCCAGCTGATCAGGACAAAACAACATTCACATGCCCATGGGGCACTTATGCATACAGAGTGCTCCCCTTTTGGCTTTGTAATGCCCCATCAACGTTTCAAAGGGCAATCATAAGCATCTTTTTTTATTTTATTAATGACTAAATGGAGGTCTACATGGATGAATTCACACCCTATGGCCAGAATTTCGAGCAAGCACTAAAACATCTAGAATTGGTTTTGAAAAAAGGTATTGAAATGAGCTTATGCCTCAACAACGATAAATGCAGAATGCTCATGGAAGAAGGCATCGTGTTGGGACACCATATTTCACAGAGAGGAATTGAAGTTGATCAGGCAAAAGTCACAGTCATCAGGACACTGCCACCACCTGTGAAACAGAGAGATGTGAGAAGTTTTCTTGGACAAACAGGATACTACATAAGATTCATTGAGAGTTATAGCAAAATTGTTGCACTAATGTTTTCCCTTCTCACAAAAGACACAGAATTCATTTGGACAAAACATTGTATGTTATCATTTGACAAACTCAAGCAAAAAACAATTACAACTCTAGTACTCCAAGGACCGAATTGGGCACTTCCATTCCACATCCATTTTGATGCATCAGATAAGGCCATTGGATTGGTCCTTGGACAAGAAAGAGAGAAGAAGCCATATGCCATATACTATATGAGCAAAAACTTGGCAGGAGAAGAATTAAATTATATAGTCACAGAGAAGTATTTTTTGGTTGTCATACCTGCCATTAACAAATTCAGGCACTACATAACCGACTACCAAGTTTTTTTCCACACAGACCATTCAGCAATCAGGTATCTCATGAACAAACCTAATACAAGTGCTCAAATAATTAGATGGCTACTCCTCCTGCAAGAGTTTGACATCACAATTCTGGATAATCCAGACAAACACAATGTAGTGGTTGATTTCTTGTCTAGGCTCACCCATCGAAAAGACAATGAAGTGGTAAATGACAATTTTCCTGATGAGCATCTTTTTGCAATATCCATAGGAAGCCCATGGTTTGCTGACATAGCAAACTACTTAGTGTCTGGAAAATTCCCACAACATTACAACCACCAAGAAAAGAACAAAGTCATAAGGCAAAGTGCCACCTACACATGGATAGAGGGAATTCTTTTCAAAAAAGGAACAGACAAAGTATTAAGAAGATGCATTAGAGAAGATGAAGTCCATGACATATTGCATGCCACCCATAATGAGCCATGTGGAGGACATTATGTTGCAAAGAGAACAGCCTATAAAATATTGTAGACAGGATATTATTACATAAAAAACCTAATCTATTATCAATATACAGTTGAGCCAAGCATGCCATTTCAGTCACCATTATACAGTTGGATGCATTATTTTATTTCATTTGCATGATTTTACCAAAGCACACAGGCCATGGGTTTGGCGTGGCTCCACACATTATTTTTCGTGAACACCATGTAACCAATGGATACTCTTACTTTTATAAATCTAGAATGGTATTCCCGAGATCAAAGCTCTCTTCAGTGATGGATTTGTCCTATGATGAGTTTAAAGATGTAGTTTTCATCAAATGTATGTAAATCTTTGCACAATTTTTATGGCTCAACAATAGTCATCTATAATCCAGGATGGAAAAAATTTAAATGATTTTTAGGATTCTTCAAAACTGTAATTGTGTGAAACCCCATTGGAATGGAATGGGTAGGATTGGAAAGAAATAGATTCTGCTTAATCCATTCTTTAAAAAAATCATCTCCAACCACGAATACCACTTTCCTTATACCATCCAAACCACCTTTAGAGCCAAATTGAGTGCACATAGTCTTTCAAGGCAATTTTTGCTTCTCTTGTACTCTATTGATAACTAAACCCATCCAAAGTCTAAACATCTATAATAATGAGCACAAACTAACATGGTGTATTTGAAAATGGATAAGTGATGGAAAGCCTCGCGGAGTGCAAAAGAGTTTCTCTCTTCAACGACCTACAGAGTCTAAAGCACATCGTTGGCGCTGGAGGACTGGGCGCAATGATTTACAAAGGGTAATCCAAGGCCATTAAAGAATTCAAATAGGAATTTAAGGATCAGAATTTCCTCCTGATTTTTCTATTCTCTACACAATTTATGTAAAGATTGCTTAGTAATAGCACATTTAAATCGTCAAACAAAAAACATGGAAAATAAATGAAATTTCAACACAACCTGAAAACCATGAAATCAATGGAAGTACTTATTTTTTGTCTTTAAATGTATTGAAGTTTACTTGTTTTTTGTATCTTATAATCCGTTGGAAGGTCTAACAGTTACAATTGGAGCCTTATTTAATTGAGCATGATGTGAATTACTACCAATCGAGGAAGGATTGAATTACTTCAGAATAAAGCTAAAACTAGATGTTTTCCACTTCATAATAAAGTTACATACCCATTTCCCTATATCGTGCAACTTAGTATATGCCCCTTATAAATGAAATGCCATAGCAAGCAAGCTATAAATTTCCTTATTGTAGTACTATTGCCACCTAATTGCTAATAACCCAGCTTTGCTCATATTTTTTGACACATTGTTGAGAATCTTCTATTCTTCTGATGTTAAAAACTACAATATATTGTTTCGCTAGATCTAATGTTGACATGACAATGGAAAAAAAGAATATCCATGTCATTAAAAGGGATGAAAGATGGATATAGAATCTACATAGAATCTAGGCAACGAGAATGAGATAGTGCATCTTTTATACATTGTTGAAGAATAGGAATCACCTATTGGTCTTGAGGCTCACATTCATAGAAAGAAAAGGGTTATTGATTAGAACAACACTCTTCTAGATTACATATTTATATTCATAAGGCAATAACTAGAGAAAACAAAATACTAGAGAAAACAAAAGACTGTGCAGAATATATTTACTTGAAGGTATTGTCGGATTTAAAAGACTTCCATATTCCCTTTTCAACTACATAAAATCTCTAGGATATGCCTTGTCATCCTGCTAGAAAAGAACAGTAATAAATCTTAATTATTTAAATAATAAATTTCAGTTTCCTTATGGGAAAATGTTGTAGATAAAGTCCCATGATTGCACAAAATTAATTTTCCTTTAAATATCCATCTTCAATGAATTTCTGTATCCATTCAACAATAAGGGTGAGAGAACCAAACCTCTATAACACATGTAAGCTTCAGATATATACAAGAATCCGCAATCTCAACACAATAATAGAGCTACCTTTTTATTCAAATATTTATTCAATACTAACAATTTACTTTTGTATGCCAAACCTACTACATTTCACTTTTTCAATTATAAACTAACCAATTACCTTCGTACGTCAACCTACTATATTAACTCTTTCATTTTTTTAATTGCTTAATAACAACATACATTTTTAGAAACAGGATTTCATGCATTATTGAACCATACCACACTCACCCATCTCTCCAACGCAACCATCTAAGAATCGCTACAACATTGACCATACCACTCTTTTTTTAATGAATAAATAGTAACTATATATCCTGACTCAACTAATAGTCAATACCAACACTTATTTTTCCATACATTAATCTATTAATCGAGTCATCTAACTTTGACTCGGTGATTGACCACAATTTCCTTTATACAACACAAGAATATATATGGAGAAGAAAAAAAGGAACACAAAACAATAAATGCCTCCAGGTATTTACCCTTGATAGTTGTATACAATTGGTATATTCCACTTTCTCTCGTTACCTTTTGCTTGCGGATATTACTACTTCTTTTAACTAATTGTTTGTTTCCTATCACACCAAATACCAACATCACCATTCCCTATTATCTTCTCTTGTCTCTGGGAGAAATGAGCAAAAAAGTAGTTAATGGTACAGGTTCTGGAACTTTCATGGGAGGAGTTTGTGGTAATCTCAGCCGATGATGTACAGAGGATGAGGGGTACACCTAATATAAGCATACCCCTAGCTTCTGGGTCAAAAGAAAAAGCTGCTTTTGCATTAGGATCTAAGAGAAAGATTGACCTGGATAGCAACAATGAAGTTATGGCCGATACCCTGATAAGAATCAAGCATTCAAAGGATGCTTCCCACCAAAAAGAATCAGGATTTTCCACCAGCAAGCAAGGGTCAAAATGGCGAAGTAAGAGGATCACACAGCAGCCCAAAATCAAACATACCAAGAGGGTAGAAAAGGCGCCCAACCCCATAATTCAAAACCTATCTGATGATGATGACGATTGGGTAGACCATGACAACCCAACCACACCTGAAGAAAAGGATGCTGAGCAATGGAACCCCGCCGATCAAAATGAAGACCCTGCTGATCAGAATGTAAATCCTGGAGTCACTGAGTAGTTAGCTGAGGCACTGGAAGAGTTAGAAAAAGTCAGGGAGGAGTTGGCAGCATTAAAAATTGAGGCAAGAACCCAGAGAAACTAGCCAACTTCACCAGCACCCCCATTGTTTGTATAGGATAAGACCTAGATATTGAAGATGTAGCACCCAGGGGAATTGAAGCTGGGAGAACAACAAAATGCAGCACTGAGGGAGAAATTGGGCCAAGCTCAGAAAGAATTGGCTCAGAAAGCCAGAAAATCCAGCAATTAGAGGACACATTGACTGGCACTACAAAAATCTATGATGGAATATTGCAACTCAGACCACTGTCCAGAATCTATACGGTCTACTTAATGGAAAAGTGGGGAAGGTTCCAGCTGCAGAGTTTGAAACAAGGCCTACCTCCGGAATTGAATACTCCAAGGGAATTTGTGGACACTTCTTTTGACCGCACAGAGTTGGAAAAGGATCAATTGTGCGAGTTTTTCTTGCACAACTTTGTGGTTCTGAGCTCACCTAACTAGTCACCTAATCCCTACGTAGGTGACTTCCAGCTAAGAGCATTATGCTCCTGGATGAACCACGAGGTAGAAAGGGAACAGGATGATCATATATATCTTAGAGAGAAGTGGCATAATCCATTATGGATCAGGGCTGAGGCATATCAGCCTAAAAAGGTAATTCAGGACCACCAAACTATCACCACTGATGAAGAGTTAATTGCTATCTTGCTTGAAAAACAGTAGGAGGCAGTCACACATTTTGATCTCACCCTTCAAAACACATACAAAGAGGTACAGGAGGCCATTAGTGATAGGTGGGAAAGGATTGGAGATGATTTGAAGAAGAAGGAACCTCACTCCCCCCTCATGTTAGAAACAACACTCACTAAGGCCAAGTTATATAGGGAATCTTTGATCAAACACCATTAACTATCCATTCCACCATTTTTTCTCCCATTAACTATCAAAGCACAGATTGATGAGGAGGAAGAGAAAAGAACATGGGCCAGAGATGACCGAACCCATGGCTATCATAGGCAGGCAGGGGCTCCCAGGATCGTTGCTTGGGACATCAGAGAAGCCATCCATGAACAAAATGTGTCACCCAAGGATGGGTGAATCCTTCAATTTGGGGGAGATGATGAGCCCCAAATTAGGTACTTTATAAGCCTTTTTATGCCACACAAGCACAGTAATGGATATGGAAAATACCTTTGTTTGTGGGGTTTAATGATTTGTTTTGATTATTTGATAGAGTAGTTTAGAGGTTATTCTTTTATGCTTAAAAAGCATTTTCTATGAGCTAATTATATGGAAACAAGTGTGTATGAGCAGGCGTGGGTAATCTAAGAGACAACCATCAATTCCAGCTCGAGGATTGAGAGATCATAAGTGGCTCAGCGCCCTTTTTGATGATTTGTAGAAGAAAAATCCTATTCAACAGGATCGACATTAAAGCATAGAAGTTTAGGTTATGTTTCAAAATATATATATATATATATATGGGCCTCTTGGTTAGCAAGAGGTTCATGTTGGTATTTTTGTAGAACTAATATTCAACATATGTTATTCGAGACAATTCTGTGTTAAGACTTTTCTAAACATGAGATTACGATTTTAATGGAAGAAGTGATGTTATTTCAAGCACTGCGTTTATAAGTCTTTTTCCACTCCTGAAATACGAGTTGGAGAGGGCCCCTCCAACACGTAGGTCAAGAGCTTCATTTCCATTTCAGGTTTTTTTCATATGTACTGTGAATTGATTTAAATCCTTATCGTATACGAAGTACTTTGGTAATGTTTCAATGACATAGTTTTATTCCAGTTCAACGATCATTTCATTTCAGCACTATTTATCTGTAGTTCGTCAACATTGATCCTGTAGTTCTACAATGTGCTTTCCGTAGTCCTGTACATGCATTCTGTGCATGCGTAATTACCTCTGTTTTCCAGCTCGCTACATTAACTTTAGACAATGATTTAGATCTGCGATGCTATGGATATTTCTTTTATCTGAGTTCAGTTATATAGGAGTTAATTGCTTTAGTTCTTTGGATTTGAATAGAGTAATTGATTATCACCTTCAACATTGGATTCGAATAGATCAAGTTTGATAAATTTTCATCATTGAATTTCTAGTTAGACTTCCAGTTTTCAGTACTTTATTTCTAGATCAAGTTTCTCAAGCTTTCAGTATTTTATTTCTTAGATTAGATTTACAGTCTTTTAGCATTCAATTCTTAGCATAAATATCTATTAGTTTTAGCATTCCTAGTTCACAGATTTACAATATTTTCATATTCCTTCATTCATTGTTTAAGAACAGATCACTTCTATTTCCTCTTTGAGAAACCTTCAAGATACACCCCAACATCTTAAAACGACGAAGACCATCCTATAGAGCACATACAATGTTTAGCACCTCTTAAGTTTGTACACTCCCTGGTCGATAATTAAAGTATGCTTCCGGTTTAGTTACCTTAATTAAGTATCCATTCCTGGAGTCCACCACTTCTCTCCCTTTTTCAATTGAATTCCAACTAATCAAGATATGCACAAATGAGATGCAAACTATTGTGACATTTCATACTCCTTGAGCATGTAATGTTATTGATACACCTCCCCCCAAATGTAATTGGGCTAGTGATATGTAGTAGATGGTAGATAGTGTTGGTGTTGCTAATTCATGTTATTCATATACTTGTACATATATTTTTATTAATGGAATTTTGGATTTGATATTCTGTCCAAAAATCTATGTTAATTGTGCCTGTTGTTTTTGTTTGTCCCGATTGCTTGATGATCTATTTTTCCATGGTAGATAGTGTTGGTGTTGTTAATTCATGTCATTCATATATTTGTTATACAAATATTTCTATTAATGGAATTTTGGATTTGATATTTTGCCCAAAAATATGTGTTGATTGTGCATGTTTTTTTTTTTGTCTCAATAGCCTTATGATCTATTTTCCCTGATTAACTGTGTAAACATAAAAATGATATTTTCATTTTTGTGGTTGTGGATGCACTAAAGAAGCTAAAATGCATTTCCACAAACCTCTTCTACACCCCCTATTATTATTATTATTATTATTATTATTATTATTTTGTGCAGGTGTTTATACTTTCTTTTAGATATGCTCTTACCTGAGATCATTGAATTACACCGAGTACCTATTCCTATATGATTGTCATTCTTGGTCGTTCTTGGAATCTTGAAGTGGTCGAGAAATTTATCCAAAACATGCCATTTGAACCGGATGTCAGTGGATGGAAAACATTGCTTGGTACCTGCAGAAGGCATGGAAATATAGAGTTAGTAAACCTTGTAGTAGAACGAATATTTAAGTTGGAACCAACAAATGTTGCACCATATGCGGTGATGTAAAACATGCATGCTTCTGCTGGAAAATGGGATGATGTATCAAGGGTGAGAAAAATAATGAAATATATGGGACTAAAGAAGCATTGAGGATGTAGCTAGATTGATATCAATAAGAGAGTGCACGCTTTTGTTGCAGAAGATGGCTCACACCCACATATGGACACGATCTATGCAACTTTAGAGGCACTAGCTGTAAGGATGAAGGAGGAAGGGTATATGCCGAACCCAAAATATGATCTACTACACGATGTGGAAGAATAATACAAGAAATATGTTCTCTCTCACCACAGTGAAAAGTTGGCTCTTTCTTTTGGTCTAATGAACACACCCTTTGGGAAAACTATCGAAATTATTAAAAACCTTCGTGTGTGTGGTCATTGTGTGGTGAACGTCATACTGCCTTCAAATTCATCTCCATGATCACCGCACAAGAAATTATTGTGATGGATTCTAACTTTTTCCATCATGTATGTTCTTGAAAAGACTACTGGTAAGTTGTTAACCCATTTTTGAAATTTGAAAAAATAACAAAGAACTAAGCTTGTTTCTTGTATTCCTTGATTTATGGGGCTGTGATAGGAAATGTTTGTATATCATGTGCATGTGTCTCCTTGAGGGATTTGTAAAGTTCAAAACCAATAGAGAAAAAAAGAAATATTTGACCTTCTATATACATGGAAATATCTAGAATCCTTGATTATATCATGAACTCATGAAGAATAAGTAAAATTGCATTTTTGTGGTTATAGTGCAACATCTAGCTGGTTAGTCTGTGATGACAAAAGTCACATAGCTCAAAGGAATCAATGAAGTCAATTTCTATTGTTGTTAAAAATGCTCCAGCAATGTCTTTGGGTTTCCTCCTAGTGGAGATACACCGTTTGAGCATTTATTGCATGATTTCCAGGTTCGTTCTTGAGTTAATATCAATGGTACAGATGAACAAACACAAATGTCAGGGTCCAATGGATAAAAGTTATTGGAATTAGTTCCTCTTCAAATATTTTTTATGCATAGAGAGAGTTGGGATTTTGTGAGCCAGGAGTCTATTGGCTGCGTTGCACAAGTTGTAATATGTTTCTTTTAAACAAAACAAAAAAGACGTTTTATTAGATTTACAGTTGAGAGTATAATGCCCTAGTCGTTAAGGTTTTGTTTATCATCTTACTTCCAAATTCGAAATTGACTGTCCATCATTTCTAAATAAAATAAATTTTACAATGAATAAACTTACTTATTCGTTAATTGGTTGTGGTGCTTATTTAAAAGAACCAGTATTCCATAGCCATTTTCTACTGCGATTTGGAACACCATTTTTTGGGTCCACTATCAGCCACACAATTCCCCAAAATTATTGTTTTTCATCATCAGATGATGCAGAAAGAGATAGAGGAAGAGTGAATAGAAGGTTCCAAAAGGATGTCCAATCATTAAAAACACCTAATAATTCATCAAACATGCAACTGTCGCATTTCGAGTTCAAATCCCGGTGCCTCGGGATGATTTTAGACTCATTGGTTCTATGTTTATACAGTGTTTAACCTTTTTTTTATAGATCAAATCGGGCATTAGAGACCTCAAGCATATCTATGTTATAATATTTTGCAATCACAAGATCGAGAATGGATTTACCTTTTCCATCATTATAGTCTTTGATCCAAATCGAGGTTTTTAAACTCAAACAAGACCACAAATTTGGTGTTTGATAAATATCTCATGGATTTTATCACCCATGACTCCTACAGATTTGCGTTCGTATTCACAAACATTGGTGTCCATTTTGTTTCTTCTTTCAATGCTACAGATCTTCACCACTAAAGTGCTTGATAAATCAACTTTTCTAGTTTCCTACAGGTCTTGTATTCTTTAAACCACAATTCTAGAGAGAGGCCATGCACATCAATCCACCTCTCTAAAGGCATGCGTTCTATTGAAACTCATGACCAACTAATTTATGTCTAGATTCCACTTGGGGAGTATACTTATATGTAGGCAATTCTTCTTCTAGTGACCACAAGGTATCAATTACAATTCATTCCCAATAAACTACCATGGGTTGAGGGTAACCATATACTAGAGTTCAACAATCAAATAAAAACTTTATTAAAGAAAAGAGAAAACGAATACCAACCAGATAATCCTAAAATAATTATCAACAGAGAGATTCCATAAAGAGGAGAGTGACCAACATAGAATTTGACATAAAATTCTTTCATTTACATTCATGCTACTCCAAAATCCCTGATTATAGAGCTGTTGTTGTGTTTAAATACATAGAGTGAGGGAGGTTAACTTCAATCTTGAATAGATGGTTTGTATTGTCCATATTTAGGGAAAATATTCATAAATTCTAACTATCCCTAAATTATCTAACTCCTCTAACTATATACTAGAAATAGAAATTCGCATGGTGATTAGGGAGACAAAAACCTTTCTTAAAAAACAAACATAATCCTTCTAGAACCTATGTTAAACTTAGGAAAAATACAATTTCAAATGATACCCATGTATCATAAAATGTTTTGCAAAAACCACTTCATAAAATAACTTACAATCCCTGAGACTATTATGGTTTATGGGAGGGAAAAATAGTACAAATGAGATCCATTTAAGGGACAAGGGATTCCCTCTGTGCAATGACTTGACTTCTTAGTCTATGAAGGTATATCTACCCTACCACCCCTCTAGATTCGAACATGTGACCTCTAAGAGGAAACACATGTTCTTGTTACACCGATACATAATAATTAAAAAGCTATGAACTAATATTGATGTTATTTAAGAAAATAATCTATTTTTAGTTCATAGCAATGTTTTCCCCATAATATATTTTGTTTTCTAGGTTAGTAATTATTATCGATGCATTTCTAGGTGCTAGCATGGCACAACTTCCTATATTCAAAGAGATTTTAATTGGCTTCACCTTTCAAAATGTGACATGGTCCCCAACACTAAATTCTTTTTTATTTCTTTTTGTAGAACCTTTTTATGTATCTTGGGCTACTCTCATATTCTCCCAAATTCTTGCAACCTATGTTTCCATTTTCTTGAGCAATTGAATCCCAACTATAGCATTGTCCACTAGATTATCCCAATTCTAGTGTTGAACCTTTTCCCTCATGTTGCTTAAAATAGAATCGTCACCAATATTGATGCATGATGTCTATTGTTATATGCACACTCAATGACATGCAGGTTCTCTTCCCACTTGGTTAACTTGTCCAACACATACATGTGTAAATTTTCCTCAATGACTTCATTTAATCTTTTTGTTTGTCTATGCATATGAGGGTGATAGTTTGTGATAAAATTCAGTTTTTTTCCCAATACATGGAATAAACTCTTCAAAAATTTCAGTGAGAACTTCATGTATCTAGTTGAAATGATCACCCAAGGTACTTCATGCTATAAAATTTTTAAACGTGAACAGTTCATTCATTTTTTTCTTTGTATACTTGATTAGGGGTACCATAGCTTTTGCATTTGGACATGTATTTCAATCAGTTGGTAACTGATTGGAGGATATATTTTGTTTTCAAGGTTAGTAATTATTATCGATGCATTTCTAGGTGCTAGGATGGCACAACTTCCTATATTCAAAGAGATTTTAATTGGCTTCACCTTTTAAAAGGTGACATGGTCCCCAACACTAAATTCTTTTTGATTTTATTTTTTTTGTAGAACCTTTTTATGTATCTTGGGCTACTCTTATATTCTCCCAAATTCTTCCAACCTATGTTTCCATTTTCTTGAGCAATTGAATCCCAACTATAGCATTGTCCACTAGATTATCCCAATTCTAGTGTTGAACCTTTTCCCTCATGTTGCTTAAAATAGAATCGTCACCAATATTGATGCATGATGTTTATTGTTATATGCAAACTCCATGAAATGTAGGTTCTCTTCCCACTTGGTTAACTTGTCCAACACATACATGTGTAAATTTTCCTCAGTGACTTCATTTAATCTTTTTGAACTTGTCTATGCATATGAGGGTGATAGTTTGTGATAAAATTCAGTTTTTTTCCCAATACATGGAATAAACTCTTCGAAAATTTCAGTGAGAACTTCATGTATCTAGTTGAAATGATCACCCAAGGTACTTCATGCTATAAAATTTTTAAACGTCAATAGTTCATTCATTTTTTTCTTTATATACTTGATTTGGGGTACCATAGGTGAAAAACCCCAATAAATTCCTCAGAGATAGATAGAGCAATGATACAACCAGAATACAAGAGATAGTCTTCTCCTAGCAGCAGAGCCTCTTCCTCACAAGTGCACCACTTTCTGAATGAGAGAAGTATGTGAATGAATGATCAAATAGAGATCTCCCGATCTCTATTTATAATTGTCCGGTCCTTCCCAATAAACTAATGGGGCCTACATGTCTAGCTTAACCCATGGTTAACTTAATCTGGGCCGACCCCACACTTGGTGGTCTAATAACCCTTTGACCCACATGGCCGACCCCCAATAGGGTGGTCTAATAACCCTTCGACCCACATGACTTATAGAGGGTTGACCCCAACAAGGTGGTCTAATAACCCATCAAGTATAAGTTACGACACTTACAATATAAATGACGATACTTCTGTATAGAGGAATAATAACATCTCTATAGGAATACAAACACTTCTGTATAGAGGAATAATACCATCTCTATAGGAGTACAAAATACATATATGAGATACATGGGTGAAATACATTCCGAAGTTACATATACATCAACACTCCCTCTTGACTAGGAAGGTATTTCTCGACACAGATCTGCTAGCACAAGTCTTCTTCTTTGGATCATCACCAACGATTCATCATCCTTGAATCATCGTCATCGTCACTACTGCTACTATCTCAATCAATCTCTGAATCTACTCGTCATAAGAAGTTCTACATCGACAGTCCTTTTTCATACTGGATGTAGGCCCACCACCTGTAGGTCTTTGTCATCACTGGCCATACTGTGGAATCCTCAAGACTCATTACGTGCGTCACAAAACCTTAAAAGAGTCTCTTGACTAGCAAGAACCCTAAAGAGCATCTGAGGCCTTTTTCATCCTATCCAAATCTCCAGGACTTATTACATGTGACTGTCACAAAACCTTAAAAGAGTGTCGCAGGAACGTTTATGTGCATAGCACGACTGGCAAGAACTCTAAAGAGCATCCTAGGAACATTTATGTGCCTAAGCACGATCGACAAGATCTCCAATACTGATTACATGTGACCTCTACTACAAATCCTCGTAAGAGCATCCCAGGACTCATTACGGGCACACAGCCCAACCTATCGGATCTCCCAGGTCTTACATGTAGCATCCCACCACAAACCCTCGAAAGAGCATCCCAGGACTTATTACGGGCACATAGCCCAACCTATTGGATCTCCCAGGTCTTACATGTGGTCCACTATCACAAACCCTCGAAAGAGCATCCCAGGATATTACGGGTACACAACTCCGACCTATAAAATCTCCTAGGTCTTACATGTGATACATAGTTCCAGTCCTTTTTCATACTGGATGTGACCTAGAACAAATCTAGGATTTCCTTTGCACAACCTATCCATGACCATAGAGTATCAACCTGATACTCAACATACATCATCCTGATGTACACATGATCAACCTGATCATCATCACTGTATTGTCCTGATACATATCATCTAGAGCAACATCCTAAAGCTCGTCATCATGATCATCCTGATCATACAATGCATCCACCTGATGCATACCAAGTATCTACCTGATCCACCTGATCATACAATGTATCCACCTGATACAAATACAAACACATGATCCACCTGATCATACCTTATATATATCAACATACATGATCTACCTGATCATACACAGTATCCACCTGATACATATACAGATACATGGTCCAAGCATCCAACATGATGCATATACAAAATACATACAAATGATCCTATTGATCATATCTAGCATCCAACATGATGCGTACATACATATACATATAAATGATCCAACTGATCATTTAGAGCAAAAACTCGAACATCGTCGTGATGCTCATCATCCAGTGCTTACATCCATAGCCATGTGAAGGATCTTCCTTCCAACATGCTCGGAATGGCTTCAGCAAATGTGTCCATCACTTCTTCCTTGAAGTGTCGTCAATCTAAAGAATACTAAGCCTCTCTCTGAGGTATTTGAACTTCACTCTGGCTAGTGGCTTCGTCAGCACATCTGCAATCTGCTCGTCCATTGCAAAATACAGGAGCTTCACCGCTCCTCTCTGCTTTGGTTGTACTCAGTGCTACGCAGGACT
Source organism: Larix kaempferi (assembly GCA_027924585.1). Taxonomy (NCBI): domain Eukaryota; kingdom Viridiplantae; phylum Streptophyta; class Pinopsida; order Pinales; family Pinaceae; genus Larix; species Larix kaempferi. The sequence goes on from BSBM01000719.1 coordinate 1,720,296, forward strand.
GCTTCCTGCTAAACTAAGAGATCACACCTAATCCCATACTAAAGCAGCACCCAGATGTGCTCTTCCTATCTGTAGCACTGCCTTCCCAATTTGAATCAACACAACCCTGCAAGTTAAAATTTTGATTTGCATCATACTTGAGCCCATAATCAACCGTACCCTTCAGGTACCTCAGAATATGCTTTACAGCAACCAGGTGAACATATTTCAGATCTATCAAGAACTGGCTTAATGTGTTCACCGCAAAGAAAATATATGGTCTCGTGTTCGCCAGGTACATAGAGGACCCAATCATCTGACGATACATCGTGACATCAACCGGATTAGATGAAGCATCACACAGAAGCTTCAGGTTCGATGCCATAGGTGTGGCCATAGCCTTGCAGTCCATCATCCCGAACCTCTTCAGGATTTCTACTGCATACTTCCCTTGTCCAAGGAAGATTCCATATACACTCTAGCACACCTCCATGCCAAAAACAAATAGTGCATCATCCCCAAGTTCTTCATCTCGAACTCGGCAGCAAGCTTCCGCTGCGTGTCGGCAACCAATCTATCTTCACCTGTAACAAACAAGTTATCTGCATACAAAAGTAGTATCACTAGATTTCCTTCCTCAACCTTGTAGTAAAGGTTGGAATCCGCTTTACTCTTGGTAAAGCCCAAATTGGATAGAAAGCTGTCTATCCTACCATACCAAGTTTTGCACATATATGACTACCTTTCATGTGTCTCAGAACCAAGTGGCTTCTCCACATACACTTCTTCTTCAACTACACCATTCAAGAAGGCTATCTTGAAATCCATCTGGTGTATCTTCCACTTCATCACTGCAGCCAGAGCAAGTATTGATCTAATGGAAGTGTATCTGGCTACAGGAGCAAAAGTCTCTATGATACCACCTGCAGCATGCTTGATCTTGTAGATCCTCTTGGAAGTCACTACAGACTACCCTTTAGGTCTTGGGACTGCATCCCAAACATCTTCATGATCGACTGGTACTCCTCGATCATGGCATTCTTCCCAGATCCTGGGAACTTCAATATTTTCAATAGATAACTTTGTTGCTTGAACAAATGTTGTAGTCCTTGTTTTGTAGGTGATGGTATATGATCTTTCCTACACAACAAGTTAAATTGCATGATTAGAAAACATCTCATAGTTTTTTAGAACAAATTCTTACACATAAAGAAATATGTCATACAGTCATGCAATTACTTTAGCCAATGCTTCAATACAACATTTATCCATATCCCGTAACTTTCTAGATGCCTTCCAATCTCTACCAGAACATTGTTAAGAGTGTGCACAACTCCCAACATGTCAGCAAAGAGGTTTCATTCTAGATAAGTAGTAATGGAATGTTGTATAGTGCCATAGGCCACTTACCCATCAAATGCATATTAGTAGTATACTGTTCATTAATGCAATCATTCTAATATGCACAATACATATCCTAAGTCTAGGAACATAAGCCTATACATCATTGAACAATTTTATTTAAACAAAAAAATATGTAAGAAATGGTAATTAAAATACTTATCTTTGTTTGTTTGTTGGGTGGACTCCCTCTGAGTCTTTGCTTCGTTGTAGGAGCTGCTAAAGTAGCTTCTTCTACACCTTTCTGTTGTGGAATGCAGAAGGATGGTCAACTCCCTCTAAATATCTGCATCCTTGCAGAAACTACTGGAGTGAGCTCCATCTTGATCTTTGCTTCCTAGATTACCTGTCCTTGAACCTATATTCATCCTAGGTCCATATGCATACTTATTAGTATCATGATTGTGTTATCCTTTTAATCTCATACATTCATTAGTATATTCTCAATACTATCAAAACACAATAATCTTAAGCATGTATAGTCATGATAATTTCAAACAGAAATAATAAGCAATAGTATTCAAGGTTTCAGGGAAGTCTTCTTTTCCTCATGCATATTCTTATTTGATCATAGGACTCTTCTGGTTAGTTAAATCATCAATCAAGATAAGAGATATAATATGCATAAAACCCGTGATTACTTAAACCTATACCTTCATGATTCTTCTGGTTAGTCATATCATCAATTATGGTAAGAAACATAATATGCATACAACCATGACTATTCAAACCTATGACTTAATGAATAATCATTATCAACAACACAATAGTATAATATCCTCACACAAGGTAGGATTCTAGCTTGATATAGGAAAAACATACTTGGATTAGCATGCTAGCTAGTTATGTCTAACATACCCGCATAATGTCTTCTGGTTCTCTTCAATGACTTGTGCTAGTAACCTGCATGTCTCATAAGTTATCCATTGTAGGACCAAGTTATACATACCTCGTAAATAGATCTTCTAAGTGATCCATGACAATGGATGAATCTTTGTCCTCATGTCCTCATGATCATTTGTTCTTGAACCAGAACATGATTTGTCTTTCTTGGTGTACATTTCATGTTAGCAGACAACATAAACCTCATACAACACCATAATGCATTAGTACAATCATAAGTGTCAACACCCTAATCAATGAATATCTTCTATCGTGCATTCATAATTTTATTAAGGTGATACGACAAGTCTAGATTTAATCAAGATTGTACTAACCGTAATAATATGAAGACAAATATACCATAAACTTAATCATGAACAAATCTCGAAACATACCTGGATAAGTCATACCTATCGAGATTGCTTGTAATCTTCTTATGTAAGGCCTTAGCCTCATCTCCCTCTGAAACAGGAACTTCTTCACTTATGCAAGTGACCAATCCATCTTCTTCTAGGATTAACCCAATCCACTTGATTTGTAAGAACTGGATCTGGAGCTGGATTAGGGTTTGTCAGAGAAACCCCAAAAATTCAAACTTTGAATTTCAAACTTCCGAAAGGATAGAAATATGCGCCTTGATGAGCTGATCTTGCTGGTATGTTCAGAATTTGAAAAATGCAAAGTTTCACTCCTTAATTTTGCCTTTGAAACTTCCGGATTCACTAGACGTGACCCCAAACTAGGGTTTGATGAAGCCCACTCTTCTGCCCACTAAAAAGGTTTTATCCAAAGCTCTAAGCTTCTATTTTTCTGAGGAGATTCCAACTGTGGTCACAGATTTCAAAAATTCCCATTTTGCAGAAGCCCTAATTTTCCACTTTTCCGATCAAAGTCCCGAACTAGGGTCTGATCAAGCCCGGTCTTCTTCCCAACCAAAAATTCTGATCTTGGTCTCTAAATTTCTATTTTGATGAGTAGCATTCAGTCGTAGTCTCTGATTACAAAAATTTCCAACTTTCTCTGAAACCCTAGATTCCGGAAGCCATGAATGAAGGTGCTAAAAACTAATTTTGTTTTGACAGAAATATGTACCTGATTGTTTCTGGTGTAACTATGAACTTTTCGATCCACAGGATCTAAATTTTTTTCTTAAGATATCCCGACCTGTCATCTTTCCAACTCCATAGGTATGACCTCAAATGGATTCTCTGAGAGAGAGTTATGCCAAGTGTCGCAATCTGGCCTGTTTATGGGATAAAACAGGAGAGCAAACTTGTATGGTGTTCCACGTGTCACTGGTTCCGTTTCGGCCTCTAAAAAAGTTACTTGAGAAAGTACCTGTCACTTGTATGGAATTCCACGTGTCACTGGTTCCGTGCACTACTTGTCACTTTTTACGAAAGTTCATTTGGAGCTTCCTAGCCCAAGTTATGATCTTTTTTCCAAGGTCACCTGCTTATGACTGAGATCTGGAAGAGGCAGAAACCCTATATTGTACAGATCATAAATCACAAAGTACAATGAATTAGAAGTTTTCCTTTGGATACAATGTACATGGGGATCTGGTCTTCGACCTATAAAAGTCCCAGATTTGAAAACTTTTCCAAAATGGATTTATAGCGAAAGTGCTACGATGACTAGTTTTTTCTATATCAATCCCTAGCATCACAAGTGCAACAAGTGTCATATATTCCATACCGTGCCTTCTTTCAGGCTAGCTCTGATACCATGTTACATTTTCAGAATTTACTTCAATTTGATCTAGGATCTTAACTGAGAGAACAACATGTACATCAAATCTACAACACATCAATCATGGACACAATAATGCAAGCACATAAGAGACACAGAGTTTACTTGGGGAAAACCATAAAGGTGAAAAACCCAATAACTTCCTCAAAGATAGATAGAGCAATGATACAACCAAAATAAAAGAGATAGTCTTCTCCTAGCAGCAGAGCCTCTTCCTCACAAGTGCGCCACTTTCCGAATGAGAGAAGTGTGTGAATGAATGATCAAATAGAGATCTCCCGATCTCTATTTATACTTGTCTTGTCCTGCCCAATAAACTAATGAGGCCTACATGTCTAGCTTAACCCATGGTTAAATTTATCTGGGCTGACCCCACACTTGGTGGTCTAATAACCCTTTGAACCACATGGCCGACCCCCAATAGGGTGGTCTAATAACCCTTCGACCCACATGACTTATACAGGCTCGACCCCAACAAGGTTGTCTAATAACCCATCAAGTATAAGTTACGACACTTACAATATAAATGATGACACTTCCGTATAGAGAATAATAACATCTCTATAGGAATACAAACACTTCCGTATAGAGGAATAATACCATCTCTATAGGAGTACAAAATACATATATGAAATACATGGGTGAAATACATTCCGAAGTTACATATACATCAACAGTTCTGAACCCCCCCTAAAGGAACCACTACTAAAAGTCAATCCTTTGAGCAACAGTTTTTGAAGAGATATAAACTACCCCGAAAAAGTGACTTTTAGGGGCAGTTCAAAACTGCCACCAAAAAGTGACTTTTAGAGGCGGTTCCAAACCGCCACTAAAACTCATTTTTTGGGGGAAGTTCGAAACTGCCCCTAAAAGTGACTTTTGGGAGCAATTTATGTTTCTTCAAAAACAACCACTAAAAGGATTGGCTTTTAGCAGGAGTGCCTTTATGGTTTTTTTTTACAAAGCAATCACTAATGCTAAATCCCTACCAGTTCCACATTTGGAAGGGGAAAATGACTGCCCCTAAATGTATTTTTTGTATTAGTGACACTTCCTTGAATGGAAAGCAAGAGGACATGCCATGACTAGACCATGGGTCTTGAGCCCCTCTAGGCCAACACTTTTACATAAAAAATCTCATACTTGGCCTTTTGCAATGGAAAAAGACCCCTTTACCCTGGTATATATTGGCAAGCATGTTGTGGATGATCTAGGTTGTAACAGAGTACAAATATAAGATAGGTAAGATATATGAGTTATGTAACAAATCCTTAAAGAATAGGATAACCTCTTTCAAATACCCCAATACATTCATACATCTAATTCACATGTTTCTATTAATAATAATTGCATGCACTCTAATATATAACTTTTCACTCATTGCACATGTGGGCCCTTCATTAGGTTGACCACCATTACATATACATTTACTTCATTTCATATACATTTAACCCCATATATGCCCCCCTTGGGGTCATATCATATTCATTGAACCTCCTCCAAATAGCCAAACACATTCATACATCCAATTCACATGTTCCTATCAATAATGACTGCATTCCCTCTATATATACCTATCCACTCACTGCACATGTGGGCCCTTCATTAGTCTGGCCACTATTATGTATACATTTACTTAATTGCATATAAATTTAAACCCATATATGCCCTTCCCTGGGGTCATATAATATACATTTAACCACATATATGCCCCACTTTGATCATAACAAAAGAATTTAATAATAACAGAATTGTTCGTGATGACATTTGTGGTCAAATGTTATCACCAACCATATAATTTTTTGTCAACTAGTCAGTGGGAAAACATGGTGTATGAGAATAAATAAATGAGACAATAATTTATAAAAATAATTAATGTCAGTAAAAAGTCTATGACATTTGTACATTATCAATCCACCGCAATATTTGAGACAAGTGTGTTTTCCAAGTAGTGTTAGTGATTTCTACCAAATCTGGATGCAAGTTCTTGAGGGTAGTGTTGGGCCTCTAACATCTCCCCCTTAATTTTGCAAAAAATTAAGGGGCCCTATCTGCATTCCGTAAATATTGCTTTCACATTGCTTTTGGTTTTTCCTTGCTTGATTTAGTCGATGGTTTGATGGTCCCCTTTCCTAGATCTTTGATTTTATCTACTTCTCACTTCTTTGGGATTATCTTTCATGGGATTTTGACTTTGTCACATGTCTTATTGTAGTGAAGCAACTAGTGAAGTTTCATGCGTACATCTAACTCAATCATCATAATTTCAATGATAGATTTATTTTGTCTTTTAAACTAGTTGTTTCACCACATAAGTTATCATTGTGTCGTTTGACCCTTTTGGCTTCTTGGTTGTTGAAAAAACTTGCATGCTCTTATTTGAGATATCTGAGTTGACTACATGTTTTTGTTTGTAAAAATTGGGTTGGTATGTTGTTTCGATGGTTTCGCCAATTTTTCATCTTTAGTGCATAAATTAATTTTTTAGTATATTGGTAGATTGTGATAATTTAATTAAATATTTAATTTTAAATATTTCAATCATTGTCTTTAAATATTATATATCAAAGGATGGAATCATATTGACAATTCTAATTTTGAATGACTTATCAAAATTTGCAATCCTTCCACCTTTTTATAAAACAATGTCTTTCTCACTTTTTGCGCGCTCTTTGACAAAATTTTAACATTTCATTAACGATTAATTACATGTGATTAATTTTACACCTTAAAAGAATACATATCAAAGTTTCTAGGTGATCAACTCATTTTCGATTTGAACTAAGGAATCAATTTTTACTAAGCTTTTACTTTTATTTAAAATGACTCTCTTCCTTGGAATTCTAATGTTGGTTAAATTCATTATAAACAAGTGAGATAGAAGCAGAGCTTCAAGTCCCTTCCAAAACTAAAGAAAAACACGGGAAAGTTGCAATGCAAAAGGCAGAATTGTATATGTGTGTTTAGTAAAATGGCTTGCATTTGACTTAAGCCTTTATTGTCATTACAATTTTTAACGTGGATCAATTTTAACATGGATCATTGAATTGTTGGATTTTGGATACCTTGAATCGTTTTAAAAGTGTCGATTGTAGATAAAGATATTATTTAGACACAAATAAAAAAGCTTTAATAGAAAGACCAACCTCGTGTTTTTGGCTAGGTGTTACTGTTATAATTATTAGACACAAATTCACTTAAAAGAAACTCGAACAAGCCTGCACGGGGTGTGGCTCATTGGTGGTTCGCTTGATTTGAAGTCACATGTTGTAAACAGAGGTCACGAGTTCAAATCACACTCGGGCTTACCCGTGTCCCATGCTTGTGGGAAGTTGTGGGGCACCTAAGGGTATAGTGGTAGCGGGATTAGATCCCTGGACCCCGTGTCACGCGAGTACCATCTCAGTCCCTAGTTATTGATTCCCCTAGTTAAAAAAAAAAGAAAAAAAGAAACTCGAACACTATACAAATTGTTTTGAATCATAAATCATGACAACATTGTTGAAAGACACATGGAACCATATGCCATGTGTGTAAGTAATATTGAATAATATTGTTTTATTTAAAGCTAATTATGCATCCTTTGGAATCTAATTTTAATTGGCATGTCATACACCTATGATTATGTATTGAATTATGAAATGCTCTGAGTAACGATATTGATAAGACACCGTTCGCATATGGTTAGTGTAAAACATTCCCATATGGTTAGTGTATATCTCTACAACATAAGAGACACTATTCTTGAATATAATATGATAGTTGTCATCATTACCGAGCAAGATCGAAGCATTCAAAGTTAGTATTAATGTTATTGTGGTATACAGTAACTTTGAATTCGAGGTTTATAAGATCGAAGCATTCGAGGTCTAAAATTTGAGTGGTGTTAAATCAACTGTCACCTCTGCATGTTCTTTAAAAAATTCATCTCCAGCCACGAATACCACTTTCCCTGTATCATCCAAACCATCTACAGAGCCAAATTGAGTGCACATAGTATTTCAAGGCAATTTTGCTTCTCTTGTACTCTATTGATAACTAAACCCATCCAAAGTCTAAACATCTATAACAATGAGCACAAACTAACAGTGGTGTATTTTAAAATGGATAAGTGATGGAACGCTTGGCAGAGTTCAAAAGAGTTTCTCTCTTCAACGATCTGCAGAGCCTAAAGAACATCAAATGGGTGGCGTTGGAGGATTGGGCGCAATGATTTACAAAGGGTAATCCAAGGCCGTTAAAGAATTCAAATAGGCATTTAAGGTTCAGATTCCTCCTGATTCTTCTATTCTCTACACATAATATTGAGTAATAACACATTTAAGTAATCAACAAAGAACATGAAAAATAAATGAAATTTCAACACATAACATGAAAACCATGAAATCAATGGAAGTACTTATTTTTTGTCTTTAAATGTATTGAAGTTCTCCATGACAACACATAATATCTTACTTGTTCTCCATGCCTAGTTGTAATTACTTGTTGTCTATACCTCATCTACCTAGCTATCTATTACCTTCTTTAGTTCAATGGGTTTCTATCACTACCCGTTATCCATTTATAAGCTACAAGTTATCCATTCATCAACTACTAGTTATTTTTTATATTCCTTTTTTTATGAATTTTGAACGATGCCCATAAAATCAATACAGTACACTGTCCCATCCTCCTTCAATCTATTAAAAGCATAGATGGTAGTCCACCCCAAATTTTAAGATATAATTTATACCTATAGGTGTAATAATATAAATTATACCATAAAAATAAAATAATATAAATAAAAAATATTTTTTAATTAATATAAAATTTTATATATGTATTTAAAATAAATATATTAATTAATTGAAAAATATTATTTATAATTACATTTTAAATAAAATAAAAAAAGTCATAATAAATTTTATTTAAATTTTAATACTTTTCATTTAATGGTGTTAGAGGAGGGTTTCAAAATGTTTTTGAATAGTTTAAAAATGTTTTCCTTTTTAAATAAGGACATATTAAGAAATATGAAACAGTTCAATTATAAATTTCTTTTATCAATTATAATTGTTAGACACTAAATACCAGACATACAAGAAATGCTTAAAGAAATTAGCATTCTTTAAAATCTCATTTACAATTAAGAATTGGTTAATAAATTTTCGTAATTATTCTGTCAAATTTTAGAAATATAATAAAACATATTACATAAAAAACCTAATCTATTATCAATATACAGTTGAGCCGAGCATGCCATTTTAGTCACCACTATACAGTTGGCCGCATTATTTTATTTCATTCGCATGATTTTACCGAAGCACACGGGCCATGAATTTGGCGTGGCTCCACACATTATTTTTTGTGAACACCATGTAACCAATGGATACTCTTATTTTTATAAATCTAGAATGGTATTCCCGAGATCAAAGCTCTCTTCAGTGATGGATTTGTCCTATGATGAGTTTAAAGATATAGTTTTCATCAAATGTATGTAAATCTTTGCACAATTTTTATGGCTCAACAATAGTCATCTATAATCTAGGATGGAAAAAGTTTAAATGATTTTTAGGATTCTTCATAATTGTAATTGTGTGAAGCCCCATTGGAATGGAATGGGTAGGATTGGAAAGAAATGGATTTTTCTTAATCCATTTAAAAAAAAATTCATCTCCAATCACAAATACCATTTTCCTTGTATCATCCAAACCACCTTTAGAGCCAAATTGAGTGCACATAGTTTTTCAAGGCAATTTTTGCTTCTCTTATACTCTATTGATAACTAAACCCATCCAAAGTCTAAACATCTATAATAATGAGTACAAACTAACATGGTGTATTTGAAAATGGATAAGTGATGGAAAGCTTGGCAGAGTGCAAAAGGGTTGCTCTCTTCAATGACCTACAGAGTCTAAAGCACATCGTTGGCGCTGGAGGACTGGGCACAATGATTTACAAAGGGTAATCCAAGGCCATTAAAGAATTCAAATAGGAATTTAAGGATCAGAATTTCCTCCTGATTCTTCTATTCTGTACACAATTTATGTAAAGATTACTTAGTAATAGCACATTTAAATCATCAACAAAGAACATGGAAAATAAATGAAATTTCAACACAATGTGAAAACCATGAAATCAATGGAAGTACTTATTTTTTGTCTTTAAATGTATTGAAGTTTACTTATTTTTTGTATCTTATAATCCGTTGGAAGGTCTAATAGTTACAGTTGGAGCCTTATTTAATTGAGCATGATGTGAATTACTACCAATCGAGGAAGGATTGAATTACTTCAGAATAAAGCTAAAACTAGATGTTTTCCACTTCATAATAAAGTTACATACCCATTTCCCTATATCGTGCAACTTAGTATATGCCCCTTATAAATGAAATGCCATAGCAAGCAAGCTATAAATTTCCTTATTGTAGTACTAATTCCACCTAATTGCTAATAACCCAGCTTTGCTCATATTTTTTGACACATTGTTGAGAATCTTCTATTCCTCTGATGTTAAAAACTACAATATATTGTTTCGCTAGATCTAATGTTGACATGACAATGGAAGAAAAGAATATCCATGTCATTAAAAGGGATGAAAGATGGAGATAGAATCGACACAGACTCTAGGCAACGAGAATGAGATAGTACATCTTTTATACATTGTTGAAGAATAGGAATCACCTATTGGTGTTGAGGCTCACATTCATAGAAGGAAAAGGGTTATTGATTAGAACAACACTCTTGTAGATTACATATTTATATTCATAAGGTAATAACTAGAGAAAACAAAAGACTTTGCTGAATATATTTACTTGAAGGTATTGTCGGATTTACAAGACTTCCATATTCCCTTTTCAATTACATAAAATCTCTAGGATATGCCTTGACATCCTGCTAGAAAAGAACGGTAAGAAATCTTAACTGTTTAAATAATAACTTTCAGTTTCCTTATGGGAAAATGTTGTAGATAAAATCCCGTGATTGCACAAAATTAATTTTCCTTTAAATATCCATCTTCAACAAATTTCTGTATCCATTCAACAATAAGGGTGAGAGAACCAAACCTCTATAACACATGTAAGCTTCACATATATACAAGAATCCGCAATCTCAACACAAGAATAGAGCTACCTTTTTATTCAAATATTTATTCAATACTAACAATTTACTTTTGTATGCCAAACCTACTACATTTCACTCTTTCAATTATAAACTAACCAATTACCTTCGTACGTCAACCTACTATATTAACTCTTTCATTTTTTTAATTGCTTAATAACAACATACATTTTTAGGACCAGGATTTCATGCATTATTGAACCATACCACACCCACCCATCTCTCCAGTGCAGCATCTAATAATCGCTACAACGTTGACCATACCACTCTTTTTTTTGTTTAATGAATAAATAGTAACTATATATCCTGACTCAACTAATAGTCAATACCAACACTTATTTTTCCATACATTAATCTATTAACCGAGTCATCTAACTTTGACTCGGTGATTGACCACAATTTCCTTTATACAACACAAGAATATATATGGAGAAGAACAAAAGGAACACAAAACAATAAATGCCTCCATGTATTTACCCTTGATAGTTGTATACAATTGGTATATTCCACTTTCTCTCGTTACCTTTTGCTTGCTGATATTACTACTTCTTTTAACTAATTGTTTGTTGCCTACAATGATAGGTGGTGCGGATCTACATGTATTTGATAGGACTGAACATGCATATTAACATATGCATGTATCACACGTCCCTTTGCATATTTACTGGTAAAATCATTTTGGGTTTATCATGAAGGAATAAGCAATCCATAATTTAAAATTTAACCCTCTCCTAGAGTCTTCTTCGAATTTATGTAAACATGATAGATTACAATCCATCTTTTTATGTTAGGTTTTTCCTCCTCCATAATTGTATCAGACACTTCCCTATGAAGAAAATTGATGGGGTTTCCAACAAAATCAGACATTTCTTTCTCGCTCAATGTGGGTATTCTCATTAGGCATATTAAATGAACAGGTTCTCATCCATCCAACACAAAACCTAACACACAAAGGAAAGGAAGGAAGAATGAAAGGAAATCAGTATCTAGAAGATCTCGACGGTCATTGCAGCCAGGAATAAATGTGGAGTCTAGACTCTAGAGCCCGAGTGGGAGGTTAATCCTTCATGTTTGTGTATGTAACAGTACATTGAATTTGCATATTTTATTGGGTGAATTGAATATGAAAACCAACACTAACCTATCTAAACCGTGCTGATATGCACCTCGATGTTGCTTGGGTGGGGATGATCCATGTTACACATTCAATTACAGGTGTTTAAAAAACAAAAAACCATTGCTAACCTATTTGAAGTGCAACGATAAAGCTTGTAATTGCTTGGAATCCAAAGCAGAAATTGGTGTTTTGCTAAAAACTAATATTGTATATATTGAAATCAAGTGTAATTTTAGGGGCGAAATTTAGCCCATGGGCTATTTTTCCATATTTTTTTCCCAAAAAAGATTTGCGAATTTGCATTTTTTGAAGCCCCATTTCGCCCAATTTTGATGGGGTAACATTTTTTCGCTATAAAAATTGCCAAATTATTATATAAACTATATAAAATCCTTAGAAATTGAAATAATTTTAGAAAAATATCGCCAAATATTTTATAGTTGGCATTTTAAGAATTGGCAAGATTCACCAAGGTTTATACACTTTTAAATAAGTACGGGTCCTTAAAATTATCCCTGATTGAAATGCAACGAGAAAGCCTATAATTGCTTGGACTCCAAAGCAGAAATTGGCGTTTAGCTAAAAACTGATATTGTATATATTGAAATGCAGCAAGAAAGGCTGTAATTGCGTGGACTCCAAAGCAGAAATTGGCGTTTAGCTAAGAACTGATATTGTAAATATTCCAAAGAATCAAGAAATCTTACCCAGGCAACCTACGACGAGAGGTCATTGCATAATATTCCTGTGGATACATGCGCGTCGAAATCCCTTCCACGGGGAGTCTGGTTGTTGGCTTAAACTGACCCAGAGGTTTTCAATTAGACCCAGGTTCTTTGCGGTTCTCCCTTTGACCAACAAAACCCCTTCGCACCGGCCCTTTCGGCAACAACCTGCGAGCAGGTTGAGGTCTCACCCGAGGTGTATCTTTATGGGGTACTGCAGAATCAGGTTTCCACAGTAAATGATGAGTTGTTTATAAGAACAAGTTGCGTAGCGCAGGACAGAAGGACGGCGCTGCGGGCAAAGTGATGTGGTACGCAGCAGGATCTATGCTGCGAGTAGTACCGCGCGGTACAGGAAACACTGCGGGCCGCACCAAGGGTTTCTTACTGCTGCGAATCTTCTACTGGAACTGTGAGTCACCCACAATTATCCTCTACTTGGAAGATCTCGGAAACGTTAAAGCACTAAAATGAATATCACTCATCCATTCATTCAGGCACTTACTGGTTATCTTTCTAGCATTCATTCTAGAACTTGGATTTTTACAATGTGAACCGAAATGATAACATGATTAACTATGCTGTGTTCCTTCACTGTGCTTAAGAAAGTATTTAAACTTAAATGACTGATTCACAACCTTAACATAGAATTGAAATGTTTGCCATTCATCTGCTTCCGTGGAACCTAGCATATCATTCCCAAACTTTCTCCTGTTGGTAAATGCATATCAAAGTTCTCATATTAAAACATGCAAGGAAACATTCAAGATTTCATTCTACATAAAATACAGACAGTCATTCATTCATAAACATCATCACATAACACAGGATTTAACGTGGTTCACTTCCCCACATGGAAAGCTACGTCCACAAGAACGGTTGGTAATATATTTCTTTCAAAAGGGATGGGGCAACCGTTCTTAGTCTGCGCACTCAGCTGCAGACTCTTCTTTCTCTCGGCTGGGCCTTTGCGCACACAGCTGCAGATCCTTTACAATATTCTCTACTCGGAGAGATTCTTCAATACAAAAAGGTTATCTCCTTAAGTTCTCAGCAACAACAAAAGAATAACAATAATACAGAAAGAGAACAACCCACAAAGCGAACAACACCAAGAACCCCCATCCCATACAAAATGTCTTCTTAAATAGATCATGCCCGAAGCTCATGTCTGTACAATGCCGAAGACCTAAAACCCAAAACCCTAAGGGTTTCCAAAACTGCATCGGTTTTCCAAACCGACTTGCTAGCTCGTGGTAGCATCTGCTTGATCATGGCGGATCTCCATGTCCTCACTCTGTCACTATCGGCCTTCCTGTCGCACGTGTGCCTACAGGTTGCTTCTTCCGAACTGTTTCTCTCTAACGGTTTTTCCTTCTAAGCGTTCCAAACGTCGCTTTTCTTAACAACCTACGCGTGGTCGCACTCCTGTTTTTCCTACATCTGCCACTCGGTAATCCTAAAATATCTTTCCAAAAATGGTTGCTACCCGGTCGAGCCGGTAGCTACACTTGATGCTTGTCCAGCACACCGCTTTGCTGTCTCCATGTGGATTCCTAAATCCGTAGCACTGCTTCTACGCATTAATGGTCTTCGCCTCACGGCCAAAACTTCGACGTTGCGCGCAACTCTGCAGTCTTGTCAAAAGTTGGATGTTGTGCACAACTTCGTAGCATCCTCAATACTTAGCCAAAATTGTGTTTCTGATGCTCATCTCAGCTTTCCCTACTTACCTCAAAAAGTTGCTTCCAAAACTTCATCTTAACTTGGGCCCAACATGCCCCTAACACTTACATGTGGCTCGTCCCCGAGCCACTGATTATTTCAGCTATCTCACTCTGCGCCGCGACCGGTGGGACGAACTTGGCCGCGAACTCGTCATATGCACCACACAACTACACCACTACTTCTCTTGTATCCTCCTCAACCTGGTTAATTGTCTCAAGCAGTGTTGGATTTATTTCTTGTCCAATTTGATCTTGTACCTGCTCCTAGTTATCGCGCAGTTCTACTAACTTATCTTCAAACTGCTGCGATACCGCCATGGCATTATCCAGGAGCTGCTGCGACTGATTATCCATCGCAGTCTCTTTTTGTCGTAATTCCTGTACTTCCTTCTTTAAGTTGGATATCTCCTTGTATCTCGGCAACCTTTCTCTGGGTGGCAGAGCTTTCACCTCTGCGTTCAACTTGTCCAGCGCGGTCTGTTTTTCTTGTACCGCGGTCTTGACCTGCAGCAACCCTTGATCCTGTTTGAGGGTCACGATTTCCTGTGAAACCTTATCCAGGAGAGATTGGCACTTAGCCATCTCACTTGTAATTCTTTTCAAGGCAACGCTCACTGCTTTCTCTCTGACTTGATGTTCGGTTAATGGCGCCTGCTTATTCAGCTTATTCTTCAATGTAGCAATATCGGCCTCATAATAAATCTCTTTTTCCTGCATCTCCGTCTGCAAGGATCTCACCTTATCTTCGATCCTCAGAACTGTGTCCGCAGGATCATCCTGGATTTCTATGTTTTTGATATCCTTCGCCACATTGGATATGGTGGTCTCCAAATTTTGTCGGCGGGTCATGTTCGTTGCGTAGCTGTACTTCTGCCTTCTGCTGAATTTGTCTGTTTGTTGCGGTGAGTTCTGCCTGTAACTTCATTGATTCAACCGTCCGTTCATGCATCTCCTCCACGATCTGCGTGTGGATGAAATGCAATCCTGGTAATGGGATTTTGGCTAATTCGAACTCTACCCTGTCGAATCCCTTTGTGTCCAAGACCACTTGCTCTACCATTGGCAACACAACAACCAATGGGTCCACATGGACAATCCTAGTCTTTGACGGCAGCGTTATTACTAGCTATTGGCTTCCTTGCTGCGAGGTTCCTATCAACCTTTCAGCCCCTACTTCCTTCGGCACAATAAGGCTTTTTTGGACATCGTCCATTTTCTTCATTAGGCCTTGCATTGCGAGCCTCGTCTGGTGCAGGTCATCGTGGATGACCTTGTCCTTCTTTTCTTTAGCTGCCATAAGCTCCTTCAGCTGCTCTGAGACTGTTTCGGCTATCATCTCTTAGTCATCATCATTGAGGACTGCCTCTGATTGAATCTTTGTAGCCTTCACCTTTTTCCTTGACTTTGGCTTCTCCGAAGTCTCAACTTATTTTCTCTTCCCTGTTTCTTCAATGATTGGGCATGAGAGCGGGATCGGTTCATCTTTTGTTGAATCTGTCTCCACGTCCATAACCTCTACACAGAATTCTACTGGCCAATCTTTCATGAGGCCCTCAATATCCTGCTCATACATGATGTACTTTCCTGGGAACCACTCCAGTTTCCTCGTTTGTGCTTTCGGCGATATGACTATACATTTCATATCTTCCTCAAAGTCGATGATGTGGATATACTTCACCGTGACCTGCTTTGTAATGTGGGGTGTCTTCGTCATTGCGTCGCGCATCAAAATATAGTACTGGTAAAAGACTTCTACAGTCGCATGTTGGCGCTCTGCATTTGTGTTTTTCCAGAGGTTGACGAACTTAAACCCTCTAGGATCCTTGGTATCCATAATGATGCCCGCATAATCTTGCAGCTCCTCCCATCCACACAAAGCAATCAGGACAATGAGCCAGGTGAAATGGAACTGGCTGCCATTCACCTGAGTGTCCTTGAGTTCTTCAAGGAACTCATTCAACAGAAACTGACACCAATTGAAGCTGTGGCCTTCGGCCGCTATGGCACCAAGGAGTATTGCGCCCACAGGCACCTCCGAAGGTCTAGCTGTTTTGAGCATCTTGCCTGTGAGCAACTGCATTACGAATCTTCTTTCTCGGTCCTCTATATCCTTTGTCGGGAATCCTCTTTTTTCCTTCACCACCGAGTGGGTCTTCTTCATCTTCTCAACAGGCCCCCTGGAATAATTGCTTCGGATCCTTACCGTGCTTGCTTATCCTGGTGATGCGGTGGATCAAATCAATGTTAATATCAATGTTTCTGTCTAGCCACAGATAACCTTGATGGATTCGTGCCATGAATGTGCGAACCATGATATTCAGTTCTAGAGAGCGGTCAAAATGTGGCAATCTCAGCAAGTTCAGTAGCCCCGACTGAATGACAGGTGCTAACCAACTGTCAGCTACCAAGTTTAGAGTTCCCTTGGCGTCCTTTTTCCAACACATATACTGGTCTAGTTGAAAATCCGGGTATTTGGGAACATCCAGCTCGTCTTTATTCATTCCCAAGAGGTCATAATCCTCCCATTTGCAATCTGCTATCTTTCCCAGCAGATTCTTAGCAACATTTACATGCTTTGACATAGGTGACAGCGGGATGTCGTATCTCGCATTCTTGGACAGTTTAAACATAGGGGCATTCAGTGCCCGTGGGGAGATATATTTAGGTGTCATCTTCAAAGGTTCTGTCTGAAAGATTGGTGCTTTCTGTGCCGAGGATCCCAACTTTATGATGTTGGATCAAGGTGCAGTTACAACTTTTCCCTTATCTTTTGGTTTTTCTTGCATCGTGGGATTAATTCTTGGTGATCTGCGAGATCCTTCACCTTGTTCTACGACGACCTTCTTAACTGGAGTTTTCATTAACTGTTGAATTCCTCCATGCTAAAAGATCCTTAGTGCTTCTTGAAGGGTCAGTTCTTCTTCTGTAAAGGAAGGTTCAGACATTCACAAATGAGGTAGCAGCTAAGGTAGACAGAATACAGATGGCTACTAGCTCAGAGAGGTTAATCACAAGAAGATTCTAAGTGCTTGGTAATGCTCGCGAGTCTCCCAACGGTGTTATTTATAGGCGCAGTAGACCCTCTTCCGCGCCCTTCAATGGCTAGATAAGGATATAATGTGGTGTCCGTTGGCGAATTTGAGCGGATCCTTCGGTCTTTTCTGTCGTCAACGTGCTCAGAACGACTATATTTTCTTTAAATGCTGAAGAGGTTGCTGCAACGGTCATCTAACGACTATTTTTTTTAAAATCCATGCAACGACTATTTTTCTCTGAGTGTTGCGCCGAACTGCGCGGCAAGCCATCTGCAACCCTGCGTGACTACTTCGCAGTGCCAAACATTTCCAACTGTGCGGCTTCCACTCTATATATTTTTCTTCTTCTTTTTCTTTCTCAACAGTGCTGTGCAATGCATAGATCATTCTTCTTATCATACCTTCTTCCTTTTATCATACATGTACAGACTCCTTTACATTTTTAGTGTCCACTTTCAACTATACTTGACACTTAGAACTTCCTTCCTTGGTTCGTTATTCAGGGTTCTGCGAAGCAGTGCTATCATGGTATAGCTTTAGCCTGCTTCAATTTATCAAAGTTGGCAAGGTATCACCAGCTAAATTGGCTAATTGGACTACACCAGTGTTAGTAACACGTATCACAGTATATGGGCCAAGCCAATGCATCTTAAATTTACCAAGGAATTTCATGAATTTTCTATCATACAGAAGGACTAGATCACCTACCTGAAAACACTTGTTCTTTATATGGCGATCATGCCATGCTTTCTCGCAGTCCTTCTGAGCTTGCTTGTGGAAGCCTGCGATGTAGCGATCTTCCTCCAAGCCCAGTAAATGTAGTAATCTTTCTTCTAGAGCTTCGCAGTCTGCCATCCCTATAAATGCAGCGATTCCCAAACTAGGGAAAATATATTCCATAGGCATTAAAGCCTCCTACCCATAAACCAACCGAAAGGGTGTCTGTCCTGTCAATTTCTTGCATGTGGTCCTGTATGCCCATAGCACAGATGAGACGCGTAGGTCGTCTCTATTTACATTGCACACCTTAGTGAGTGCATTCTCCAATATTTTATTGAAAGGCTCTATAGTACCATTCTCCTATGGATGATATGGAGTACTGTGCTGATGATGAATGTGGAATTCCTCTGTATGTGCCTCAATCGTCTTGTTCAAAAAGTGAGTACGTTGGTCACTCATCAAAATCTTCGGACAACCAAATCTGGTGAGTATTTCTTCAAAAATAAAATGCACAGCAGTACTGGCACTGCAGTCCTTAACTGGTTTTGCTTCTGCCCATCTGGTAAGGTAATCTGTAGCAGTAATAATATACCTTGCACTCGTTCTTTTTCTTGGTGGGTTTATAGGACCCACAAAGTCTATTGCCCATATTTCAAATGGCTGCAGTGTCAACTGTGAATTCAATGAAATCTCATCTCGGTGTGATGGTTTTCCTGTCCTCTAACAGACATCACAGTTCCTGCAATGTTCTTTGGCATCTTTATGGATCGTAGGCCACCATAGCCCTGCGTGCAATATCTTCTGCGCAATAGCCCTTCCTGCATAGTGACCTCCCACGATTCATGAGTGTGCGTCATATAGAATAAATGGCTTCTCATGATTGAGTATGCACCTGCGCAGGACTTCATCTGGCCCAAGTTTGTATAATTGACTTGCAATTATAGTGAAGTCCGCGGCGTGCACCACTAACTATTTTTTCTGCTGGACCGAGAATTCCTGGGGTGCCATCCCTGTGGTTAGGAAGTCAATGATGTCCTTGTAATAATCATCGGCAACCTGTATACTAAATAATTGCGCATCAGGCAGACTGTCTTCAATATTTGTCGGCTCCTCTCCTGACTCGATCCGTGACAGATGATTAGGTCCCAGGTTCAGTCTACCTGGCTTGACAATAATTTCAAAGTCATATTCCTGGAACAGCAGTAGCCATCGGCATATGCGTCCCCCTAACACTGGCTTGTTGACCAAATATTTCAACGCAAAATGGTCAGTAAACATAAGGAAGTGCGATCCCAGCAAGTAGTGTCTAAATTTCTGTAGGGCATATACCATCGCAAGGCCTTCCCTCTCAGTAGTAGTATAGTTCTTCTCTGCTGTTGAAAGCTTTTTGCTAGAAAATGCAATAGGGTGGTCAATACCTCCCTCTCCTGGCTGAGCTAACACGATCCCCAGGGCAATACATGATGTGTCAACATGGACATGGAATGGCTTTGTCCAGTCTGGAAAGACTAGAATCGGCGCAGTGACCATCTTTTCTTTTAATGTGTCAAAACCCTGTTCGCATTCTGCGTTCCAAATGAACGGTGCATCTTTCTTCAACAGCTTTTCCATTGCTGCGGTTATCTATGCATAACCCTTTATAAATTTCCTGTAATATCCAGTATGGCCTAATGTAGATTGCAACATCTTGATCGAATTTGGTGTCGATAAGTTTATAATAACTGCAATCTTCGCAGGGTCTACCATCAATCCTTGCTTACAGACAATGTGGCCAAGTAAAATTCCATAAGGCACACAGAAAATACACTTTTTCAAATTCAAGGATATTTGATGCTGTTGACACTTCTCGAGCATCATGCGGAGATTCGTGCAATGATTTTTCAATAGACCAAATACAATCCAATCATCAAAATACGCTTCTAAAAACTTGTGCATAAAATCTTTAAATGTTGCGACGACGACTCTAGAGAATATGGCAGGTGCGTTCTTCATCCCAAAAGGCATGATGGTGCACTGGAATGACCCCCATTCTGTAGCAAATGTCATCTTATGCCTATCCGCGGGATCAATCTTGATCTGATGATAACCAGAGAAACCATCAGTGAAAGAATATGCCTCATTTCCTCCAACGTTATCAAGCACTTCGTCTGTGAATGGAGTAGGAAATGGGTCGTGCATGGAAGCATCATTCAGCTTTCTGAGATCCACACAAATCCTGATCTTTCCTTTTTCTTTCTTGTCTTGAACAACCATGGGGCTAATCCATTCGGATTCTTCAACTGGTTCAATGATTCCTACTTCTAGCATCTTATCGAGTTCTGCATGGACTTTTTCCTTATAGCGCGGATTCAATCTGTATGGCCTCTGCTTGATAAGATTAGCACTTGGTTTTAAAGGTATTTTCATGATCCCTAGGTCTCCCAAAATTCCTTTCATCTCTGTAAATTTTGTTGGAAATAGTTCCTGATACTCATGTAAGGTATCTGTGATCTCTACAATAGTCTGATCGTCCCAATAATCTCCTATTGATGTGAACTTTGGCTCTTTGTCTGTGCCAATGTTCACTTTTTGTGTTTTTACTGGTCCAGTCACATCTAGGATTTCCAACGGAGGTCCTTCTACCTCACGCACGCCTTCTGATTCTGGTATATCAATGTTGCGCGGGTCGTCCTCATCGTCTTCATTTGTATCATTGGTATCTTCAGCTAAGTTGTAACACTCAATCAAGTGCTCTTCATGTTCCTTCCATTCTGACTGTAGGTTCACAGGAACGCACTCTGTCCCAAAAAACTCTTGCAATGTTATGTTTTGATGATGACATTTGTCCTGGAATATGTGCTTCTTGATTATCTATAATGCTTCATGGATTAATGGATTCTCGTCTTCAAAACTGAAGTCCTTCCGGAAGTTCGCAGCGAGCAGCTCCCAGTCACTGAGTTCACTACACAACTCCAGGTCAAGGTACCATTTCTCTGGGATACCCGCATCCAATGTATGTACAAATAAATGTACCCATTATGCAAGTGGTCTTTCCACCCATGCCTTTGAACATATTTCAATATGTTGACTAGGGTCTATTTGTCCATTATACTTTTCAAAGGGTAAAGTAACCTTTTTGGAAAACCGGATCTGCATCTTAGTTCTGCATTGATCCCAAGTGGTCAATGTTTTCTTATGTGCATTCCACCATCTGGCAGGTGTATCGTGCAATGCTATATCTAAAGCTGGCAGTCTATTCTCATCTAGTATAGCTGCAGTATATTCCCTTATGAAACTGTAAACATTAGTAGAACCATCATATGTGGGAATAGGACTCACCTCTTTTCCGATCCAGCGTAGTAATTTCATAACCTGCGCACATCTTCTTGATGATACTTCATGCGTGCAGCTTTTCCAATTCTCCAGTATTGTATCCGAGTAAGAGATACAAGAAGTGTCACATCACCAGCTGAGCATACCGTCCGCAGTAGGATTAATGTAGTCTTCCTTGTTCGCAGTTAGCTGGTATAATCGGTCTAAATCTTGAGCTTGGGATTCCTCCTGAATCGGTTCACTGTATCTATCACCATCTTTAGGATCCAGTGGTGCGATGACCCTAAGATGCTTCCCTTCAAAGATCATCTTCTTTGTCTTCAAGTTTATGATAGCCAAGTTATCCATAGCCCAATCAATTCCCAATATTGTTGAAAAGGTTGACTATCATCCACAATTTCAATAACCTCGAAGTCTGCATGACTTTGTACTCCGTCAATGTCAACTCTACATAAGCTAAGCGGCCAAAAGGTATGACCTTCTCCTGATTAGCCATTCGTAACTGGATAGGTGACCAGAGTAACTTTGGTCAACCCATATGCTGCCATGTCTGCTTAGTCAAGACATTCATTTCTGATCCCAGATCAAGGATGACTTCATCCATTTCAAAATCTCCTATCTGCGTAGTAAGCCTCATCTCTCGGCTTGTTCTTTTGTGCTTCCTTATATGATGTACAGCGCTATCTGGAGTCTCTGTTGCGATCTGAGGTTCATATTGGTTGATAAGCTTCTGGAGCTCTACTATGGCTTTTTCGCTTTTTAGTAACTTCATGCAGCTTCGCAAGAACTGCGTAACAAAAGTACAGACATCTGTCGCAGTACTTGTTTTTTCATATGGAGTCGGCATGTCTTCAACATGCAGTGTTTCACTACGCAGCAGGATCCTTGATGACTTATCTGTTGGTTCTCTAAAGGTATCCCGTGTGTCAATGAAGATCTCCTTGTTCTTCTGTAGGTTAAGAGCGGGTGCTTTTCCTGGAGCTTTCTTTATCCATACTGTTTCAAGGGGATCCTTCTTCGTATGTGCTTCCCCTGATGTTGAAGCTTCCGCTCCTCTGTCACGGCCTGTCTCAGCGCCACTGCAAGTGACCACATTAATGCTTGGATCCACTAGTCTATTCTCTACTGTGATCCATTGGACGTTTGGATTTGGAGCCTCTGTTCATCTTCTCTTTTGCATTTCCACCTCTAATACTGGGCAATCTTCATTGACATGCTCAAATGATTTACAATAATTGCACGTAGTGCATGGGTTAACACAATCTCTAGACACGTGCCCAAGTTGGCCACAGTTATAACAAATGGCTTGGCCGCGGCCTCTTCCTTGTGCCGGACCAGCATTTCTTCCTCTACCGCAGTATCCACCACCACGACCTCTGTATCCTCCTTGGTCATATTGTGCATTTTCTTAATTTGGCTGGGTATCTTCTTGTACGTGGTACAAGCCAGCACCTCGCATTGAGTCCATATCCCTTTTTCTTTCATTCATTAATTCATATGCGCGGCAGTTGGATTCATCATGTCCAACTGATTTACAGAAATTGCAGTATAAATTCTTAGGGGTTTTCACATATTTCTGGATTAGGTAACAGTATTTAGGTCTATGTCCTGTGGTTCTACAAATTTCACACCATGGGGCCTGATTCTTATTTAATGGGTTAGGTGCACCACTGTTAATATAGTTGCAGAATAGAGGGCAATGCTCGCGGTCATGACCTTCTCCTTTACAACTTGTACACCAGACCTCTTGTCTAGGTTCATATCTTTGTTCTTTACCATTTTTCATACTTTGCAGTTCAAGTGTCAGGGTGGTCAGCTGGTTCTGGATCTGAGACATCCCAGAACTAGTATCACCAATCGGCGAAGATTCCAGCTTCATTGCAATTTCCAAGGCCTCTGCCTGGGATAGAACCTTCTGCTGCATCAATGGTAATTTTATATGAGGTAACAGCGCAGCAATGAACCATTCTTTATGATGTTCTGGTGGTGTAACAAAACTTACTTGGTCTAGTAAGGTCTTAAATTTCTGATCAAATTGCCAGACCGTTTCAGTTGGTCTCTGCTTTATTTCCTTCAGCTCAGTTATACACTGAGACTCGGACTTAGGTTTCTTGAACTCCGCTAGTAGCGCAACTTTAATTTCTGCGAGGGTTCTCGACTGTACGGTAGAGTATTTCATAAACCAATGTAGCGCTCTATCCCTAAAAGTGGTGATGAGTTGTGCTTGTTTCACGGCATCGTCCTGGATTTGTCTTACACTCCATACGGATTCACAAAGGAACCAATGTTGATCAAGGTCTTCTAGGCTAGTTCCTCTGAATATTGGCAGTTTCATATCAGTGTTCGCCATTGTGCTATTAGGTGGTGGAGCACCGGGATTAGTGCGCGGCTGCTGTAAAGGGATCTGCGCAATAAATACAAACGGGGCTATCAGGAGAAATGGAATATGCTGATTCTTCTGCGGGGTGGGCTGCGTAGCGGGTGGGTTCTACGATAAGGGTGGCGCGATTTGTGCAGCTGGTGGATTCTCAGGGGTAAATGGTTGTGCAACTTCGCTATCAAGATCACAGGGTATCTCAGTATCTATATGAAGTTTAGGGCCTTCTGGATTCTTATTAATTTTATATCTCTTACCACTTCTAAGAGTATGTGTCTCTTCGTCAGAATCTATATATGTATTGTTTATCATGACAAAATTCAAGCATATTACTGCATTCTTAGAACACCTTTCTCAGCTAACAACATCTTAATGTATAGACGGAGATTGTTCAAAAACTTACCTTGGAATCCTCCAAAAAAATGTGCTTATGCTTGGCTGTAGGATTTGAGTGTGTCTACAACAAATTCTGTTACAAATCCTTCTAGCATATGATCGACCCAATAATCAACTACGCGTGACAACGGGTTGTCTAACGCTTTAAGTTGCGCTGTGAGCTCGGGAGTCCACTCCGTAGGAACTCCTCCTTGGAAACAGTTTTTCTTCTCTGCGAGTCGCGAGATCCACGCATGCAGCTCATTTGGAAACGATTCCCAAAATATCTCGTGAATGTCATCCAATAGATATCTATCTGACCACTGTGTGTCGCTTAGACGCGGATGTCTATTTTCTTGTCTGTTAAAATCGCTTATGGTCTTATCCCACCAAGCTTGGATTTCTGTCTTTTCAGGATGCCAATAGTCAGATCCTTCGGGGAACTGATATTCTTCTTCACACATCGTGATTGCAACTCAACGGAACCATTTCAACTCATCATGGATTCTAGCACGGCAACGAAACCATTTGTTGGCTTAAACTGACCCAGAGGTTTTCAATTAGACCCAAGTTCTTTGCGGTTCTCCCTTTGACCAACAAAACCCCTTCACACCGACCCTATCAGCAACAACCTGCGAGCAGGTTGAGGTATCACCCAAGGTGTATCTTTATGGGGTACTGTGGAATCAGGTTTCCACAGTAAATGATGAGTTGTTTATAAGAACAAGCTGCGCAGTGCAGGACAGAAGGACGGCGCTGCGAGCAGAGTGATGCAGTACGCAACAGGATCTATGCTGCGAGTAGTACCGCGCGGTGCAGGCAACATTGCGGGCCACATCAAGGGTTTCTTACTGCTGTGAATCTTCTACTGAAACTGTGAGTCACCCACAATTATCCTTTACTTGGAATATCTCGGAAACATTAAGGAACTGAAATGAATATCACTCATCCATTCATTCAGGTGCTTACTGGTTATCTTTCTAGCATTCATTCTAGAACTTGGATTCTTACAATGTGAACCGAAATGATAACATGATTAACTGTGTTGCGTTCCTTCATTGTGCTTAAGAAAGTATTTAAACTTAAATGACTGATTCACAACCTTAACATAGAATTGAAATGTTTGCCATTCATCTGCTTTCATGGAACCTAGCATATCATTCCCAAACTTCTCCTATTGGTAAATGCATATCAAAGTTCTCATATTGCAGCATGCAAGGAAACATTCAAGTATTCATTCTACAGAAAATACAGACAGTCATTCATTCATAAACATCATCACATAATAAAGGATTTAACGTGGTTCACTTCCCCGGATGGAAAGCTACATCCACAAGAATGGTTGGTAATATATTTCTTTCAAAAGGAATGGGGCAACCGTTCTTAGTCTGCTCACTTAGCTGCAAACTCTTCTTTCTCTTGGCTAGGCCTCTGCGCACACAGTTGCAGAGCCTTTACAATATTCTCAGCTTGGAGAGATTCTTCTATACAAAAAGGTTATCTCCTTAAGTTCTCAACAACAACAAAAGAATAACAGTAATACAGAAAGAGAACAACCCACAAAGCGAACAACACCGAGAACCCCCATCTCATACAAAATGTCTTCTTAAATAGATCATGCCCGAAGCTCATGTCTGTACAATGCCGAAGACCTAAAACCCAAAACCCTAAGGGTTTTCAAAACTGCACCAGTTTTCCAAACCGGTTTGCTGGCTCCTAGTAGCATCTGCTTGATCATGGCGGATCTCCACGTCCTCATTCTGTCACTATTGGCCTTCCTGTCGCACGCATGTCTACAGGATGCTTCTGCCGAACCATTTGTCTCTAACGGTTTTTCCTTCTAAGCGTGCCAAACATCGCTTTTCTTAACAACCCACGCGTGGCTGCCCTCCTGTTTTGCCTACGTCATCGCTCGGCAATCCTGAAATATCTTTCCAAAAATGGCTGCTACCGGTCGAGCCGGTAGCTACACTTGATACTTGTCCAGCACACCGCTTTGCTGGCTCCAAGTGGCCTCCTAACTCCGCAGCACTGCTTCTGCGCAGTACTGGTCTTTGCATCACAGCCAAAACTTTGACGTTGCACACAACTCCGCAGTCTCGTCAAAAGTTGGATGCTGCGTGCAACTTCGCAGCATCCTCAATACTTAGCCAAAATTGTGTTTCTAAGCTGCGCTCAGCTCAGCTTTCCCTGCTTGCCTAAAAAAGGTGCTTCCAAAACTTCATCTCAACCTAGCATTTTAAGAATTGGCAAGATTCGCCAAGGTTTATACACTTTTAAATAAGTACGGGTCCTTACAATTATCCCTGATTGAAATGCAGTGAGAAAGCCTGTAATTGCTTGGACTCCAAAGCAAAAATTGGCGTTTAGCTAAAAACTGATATTGTATATATTGAAATGCAGTAAGAAAGGTTGTAATTGCGTGGACTCCAAAGCATAAATTGGCATTTAGCTAAAAATTGATATTGTATATATTCCAAAGAATCAAGAAATCTTACCCAAGTAATCTACGACGAGAGGTCGTTGCATAATATTCCTGTGGCTACATGCATGTCGAAATCCCTTCCATAGGGAGTCTGGTTAATCTTCCTGTGGCTACATGTGTGTCGAAATCCCTTCCATAGGGAGGCTGGTTGGCTCTGGAAAAAGTTCCATGATTGTTGTTATTCCCGCAATCTACTGTAGAGTCCAAATATAAATAACCCAGGGACCAGAGAATGACGAGGCGTTGGTTTATTCGAATGCATTCTCTCTAGCATTCGAAGATGCTTTCCTTGTGAATTTGGTGTCTGCTTTGAGCGGAAACGGAGCTACCAAAGGAGCTGCGCTATTCTCATACTGAGGATCGTGCTCCCATGTTCTTAAGAATTGTTGCAACCAGTTAGGATCAAAGTCGAGAGAGTTCATTTGTAGGATGTGCAGAGATATCAAAGAAACAACAAATATCGTGATGACGAGCGCGAGAACTTGGTAGTGCATGCTCCCAACAATCAGCTTGCCACGCTCCTAGCCGTTGTGGCACCTGCCTTGGCCTTGCTCCCTGCTTGCCATGCTCCCACATCATGCAGCTTACCACACTCCCGTTGCTGTACATGGCTTGGCCTCCCTCCCTACTTGCCACACTCCCTGTAGCTTGCCACCGAATGCCTTGGCCTTGATATGAGGCCAAATAAGGCTTCCAAACAACTCATGGGCTAGCAGACAAAAATCATACAAAAACTTTGGTTAAATTGTTTTGAAAATAATGCCAAACTAATCGTCGAGCCCAAAACCGATTTCTATAATCCCTATTGCTTGGTAGGCCAGCAGGGACTAATAATAAAACATTTAAAGGTATTGTGATTTAAGACTTATGATGAAACACATTTATTTTGATTTAAGTACATCAATTGGTAATTAAAGTGACTTTAAAGAAAATATTTGAATTTTAAAATGAGTGTTTCATTACCTTTATTTACTAAGCTTTTTAATGATGAATGTTAACTAAAAATTCATACTTAACTTAAATATTTTTCGTTGCTTAGTTTTTCCTTTTGCTCATATACATTTAAATTAAAGACAAATGAACAAAGTTTATATATATATATATATTTATTAAAAAATAAATTTTGTATTATTATCAAATGAGTTGCGTTTAAATCGTGCAAATTTCAAGGAGACATTCGTTTTGATAATTGCAAAATAATTACAAGAGGAAATAGCATACATGAGAAGTGGTTAAAATATATGTTAGCCGTAACCAAAAAAATAGACCGAAGGTTTTGGCCAGCAATAACAGATTTTAATTTTGCTCCAATATTTTCAAGATCTTGGATTCCTCACTACTACTAATTTTGATATTCTATATCAGCAAACACAACATAAATTAGATATTTTACAATGAGCTCTACAACTTCTTTTGCCTTGGAATTCTACGATTTTGACACATTTTGAGTAAACTTTGGTTATGCATAATTCTGTATGAACTAAAGCATAATAATTTTATATGATTGTACCCATTAACTCAGTTTTTATTGGTTTATGTGGTGATTTCCAGGTTGGGTGAAATGGTGAAAAAAGAAGAAGTATGCTACAACGCATCAATACTTGTGGGAATCTGGGGTTAATTTGGCAGAGATCAGGCAGCTACGAAAACATTTAAAAAAATAATAAGTATACCATGCATGTCAACATTGCCCAAATTGTTTGAGATTACAGTTTTGTTGTGCATGTGATCACGGAAGCAGAAAGTATCCCGTCACTGAAATTGCAAGAGAAGGCGACGGACATAAACAGTTTACCAGATCACTGAATAATTGGTAACTAAATTTAAATGATCTCCTGCTCAGTCGACTACCACGAAGCATCATCCTAATACAATCTTACAAGATGGTGGTAAAATGTGTAATCATATCTCATATCACATAAGCTTTTATCAAATAAGCAAGGATAATTTTAGGGGCGAAATTTAGCTCACTAGCTATTTTTCCAAAAAAATATTCGCCAATTTGCATTTTTTGAAGCCCCATTTCACCCAATTTTGATGCCAGGTAAATTTCTTTCACTCTAAAAATCGCCAAATTATTATATAAACTATATAAAATCCTTAGAAATTGAAATAATTTTAGAAAAATATCGCCAAATATTTTATAGTTGACATTTTAAGAATTGGTAAGATTCGCCAAGGTTTATATACTTTTAAATAGGTATGGGTCCTTAAAATTATTCCTCGGCAAATAAGTGAAGCTCTAGTATGACATTTTTGTAACTATTTTAAAATATTTAGATCAAACTTTTCACAAATTGTATTTGATTTAAGAATAATTTGTAATATTGTTTGCATGTATTTTGGAAGACTGCTCATTAAACAAGACGAGAAGAAAAGGATAAAGCAATATTTGATAAATTTAATAGATGGAACATAAACACATAAATTTAAGTTTCGATTGACCAACACATAGGAGGGATTCATTGTTATGACTGGTCTGCTGATGATTGTTATGTGCACTTGATTACCTATATAAAGAATGAAAATTCGACCGCCAAAGGGGGGTCTCCACAGAGCTTGAGGGAATTCTTTTCCTCAGTGTTGCAATTTTTGTATCATTTGTATTTGAAGCAGAAATGAGGAGAGGCTTCCATTAGTGATTTTTTGATCTGCTTACAACACTACTAGATTTGGAGTCGAAATTCGACGTTTATATTGGCGTGTAATGTTAAAGTCACTTTACACGTCGAAAAAAGTCAATTTGTCAGGATTTTTTAGATGGCACCTCAATAATATTTGTATAGTGTCGTTTAAACGACTTGACATTATACGTCTCTTAAGCGACCGTATGTTGCATCACTTAAGAGACGTTAAACAAATATACTTTATGCATGTCGCTTAAGAGACGAGAAATAACTAAATGTATTTTCCTCTTTCTCGATTAAAGTCAACGAGTTTTAAAACATATTTGGACGCAACATCTATTTTTTTTTCCAGTTCAATTGGAAAAAAATGAACACATGTGTAGGTCTTTTTGGGAGGTTTTTTCCTATTCAATTGGACAAAATTTAACACATATCTAGGTTTCCTTGGGAGGATTTTTCCGGTTGGTCAATTGGAAAAAATTTAACACATATTTAGATTTTTTTTGGGTTTAATTCAGCAAGAATACTTTCTGGAAGAATATTGGAGCGAGAACTTTGATTTTAGGTAAAAAAACGTTTGTGGATTAATGAGATTATCCCTTCAATAAATTTTCTTTTGGTTAATGATTTTTTTGTCTCCTCTTTCTTTCATAATGTAATATTTTATTTAAATTATGGAGAACAATGTCAGACAATCATGTCCAATGATTTGCTAGTAGATCCAAACGAATTGCTGCTGTGGAAGGAACTATCAATTATGCATAAGGTTACACAAGCAACCCTGCTAATGCAAATGATTAGAATCAAGCCTTGTACACAATTCTGAGGGATGAAAAGAAGAAGAGTTGTTAGGGAAACAACCAGGAATCATTGTTGTTGGCACGAGATTAGTCTGCATGAAGTGCAGAAGCTGACAGCTATGAAAGGGATAATCCACGAAAGAAGGACCAATTGCAGAGAAAGAGGAAGCGCAAGATTAGTCAGAGTTAGTTAGAATTGGTCATGTGGAGCGTTTTGTAACTATTTAGTATCATATAAATAGGAGCATGATTGTAAGCCTAAGGGAATCAAGTTATCCAACTATTGATTGATTGATCCAGTTTTTGATCTTTTGTATCTGCGATATGATGTATTGACTGTTTCTGCGAAGGTCATTTTGCAGGTTTTGATGAATGCATGAGGATGTTCGATTATGGTTCTATCTTTGTCTTTTTTTCTGTTAGGTGATGATATGAATGTTTGTGGAATGGTTAATGCTCTGCGGGTTCGGTAAATTATGTTCATGCGAATGAGTATTTAGGTCATCTTGATGCGAATGTCTATTATGTGATGAATCTGCGAAAGATGAATTGTTAGAATAATGCAAAAGATATAATCTATGGTTTCTGTGGTTGTAATGTGTGGTTGATGCATGTCCTCAACTCCACTGCGGAAACTTGGTTCCTGCAGCCCCCTTATCCATCTTGGGTGAGACTTCACTCACACTGTGAGTGATGCTGGAAAGGGTTACACCTTTCCGGGCCGGTGTATAAGGGAGTTTGGGTTGGTGTTTGTTGACGACAGTGCGAAGTGAACTGATGCAGGAGCATCGAGGCTTAGGCAGATCAGTCAAAGTTATTCGACATGCAAAAAGTTGACCAGAGGGAGTGCTGACGACCACTGGTGCGGAAAAGAAGATTGGCTTGTCAAAGGAGAGTAGTCGGTATGCGAACGACAGAAGCAGCGAAGATCGAGAGTCGACATGTTGGGAGTCGATAGATGACAAGAAGAGCGAGAGACGTCGATGGTAGACATGCATCGAACCGTGACACCGACAAGTTTGGGCATGAGCCAAGCGAGCAGGAAGGGGCGGACTGGCGAAGCCTGAAGAGTGTGAAAGGGAAGCCGACAGGTATGTTGAAGGATGGCGAAAGGACAGTATGGTCGAAGTAGTGACATGACCGACTACTGTAGTAGTGTCAGAAGGATGTGTAGAAGTCAATAAGAGTACTTGGCACCAGTTCAGGGTTCCTAAGGAAGTTATTAGCAGTTATTGAAAGTAGTTGGGATCGTGATATATGTCAACACAGGCAGATATTGTGCAGCATGGAAGGGGCGCTGAAAGTTGCACGTATGCAGGATCTGAGGAGATCAACGGACAGAGGAAGCGTGTCTTGGGGGTCGGAGTGATCTCGGGAACAGCAGCAGCATAGTAGAAGGCCAGAGAGTTTTGGATCAGTTGGATAGTTTTTGCATAGGAAAAATAGAGTTCGAGGAGAAGATAGGTAGATTGGAGAGAACAATCACACATATTCCGAACACAGAGAAGATTGAGCCATAGCTCAGAGTTTCGTAGTGAACCAGGAGAGGGTGAAGATCGACACATTGAGATAGCACACAGATACTTCTATATCGTAACAGTTGAGGCCGACAGATAGTTAGTTCTTTTCATTCCTTGCAGTTTGCATTGTAACCGTTTCGGTAGAAGTAATATAGGCCAATTTCTGGCATCCTGTTTACATCTTGTCTATGTGACCGCTTGTGTTGTGTGTAATTTGTTAAGCAAGAACCTTTGTCTTAAGATTCCTTGCGTCAGTTGGTATCAGAGCGGGAAGAGTATCATGTCGAGGAGAAAGGTGGAGATAGACCTACCTTGCGTCAGGTGGTATTATATCCTGCAAGTGAGTTGAACAGCTCCAGTTGCGGTTGGGTAGATTTGTGCACGACTTGTTGAAGTCTTGTTGTGATTGGATGGAGTGGGAGTTTTATCCAAGGTTGAAAATGGCTCACAGAGACAATAATGTCTGAGGACAAAGAGTGCGTGGCATAGCAGTCATAGTTGTTCGTGAGATGTTTGACGACTGCATCCGAACAATGCGAACTTTGACAAATGAAGTTGCATCGATCAAAGAAACCCAAAGGCGTGGTTGTATTCCTGATGCGTTAGACCACAACGACGAGGAAGTCAAAGAAGTCCAACCACAGGAAACTGCGTGAGAAGAACAAAAAGACAAACTGATCAAACTTCTAACAGATATGAGAGGTCGGACAAAGATAGATGTACGTACCTACTCAGGAAATCTGGATCTAGAATACTTGATCGACTGGTTCAGAGAGATGGATAAATACTTCGACATAGAGAAGATCGAGGATCCTAAATAGGTTAAGATTGCATGTCTGAGGTTGAAGGGTCATGCCTCATTGTGGTGGGACAATGTGCAGGTTGATAGAGTCAATAAGGGCAAGGAGAAAATCAAGTATTAGGATAGGATGGTCGCCAAGCTAAAAGGGAATTTATTGCCAAATGACTATGTGATTTCCTTATTCTGGAAGTTGCAGAACTTTCAAAAAAAAGAGATGACTGTCAAGGAATACACGGAAGAGTTCTACAGATTGTTGATAAGGTTGAGACAAACCGACGGAGGAGAAGAAGCTGTTGCTAGGTACGTCAATGGCTTGAAATATGTCAATCAGGATGAATTGAGCATGTCAAGATTCAGAGAAGTGGGTGAAGCCTATCAGTTAGCTCTGAAGGCAGAAGAGAAACTGTCAAGAAAATCCACAGCGACCAGAGGTAGGATAACTGGTTTGGGGGCGAAGACTGTTTCCGCGAAAGGCCAAAGTAGCGGTTATAGGAGGGGATCTGTCGAAGAGAGTCGACGGATGGAATGGACATCGACAAGGGAGAAAACGCAAGAAAATCAACGCGATGGTCATGAGGACCGCGGTCGAGGTGCATATGGTCGAAGTGGTCCATCCGACAAAAAATGAACTGACAGACCAGCCATAATCTGTTACAAGTGTTGAGGAGCGGGACACAAGGCATATGAATGCCCAGAGAACCTACATGTTGCAGAGGAGTTAAAACCCAGACGTTGAAGGGATGAGGAAGTTTACGAGAGGGAAGAGTTGGCATCCGACAGCAGTGAGGATGGTAAGAATAAAAGTCAGGCCATGAAAGCTAGGAAGACACTGGTTTTGGACGACCGACGCGATGAGAAAGAGATGGCACAACGAAAGGCCATCTTTCGAACTAAGGTTCGAATCGGTTAATGTTGTTGCAAGACCATAGTTGATGGTGGAAGTACTGATAATATTGTGTCAACAAAAGTGATTGAAAAAGCAAGGTTAAAATGTTGGGAACAACCACACCCATACAAGATCTCATGGTTGTATAAAGAACACCATGTGAAGGTGACCAAACAGTGCTTGATCAACTTCAGAGTCGAAGGATTTGAAGACAGTGTACTAAGCGACATAATCCCAATGGACATGTGCCATCTGTTGTTAGGAAGACAATGGAAATATGATTGGAATATAATCTATGGTGGTCGAGCCAACACAATCACAGTGTGAAAGAATGGTGTGCAAAGGACTATTAAGCCAAAGCAAGAGGAACAGGTCGACTGTAGGCACAACGAGAGCAACTTTTGGGAGAAGCAAGTGTTGATGTGTTCAGCGAAAGAATTCCTCTCGGAGGAGGAAAATCAGTCGGGATGTTTTGTTGTCATTCCGAAAGGACCATGTGTCGAGAGGTCGACAATGGAAAATATTCTGGTTGAGGTTGGAAAGATGCTTGACGAGTTTCGGTGCATAGTATTCTATGAGACACTGAAGGGATTGCCGCCGACAAGGATCATATCCCATCAGATCGACTTGATTCCAGGGTTGAGTCTGCCAAACAAAGCACCGCATAGGATGAGTTTGACAGAAGGTCAGGAACTCAACCGACAGGTCCAGGAGTTGTTGGACAGAGGATTGATCATAGAGGGTCTAAGTCCATGTGCGGTACCAGCAGTATTAGCGCCGAAGAAGGGTGGAGAATGGATAATGTGTACAGACTCTAGAGCCATCAACAAGATCATGATCAAGTATCGATTTCCATTTCCGAGAATGGACGGCTTGATGGATTTCCTGAGTGGAGTGAGGTACTTCACAAAGATAGACCTGAAGAGCGGTTATCACCAGATTCGGGTTAGAGAAGGAGATGAATGGATGACAACATTCAAGACAAAGGAAGGGTTATATGAGTGGTTAGTCATGTCATTTGGATTGACTAATGCACCCAGTACTGAAACCATTCTTGGGAAATTTTGTCATATTCTATCTAGACGACATTCTGATTTTCAGTCGAACCAAGATAGAACACTTGGAGCACATTCGACAAGTATTGCAGAAGCTTCAGGAAAAGAAGATGATGGTGAACCTACAAAAGTGTTTCTTCATGAAGGAAGAATTGGTGTACTTGGGATTTGTAATCTCGGGTAAAGGGTTGGTGATGGACCCAGAGAAGGTGAAGGAAATATTGGATTGACCGGAACCGAAAAATGCGACTGGAGTAAGGAGTTTCCATGGACTTTCCAGTTTCTACAGGAAGTTCATTCGGGGATTCAGTCGGATTTGTGCACCTTTGACAGAGTGCATGAGAAAAGGGGAGTTCAATTGGACGGAAACTACCAAGCGATCTTTTGACAAGTTGAAGGAAAAGGTCATTGAGACCCTTGTGTTAGCGCTCCCAGATTTTGGCAAATTTTTCCAGGTCGATTACGACGCAAGTGGAATGGAAATTGGAGCAGTGTTGAGCCAGGAGGGCCGACCAATTGCATTCTTCAGTTAGAAGTTGGATGATGCGAAGTAGAAATATTCAGTCTATGACCATGAATTTTATGCTACTGTCCGGGCATTGAAGAAGTGGAGGCATTATTTGTTTCCCATGTAATTTGTGTTATACATAAATCACCAAGCACTGAGGTATCTGATTACTCAGTCGAAGTTGAATTAGTGGCACATGAAATGGGTTGAATTCCTACAGGATATACATTCATGTTGCAACATAGGTCGGGAAAATCGAGTAAGGTTGCTGACGCGCTGAGTCGAAGAGTTTCATTGATGAACATGACGACAGTTCAGGAAATAGGAATAGAGTCTGTGAAGATAGAGTATGAGACCGACAAGGATTTTGCGAAAGCATGGAAGGCTTGTCATGAACCTTGGAGTGTCGACAAAACTCCATACTTGGATTATTTTATCCAAAAGGGATACTTGTTTAAGGGACAATAGTTGTGTATTCCCAGAGGATCCATAAGGGAGAAACTAATCCGAGAATTGCATAGCGACGGATTAGCAAGCCATTTTGGCATCGACAAGACTAAGGAATTGGTCGAAGAGAAGTATTTTTGGCCAGTAATGACGACATATTTCGGGAAGTGGGTACGACAGTGTCGATTTTACCAGTTGGAAAAAGGAAGAAGTCATAATATGGGGTTGTATACACCATTACCTATACCAGATACCCCATGGGAGCACCTGAGCATGGATTTTGTGTTAGGATTGCCGAAGATGTAGCAAGGGAGCGACTCAATCTTTGTTGTAGTCAACATATTTTCGAAAATGGCACACTTTATTCCGTGTCGGAAGGCAAGTGATGCCATAGACATTGTTGTACTATTCTTCAAGGAAGTAGTCAGATTGCATGGGCTTCCAAAGAGTATCAAATCGGACAAAGATACCAAGTTTATGGGACATTTCTGGAGAACCCTATGGAAGAAACTGGACACGAGGTTGCAGTTTATCTCGGCATATCATCTGCAGATAGAAGGATAGACCGAGGTGGTGAATAGAATTTTGGGAAAACTTCTAAGATGTTTGACGGTCGACAACCCAACTAGTGGGAGAACGTGTTGGCACAAGAAGAGTTTGCATGCAACGATTCTTTGAATAGATCGACAGGTTTGATCCCATTCCAGATTGTTTAGGGAAGAATCCCACATGGACTGGTGGATTTGGTTTAGTTACCGACAAAAACCAGGAAAAGCGTGGATGCAGAATCATTTGCAGAGCATATGAAAGAAGTGCATGAAGATGTGCGAAAGCGCATAGAAAAGAGTAATGCGGCATACAAGTTAAGAGCCGACAGGAAGAAGAGGCTACTGTTGTTCAGCGAAGGAGACTTAGTCTATGCACATTTGCGGAAGGAGAGATTTCCGATAGGGACACATAACAAGCTGAAGCTGCAGAAGATTGGACCATGTCGGATTCAGAAGAAGATTTCGGACAATGCTAATGTGTTGGAGTTTTCGAATGACTTGAGAATTTCACCAACGTTCAATGTCTCAGATCTGTACAAGCTTCAAGAATGTTCAAGCAGCGGAAGCGTGGAAGTGTCGAAGATTGATTGGACAGAGTAGATTCTAGATTGATAGAAAGAAGAAATCACAAAAGTAATAGAGGAACGCGAGGTCGGGCGTACGTGCATTTCGCGAAAGAAGGAATACTTAGTGTGATGGAAATATTATGAGTTGCAGGAGGCAACATGGATTTCGAAGAAGAGTTTAGGAGACTGACAGATCAGTCGAGTTCTTTTTCACTTGGGGAGTCTGATGTAGGAGCATCGGGGCCTAGGAAGATCAGTTGAAGTTAGTCGACATGGAAAACTGATCTGAGGGAGTGCCGACGACCACTGGTGCGAAAAAGCAGATTGGCTTGTCAAAGTCAATGAGGCAAGCAGGAGCAGCCGATATGTGATAGACAGAAGCAGCTAAGATTGAGAGTCGACATGTTGGGAGTCGACGTGGATTCGATAGATGATTAGAAGAGCGAGAGTCGTCGACGGTCGACATGCATCGAATTGCGACACCGACAAGTTTGGGCATGATCCAAGCGAGGAGGAAGGGGTGGACTGGCGAAGCCTGAAGAGTGTGAAAGGGAAGCCGACAGGTATGTCAAAGGCCGACGGAAGGACAATATGGTCAAAGCAGTGACATGACCGACTATTGTAGCAGTGTCAGAAGGATGTGTAGAAGTCAAGAAGAGTACTTGGAAATAGTTCGGGGTTGCTAAAGAAGTTATTAGAAGTTATTGAAAGTAGTTGGGATCGTGACAGATGTCAACATAAGCAGAGATTGTCCAACACGGCAGGGACACTGACAGTTGAAGATTTGCAGGATTTGAGGAGATCGACAGACAAAGGAAGTGTGTCTCGGGGGTCAGAGTGATCTCGGGAACAGTAACAGCAAAGTATAAGTCCAGAGAGTTTTGGATCAGTTGGATAGTTTTTGCAAAGGCAGAATAGAGTTTGGGGAGAAGATAGGTAGATTGGAGAGAATAGTC
This sequence comes from Larix kaempferi, assembly GCA_027924585.1. NCBI lineage: Eukaryota > Viridiplantae > Streptophyta > Pinopsida > Pinales > Pinaceae > Larix > Larix kaempferi. Next base: position 1,757,998 of record BSBM01000719.1, read on the forward strand.
ACATGTCTTCCGAACGCAGAGAAGATCAAGCCATATCTTAGTGTTCCCCAGTGAAGCTGGAGAGGGTGAAGATCGACACACTGAGATAGTACATAGTTACTTCTGTATTATAATGGCTGAGGCCGACAGATAGTTAGTTATTTTCATTCCTTGCAGTTAGCATTGTAACTGTTTCGGTAGAAGTAATATAATCCAATTTCTGGCATCGTGTTTACATCTTATCTATGTGAACGCATGTGTTGTGTGTAATTTGTTAAGCAAGAACCTTTGTCATAAGGCGCCTTGCGTCATGAACCCCTGCCAATAGATGTTGTGTCAACAAATGGTTCTATTGTCGGGACCTTGAAGAGGAAAAGAAGAGGATATGCTGTGGGACTCAACGAAACCGGAGATTCAAGAGTGGTTTGACAAGAAGGCAGAGGAATTCGTAGGAAGTGAGAAGTGGAACCCTGGACAGACATTAAACAATTGGTTGCAGAAGCATATTTATTCGGATATCCACGAGATATTCTTTTGTGAATTCACGGTGTTGTTACATGAGTGGCTAGTGCAATTGACATTTCAGAAAAATCACTACCAAAAGACTGAGCTTGGTCATTAGACTCCAGAATTGATCCGACAGCTGAAACAAGTCGACAATAAGGTATTAAGGGCTGTTGATTTCTGGGTGGATAGTATCCTCAAGGGATACATTACTGAGTTCCTAGTAGACACCATCAATTCATATAGCGACGCGGAAAGGAAATTTTTCAAAGGACCGAGGGGAAGATTCTTATTGTTGTTAAAATTGTGGATTAAGATGATCATCTGTGAAAAGGGAATATTGAGGATGACTTCTGACGAGTAGAAAGATCAGTGTGCAGAGGTTGAGGGTATCGCGTAAATGCGGATCTGATAGAAAGATGTGGGATAGATGGACATGAACGATGATGAGTTTTACCCTACCTTTTGACATGTGCGCTACCCTATAGGCATGATAGTAGCGCATTTCTTGGAATGTGCCCTACTCTACAAGCATAATAGTAGTGCACACCTGCTAGTATGCCCTACTTTGCTTAACCAAACTAGCGCACACCTTAAAAAATCATGCAAACGCTGGTTGTAAAGCATTGAAGTTGCATATGGTGTGCTACTCTACTATGAAATACTCGCGCACATCTTAAAAAGTAATAAAAAATATATTAATTTGACGAATTGGGATTAGTTGCAGTTGGTTTTGCAACTTCCCAATCAAACTACCTCTCGATCCAAACTGCCTACGTTGTCCCATAAATACAAGGGGGATAGATGAGAGAGGAGAGGAGAAACTATGCATTAAGGGTTGTTACGCTGGAGGAATTCCAAAGTTAGTGTGAAGAGCAGGAGCCTAGGATCCGGTTGCACAAGCACTCTGAATGATTAGGTATACTTGTATTGATTATTTGCTTTTGACAATAAAGGTTGAAATGCCCTTCCTGTCCCAATCAAATTCCTAATGGATTGCATATTTGTTTGGATTAAATGCTTGATTGTATTTGATGTCTAAATTGTATTTCAATTTCATCATTGTTATATCAGTCAAGATACGTTGAGGAAGGTATCTTTGTATTGCAGGTTCGTCAAACGGAATATCAAGTGGAAGATCGATCGAAGGAGCAGGCGAAAGCTAGGATCGAACTTCGTTAATAAGGTGTGCCTTCATAAACCTTGATCTCTTTACTTTTGTAGAAGCCTATGTGATATGATCTATGTATTTACCTGTCACCCTAGAAGTTGGTAGTGTCCCTCTCCTCGATATAGGGTAGAATTCCCAAACAACAGACTGGCAACTCCGCTGGGGACCGCTTGTTTTCTGTTCTAGGAGACTCATTTAACTTTCCTTCTAGTACTTTTTGATCTTTTTGATCCTCTGAGAGGCTCTATAGGTTACTGTAGCCTGTTTCCATTGCTTGACTCATACCAGTTTGAAGTTTTAGAGCCTGTTTCAGACCTCCTCTGACATGTGCGCTAGTCTGCCTTATATACAGTAGTGCATACCTGATGATGAGTGCTACTTTCTCTACTGTACAGTAGGGCACATCACCCAGTGTGCGCTAGTTTATGCACTACAAAGTAGCGCATACCTTTATAACTCTCTATTTGCTGTAAGGTTTTGATGTCCACTTGTTTGGTTTGATGTCCAGTCTCTTGCCTTGCTTTCTTAACTGATCCTTAAGGTCTTTAGGCCCTTGTTTAGTCTTGTTTGCCTCTCCTAAGTCCCTTAGGTCATCTTTTTCTTGCTTGTGTACTTTTGAGGTGTCTTGTTTATTTGTGGCTCTTTTTGAAGACCGTGCTTTGCTCCTTGTTGGACATAGCTGCACTCATGTACCCTAGATGCTTGTTGCAGGTATACAAACCTTTGTTTTGTAACATTTGTTGTTTGTGGAAACACTAAGCACACTTTGATGGTGTCTTGGCCTTTGATTTAGGGTTTGACCCCAAGTTGGAGTCCTTAGGGTGTTTTCAAAAGCTTTTTGAGTCTAGACACTTCTTTGTTGCTTTGTCGGTCTCAATCCAAGTAAGTTGAAGTCTTTTAGTTTGCTTCCATTCGAGTCTTTGCGGTTGTAAGGCCATCTTTGGTTTGCTTGCCTACCGTTTGCTTGGCTTAGTGCTTTCTAAGGGTTCTTGATGCTTTGGAGCAACCTTTGAAGTTTTCCTTTCCATTTTAAAGCGTCTCTTATCCTTCTTTTCTGTCCACTTTGTCTTCCAAGCCCAAGGTTTTTTCTCTTTAAAAATTTTGTAGGACAAGTCTTTGTCAAGACATCAAGTTGATTGTTGTGAGCCTTAGAGTTGCTTTTCCTTACTTACATTTCTCTTTTAGGTCTTACTTGCTTCCATTTTCGAGTTCTTTTTCTTTTAAGTATATCAGAAAAAGCAAACAATGAGTTTGGTAGTTTAAAGTAGTGAGACTTATAATCATTTCAAAGTAGCGTAGTTTACTTTGTTTTGAATTTGAAAAGAAAATAAAAAGAGACTTGTTTTAGGTTTGCTTATCTTTAGTTTTGGAAAACAATGAATGAGAAAGTTTAGTGAAAGTTCTTTACTTTTATGTACTTTCCATTTCTGTCACAACCACGCCACACAATGCACTGCAACCTTTGAGTAAAGAAAAACCCTTAAAAAGAATAATTAATAAAATTTATTAGCAACTTTTCTTTCTAGGGATGTCACTACACCAACTAGCTTAGGCTAGGGTTTTAGATTAGAACACACTTAAACTATCCGAAACCATTTTCATTACTCAATAATCATAGTGAGATTGTTTTTAGGTAAACCCATTGACATCAAGGTTGTTCTGGAAGCTCCACTGAAACTGTAGTTAAGCACGAGGTCTTGCGAAGGTGAAATAGTGAGGATACCCCTTCACTTTTCATTCGGAGCATACACCAAGGCTGGTTCATGTACGGGGATCCTTTGTGGATTTCGGGCTTAGCTACCCTACCCATGCGTTCTAGTCGGACCTGCGACTGTCCCCCAGAGCTTCTTTCGTGTTAATGGTAGCCTTAGTATCTTGACTTTAGGGCTTCTTACGAGGTGGCAGTGAAAGGCTATTTTCATTGTACCTAGGACAGATACGGAAGGTAACCCTTTTCAGTAATCCCGGGAGGGCGGTTTGGTGATTCAAACGCTTGCACCCAGAGGACCTGAACTGGACGTTGTATAATTGTTCTTCGATGCTCTACTAGCCTGTTCTAGGCCCTGATCATCCCAGACTTTCTATTGAGAGTATTCACCGTCTTCATTTTCCTAGTTTTGGATACTTAGGATTTTTGTAGTGGTGTGCTCTTTGTGCCTCTCTCCCTTAGTTGGCCTTAGATATTTTCTGGCCCATTTAGTTGGAACTATGGATAGCATCCCGGTGAGCACCAATCAAGGGACCCCTGTTCAAGGGGATATTTGTGCTATTCCATTCATTGGGAACATTGGTACTCCCTTAATGGCTACATTAAATCTTCCAGGATTCACTATAGGGCTACCGGTTTGGTTGTTTTCCACTCTGAATGCCTTGCATGCTCCTGATGCTTCTCAAGTAATCACCTCACATCAAGAGTATCAGAAACCTATGCCTGCTTCCCCAGTAACATCTTCTCCTCCTCCTTCTACCTCATGTGGTGAAAGTAGTAATACTAGTAACCAGCAGTCTAAAAGGAATAGACGGAGGAAGAATAGGAAGAAGATGCCAAGGCAAGGGGGCAGCCACCCAGCCTCTGGAAGTCATGCTGGGGGAACCCACCCAACCTATGGTGGTCATGTTTGGAGAACTTGTTCAGTCACTGGAAATCATACTGAACCTCGCCACCCAGCCTATGGAAGTCATGCTGGGGGCACCTACCCAACCTCTGGAGGTCATGCTAGGAGCAAACTTTCAATCACTGCAAATCATACTGAAATCATGTCTTCAACCACTGTTGCTCATGTTGAGGACACGCCATTGATCACTGCTGGTCATATTAATGACAAGTCACCAGTTCTTGTGAGTCATATTGGAGACACTGAATCGGCCACTGCAAGTCATGCTGAGATTGTTGACATTGTCGACAAACCTAATAAATAGAAGCTTAAGTTCCCTTGTAAGTTTTGCGAGGGAGACCATCTTACTCACCGGTGCTCTACTATTCCAGAGGTGCAATGAGGGTGGTCCTTAGTTCAAAAGTATTCTGCTTTTGAGCAACCAGCCAATGCAAGTCATGTTGGGGGCAAGCTGTCAGCCAATGATAGTCATGCTGAGAGTACTGTTGTTGTTACGAAGTCTAAGCTTATAGGATGCAAGCCAAAGTTCCCTTGTAAACTTTGTAAGGGAGATCACCTTACTCACCGGTGCCCTGCTATTCCAGAGGTGCGGAGAGTGTGGTCCATGTCTGAAGGATCCTCTGCTCCTAAACTGTCTATAGATTCCCAATAGCTTGATCAACCTTTGGTTGATAAAGTGCTTGAACCAATGCAATCTTTGGTTAACCCCACTCTCCCTTTGGAGAGTGAAGTAGTTGAACCAATGCAATCTTTGGTCAACCCCACTCTTCCTTTGGAGAGTGAAGTGATCGAACCGATGCAGTCTTTGATCGATCCCATCAGTCCTTCTGAGACTAATGCACCTATCCCTGAAATATTCTGCATTACCAGTTCGGATGTCTCTGAAAATGGGGGCACTGCATCTGTGCTGAGTGAACCCCTACCAAGCTCCGGGATCATTTACTTTGATTGGAATAGTCTAACTGGGCCTCGACTTCCTTCTGCTACACCTTTCCAGATAAAGGTTGATATCGACAACCATGTGGTTCACTGATGTATTGTAGATGAAGGAGCCTCTGTTAGTATCTTATCCCCTTATGCTTGGAGAGATTTACGTTTTCCTAACCTTGTTCCAGCTGTTAATTGGCCTTTGAGTTTCGACAGAAGACCTACTGAACCGTTGGGATTCCTCCCTCAGGTACCTCTTACTTTGGGTGGAAAAATAGTCTTAGTTGATTTTATGGTTTTAAAGGACTCTATGGATTTTGATATGATCCTCGAGCGTGATTACGTATATGCTATGCAAACTGTAGTGTCTACACTCTTTTGTGTGATGAATTTTCCTCACAACGGAAGCATTGTCACTATCGATTAGCTTAAATTTGTTGATCCCGCTTATTACACAACTATAGACCAGGTATGTCCCCCGCCAGTAGGCACTACTATGTCACAATCAAATTATGTGGCATATTGTTCCTTGAGTCCAATTGCTACTGAGAAGAAGCCTCTGAATTCATGCTTACCTTCTCGGGGCTGTGTCCCGGCAATTGACCAGGTGATGACTCCATCTGAATGTTTAGACATGCATTCTATCTGGGATAATATACTTCCCTCTAAAGAAGTTTTCTTAGAGTCTATAATGTGGTCTACCATTCATTTGGACATTTCATTCACCTGCCGAGCAATCTTCCACCTTTCCTTCGAGCTCATTAAAAACAGTAAGGAAGCTTCGAGCATTCTTCCACCTTCACTTCGAGCTCATTAAAAACAGTAAGGAAGTTATGATAATTCTTCCATTTCTCCTTTGAGCTCGTTAAAAATAGTAAGGAGGTAACGAGTTTACTTTTTCGGGCTCATTAAAATTTTACGAAATAGATTTTTATGGAGTTCTCTCTAAGCTCTTGTTAGACTCTTTAAATATGACAAGATTGCTGAGTATAGTTGTCATTTCAAACTCGTTAAAGGATTTGAAGCAACATCCTCTTAAGTATAAGTTTAACCCTTTTCCGGACTTTTGTGGATTACTTACAAAAAAGGAATACTCTAGTCATCTGTGGCTAGAAGAGTTCTTCTCCCATTGTTTTACACTTTTTCGGAGGAGGAGACTAACTTTACGAAAAAGGACCTTTTGGAGCCTTCTTTAGGGTTTTCAGGCTCTCGAAACATGAAAACACCAAGCGAGCACTCACCTACTCGGGCTCGATGTGAAATCCACGAGAGGGTGTATAGAGGATTGTTTAAGTTCTTCAGACTCTATAAACAGGAAAACATCGGCGAGCATTAACCTACTTGGGCTCGACATTAAAATCCACGAGTAGGTGTATGGATTTATTGTTTAAGCTTTTCAGACTCCTTAAAATTGGAAACACCGGTGAGCAAGAATAGATCTCGGCTTGATATTAAAATCCAAAGATAAGTGTTATAGAGTATTCTTCTATTTCTTCTTCAAACTCTGTAAACAATGAAGAAGGTCCTGTCCTGAGTCTTCCTCCCATGGGCTCGTTAAACTCTTTACATGGTTGGGTCTATTGAGTTTTCATTCTTTCTTGGACTCATTAAAACAATAAGAAAGGTATTCTTTTATCTAAAAAGAATAAGGGATAGGAAGGGTATATCACATCTTGCAGTTTGAAAGGCAGTTCAGTCAGTCCTATCCTTGAACACATCACCTATTTGAGTCTATCATTTCAGTTGGGTTTAGTTTTTGACCTTAGGGTGAACCTAATCTCCGAGTTATTTACTCTTTCGGTTGGTTATTCTTCCAACCATATGAAGGGTCTGCTAATGTATCCTACATTGCGGGCTAATATCACTTTCCCGTCATGTTGAAAACTGCCTAAGTCACTTTGTGTCGTGCTTATTGTTCCAGGATACAACCTGTGTCGGCCATTCTGCAGTTTATCTTGACGTCATGTGTCGGCCTTCCTAGTGTCAGTCTTGTTACTTGTACTACTCCACATTAGCTCATACCATTTGAGTGTTCCTCGTGTTGGATGATGGAGGATGCCTTAAGGCCTCCCTTCCAATGGACTTCTTCCCATCGACATCAACTCATTTTGCTCTGGGAATGAAGTTTAGAGTTTTGGTTAGTACCTTGGGGATTGTAGTCACCAGTGGCAATTTCCCTCACTGTCAAATTATGAGAATACATCAATGTCTCTTATTTGACAGGTTCCTCAGGTGTTCGACATCAAGTCCACTTATTCACCCTTGTTGGATCGTACTAGGTACCTTGGGCCCCATTATCATTATCGGTGGAATCCCTCGCGTTTGTTAACGGTATACATCAATGACCGGTAATCAAACGATACCTCCCATGTTCGACTTCAGCTCATTTATTCACATGGTTTGGGTTTGTACCTTGGGTTGTTTGGATGAAGACCTTGGGATTTTGATAGCATTACCTTATTATGTTGTCACCCAAGCTATGCAAGACTGAGCCTCACTCATTTTGGATCTCCATGAGACATAGATCCAATTTGTTGTTATGGATATGATCTCTCATTCTGACATGGATCCACGCTTGTATTTCAGTGGCCATGCTATATATACATCTCCTAGTTATGTATCGAAGATCATGCTACACATCTATATGATGTCAATATTGTAATTTCCCGCTGACCTTGATCATTATTACAGGTACTTTTGTGACTTGGTCCTGTGGTTTCTTGCTCCTCCGCTGACTTGGAATTATAATGTATTTTGGCCATCGTTTCCCTCTGACCTCACACATTAGGGGGCATCTGTTATAGGTCAAATCTGCACTTCTCCGTCTGTGATCACATTAAGCTGTCGATCACACAAAAGGACAACGTGGATTGAAGAGCAAGATTGCCCTAGATGATACATGGACTTGTTTTTCCCCTCAGCAGTTGACAAAACCCTGTTTTACCCTACCTTTTGACATGTGCGCTACCCTATAGGCATGATAGTAGCGCATTTCTTAGAATGTGCCCTACTCTACAAGCATAATAGTAGCACACACCTGCTAGTATGCCCTACTCTGCTTAAGCAAACTAGCTCACACCTTAAAAAATCATGCAAACGCTGGTTGTAAAGCAGTGAAGTTGCATATGGTGCACTACTCTACTGTGAAATACTCGTGCACATATTAAAAAGTAATAAAAAATATATATTAATTTGACGAATTGGGATTAGTTGCATTTGGTTTTGCAACTTCCCAATCAAAATACCTCTTGATCCAAATTTCCTACCTTGTCCAATAAATACAAGGGGGATAGATGAGAGAGGAGAGGAGAAACTATGCATTAGGGGTTGTTACGCTGGAGGAATTCCAAAGTTAGTGTGAAGAGCAGGAGCCTAGGATCCGGTTGCACAAGCACTCTGAATGATCAGGTATACTTGTATTGATTATTTGCTTTTGACAATAAAGGTTGAAATTCCCTTCCCGTCCCAATCAAATGTCTAATGGATTGCATATTTGTTTGGATTAAATGCTTGATTGTATTTGATGTCTAAATTGTATTTCAATTTCATCATTGTTATATCAGTTAAGATACGCTGAGGAAGGTATCTTTGTATTGCAGGTTCGTCAAACGGTATATCAAGTGGAAGATTGATTGAAGGAGCAGGCGAAAGCTAGGATCAAACTTCGTTAATAAGGTGTGCCTTCATAAACCTTGGTCTCTTTCCTTTTGTAGAATCCTATGTGATATGATCTATGTATTTACCTGTCACCCCAGAAGTTGGTAGTGTCCCTCTCCTCACTATAGGGTAGAATTTCCGAACAACATCTATCATCCTTAAATCTCATGCATGAAGAAAACCATAGATCAGATGGCTCTTCTTTTAGAGAAAAACAACATAACCTTTCCTGACGGTGCAAGGAAGAAGGAGAAAAATGATCATCCCGAGAGATTTCATCCACTCATGGAAACTATTTCGACTTCCACAACTCTAGTCATTGATTCTGGAGCTTCAAACCACATGGATGCAAATAAATATTCTATATCATCATTTGATCCCAACAGCACCATCTCCATCCACATGGGAGATGTCTCAGATCTCTTCAAAGGGAAAAGGTATTATTCATTTCGAGCATGGCATTTTTCACAATGTGCTCTATGTTCCATCCTTAGCTTTGAATCTTCTTTCCGTTTATCAGATGACACACACTGGTTCACCAAAGAAAGTTGTATTCTTCCCTAACAAAGTTGAAATTTCTGATATTCAAAGTAGAAAAATTATTACGGTCGGAAAAGCAAATCATGCTTAAAAAGCATATGAATTTTCACACTTTCTGCCGCATGACAAGCCCACCGCTCTTCTGACTCATGGAAATGAGGTTAGGATGCTATGGAATGAGAGGTTTGGACACCTAAATTATAAATATTTGCAGCTGCTACAAAAAAATTCCATGGTTGATGACCTTCTGATGATCAAATCCTCGAAGGGAATATGCAAAGGTTGCATCATTGGGAAGCACCCCGAGCACAACTTTGACCGAGGAAAACCTAGCATAGATTATTACATTTTGGGGCTGATAAATTCTAATATCAGAGGTCTGCTACCACATACCTCCATGAATGGCTCAAGGTATTTTTTGACATTCATTGATGACTTCTCCAGATTTACATGGGTTTTCTTTCTCAAAAACAAGTCAGAAGTACTAGAAAAATTCAAGTTTTTAAATGCTTCTATTGAGACTGCCACTGAGAGGAAGATAAAAGCTCTTAGATCTGATAATGGAAGTGAATATATCAAATCATATCTATTTCAACTTTGTGCTGAAAGCGACATTCAAATCTAGCACACAGTTCCCTACACACCTCAGATGAATGGTGTAGCGGAAAGGAAGAACCGATCACTAAAAGAGATGGCAACCTGTATGATTGAATCAAAAGGTTTGGCTGAAAACCTTTGAGCTGAGGCCATGAATGTTGTTGCATACATTCAAAACAGAGTTCCACATTCATATTTGACTGATATTACACCTTTCGAAGCTTACACTCGTCACAAACCTGATGTGTCCAATTTCCATGTTTTTGGCTCAACCACTTGGGCTAGAATTCCGACTGAAAAGAGAAAATATTTGGATCCGAAAAGTGTTGAATGCATCCTATTGGGATATGATGAAGAATCAAAAGTCTACAAACTAATGTATATCATATCCAAAAATATATTCATTGAGCGAAGTGTCATATTTGAAGAACCGCTTCAAAATCTAGAACTAGTTGAGGAAGAAACTGTTGATTTACCGCCTCTATAAGAAGAAGAATTTGAAGAAGATGATGAAAGTATTGGTTCTGATATTTCAGATATTTTATTAGAATTTGATGAAAATAATATATCAGGTTCATAATCTGATCTAGTTGTGCCCCAACACTTGCCAAAGTGGGCCCAAAATACACTCAATTCTACTGGTCAAAACATTGGAAATCCTGTTGATCCAAGGAGGACTCGAGCAGAATTTCAAAGAGCAGGTATGGCCCTTTCATTCTCTAATATTTTTCTATCTGAGAAATGTTTTTTGATGATAGGTTCAGATCCTAAATCATATTATCATGCCCACTGAGATCCGAGATGGAAAACCTCTATGGATGAAGAGTACAGTTCTCTTCAAAAGAATGCTACATGGGAGCTAGTTTCTCTTCCACCTGGGAGGAAATTAGTCCAATGTAAGTGGGTCTACTGCAAAAATGTTGTTGCTGATGGCTCAACCTGAAAATACAAAGCTCAGTTGGTTTCCAAAGGTTTCTGCCAAGTCCAATGAGTGGACTATACTTAGACCTTTGCACCGGTTGCAAAGATGGATTATATACGTCTAGTTTTGGCCATTGCCGCATCCAAGGACTGGGAAGTGCACCATATGGATGTGAAGAGTGCATTTATCCATGGATATATGAAAGAATAAATATATATGAAGCATCCAGAAGGATATATATCAGATCCAAAGTTAGTATGCAGATTGAAGAAGTCATTGTATGGCTTAAAACATGCCCCAAGAGCTTGGTATGCTAAGATGGGCTCCTTCCTTCTCTCACAAAAATTTGAAAGGTGCAAATCAGATCCAAATGTGTACCTACAGAAAAATGAATCTAATTTTCTGATTATAGTTCTTTATGTTGATGATATTTTAATAACTGGTAGCACTATTGCTTCAATTGACAAGTTAAAGACTGCTTTAAATCTAGCTTTTGACATGAGCGATTTGGGCTTGCTAAAGCAATTTATGGGGCTTGAGATTGCTCAAAATTTTGATGGCATCACCATATCTCAAAAAAAATATGTTTCATACCTATTAAACAAGTTCAACATGTCATATTGTAAGGCATCCCCATTCCCATTCCTCTCAGGAATCAGTCTTGAGGAGGGATATTCTACACCACTTGCAGATTCTACATTGTATCGACAATTGATCGGTTATCTTCTATACTTGACACACTTAGGGCCTGATATATGTTATGCCATGAGTGTTGCATCAAGATATATGCAACAGCCCCATGAGCTCCATTGGAGGGCAGCCAAGAGGATCTTACACCATGTGCAGGGTACTCGACAATTTGGCATACACTATGCTGCAGATTGTGAGCTAGATTTGATTGGGTACACTGATTCAGATTGGGAGGGTGATAGTATTGATCGGAATTCCACTTCCGGTTATGCTTTTATGATTGGAACAGGGCCTATTTTCTGGTCAAGCAAAAAGCAGGAATCCATTGCATTATCTTCAGCAGAGGCAGTGTATCAAGGAGAAATCAATGCTTGCATTCAGGCAGTTTGGTTGCAGGGTATTTTGTCAGAGTTTGATATTGGTAGCACTACTTCGAATGTCATTTTTTGTGACAATCAAAGTGCTATCAAGATCTCGACGGATCCATTTCAGAGACAAAGGATCAAGCACATTGAGATCCACAAGCACTACATCCGAAAGCTTGTGCATGAAAGAACCACTGTTTTGCAATATTGCCCTACCGATGAGCAAATTCCAGACATCTTCACTAAGAGCTTCACTAAGAAGAAGTTCTCTTACCTCCGTTCACTGTTGGGGGTGAGTTCCATCATTATGGAGACAAATTATATCCTTCTATGTTCAGCTTGAGGGGGGGATTTCTTCCCATTGGGTTTTCCTTCTTTCCGCACTTAGATTTTTTCTAGCATTTTTGGATTATTATTGTATTGGGGTGACCTTTGGTCTCAATAACTAGGGCCCTATTCAGTTATTATTTTTTACATCATAATATAGCTTAAGGGGGGGTGTTAGGATATCTCATCATTCATTTTTGTACTCTGCATGCATCCTAGTTATGTGCATGCATCCCAGTCACCAGTTTGATGCCTCCAGCACCTTGTCCCCATTTTACCAACAATCGGGAGCTTCTTTCCTTGCAGTTTTAGCCCTCCTAGTCAGTAAGTCTCCCACTTCTCACCTACCACCTGAGAAAGGCGCACTTCTTCACCTGCCACTCAGTTCACTTCAGTTAGTTGAGTTCTTTCCTTTATTTAAGGCTAGATTGACTCCTCAACTGATTATATCACTCCATTGGAGCCCCAGTGAGACTAGATTTCCTATTCTACTCCAGTTAGCTCCCCATGCACCCTCCACTGAGCTTCCTTCCCTACATTAATGCCTCATGCTCCAATTACACCTACCACACTCAGTTAGACTCAGTTTGACACTTGGAGGACCATTACTTGTGCATTGATGATTCCACTGATTTGATGATGAGGACTCCTAGTTGGAGCCAAGCTATTCCATGCAGTATTTCGAATGACCTCCTTGGGTAATTCGAATTCATTAAGTTATTGTGACTGCATCTTGTATTGTATTCTACTTCTGAGTTCAATAGAGCATATATGTAAGCCTTTTGCACAATTTACACATATTTTCTGAGTTTCATCTCTTGTAATTGATTTATTTGTTCAATTAGATCTGTTGTGCTTAATTTCACAATCAAAATTATACAAAAAATCCCTGCCCAGTATAGGGATACCAGGGTAAACTAGTAGTAGATTCATAGCCATTAAAGCCTAAAAAACCAGCAGTTTGGTGCACTGTGAAACATACTAAAAAAAATATAGAAGTAAAGATGTTGAAAAACATAGGGAGGAGCCTCCTTAATGGGGTGTTGAATGTGCTTATGCATCGGAGTGAGTTTCTTCCAGTATGGGGAATCCATAGTAATCTTCATCCTCCGATTCTTTCATAGGTGGATGGGTGTCTTTTGCAGGGAGTTTTACAGGTAGGGGCGTAGTCTTTCAGCTGGTGGGAGCACTACCGTCATGTTCACTACGAATTATTTTGGTAAGAACAGGGCCCATGGTGGAGGGGATGGGGAAGGAGAGATGAACCTGCTCCTTGCCTTTCAGAGAGTCCATCACCCTATCGTGTGGAGAGACCAGTTCCTTTCCTTTTTCGTTTTCCATCTCCTTTCCAAGTGGAGTGACCAGGTTTCTAGGTGTCGCATTGGTTTTAGCTGCCGAGGGGGTGACTCCGTGAGCACTGCTTCCCAAACGAAAGTCATGACGGAGGTGTCAGGTAGGGGCGTAAGAGTCCCAGCTGAAGGTGTTCTCTAGACTGCTAAGTGTGGCTGCCATGTTTGGCAGGGTAGCTCTCAAGGTTTGAGTAACATGTCTTGCAGTGGCCCAATTGGAAATCATATCATCCATGAGTTCACCCAACATATGTTTCACCAGCTAGTAAGGATCCCAAAGATTTTCCTGACTCCCCTTGGAGATATTGTCTACAATTAACCTTGCTTCCCAATTATGGACGAGTAAACGGATCGGAATTGATACCTCTCATAGCCTTTCCTGGTTTTCCCTGTTTCCTGGACATCATTCTTCTTCCTCCCTCTGGTGCATTTCAGACGACCCATGTAATCAGTCCAGAGGATATCACAAATGTTGGCGAACGTGAGCTCATGGAGTGCAGGAGCAGGAGGAGTCCAATACAGAGTGACGAACATGGCTGAGGGCCGAGGAAAAATATTGTTGAAGAGACAGGAATGCTAGTTAGCTAGGGAACTTAACACCGCACGGTGGAGGGGCATGGGGATGGTGCATGACATACTATTCCAGACAGGATGAGAGGACGTCGCAAGAAGGAGGGTTAATGAGGCTAGTGACTTGACGTCGCTTCAGTAGTGGGCCTGCTGTTAGCACTTCCACTTGGTTGTTGCTCGTGCCCAAGTGTTGAGCTAGGCCGAGACCGCATGGTGCTACCATTATTGCCACCTACATCCGGGGATCATATACATCAACATTATCACTATAGAAATCATCATATATCATCATCACAGTCAGGGTTGGCATCAAATGTGATTGATACATCTTATAACTTTAAACTCATTATCAACACCATCAACATTATCATAATGCATCATTGTTATGTTGTTAGGGTCAATCAAATTCTATTAAGGTATGTCAAATGTTGTTAGGGACACTCGAATGCCATTAGAGTCATTTAGGTGACATTAGGGTCAGTTAGACACCATTACAATCATTTAGGTTCCAATAGGATCAATCAATATCTATAAGTGCTATGACATGCATCATCAACATTGACATCGACATCATCACTAATTTGAAATCAACTATCTATAGGATTATTTTTAAGTGATATATGGTGATGTGTATTGAAGAGATAATATATTTCACCATTATAATGATATTCATCATCATCACCATTATAATTATCGTCATCGTCATAGACATCGACATTAATATCACCATAGTCATCATCATATATCATGATCATCACATTACTCAATGCCAAGATCGTCATCATCATCAACAACAACATCATATGCTACATCATCATCATCATCTTCATCGTCGTCATCAACATCATCATCATCGCCATCAACATCATCATCATAGTCACTCATGGTCGTTAGGATTCATGTCATTTTTTTAGGGTCAGTTATATGCTATTAGGGTCACTAAAATGTTCTTGGGACACTTGAATTCCATTATAGTCATTTAGGTGACTTTAGGGTCACCCAGATGCCATTACGGTCAGTTAGGTGGCATTAGGATCAATCAGGATCTAGAAGTGCTATCACCTGCATCATTATCATGGACATCCCCATTGTCATGGACACCAACACCATACATTACATCTTATAACACTAACCCTAAGAACATTAGTACTAATAATCCTCAAATGTGATTGCTAGGTTTTTAATTCTTCCTAATAATGGTGCCTTACAATCCCTTAAGGCATATTTCTTTCTTAGATCTTACCCTAGGTTTTTTCCCGAGGTCTTTTACAAGATTGCTCTATTAACTTTTAAGACTTAGTTCTTTTTTTTTAAATTTTATTTATAATATATTATAATAAAACATTAATAATTTGTTCTTAATTAAAATTATTAAATAATATCTTTAAAAATAAATATTTTATAAGAAATATCAAATCCTATATTTGAGATTTCATTTTCCAATTTAGAACATTTTTCAAAACTCTCTTAGAGCTCGAATAATAACATTCCTCACTTTAGGTTTCAAAATCATTAAAATAAAAGAAAAAATAAACCTTAGGTTACTCCATTGTCGGCATATAAAACAAACTAGGGTCCCAAAATATATTTATAATATGCTACTCTCTAGCCTATTCCTTGAGACACATCTTCTCCTGATGATGATCTTGACTTAGAGGCTTGAAACGCCAAGAGACCATTCCTTCCATAATGAAACCATCCTCCTTTTTGAATATTTATTTGTGTATAACACCATGAACATCATACATTACATTGACATCATCATCATCAAGTACATCGTCAACTTCATCATTGTTATCATTGTGAATATGATCTAGGGAGGAAAATGAATCCTTAGGACAGATATGAATATTCTTAGGATTAATCATTATGTAAGAATTATGGAACAGTTAGTATATTAGCCACACAAAGAATGTGTCTTGGGACCTATAGCATACATGGGGGGGGGGCGTAAACAAGGTCCTTATAACATATATGGATCTTGGGCCCTGTACAATTTTCATGGGAGGAAAACAAGTAACTTATACCCTACAAGAGGCTCAAGGTCCACGAAGAGGATTCAAACCATCACACAGACTCGGTTATAAAACCACCAATTGTTCTTGTCATCACCATTCTTCTTATATTTCTCAAAATGCAATTCATTTTTTTGTATTTCTCCCTTCTAATTTGGACGATATCATACTATATATTGGTATTTAACTATGATTTACTTCAATATGCATTTCCTTATTACATGCCTCATGTGGATGTGGATGAACAATAAAAAAGGATCACTCGATTTCTAATGTGGATGAACAACCCACCGATGTACTTTTTCATCACTATCCTATCAGATTGGGTAATGCCTATTTGGACACACTCCTTTCTAAACTTTGATTTATATACTTGAATTCCATATTCTTGTCTTAGTCTAATATAATGCCACTTTAATTCATGTTCTTCCTCATACCCCATGGGATAGGATTAGTTATTAACAAGTGTCTTAAACACGTGTCTACGGAATATGTAATTAGGAATAGGGGTTAGGACTAGGAGGTATGGGTTTCAAGTCATGTTGAATGTGTAAGGAGTTTAGAGTAGGGTTAGGGACTTCCAACACTATATATTATGTTATTATTCGGGTTTGGTGTTAATCGGTTTGCAATTAGAATTAGTCAGGGTTAACATGTATGTGGATTCAAGTGGGGGTTAGATGATAGCATTCATAGTTTCATAGTTAGGGAGAGTGTGTTTTGAGGCAGGGCAGGGGTGACAGGGTACTATTTAGGGATAAGAACTTAATGGATATGGTTTAGAAGTTCAAATGGGTGTGCATAATATGACGATGGGGATGATTTAATTTTCATAAAAACAATCATCGTCATCATTAGTAATGACAACGACAATGATGATGGCGATGGTGTTGTTTACGCATTATACGATGATGATGATTATAGACGACGACAATGAAAATTATTATGACGTTGATGTTCTTGTTGATGATGATGACGATGATGATGAATATTGTGGTGATGGTGATGTCGATGATCATTGTCGATGACGATGTCATTAGTGTCATCGACACTTACATCGTCATTACATTTTTAATAATTTAGTTTTTAATCAAAAGTTTTCAAACTAGATCTTATTTTTAATTTTAAATTATTGTTTTCTTTGGATATGTATATATAAAAATTTATTCAATTATATATATATATAATTGAATTATTTTATATATATATATATAATTATTCAATTATATATATATAGTTAAAAAAAAATCAATACATAATTTTTTTTAAATATATGTAAAATTATATTTATATATGTAACATATATATATAAGTAAAAACATAAATGAAAATCAAAACCAAAAACTCACCTTACTTTCTCCCACACAATAAGTCACGGGTCTCTTAACACAGAATTCAAACATATAGCAAACCAGAATGGCACACTTAGTAGAGTTAGATTAAAAACATGAAGGCAAGCAAGCTAGTTTGAATGCATTCATAGATTGTACTAAGACACCATGGTACTAGACAAATTAGATGGTTTGGGACTTCAAAAAAAAGAATATATAATTTTATTTCAGGTCATTTCAACATGGTCTTTTTTCTTCCCCTTGTCTTCGGTTTCTTATTTATGGATACCTCTTGGGTATCATTGAAATTTTCATGAACCACTAATTTCCAACTGACACTAGGAGTCATGGTACTTGGCCCTCTACCATCCATCCCTTTGAGTACTTGGCATTGTTCAATGAAATGCAAGTCCTACACATAAATCACAATTCAATTGCAGTGGCTAGTCTTCTTCCTACATGAGCAAATTTATTGGCTATGGAATAAGGTAAGAAGATTGATGGAATGAAATCATTATTGGCTATTCCCATATTATCCATTCCCATGAATTCTTAATATTATTCAATAAAATATAATTTTTCCATCCCCATATTAACCAGTTTCCTTCCAACCAGATAGTAGTTGAGGCTTCCCTACCCATAGGATAATGGTGTCTAACTCCTAATTAGTTTTGGAGATTTTGGTAGCTCTCTTTTATTATACTTTTACTTCCAACTTATGCATTTGTTGGACAGTGAAAAATTTGTGCTTGCAATTAAAACATCTTGCTCTCATTTATATCTTAGTTTTCTCCCTTGTCAACATGGATAAACACTTGCTTGTCTCTTCTAGTGGCATGTGCTTTAAAGGAGAATATATGTGATATGGTAGATTGCCTCCAGATTCCTCTTTTACATATCTAATATGAGTTCATTAGTTAAATTTTTTCTATAGTATGTTTTATATAATTAACATACCCTGATTATATATATTGCAGATTGAAAATGCTCTTCACTGTATCGAACAAGATTTGCAAGTATTTCCTCTTTGTGCATTAGAAGAAAAGGAAGAAATTTGCATATCCATCCTGAATGAATTTCCACCAGAGTACTATTATGCATATTGTCCACCCTATGATGTTTATGTTGATTTAGCACATATTTTGACTATTCAAATAAACCATGGTTTATGGGAACAAGGGAGTGGTATGATTGTAGACATGTTTTTGAATGTAAATGCACAAGTACAGTCATTGTTGGAAGATTTGTCAAGTACACCAATATAATTCTAACCATCCTTCTTGACACCTATTTCCCTACAACCTAAAACGGGAAGAGAATGATTGGGAAATAAATGTTTTTGTTAAAGCAATCCATAGGTTCCCCATGGCATCAGTTTATCCTGACCACTCACATGAAATTAGCAATGGCTCAACCAAAATTAGATTGGGATTATGATTCCAATGATGGTTCCACTGGTCGTCCATTAGGGTGCACTTGTGGGGAAGATGACTGTGTAAGTTTTAATGATGACATTTAGGAATGTAATAAAGCTATTCTGGATGAAAATAAGTTATTTTCCTTGAATAGAAGGATTTGATCAATTTATTTCAATCATTTTTATTATGGAAGCATAACTTATTTCTTCTCTATTTTTGTTTATAAAAGCACATGGATAAAATTAAACTCTTGTCTCTCTCTCTCTCATTGTGCTTGTGTTGATACTCACACCTTCATATACCTATCTGTATGACTCGATGGTTCACACTAAAAGTAGTCATAAAAATCACTAATTTAAAGACCACATGCATATTGATTCATATACTATCAACAACTAGTCATTGAGTGGACCTCGTTTAAAAATCCATTGGTACATTTCAAAGACTATTTACTCACGTCCATTTATGAGATATGATTGCTTTAAAATAGGAATCCCTTATTTGTCAAATAATTGCGATTACATGTATGGAAACTATTAGATTGAATGCTTATGGAGCTATAAACTACCTTTTGTGAAAAGCAACCAAAGAGGAAAATGAGTCCAACTCATTATCTAACCAATCAACAATGAAATCAAGAGAAATAAGCTAGGGTGTTGATTGAAATAGTCCCCAAGGTTCAAAGAAGGTCAAAATAGTTGTTAAATGGATACATTCAACCTTTATGTGTCCACAAGTGGAGTGCTTCATCAAAGGGGTTCCTCTATGTAACGATATAACAATATGTGTTAATAACCCTCAAATGGGATAGGACATTCCCAGTAAGAGGCTCAAACAACATCACATCACCTAAAATATAGGATAATTTAATTGGTAGCTTTGCTATCTAGATCGTATATAGGATTATTTAATTGGTACATTTGCTCTCTAAAACATAAGATTGGAACATTACCTTTGTTGTTTGTATAATTATAGGTACAACCAAATAGATATATGTCTGATCTATCATCGAATAGAGATGGTTATCCAAAACAAATTGAAGAAGGGAGATCGTCAAGCAGTATGTCGAGATCAACTAGAGGCAGCAATGTTAGAAGAAAATTCAAAAAATGTATGCATGTCTTTCTTGTTGAAGGAGGGTTATTGTCCTATGATAATGAGTCTGTTGAAGACCAAGAAGTTCCATTTCCTGAAATAAACACTAATTTCACTATTGATGAAAGAACATATCACATTGCTCCATCTACTTTACATGGTTTGGGACTCTTTACAATGGATAGTGTGAACATTCCATATAATGGTGAGATGGAACATGTTGTCCCAAAGTATGATTATGCACATTGGGGTAGGATAACAAGATATCTAAAGAGTATGCGCATATACGGAATTTGTGCAAATTATAATGAAAGGAAAAAAAATCAACATAAAGGATATTCCATATATATTGATGGAAGACCCAAATTATGTGGAAATGTTGTTGGGTTTATAAACAGTGCTTGTCCTAGGAGCACACACAAACTTCCCAATTGTGTTTTTGTTGAGGGTGAGGATAACAAAGTTGTGGTTAGTGAAATAAAATCAATAGTCGCGGGAAAGGAGTTATTGCTCAATTATTATTTGAACAGGATCTAGGAATAAAGTAAGTATGGATTAGCAATCATTCTCATGATTTACTAAAAAGCACACATTGTTTATTTATTATTTATATGGTCATTTATATTTTTGTTGTTATATTCCATACTATTCTATTTTATCCCATCGCGGAGATCCTTGTCACATTGATTATTTGAATTTTATGATATGATTTTTTGAAGGCTCCCATGTCGATGCCTTGTCCCGATGACATTGATGTGGAGATCTTACAAGCTAATGACACTTTAGTAGCTCTCAAAAAAATAGTTAAAAGAATGGGCGATGAACTAGCTAAATTAATGTATGCAGAAGAATATCCTGAAAATGAAAGGAGAGTCAAATTCTTGATGGACCGCATCGAGAGGTTCAATGCAAGTTTTTTAAAGTTTTATTCCATTATTTATTTGAAATAATATGACATGTCTCTAAGGAATCCAAGAATATGACTTGGCGAAATCTATTTTCTTAGGTATTCATGAGATGGGTAGAACCTGGTGTTGGGAGTAGGGGAGGAGCAACTATGGTTGCATCCCCTGCTCCTGATGCACATGATGTTATTGGTGCACCAGATCCTGGTATTGTCAGGTCAGGCCCAATTTATACACCTAGTGTTGGCGGGTTGCATAGAATGACCCCGACTTCACATAGGATCAACATTGGTTCTAGTATTGTTGTGCCTCATACATCGAAGGCTAATGTGAGTTCCATGATGTTAGGCTTGGTAGTAAAGAGCACCAGTCAATTACCAGTTGAGTAAAAGATGGACCATAATTTGGTGCCAGTAAAAGGACTAAAAATCCATGGCAATTACATCAACTTCATTGCAATACGTTGAATTTATACAAATAATAATATTTTTATATTCATTTAATCTATCTAATTAGAATTTTTTTTTGCATTGTAGACAATAATGTGTTCTACCAACATTTGCACGAAAAAACATTTTCCTTGTTCGTACCAACCATTAGAACAGGTTATAAATATCAAAGGAACAACTTGAAGAAGGATTTGATGAACCACATGACTACGTTCTTTGGTCCTCTGTTCAACCAAAAGACAGTCCAAACCATGGTTGGGAAGTACTTGAAATCTATGTGGGACAATTGCCGCACTAATACCGGTCAACAGTCAGGTTATGAGCATCCTGGACTAATTCCAGAACGTGGGTGAGCTGCACTAGTAGAGGATTCCAAAGAGAAGAAGATGAGAAAAGAGGGGTTCATGCCTCCAAGTGCAGTGGAAACACCAAGGTTTGTAAAATAATGTGATGAACATTGAAATTATAATCTGTATATTGCATTTGACTTGGATTTTAAAATTGCATAAACATGTACTTGACCGTTTTCGTAGTCTACAAGACACAAAAAAGGTCACACATGCCAGACTTGAGAAGATTGGGTAGCACAAACTTGGCCCAGGGGGCTATGTTAAAGTGAAGGGCATATATGTAAGTGTTAAGATTTTAAAATGGCCCTCTACGTATTTTATTTTGGGTTTTAAATGCTTTCCTTGAAAAAATTCGTCATGTTATGGGAAATGTAGTCCTTTGACTTTGGTGTCATGCCCATAATTGGAGACCTCAAAATTGCCTTCAAAGGAGGCTACAACGCCCTTATCGAAAGAAAAAAGGCCAATCAGTTGAAACCTCTATTGTCAACACCGATGAGGTATACAAATTCAATGGGTTTTGATTTAATAATTAATTATAAAGTACAATTCTACATTGCAAGGTTCTATAACAACTCTACAAATGCTTTTGTAGGCAAGACAATCAAATATAATTGTCCCTCATGATGATCCAATTTTAGAGACCGAAGCCAGTATTTCCTAGCCAGATGTTCCCCCTACTGCTCATATAGGTACCAGGGACAAGTTAAATTATAATTTTATTTTTTATTTTTTTGGTTACTGTTTAAAATATATAAGCTGATGAAAATGTGGTTTTCTTTAAATGTAGTCGGCGTCAATATGACAACAAGGAAGCCTATACATAGACATATCTTACGGTTTGATGAGACCAATTCAAGGCCACAAGAAATTGGTCGAGATGAGATTGAGGAATTTGATCCCATAGAGAGAATTGTGGACTACATTAAGAAAAAAAAACAGAAAAAGTAGGGCAGTAGAGATTGGCCACTATGCATGGCTAGCATATTTTGTTGAACTATGCGTAATTGTACTATATATATGTTGGAGGACCTACATGTTCATAGCCTAAATATGATTTCATTATATGCTGATTTTTATAGTTATCTACCTCTATTCTATAGTCATAGTGTTTTATGATTATGTTCTATATGCGTGGAATATATATGACTATTATGTTTGTATTTGTATATATGTATGTTCATTTTCTTTGCTTTCTTCACGTTGATGTATATTTGAATTGATATCATATTGTATCTTCTTGTTCTTAGGTTGAATTGAAGTTTAAATGAGTGTTATGTTTTATGTAGTTGTGAATTTATTTCAAGTATGTTACAATAAATAGATTGGGTATGGGGAATTGAGAATGATGTGGGCAGGGGTGAGGGGCCATACGAGCTTCTAGAACAACCCACAGTGCATTGAAGGATCATGAAATCTCCATCACCTCCAAGAATTTGAATTTGGATCCTCATGTATTTGGGTTCATTGAATGGCCCCCCTTTGTGCACTTTGGAATTAGATCATCGAGTTAATGAGTCCACATTTGTATCTAGTTGTTTCTTGGACACCTCTTCACTTATAAAAGGAATCCATGGGTGTGCATCTAGTAAGGAGAAATTAGAGCAAGGTTATGTTGTTGGAATTGTGTTGGAACTTATTCCACCTCTTCCCATACCTCTAATCATTATTCAATCTCCCTTCCCGCCTTCCTCCAAGTGGAAACTGTTTCTTCCATTGCTCTCTCAAGCTATTTAGAATTTAGTGTGGACAAAAAGGACCTCCCTAAAGGATATTGTTGGATTCCCTTGAACCCACACCTCCTAAGTGACACTGCATGTAACAACTTGACCATTGGGAAATCTAAATTGGTTCAATCATTGGCTTCTTGTTATGGTTTGCATTTCCTCACTCCCTTTCAAGTTATTTTAAAGTATTTATTTCATTTTGTTTACTAACAAGGGCTTGTAGGATGATTTTGTGGTCACTCACATTTGCTTTCTGTACTACAATATTGGGCCTTGTTGAACCTTCAAAGGGTTAGCCATGATAATCCCACGGGGGTGGGGGATCATAATAACAGTGAGGTTGTTGGATGTAGGACCTCACTGTATTACTGCTACCATGATTTGTAAATGTGAACACTGCTACCTTTAAAACGTACAACTCTCCCTGATGCGATAGATGTGTTGACGTTGAGCATATGAGAGACCCCTAAATTAGGGAGCACTGATGACTCTCCCTACTTATTTTGAGGTGATCCCTTTTGTTGATTGAAAGGGACCACAAGGTACAACTGCAACTACTACATCTCTCAGAATATGAGGATTTTTTGTCGATGAGAGTTGAAGTACATGATAAGACAAGGGTCTTATCCTAGGAACCAAGATCATTTTGTAACCAACTGTAAGGATGATAGAACTGATAAAATATTCGATGGTAAGCTTGAGGCTCATAAATTTCTTTGATCGATGTCAACTTGGGGAGTAAGTGATGGAAATATTCTTCAAATAAAGGTACATAGTATAACCAAGGGAGACAAACTAATGATGAAGGGTTTTGCTGGGGACATGGCACTAAGGGTGATGGTGACTAACAAAACTCATAATGTTGGGGATAGGGATACTCACGACATCGATCAAAGGTGAACAAGGGTTGCTGTAAAAAATAATAGTGATGTTCCCATGATTTTAAGTGGATTGGGGAACTGTTTGTACAAAAAGAATAATAGGTGGGTACCCACTTTTTTGGGGGTGTAAGGGAACCAATTTGATGATGGGTAGGATTCCTGTGGTTTTTGGTGAATTAGGGAATCAATTTGATTATGGGAGGGGCTCCCATGGTTTTGAGTGAGTCGAGGAACCTTGTTTGTGATGATGTGAGGGTTGTTTGCAAACACGAAGACGTGTGCCCCATGAATCAATGCTATGTAGAGTGTTCCTATGGGGAATAACTTAACATAGTTGGTTTCTTTGGAAGGTGGGGGACCCATTGGTGTCTTGGACGAGGTGATGATATGAGGAATATTTTCAAATAGAATATTTCCCATGGGGGTATGACTCATGAGTGGTCAATTTTGAGTCTTGATCGTAACACGTGTCGAGGAACTTGATGGCATCGACTGTTGAAGGTGGGGGAGTAAATGTGGAGCTATAAAATGATGAAATATGGGTTGATAATTTCAAAGGGAAGCAAATTTCTTAGACTTGTGGGTGGTTCGATATCGTAAGTGTCAAATGATGACTGGGATGCAATGGTGTGCACACCCATGGGGGATAGTTTTCTATTTGAAGCAATGAGGTTGATGGAACCTCATGACTAGGAATGATGACCCTATGGTTATCGATGAAATTACTAGTAAATGCAATGTAAGCAGACATGAAAATGTTTCCTATATCTCAGTTTCATAATGATACCTGTGATAGATGCTCGGCACCACTACTGAGGGATGGAGTCTTGTTCTTATAATGGAAAAATAAGAGGTAGTCATCTCTTGGTCATTATCTTGCACACACACTACAAATACCCAAGTGTAATAAAGAACATGACAAAAGTATTGGTGATGCACAAGTAATAACTAAAAACATAGTGCACCTATGGAGTGTGCATGAAAATGAGTGCCAGATGAAGGTCCTTAGGCAGAAGTGTAGGGACATTTATTACGAATATATCTAGATGTTGATTCCAGTGGTGTCAACGATTTTTCAAATGGAGCTATGGTTTTGTCATGGCGAAGGTTTGAATATTTGGTTAAAAATGTATAAAAGGGGTGGGGCCCGCCTTTCGTGGTCATTTGTATTGTGTTCATATTTTGTGATTCAGAGTTGTTTGCATCAAATATAGGTGATTTGAGCATCCTATTTTTGAGCAGCAAGATCCAGGTAAGTCTAAACCTTATCCTATTGATTTTGGGCGGGGTAGTTTGTTAGGGTTTTTGGTTCTCAAGGCCATATGGCCCTATTTATGGTCCAAAGGGTGACCGCGCATGATATTTGGATTTCCCATGCTCTAGCGCAAGAAAAATCATTATCGTGCACTGCATATAGAACAGGAATTATAATATTTCCATACGTCGCGTGGGAATCCAATGCATCGAATGCGCGCTGGTGCAGTGCGACTGTTAGTTGGATAGTCACAGTGTCAGCACAACTGAAGAGAATCGGACTAGCATGATTATGGTCACACGAGGGTTCGACATACAATCACACTAAGCAGGGATTAGACTTAGGGATTTCGTGCCACTAGCATGGGTTGTTTAGAGAAAGTCACGCTAGACGATGTTTAAGGATCACTTTGCATTTTTGATGTCAAGGGAAACCCTGATGTAATGTTTGTTTGTGTGTGTAGGTGTTTTTGAGTGACCGAGATGGCACACATCGTCCAATGGTGAAAGCACCACTATGATGGGTCAGTGACCTAGTTGGTCGAGGACTTAATGGCCACATAGACACTTCGGGATGCAGGGCTCTTAAGTTCTTTAAGTGCCCCATGCTCCGGTCTGCATACTTTTTGTTGTAGAGGATCATTCAGATGTGGGACCCTGATTGGGGGGTATTCTAGGTGGGAGATAAACACCTCAGGATTACAGACCATGACATATACTTTCTGATAGGTATGTCTCCCCGGTGGGATGTTGAGGTGGCCCATACATGGATATGGGAAGAGATGAGTGTCCTAAGACTCGTATACTGTTGTCATGGAGGGGAAGTAGCGGCATTGAGATTAGGTCAGATCCTGGTTAGCTAGATTCATATTCGGGTTGTCCGAGTAGTCACGATTTCCATTCTTTGAGTTTTGGGGGTAGCGTCCCCACACATGATTATAGGAGGTCAGATGGGATTAGTGGAGAGATTTATAGTAGGTCACTGAGTGGTCTAGGGTCCCATGTTGTTGAGGGGGCTGATGGCACAGTTGAAAGATGCTCGGTGTGGTAGATGTGAGCATACCTTTCACTATGGGAGTGTGTTGTGTGCATATTTTTTCAAGCGCTTTCCTTCCTTGCGACCATAGGTGGTGGTACCTGCGAGGGGGCCTTAGGAGCCCGAGTTGATGTACTAGGTCCGAGTGATGCCCCATGTTGGTGGAGGAGATATCGAGCATGTCTTCATCGTCCATTACTTGGATGTGTGGGAGCAATGCATCAATCCCATGAAGAGGCACCTTTGGAGTGGCATGGACTACTGGGGGACATAGAGTTATTAGTACCTAATCATGGGTGGGACCTCATAGGTACGACATGTTTTATTTTTTACATCAATTTTTTATGTTCATAGATTTGATTTATGCACATTTTCATCATGTATATTGGATACTGACTATGGGTTCTTATCTGTGATGCAGATGTTGGACCGGTGAGACTCTCGCAGGTTGTAGTACGATGTCATGTGTGTGACAAGGGGGTTGGGATTGCAAGAGGTGTTGGTGCCATTGTTGGTGCAGTGGGTAAAGAGGTAGTTGGGGGTGCTCTCTTTGGGGGAGCATCCTTAGGGGATCATGTAGAGGTGATCCTAGCCGACCTAGCAAGGAGGATTGGGGTGATGATGGAGGATGTGGATGACCGAGATCTATTTGAGCTAGATGATGATGATTTGGCCACTACTCTTCAGTTACCAGCAGATATAGGGGCTCGTTGGAACTGTTTGATGAGGAGGGTGGCCATTTTGGGTCACCAAGTATGACTAGCACAAGGTGGCCATGGTCCAGCTCCAGCAGGTGAGCATAGACCCTGCCAAAGGCATAGAGTGGCCCTAAGGGGTCAGCCGAAGTAGGATATGTGAGAAGCTGAGATAGTTCCATAGGTAGTGAAGCCATTGGCGATCCCAGGTATAGATCATCGAGGGCCTTTGAGTTAGATTTGAATGCTTAGTCACTCTGTATTTTGTTTAGGGTATTGGGCCCCATTTTGTATATTTGTATAGATGGAGCCTATGGGAGGCAGTTTTTTATGTATCCCCCATAAGGCAGTTTATTTTTTTGTATATGGTCCTTGAGGCCACATTTTGTACATGACATACATTATTGTTTGGAAACACACACACACACACACCATTTTGGTGGAACATGCATGATCTCTTGTATGTATGTGATGTGTTGATGTGTTGATGTGATGATGTGATGATGATGGTTATATGTATTTTTGATGTTCTATATGCGTAGTTGTAGGGACTTGCACATGATTTGTATGATGAATGTCACACATATATAAATGCTTTGTTTGTCTATGTAGGGTCAAATAGATGGTTGGTGTATTAGATTCTATTCCAACACCTCATTTGCGATGTGGTCAGCGAATGCATTGGTTTTCCTAGTGACATGCATGAATGTAATGGTTTCAAACTATTGTACTAGGAGGCGTACTCACAAAAATTTGTGAAAGAGGATCAGGTTAAGGCTGCAGAATACATTATTGAGTTGAGAGACAACTGATTGGGAATATAGGTGTACGTTCATATGGCATATGCCAAGGTGGATGGCATCACTTAAAATACAATTGAAGGAATCATATTCTACTTGGTTTCTTGTAAGTGCCCCCAGGAAAACACCCCTGTTGTGGTAGAGGGTTTGGGAGGGGGTATAAATGGCCCAAGCAGTCGATGCTAGATTCTTTGACCAATGACTTACGCCATTTGCAAATTTGTCATAGCTATCTCAACAGGGGATCATCTGTATAAACAAAATATGGTCTTATTCTCAAACAAAAGGATCGAAAATACTAAAACTAAAATGTTACATTGTGTGAATCGAAAATGTAAAGGGTAAAAGATGGTTTCACCCTTCTCTTAGTGGGACCTTTTAATGTTGGAACCTTGAGCTATATTGAGGTGATAGTATGCTCATAATAAATTAATTAGTATCCAAAATTTGAAAGGATATCCGCTAGTGTTTTTTATGCACCAGGTGATGGATGTGGAGGGTCTAGGTCTTCATCAAAAGACAATGAATCATCACTAGTAAGTAAACCAGAAAAATATAATGCAATATTGATGGTATCCGATGGAGGGGAAACAAATCCTTCATTAGGTAATCCTTGCGGGATTACAAAGCCTCATCAGTTTGAGGCAGGATTCTCGTTCGGTGCATAAAATGTGACACTAAAATGAGAGGTGGGAAGTGTCACCAAACGATTGGCATGGGCGTGAAACTCTGGCATGAAGAGGTGTCTATGGAGAAAGTGGTTGGCGTGACCAAGTATGGTTGTGATGGCCTCGGTGGGAATCATGTGAGTATGATGCCCACAATATGTGCATCCATCATTGTGTTCCATCGTCGTAATAGATGTAGGTGGGGATTCTTGCAGTGTCATCGGCTCAATGGTGGGTACAAACGTAATATGCAGTTCGGAGATAGGCACAATAGGTATTGTCATCAATGTAGTGACAACATTAATGGAAGTTGTTTCCTGGGGTTGAGGTGTAGAACTCTCAACCAAAGGTTGGGTGAGGTGGATGGTCAACAAAGCATCCCGAAATTTGAGATAGGTCGAGATAATGGTGTGTGTAATGCCCAAACTAAGAACAAATCGAACATGTGTGATTAGTACACAACGATTTGTACATAGATGTTGTATTGGGAAAAGAAGAGGTTCCCCCTACTACCATAGGTGGCGCATGTGATATAATTACGTAGGTATTGGGAAGATTACTAAGCTCCAGAAAGGTGGGTCATAGGTTGGTCGCATGGCCTTATTGCCCGCATAGGGTACATGGCGGAGTGACCCTTGTAGCAAGAGTAGTGGTTGTCATTGTTGGGTTATTCCAACCATTGTTGGGTTATTCCTTCCGCTTTAGGCTTGGAAACCGTCGATGATGATTTGGGAGTATATTTGGTAATGAGGGGGGGTTTCAACTTAGGTTGTCTCACTCCCCCATTGGTGGGTTTAGCGACTATCGGCAGTCGTTTAGTCGTAGGTGTCAGAGGCTCAGCATGGGGTACACATGGCGTGACCGGACTAGATGGAAAAACAGCCAAGGTAGGGAAAAAAGCATAAAATTCTACAGGTTTTGAATCCATCTCTAGGTAGGGTGGCGTAAGGTACCACAGAGTTATACCCAAAGTGAAACCAAGTAGATTCAATTGAGCCATAACCGGTATCCCTCGCACTCCCATGGGGGGGTACATGAATGGTATCTGTAATATGGGAGGCACTAATGGAATCAAATTTTGTTCAAGCCCATGACTTATTGGAGGTGTGGATGATGATGTCGAGGGAGTAGGGTCTGCATTTTTTGAGGTGAAAATGGTGTACATAAGGCCATCGGTCGATGTTGGGATTTTTGGCAATGGATTTGAATATACCCCTAGCAAGTTGGACTCCTTGTACACTCCTAGGAATATGTAAAAATAAGGGGTTTGACTGGTCACATTGACCATGGGTATCACGTTGTACGGATTGGTGTTGGTATGGGGGTCATAGTAATTCAGTTGGTTGAGGGTGACTATCTTCCCATTAAATGGTAACATCATGATGTAGAAGACCAAAGCAACCACTGACTTCATGGTGTACATGTAACTATGACCCAGCAGGATATTGTAGTAAAGTTGTTCATCAACTACTTCGATATCAATCATGACCATTTTTCCCCCCAACTCAATGGGGACATTTTGGTACAATACCCTAGGTTGTGATGGTGCCATGTCATATGCACTAAGGGCGATAGACAAGGGGAATAAATCAAGTGAACCTAACCTTTTACAAACATTAGAGGACATATAAACGCATGTATTTGTGCCTTCAACGATGATACAGAGTCAATGAATCATAATGTTTTTAACAGTAACGGGAAATTGGAATGCAATTGACGAGGGTAGTTGCGGTTCACCTTTTTCAACATAAAATTTTATAAGGCACGATTTGGAAGGGTCAATGGTGCCAAGTGCATTAAGTAATTCCTTTCGTTCGGTTGGGAAAGACTGTAGCACTTCCAATATGTACATGGCAGTAGGTGACCAAGCCAAGTCATCCACACTATTGTAATTGTGGGTGGATTTCATATGAGGGTGATGGGGGGTATGCCTAAGCAGTACCTTTGGTATCCACTTGTGGGGGATCAGGACCACCATAGCCTTTGGCTCAAGTATGAAGTTTGACGTTTGTTGTGTTCGTAAAGATATGCTAAAAGGAGCCATCACCAAATGGGTGGGGTTCTTGGTATTGAGTAATGACCCCTTGATTGGAAAACAGTTGTTGCAAGACAACGGTTTGGGGTTGTGGAGGATTTGGCACTTAAGGGGGGTTAACAACTATATTTTTATTGACTTCCACCAATTGTTGGAAGTCAAGGATAAGAGGACAATGGTGAGTGTAGTGACCATACTCGCCGCAAATGGAGCAATAATAATTATCCCTAATGTTAGCATTATTACCTTGCTTAGAGGGGTTGTTAGCCCCCATATTTTGGTTACCCTGGTTTTGGTTCTACTGGGGAGGGGGGTTTCCCCTCGCCCTTGCTGTTGGTTCTATGTGTTCTTTCCTTTATTCTTCCCCTGATTTTGAGGATTCTGGGGGTTTACGGTATTCAACTGCTTAATTTGTTGATCTTGTTGTGCAAAATAATGTTGAAATAAATTAACCTCCATGTAGGTCATGGGGGCAGAACCAGGAGGACATGGAAATGGATAATAAGGGTTATACCTCAGAGGTGGGATATATGCGGTTTGAACACCATAGGATGTGGACGTAGGACTATATTGCACCATTTGCAGTGGAGGTATCATCGATGCTTAGCTTGCATTTGGATAAGTAGGACTGTAAGGTCCATACTGTAACTGACCAAATGAAGGATTTGGTACAAGAGCAGGGGTGCTGACATGAGAGGGATGAGTGGGTACTACGGTGCCATGTTAAATGGAACGGTATTAGGAGGATGAGGAACCTTTCCTTATTGGGAAATAGACCCAATAATCCTATCCCTTGAATGTGATGAACCCGTAGGTGTAGGATCCAATGATCGAAGCTGGAGGACATCAGGTAGGATGGTATATAGGTATTCAGATTATGCATAGATAAGGTCAAAATGTTGGTCCTTCAGGATGGAATCTTCCTCAGGTTGGGGCATGGAATTTTCCACATATTTTGCAATATCCAGTTGTAGTGACTTGATGAACCAATCCAACAATAAATGAGGTTGTATTTCGATTTTACAGAATGTTCAGAATCTACGCCACTTGTGGATGTGGTCCTCTATGTGGGTAGAGGTATTCTATCAAAACTCTATGAGAATTTCGAGACCAGGGTCGTGAAAAATAGGAAGATGTAAGTATGTGATAAATGTGGTGGCCAATGTCCCAAAGGTGGCATAGGTTGTTCTTGTTAAGTTCACATACGATTTTTTTTTTGTTCCGGTAAGGATTTGCTGAAAGAGGAAAATACTCACCAATTCTCCCACTATGCTATTAGAGGAACACCATAAGCGGAATGACATGATGTGGTTGGTTGGATCATCCCCTTGTTTTCCTTCAAAATTAGGGATATCAAAGGGAATTTTATCTAGCATAGCTGGCCATGTTTGATCATGTGTTATGGGTTCACTGATTAATTTGGAAAAATCATGGAGATTTTAGTTAGCCATGAAAGGGAGGTTGGGAGTAGGTCCCTCCATTGTATTTTGTGTGTTGTTTCCTCGAAGGGGAGGATAGGATATATGTGGTGATGATCTCTGTCTCTGGTGGGAATATAAGGATGATGTATTCCCTCCTCCCGAAGGGGGAGAAGAAGTAGGTGTATTTCTACCAAGAGTTGAAAATAAAGTGTGGCCTCTTCTATGAGAGGGAGAACCAAAGGTGTCCAAAGTATCTCTAAGGGGAGAAAAGGAAGGGTCACCTCTTCCACAAGAAGATGAAGCAAAAGGATCTACACCTTCTCCAAGGGGAGAAAATGAATTAAGAAAGGAGCGACCTTGACTGGATGATACTATCAATGTTTCCTAGGAGCGACCCCAACTAGAGTATCTCCCACATGAACTACGCAAATAAAGTGAAAAAAACACCCCTCGAGAGAGGGGATACTCCTTGCAATCTGCAGGACTTCCTTAGGGGGTTTTGTTCCTAAATGGTGGAAGCTTAATGACAAGTGAGAGTGATGATGGAAATAAACACAATTGAAGAAATGCAAAAATATTCCAACCACAATAGCTGCAAAATGGTGCAAAGTGAGTGATATCTGCTACGTCGCTTTAGTGCAATAGCTTCTACATGTAGGTTCTTTTTAATTATGAGTTAGTTGACTTGTATCACGGGGGGTTCACTAGTGAGGCAATATTATATCACGTCCATTCATATTGGGGGGTTGAATACTCTTAAAAACCTCAAAAATATATTGCCCTATATTAAGGGGTCAAGGGGGGTTTTTAATTTGACATGGTAATATAAATATTGGGGGTTATTTTATTTGGGTGTGCTGAGGAATAACCTCCAAATCGTGGGATGGATTCATACCTCCAAATCATGGGCTCAATTCATACCCACCTAAAACTTAAGGACCTTCTATTTTTATTTGATATTGCTTATGATCCTAAGTTTTGCATAAATATGATAATATTGTACCAATGATAATATCCATGGAAGTCTCTTTGGATTATTGACCTTGAAAAATCCTCATTTAATAGATTATTTAGGCTTGGTTTGAATTTATGTTATATTGTTTTTCATCTTTAAGTTAAGAGATGTGGGAGTTCAAGACTTGAACAATTGTATTGTATTTTTTGTAGGAATTAAAGTAAAAGATTTAACTCTTCATTTTTTAGGTTGGGGTTTAGGTGGGCATTGAGATTCAATTAAACCTTGCTCAACGACAACCAAGAAAAGTGAGATCAATCTTTTTGAGCTCACTGGAACCAAGAAAATTTAGATCAATGTTTCTTGACTAATTATTCCTTTCAACTTTTCATATTCTTCTTTAATATTTTCACATTGCCAGTTAGGAATAGTTGTTAGCTTAAGTTATATCTGCCACATTCATAATTGTAATTTCAATTCTTATATGCAAGGCATCTGTCTTAACATTGTATATGGAATTAACATGAACATAGGTGAAGAATGCATCTGTCTTAATATTGTATATGGAATTAACATGAACATAGGTGAAGAAGGCATCTGTCTTAATATTGTATATGGAATTAACATGAACATAGGTGAATAAGGCATTTGTCTTATTTACATACCCTATGTGTTATTGTTACCATGAAATGGTATCGTATAATTTTCACCATCTGTGTATCTTTATAACTATTACATGCTTGAAACCTAACAATGGAGATTTTTCCATATCCTTTAAAGATTAAATAACTAGATATAACCCAAGAAAAGATAAGTAAATGTTGTTAATTCACTTGATTGCAAGAATAAATGTAGAGGAAGTGGAGGCAATTCATTGGATCTTGTGAATGACCCAAATCCAAGCTATGCACATGATCATATGGTGTTATTGAAAAGTAAAAGGAATTTTTCTATGTTCATTTGGGTTCAAACATCAATTATGTTTGTTTTGATAGGAAGGTAGGGGCATCCATCCACAAAAGGGTTTCAATTTGCATTTTTATGGAGTTTAATTTATTAAGCTTATAGAAAACATGAGTTCTCTATGGCTATATTTATATTTACATGATATAAAATTGGTAGATTGGCAGGTTGTGGTGTGAAACATCTGCAATTCTCATCTTTTCTAAGCATTGTTCTAACATTTGGACTAGCGGTCTTTTACATTCTTTGTTATGTTGATCTATTGACTAGGTTACATTTTATGCATTTTGCCTTCCCTAGTACTATTTCTTTGGGTGTTCCAATATCCAATGCTACAAATTGATCAGTCTCCCCTACAATCCTAGTGGGATCATTATTAGCATTATACTATTATTTTATTTAGCATCTTGTTTGCTTATACTAAGATGTGTTAGGGCTCATGTTTGTTACAACTTGATAATATGATATAAAGTGGGTGTTAAAAATGGGTTGATAAAAATGGATACCAATAATATATGGAGAAACTAGGGGCTTTCTTAATTGGAAAGGAATATTGGGAGAGGGGTTCAACAATATTATTTTAGGATGCATTTTCCAATATTTAGTAAAATTAGGGGTATTCTTTAATATCATGTGAACGATCGTGCTATGTAACAAGTTCACTGAGTGAACCCCCCGTGACTTGTATTTAAAAGTAAAATAAGTGTGAATTCCTTAAATACCTAATGCCGTTCCTCTCAAATGTAATTGGGCCTTCCAAAAGTACAATTGATAGCGATAATGGGATCCACACACCAATTGACTAGTGAAGGTAACAAAGATTCAGTCATATTAAAGATGGGGATATGTCCCGAAAGAGATTGGTAACATTTCCCAACGGAAATATCTTACTTCAGGAGTCAATTGCACTCACAATTTCTCCTTGGTTATATCCTAAGTTTGGTTGCTAAGTTACATGTGTTAAGTGTGGATAAGTGGTTCATCCTGGACGGTATAGAGTCACCTCTACAAAAATCTAAGTGTCTCTCTAGAGAGGGAAGGGAAACTATACCTTGGATTTGAACTGCTTGGGAACATTGTACTTCTTATATGGGTTTTCTTTTAACACTTTCTGATAGTAGGATTTAATAGTACCCTATAAGTCAACAATGTTGTGTTTAAAAAACTTAATGAAACTAGATTGGGGGGCATTAATATATTCCTATCCCAATCAATCCTACCTAACTAAAGTGTTAATTTGTGACTTCATGTGGAGGATTTTAGTTGGTTCAAAATTACAAGTGTTGATTTTAAAAGGGTCTAATTTAGTTAAGGACTGCAAGGGAGGTATTTCACAATTCCCTTTCTATGATTCACCAAGATCACAAGTAATGCGAGGTGAAGAGCATACTTGGAGTGAAAGAGATTTTAGGTCCCTTAGTGTGTGCTAGTGATGCAAACACAAGTGAGATAAGAAAATTGATTGTTGCAATTAACTAAAGATCTTAAAGTAAATGCAAATGGAGATCTAACTTCAACTCTAAATATGTTAATGGTGCTTGCTAACAAAATGCTAATGAAATAAAAGTGTGCAATGGAGGTATTTTACACTTCTTGCCCTTTTCTGATTCACCAAGCTCACAAGAAGTACGAGGTGAAGAGCATACTTTGGGAGAGTAGAGTTTTTAAGTCCTTGCTTGTGGAAAAGTGTATTTACACTATTTGGCCTAAAAACATGGAAAGTAAACAAAAACAAAAGATGTATTGAATACTAGTGACAATAATGAGGCCCATTGAAATCCCCAAAGTTGGTTACCTGTGTAGATTTCAAGAGAGAAGGACTCTTTACTCCCTAATCTTGGTCTAAGTGGGATAATTACTAAAGAAAAACTAACTATTGCAAGTTAATTAAATCTGGTTCATTAGTGAGTAGTCATTGGGACTGAAAGATTGTATGCAATACCGATAAAAGGAAAATAAATGATAGTAGCACAGAAAACATAAAAAACAGATGTGTAGTAGCGTGGAACATATAGTCACTAACGCAAAGTAGTGTGATTACATTACAACAATTCTGCTCTAACATAGATCAGATTATTGTGTGGGAGAGGGTCTGTTAAAATGTGCGAGTAGTGCATCCGTTGAAGTGAAATCTGCATGGGTAGCATCCTCGGGGCACTAGGATCCGCTTGACTATGTAAACAATAATTACATCCCAAAGGAGGATGAACTCCAAGGAGGAAGTATATGGACCTCTTCACCTACATAAGACAAGCACCCAGAATTATCTATCTAGCAAACAACAACCTATTTAAAGATAAATTAACAAAAATATAGTGGAGTCACCTTAAATACTGTTGAGGGAAAAATGACACAAGGGTGAGAAATCATCCCTCTTTGGTGGTTAAGCCTTTGATGTTGTTAACAAGGCCCAGTATTGTAGTATAGAAATCAAATGTGAGTGACCCCAAATTGGTCCTGCAAGTCCTTGTTTGTAAAACAAAAACAAAATGAAATAAAAAATTGAAAATAACTTGAAAGGGAGTGAGAAAATGCAAACGACAACAAGAATCCAATGCTTGAACCAATTTAGATTTCCCAATGGTCAAGCTATTACATGTAGTGTCACTTAAGAGGTGTGGGATTCAAGGGAAGCCAACAATGTCCCTTAGGGAGATCCTTTTTGTCCACACTTAATGCTAAATAAATTGAGAGAACAATGAGAGAAACAGTTGCCCCTTGGAGGAAGGTGACAAGGGAGATTGAAGAATGCTTGGAGGTATGGGAAGAGGTGGAAGAACTTCCAAGACAACTCCAACAGTATATCCTTTCTCTAACTTCTCCTTACTATATGCATGTCCATGGATTCCTTTTATAGGCCAAGAGGTGGCCAAGAAACAGCTAGATCCAAATGTGGACTCATTAACTCCATGATTTAGCTCCAAAGTACACAAAGGGGGGTCATTCAATGAACCCAAGTACACGAGGAGCCAAATTCGAATTCTTGGAGGTGATGGAGCTTTCATGAGCCTTCAATGCACTGTGGGTTGCTGTGGTCCCACCATTTTTTACAGTCACACAGGTTTCAAAGGAAAATCCAAGCTGGTGTAGTGCATGCACAAAGGTGATAATACGCGTTGTAGCATGGTATATCACGGGAGTAACCACGCTACCTTTGTTATTGACTGTTTTTTGGCATTGTTGGACTCATGTTTCCTTATGGATTTGATGAGGATGTATTCAGTGGGATGCATGGTATATGTTGATGACGGATTACTGCAAGAGTAGCCAAAATGTCGCATTTGTGCGAAATTTAGGTGTTAACACAAACTCAATGATTAGGATCAAATATTCTAAGTAAAGGAGTTGCAATCATTCAGAATCTACTAGCACGGATTTTAGAAACAAGGGATTCTCTCAGTTCAATATTTTCATAGTTTATGACTAAGCAAAATTATTATAATCATAATCATGGATAGAATCATAATTTATAGTGAACTAGCATAATCATAATCATAAATAGAATCATTACTATATAATTTAGTAAGTGACCTTGTAGTTCCTTATTCATGAAACTAGGAATCACATTTTTTTAATGTTATGCTACTCTATGGGATTCCATTGAATGTCATTTCTTGTTCCATATCACTCAAATTAACACGTGGATTTGAATTGCAAGATGTTGAAGAAAAAATTACAAATAGAAATGGTGAAAAAATAAAATAGTGTGTACCTATTGTCATGCTTGGGAAGGAAGGGACATATCATCTTCTTGATCTAGGACAGCTTCAAATACATACTTTATAGGCCTCTCTTTTGGATCATATCTAACAAAAAAATGACTAACTCAATCTACTTATAATCATGAATAAAATACCAACTCAGAATGACACATATATCCGCACTTGACTTGTGCCTAACAATATTAATCAATAGTAAAACCATTATCATGATCAATAATAGTTATTTCAAAACCTTATTGAAACAATTTGTAACACTTGAACTTGAAGAGAACAACTTTGGTGGAATGGGAATTATTACGTATTACGAAATTTGTCTGTATATAAACATAAACCACACCAGTGCACTAAACTATGATAAGTATCGAAATAAACATATGCATCAACTTCTTGAAGAAAAAAAATTATCCACAAAATCTTAATAGTAGGTGTTTGCATTTAGATTTTTCTATTTTATATTAATGTGGTGTGTTTTTACATATTGAGTGCATTGGTGCACATTCCTAATTTAGGAACACCAAGATTCAATTTTAAAAAATGTCATGCTTTCTCATGAATGAACTGAGATTTTTAGCAAAAACATGAGCAAGAATTTCATTTTCTAGATGTGATTTTATAATAGAAATATTAATTATTGTTTCATTCTTTAACCAGAAGTTTGAGGGTAGAATTATGCATGAGAGATTTCTCCAGGAAGACTTTGGAGTGACCATAATGTTATGAGGAGACCATATATACAACTCTGCAAATGAGAAATTTCAAGTATGCAACTTGTTACTATTCATCTTAATTTTTCTCCTATTGATTAAAAAAACATTAATTCTTGTTGTTTATATTAATATCTGCAGTGCATTCTGAAAAATAAAATAAAATTCTTTTGTAGTTTCCTTCAATGTTAGAAACTCTAGCTTTCTTGTTGCTTCCCCTTTATTTTATATGGTTGAAAACCTTAGCATTAGGATTTGACCCTCTTTACTATTTCACAATGAGACCTTTTTCTCAAGCATTAAATATTTAATAGATTTTTGTAGCTATATATGGGACATTGGGAATCTATTCCTATGGGCCACTTATTGAATTGGATCCCAAAACCTGTCTTGTCAATTTTTGAAAAAATACTTATGTGGTAATATGTGCATGCTATAAATTATAACACATCGGTGCTCTTTTTTCATAAACTCCACCATTTTAAATGTAGATCATTTTTTTAAAATTTCGGCTTTGCCAGTGCAAGATATATAGGAAATACACACTAGTTCTCTTATTATTGTATACTACGACGTTAAATTTTAATAGTTTTTCAAAATCAACAGTTTTGTATCGATGCCTATACGTATATGTATGACACTCGGTGCATATATATGTACAATATGCATTGGTTAACTTGGAAACATTTACAGCTTGAAATTATTTGCTTTATTTATAAAACATATTTCATAGTTTCTCTACTTTGTGATGTAATGCATTTATTGATAGAAGATGTCTAATAAAGTTCAAGGAAAAAAATTGTTGCAATGAGCATGATAGGAGCACATCCCAAAAATATAACAATGCAAGTTATGAAATTTTAGTATAAATTTAATATATTTGAATTATATGCAAGTTTAAACTATGTGTATTGGTTAATGCATGTCATGCAGAGAAAAAACTTGAAGAAACTCAATAAGATTATTTGCAATCTAAGTGCAAAAAAGCATAAAACCTTGATAGAAACATTGCAAAGAGATGAATTAGGTGAATCCAAAGCTAATGAACAAAATGTTTATCTTTGTATAACTTTCAGTAATAATGTACTTATTAATAATAATAGCTAACATGTTTCAAATAGTCTATTTCATATTTCTTGAATGTTGTGTAGGGACTGGCAGTGAGGGAAGAGAATGTTGTGATAAGAAGATAAAAATTATAAAGGATATAAATGGTGATGAATTGGTCCTTAGTTCAATTGGAGTGGTGTTAGAAATTAATGAAATGAGAAAAAACTTTTAGAAAACTATGAAATATTTAGTGGAAATAATGTATAGACATAGTCTCCACTTATAGTACGAAATCAGTCCAATGTTACAAGAATCATGTTATGTATAAACTACAACAAGAGTTTCTAAAGCAATGGTTGATGAGACCTATCAAACTTGCTATAGAAAAAACATATAATAACAAAAAAATAATCATTTAAAGTTATTATTCATAATATGTATATATTACTATAAAAAAAATTATGAAATTAATATTTCATCTATATATACTTTCATATCAATATGAAAAGGTTTTTTGTACTTTTAAATTTTCGGGAAGATTATGAAAATTTCAAAGGATGAATGAGGCAATATTTGAAACATGTCGATAGGGATGTCCAAAAAAGTGCACATAGAGACGGTTAAAAAAATGAACATAATTCATCGTAGGAGGAGTCATCTCAACAACAAGGTACATCAATTAACATATATAGTCATTGATTTTTTTATGTACATTTAATTTAGTTATTGCAAGAAATAATATTTTTCATTTGTTTTATTGCATAAAATAAAACAAAATGGAATCCATTCAACACATAAGACAAGACAACAAGGAATAAAATGGTTGATTGCAAAGTTTGTGAGTATAACTTGTGTTTTCCTTGCTTAATATTTCAAATTTGTTGTGATCTTTATATCTTTATTAATTTATGCTCATCCATGGATGCCTTCTAATAAGTGCTAACATATAAAGAAGGGTAATCTAAAGAATTGATTGCCATTGAGTAAATTATGAGTTGTTAGTATATGTTGCAGTCTCAAAAGTTTATTGTGCAATTTGTTAGTAGGCATGGTGTTTTACTTCCATCATTTTATCATTAATGGAAGTATATGCAATTAATATTTCATCTATATATAATTTCATATCAATACGAAAAGGTTTTTGTACTTTCCAATTTTCAAGGAGATTATGAAAATTTCAAAGGATGAATGAGGCAATATTTGAAACATGTCGACAGGGATGTCCAAAAAAGTGTACATAGAGACAGTAAAAAAAATGAACATAATTCATCGTAGGAGGATTCATCTCAACAACAAGATGCATCAATTAACATATATAATCATTGAATTTTTTATGTACATTTAATTTAGTTATTGCAAGAAATAATATTTTTCATTTGTTTTCTTGCATAAAAGAAAACAAAATGGAATCCATTCAACACATAAGACATGACAACAAGGAAGAAAATTGTTGATTGCAAAGTTTGTGAGTATAACTTGTGTTTTCCTTACTTAATATTTCATATTTGTTGTGATCTTTATATTTTTATTAATTTATGCTCATCCATGGATGCCTTCTAATAAGTGCTAACATACAATGAAGGGTAATCTAAAGAATTGATTGTCATTAAGTTAATTATGAGTTGTTAGTATATGTTGCAGTATCAAAATTGTATTGTGCAGTTTGTTAGTAGGTATGGTGTTTTACTTCCATCATTTTATCATTAATGGAACAACAAAAAAACCTTTATATTATTATATCAATGCTTTGTCATGGCATATAAACTTCCAGGAAACAAATTATGGAGTGGAGCCAACATAAGAGTTGTTGAGAGACGACATAAGGGATTACTTTGAAAGAATGTGTATTTTTTATGAATCAGCTTTGTGATGTGATAGGTTTTCAATTTACGAGATCATGTATATAATATTATAAATTTAGATATAGTCATTACACTTTGTCTATGTTTGTAGATGAAAAATAAAGAGGAAACAAAATCAAGCCAATCAACAAAAAAAAAATCAAATAACCTAACTTAAGTACAATATTGCTTGTAAGTGATGAAGAAATAAGGTATGCAAGCATCTCAAGTAATGACATTAGTTTAAGTGAAGAATGATGATCAATATAATTGAATATTCTTGCTAGTTGTATGTTTCAAAATGTTTGCCTATGAAAATCAGATTTTTTGTTTGATGTATTCGACATACTATTCCAATTGGATGACCATAAGTTACCAATAAGTGTAACAATTACATATTGACATCTTGGTTATTATGGACCTTTATGTTGTCCCATTTTGTATGTCAAATGGTCTTTTATTTATATATATAATAAAATGAGTTTCTTATTCCAATGTCGTTAAATGTTACATTACTGAGTAAATATATAGATGATTAGATATTAAAATGAATAGATGTGTGTATAACATATTAATACAATAATTAAAATTAAAATATCAATATTCTTATATAATTTATTTAATTTTTTTATGATCAATTGAATTGTTTTTACAACAATTATTAAAATATAGACATTAGTGCAGGGGAGGTAGGTGCTGGGGGGTCATCTATGACCTTGGAGGAAAAATAGTTAATTCGTATACATGGGGACTAGGAGAGAAATCCAACAATGTTGTTGAATGGCTCACTTTACTCCATGGCATGGAAATTGTCTCCAAGTTAAAGATCATTAAGCTATCTGTCTTTGGAGATTCAAGACAGGTCATATATAAAATGAGGAATGGATACATCAAAGGATATACTTGGTGTACAAGGATTTATCAAGGAATTGGCCTAATCAACTCTTTCCACGAGATAAACTACCTCCACATCCTTCGCGAAAAAAATAGAACTGTTGATCACATGGAAAACCAAGGAGTTAAGTTGGGGTTGGGAGAAGTTTTGTATGAGGATGGGTTATAAACATCACCCAATCCCCTATGACCCAAATTCCTCTAGCACTTTGCACCACCAAATCGAATTTATGCACTAATTGGGAAACATCTCCTTGGAAGGTGTGGACGCGTGGAGCCCGTCCTCACGGCACATGGCTTCCCACAGATGTTTGGCAGAGGCAATTAATTGAGTTCTTGTTCAAAGAATCTCCCCATTTCTCATGAGTGAACAACATGGTCGGCAGCAGGGATGTTGTTAAGGAGGCCGAGACGAATTATGGCAGTCTTCAATTGCAGTGTATTGGGAACAGACTGAGCGGTTTAACCTTGTTTCTCCGGAGCGGTGAGGAAAATCATAGTTGAGATCAGAGTGTAGGAGGCCATTAGCAAATCGGTACCATGACAGGAATCAAGGAAGCCATGAACTACCTGAAAGCCAGTGTAGAGGACTTCAAGATGAATGAGTCTTAGAAAGGTTTTTGACGTCATGTATGCAGGTCTCAAAGAGATAAAGGAGACTTCGGAGGACACTCAGTATATTTCCCAATAACTAACTTGCCAAGACTCATCAATGACCTGGAGCGAAATATGTTTGAGCTCATGGGCAATGTGGATATAATTAAGGAAGAAGTTTTGGAAATGGCCAAAATGACCCAGTGAAGCCATTGCCAGGAGTCTCCAAACAAAGGCGTGTTGCCAATGGACGAATTTTCAGTGCATCAACAAGCTCAGGTTATGCATGGGCTCCAGGATTGACTCTTTGTTTCTCCCTGTTTTATGTTTTTTTTTGCATTACTAAATAGCCATTTTGTAAGGGTATATCCCTACCATGAATTTGAATTCTCTAGGAAGTCTAAAAAGGGAACTGATAAGTATGATGTAGAACAATTTTTGTTTGCATATTTCCAACAATTCTCAGAGCTTAGGATGAACCTCACATTTTCTACTGAATGGTTGTGCACAACTTTTTTATAAATATACTCTTATGGTTTTTGTTAATATATATATATATATAGAGAGAGAGAGAGAGAGAGAGAGAGAGAGAGAGAGAGAGAGAGAGAGATTGGTGCATTGCAATTTTTTGAAATTGTTGAACAGTGTGGGATATACATAAATTGGTAATGATTCAATGCTTTTTGTGTTGTCAGGAATTATGCACCAGTGTTTTTTATCAGATAAACCACATCGATGCTTCTAATTGTTATCAACACATCGATATTATGGTACTCAAGTAAGAATCAATATTAGTGTTTTATTTATTAAATTAGCACTAGTGCTTTGTTTATAACATTAAGACAAGTGCAATTATATATCGCAAGCACACTGGAATCCAGAGAAACTCATATCTAATTGTTGTTATCATTACCATCAAATTTACATTACACTTTGGTGTGGATGGTAATATAGGCAGTGATGAATAGTTGTGAGCAGTCAACACTTGTGTGTTAACAAGGATAATATGTGTTAGTGCTATAAAACATATTATATGCACCAGGGCATTATGTAAATGGAAAGCATTAGTATATCACATTTAAATTGTATGCATCGATGTACTTGTGTTATGGCACATCCGTGCAGTCGTGTGATATATGCATATTAATAAAAAAACCTCCACTATAACCTCTGACCACCCAAGTTTGGATATTTTAATTGTAATGAATATTTATTTTATCCAATTTTGTAACACTAATAACCTACCCAAAATTCTTCACTAAAAAATGTTTTCCTTGTAATATCACTCAAATCTTCACCCTGTTTTACT
Organism: Larix kaempferi; assembly: GCA_027924585.1. Taxonomy (NCBI): domain Eukaryota; kingdom Viridiplantae; phylum Streptophyta; class Pinopsida; order Pinales; family Pinaceae; genus Larix; species Larix kaempferi. Next base: position 1,802,323 of record BSBM01000719.1, read on the forward strand.
TAAAAAATGTTTTCCTTGTTTCAGCATTTTAATGTTTTGGGTTTACATGGAATTGTGGATACATGTTTTGGGGATGTCGTTCTAAATAGGTTTTTTTTATGTACTATGGGTGAAAGAGTTTTTATGTGTAGAATTATTGAGAGCATATTTTAGTGGTCTTCTTTTGTTCACTTTAATAGATTTATTTATTGAAGATTATTCTGAAACACGTGTGTATCTTTTAAATGGATAAGAATTTAGGAATTATAATTCATTTAATGGAGAAGTGACAAACACGTAAAAGAAACGTAAGGTTTAGTGGGGAAAACATAGTTGTAATGAATTTTAAATTTGAATAAAGTTGATAAAGTCCGGAATCTCTCACCGAAATGGAATAAATTAATTATGTAAATGAAATATCGAAATGGAATAAAATAAATGATGTAAAAGAAATATTAAAATGATAAAAAAGCTTGTGAAGAATATGTTCAAACAAAAGAATAAATGCTAAATACATTAATTTATGTTATATACTAAAGTCTTACAACAAAGTTAAAAGAGAGACACGAAAAGAAGTCAGCAATTAAACAAAAAAAAAGCTAAATTTAATTTCGTTGCATACACTTTGAAACCTATACCTTTATTGAATATATAAAGAAAAATATGTTTAACTTTACGTAAGTAAACCAAACAATATAAAATAATCATGTATATATTTATTGAATAAATAAACAAAAAGTCTTATAAACTCTAGGAACATTATGTTTAAAGTTGAAATATAATATTTGATGAATGTGATACATTAAGATAAAGTGGACACTAATTTTAAAGTTGAGATAAAATAGTTGATGAATGCGATACATTAAGATAAGGTAACACTATTTTTAAAGTTGAGATATAATATTTGATGAATCTCATACATTAAGATAAAGTAATAATATATTTTGACCACCGAAAAGATGAAAACTGAATAAAAATAAATTAAAGATGATAAATGATTAATAAGAAGTGAAATAATGCCAATTTGGTTAAGGGAGAGAGGCATTTGGCCAAAGGAGAATCTAGTTTGATTTGTCTTTCTCTATTGCCCTATTTATTATAAATGTCAGCATAGTCAATGTTATAAAATTGATTATAATGAAGAAATGAATTAAAATTCAATAATATAAAATTAATCATAATCAAGATAATACAAGAATATTACATATACATATATAATATGAAGCAATATTTTAGATGGTTTGAAAGGGTTTTTATGAAAAATTAAATTAGTGACAAATAAATGTTTAAAAAATATTTTGATTATTTTAAAGCTATTTTAAAGACAAAATATAAATGTAATATGAGGAATATAATAATGTTGGGATATGCTTGCTATATATTTTATAATTTGAAACAAATTAGTTAACTTAATGAATAATAATAAGTAATAAAGGTTATTAATGATCAATTAATTATTGATGTTTTCAATATGCAAAATTGGGAAATCATAAATGGTTTACAGTTTTGTTAAGTATATTTATTAAGCGTTTGGGTTGGAGGAAAATAGGGAGTTTTTTTAAAGTTCTTACTCTTATTTTGTCGAAAATTCTATGGAATCTTCTTATTATGAGTACGAAACTTTCCAACATGTATTGCAACCATTTGTTAGTTGACAAGTAATACAATGATTGTGCTTTGGAGTGTGAGGTTTTTCTCCTAAAAGGGTTTTCCCCATAAAATCATTCTTTAATGGTTGTATGTTTGTCTTGTTTATTAGTGCAATTGTGTCTATCTAGTTTTATCCACATTCTTCTCTCATTTATTAGTGTAAGAAGCATATTCTCCACCTCTACCTCATTTGGTCTCAAAGCCTAATCACCTTGGATCCAAGGTGTTAAATATAAGTTTTTATGCTATAATCTTGGTTTGAGTGGGAGCTTGCACATGAATAAATTGTGTTGCAAGAAAATGGCAAGCTTGTTTACATTATAAATGTATAAGTTTAATGACACTAACTTTGAGATGTGGAAGCTTGAGATGGATGATTTTCTCATAGATAGAGATCTATGGGTTGCAGTTTCTAGAACCAAACCCTCTTCAATGAAATATGAAGATTGTGTAGAGTTGGAGAGAAAGGCAAGAAGCCTTATGAAACTCTATTTGGTCGATTTGGTGTTATTAAATGTTTCTTAAGAATCCACTTCAACAAGTCCATGGAATAAGTTGGGGTATTTGTACAAAGCTAAATCCTTGGTTAATAATCTTTTTCTATGAAAAAAGTTATTCACCTTCAGAGTGGTTGACGGTGATTCTGTAACAAAGCATTTGAATGAATTTAATACTATTATGACCTAATTGATCCCAATTGGAGTGAAGATGGATCAAGAGGATCATTATATGATCCTTTTCTATTCTTTACCAAATTCGTGGGATGGCCTAGTAATGGCCATTGGAATCAATATAAAAAATTTGGTGCTTGATAGGTCATGATTGCTTTACTCTAAAAGGAGGTGAGGTGGAAAGTCTATGAATCCGTAGCCTTGGTTATTTGAGAAATATCAAAGGATAAAGGAAAGAATAAGTAAAAGGGAAGATCCATATCCTATGGGAGACCTAAATCTCTTAGAAAATCTAAGGAAAAATGCTGGAACTACACCAATGTCAAGCATTTCAAAAAAAAATGCAAGGATGAGAAAAATAAATATGAGGAAAATAATGATTCCGATGATGAGTTTGAAAACAATTCTAAGGAGGATGGCCTAGATTTCATTATTTGATCTTTGGAAACCCATGCAAGTTAGAGTGCGTGATTGATAGATTTTGGAGCTTCTTTCCATATGATTTTCCATTGTGATTGGTTTTTAGTGTATTAAGAATATGATGGTGGGATGATGTACCTAGGTAATTAATTTCCTCTTATCATAGTTGGTCATGGTAGAGTCTTCATTAGATTCCCTAATGGCACAGTGAAGGAGATCAATGGAGTTTTGCACATTATGATTTAACACAGAACCTACTATTAATAATCAAACTTAATTATGTGAGAGTTCGAGATGTTTTATCTAATAAAGGTTGTAACATGGTTTGAGGAACTATAGTACTTTCTATGGGTGTTCTTGTGGTACCCTTTTTAAGCTACATGTGTGCACCATTCAATGTACTATCTTTTCAATTTTTGCAGTGAAGAGATATGTATAATATACATCTTCACAATCAAAACATGTATCTACTTATGATGGGCATGCTGTTTAGGTACCTAAATGAGCTCTTATTGCTTAAAGCAAGTTATATTCAAAGAAGACAATATTTTGGAATAAGATATTGGGCCATATAAGTGAGAAGGACCTATAAGCCTTGAAAACAGAAAAACACATGATGATGGATTGAATGATTTTTGCTCTTGATTTTTTTTTGTGAGCATTGCATATATGGAAAACATAATCATTTTCAATTTTATTCTAATTCTCACAAATCTTCTGGGTTGTTGGACTTAATTCATTATGATGTATTTGGTCTAGTTAATGTTTCTTCAATTTCTAAGGCTGTGTATTATGTGCCATTAATTGAATATTATTCTAGAATATAACACACACACACACACACACACACACACACACGTGCGCGCTCGTGCAAATCATAAGTTTTTAGTTGGTTTAAGGAGTTTAAAGCTCTCTTGGAAAATTAGACTAACGAGAAGATTAAGGTGTTGAGAACTAATAATGGTGGTGAGTTTTGTTCTATAGAGTTTGATAAGTTTTGTAACGAGGATGGCATTGAAAAACATAAGACAACTCGATATACCGCTTAAGATAATGGAGTTGCAGAATGGTTGAATATGTTGTTGATGGACAGAGATGAGAGTATGCTTAGTGGAGTCAACTTAGAGCAAAATTTCTATGAAAATGTTATTTATACCACATATTACCTAATTAACGGGTCTCCCACATTAGCTATTGTGGATAATATCCCTATAGAGGTTTGGATGGGTAAGAATCCCTCACTTTAGCATATTCATGGTTTTGGTTGTGAGGCATATGCCCATGTGCCTAAGGAAAACTTGTCAAAGTAGGATAAAAATGCAGCAAAATCTATCTTCCTCTTCTATTGTGCTAGTGTGAAAGGGTACAAGCTTTGGGATCTTGTGCTTGGGAAAGTTTTATAAAGAATAAATGTTATTTAGGACATGGATATTGAGTTGAAGGGAAGAGGGTCTTTAGGTTTTTACAAGGTACTTCTAAATATTCCTTTTGTTATCATGGCCTTGATATTTTATGAGACTATCACCCAGTGGATATATAAGGCCATTTGAATTTAGATTGGACAAGGGATGTATATAGAAATATATTTATTAATGGATATGTGTTTCGATTGTTTGGAGGAGACATGAGTTGGATGAGTGAGTGGCATGTTAGGGTTTCTTTTTCCATTGTGTAGGCAAAGTATATGGAAGTTACTCATGCCTCTAAGGATGCCATTTGGCTTATAAAACTAATTTTAGATGTAGGGATAATTCAGAGAGCTATTACAACATTCAGTGTGACAGTATTGGTGACATTTTTCTAGATAAGAACGTGACCTTTCATGTGAAGAAAAAAACATATTGACATATAGTACCATTTCCTTCAAGATATGGTAGAATATGGAAAGGTGATATTGGAGAAAGTTAATAATTTTGTAAAATGGTGTAGATTATTGATGAATTTGGTGAGAATGAGGAAGTTCAAGTGGTGCTATGAGTCTATAATCCTTATGGCCCCTAGTCGTTGGTTCATAGTTTGATGCATTCTCTCTTAGACTCTTGCAAGGTATATGACAAGTGGAAGAATGTTGGGATGGGTGTGTCATACACCTCATAGTTTTGTAGCAGAGCAGTGATATTAATGAATGTTGAGTAATCAAAGGAAATTAATGCTAGATGCAAACAATTGGTAAATTAATTGTTGGTGCTTTCTAGCAAGTAGAATTGGAAAGCCATAAATGGTTTATGATTTTGTTATACCTATTTATGTTTCTAAATACTCGTGTTGTGATCACAGAGACTATATAACATATTGTAACCATTTGTTAGTTGATGATAATACACTGAGTGTGCTTTGGAGCGTGGTGTTTTCTCCTAAAAGGGTTTTCCTTAGGAAATCATTATTTAATGGTTATATATTTATGTGTTGTTTGTTATTGCAACTCTATTTATTTATTTATTTTTCTACACATTCTTCTCGCATTGATTAGTGTAGGAAGTTTATTCACATGTATACTTCCTTTCAAATAATAATAAGTGTGATAAGGTAATAGAAAAATAATATCCTATTATAGTAAAAAAATTATCCATGTAAATTAGTCAACTTGATTATATATAAAATTATTAAAAATATAAATTTATAAAATATATATATACCTGTGTGTTTTGAATTTTGAAAAAATTCAAAGTTGTAATTGACCCCAAAAAAAACTTCACTAACATATGTTTCAAGAAAGCTTATTCATATTATCAATGGAAACACATTTAAGAGAATAACCTATATACAAATATCAAGAGAGTTAAATAATAATAAAGTTTGTATTACAAATAATATCATTATTTGACTTTGATTTAAACAAAAAAAAATCTATAATACAGAAAACATATCCAAGATATTTTTTACCATTATTTTTTCTACTCATTGCTGCCTAAAAATACTATTGCTTCAAAAATAGATGTTGTCTAAAAAGTATCATTGCCCTAAAACTAGTCTTTGCCCATGGGGTTCACCTCAGGTTAATCATGCAAATTTACCAAATGACATATTTGAATGCAAGAAGTGGACCATACATGTTTATTTGGGTCATTTACCATCAAGTAGATGACATATAATCAAATTCTAACTCCATGACGTATGAAAAGTGGTTTTTCCCATGTGTACCACCTTGGGCTCAAAGTTACGCTTATTGAGAAAATAAGGAATTAGGATGCAATTAATGGATTAAATAGGTATTTTAAGGCCATTTGATCATATTGGATTTGACATACTTTGATTTAGGGTTGTAGAAGTATGAAAACAAAGCTATAAAATCCCACTAGACTGTTGAGTTTCCCAATTTTCTTTAAAAGGTACATTAGAAAGGCTAAAAAAATATTTTGTATCTACTCGTTTGAAATATCTTAGTGTCTTCCATGTGTTTCTTCTGATAGCACGTCCTTCAAAATTCATATGTATGAGATAGAGTGTTCTAAATCCTAGAAGCCAGGGAGGTGAGTGTTTTAATGGTTTTGCCCTTATTTTTTATGAAAAAAATTAGGCAGTGCTATATCTTTGATCCATCAATCAAGAAACCATATTACGATAATGTTAATAATTATAGGGTATAAATATGACATGATTCTTTGAGCTCCATGTAGAGAATGTAAGCGACATAAAATTTATGAACATGGACCACATTTGTGTGCTTGGAAATCGAGTTTTGGTGCCTCAAACCTATAACCGAGACAATATTTTTTAAGTTTGGGCATGAGGATCAATTGTTTTAGTTTTCAAGGGATGGAATGCATCATAGTGGGAGAACATTGCAAGTGTCGTTTTCAAGTGACAATTTACCCATGAATTTACATAGCAAAATTCTTTGAATTTGATTCATCATTCAATAAACCCTCCAAAGGAAGTCTAATTATTCCTAAGACTCAACCATGTTTGAATTTTCATGCCTCATAATCACCCATAGCTCATTTGGAAATCAAATGAAAATTGCAGTCAAGTGTTTTCTCCTATATAAGCTACACATTTCATATTTTTGTGTGTTTTTGAGCTCAATCAACATGCCCCAATGAAAAGAACACCTCTATGCAACGAGTGTTAGGTTCTATTGTTTGATAATGGGTAATTTCATCTATTCTAAATTTGAAAATGTATTTTAATGGATTGGAAAATTAACAACATGTATTGTGCTCACCCACTTTGATCAATCGTATTAAAAATGAAATTAAGATTTTGAGAAATGGGGGAGCCCAATAATTTGGAATCTCGCTGTGATCTTCACATCATCTAATCCCCCTTACATCTATGACCCAAATACATGCGCAGGGGGCTTCTTACAAGGTTTATAAAATTGTGGGTGGGGTTTGACATGACCAAATCCACATATCAGTCACATGTTGTTAAATTTCATGTGCTTATCTGATCCGGATCTTGGGGGATGAGACTCGGAAGGCTTGAATAACTTCTGAGAGAGGAGGAGAAGAGATAGCCTCAAAGCTGAAGTGGGCGATGGAGCAGCTGTGAAAAAGACATAGCAATGCGATCTGGGATGTGAATAGCCTAGACAAAGAAACATAGAGTGAATATGCCACATGGAGGGGTGAGGCCCACCTCTCAAACTATACTAAGAAAGGCATTGAGAACCAATAACCCAATAACTAAATAAAATAAGAGAAAGGTAGGATGCCAAAAATAATAGCTTGCTTTATTGAGAAATCATGAATCCATTTATATAATATTATTACAATGTGTCTTGAATCCATACCATGGAAAAAAACCATGGGATACCAAATACCATGGATGGGTGTATTCTAAACTATGGACTGCATGGAAGATTCCAAAACCATGGATGGGGGAGGTTGGCCTATCCATTTAATACTTTTATGACTTATACATCCGAATTTAGACCATATGCCCTCCTAAAATTCGGATCACCCCCCCCTTAGAAAATGATGGTCCTTATCATTTCATGCTAAAAAGAGACCCATGATTAAAATGTGCTAGTTACCAATGAAGAGAAGGGTTTTGTGTGGTTAACCCATAACCATGGGTTTTGTGTGGTTGACCCATAACCGTGGATTTTGTGTGGTTGACCCATAACCGTGATTACAATACATAAATGTGGGTTTTGTGTGGTTTCCCCATAATCGTGGGTTTTGTGTAGTTGACCCATAACCGTGGGTTTTGTTTGGTTAACCCATAACCACGATTAAAATACATAACTATGGATTTTGTGTGGTTTCCCCATAACTGTGGGTTTTGTGTGGTTGACCCATAACCATTTTAGGGGGCATATGGTTAAATTCGGATGTATAAATCATACAAGCATTAAATGGAGAGGCCACCCTCTCCCATCCATGGTTTTGGAATCTTCCATGCAGCCCACAATTTAGAATACAACATCCATGGTATTTGGTAGCCCATGGTTTTGTTACATGGTATGGCTTCAAGACACATTGTAATAATATTATATAAAGGGATTTATGCCTTCTCAATAAGAAAGCTATAATTTTTGGCATCATACCTTTCTCTTATTTTATTGAGTTATTGGGTTATTAGTTATGAGTGTCTTTCTTAGTATAGTTTGAGAGGTGGGGCTCAAAGAACCTTCTTTGAGCCTCACCCCTCCATGTGGCATATTCACTCTATGTTTCTTTGTCTAGGCTATTCACAGTCCAGATTTAGTTGTCGTGTCTTTCGCACAACTGATCCATTGTCTACTTCAGCTTTGAGGATATCTCTTCTCCTCCTCTCTCATCATTCAAGCCTTACAGGTCTCAGCCCCCAAGATCTGGATCATTATCTTTTGTTGTAACATATAAGTTATATAATAGTGAAACATAATACAACATGGTCCCATCCCACCTTACCAATTTGATTTTTGCAGTGGGATCCTTTCATTAGGGTGTTTTAAATAATTTTTTATAATTCAATTTCAATTTTGAAACATCATAAAGTGACTTTTAAATTACAAAGTCTAAAGTGAGTTTTTTAGTAAAAAGTGCATTTGAGTTTTCTAGAAAATTGTTAATAGGCTAAATTTTCTCCATCACTTTGTCATGAGCATCATCACCTTTACACATCATGAAAATATTAGCCCCATTTCCATCATTTTCATCATCATATGACCTCAATATTGTCACAAAAAACTAACCTAAAATATAATTTTGACTAGGAAAGTCAGCTCATAGTGAGCACCGCACACAATTTCCCTAAAAGATCACACAAAAAAAAACAAAAAATGGTTAATTTAGCAATACTATTCACCTTCCAAAAAGGAGTAGTGGCTTGAAGTGGACATCACCAAATAATTTTTTATTACTAAAAATAGCCTTTGATTTGATCTCCAATACCTATAACCATCCCACTATTTCAACAATGAAAAGGGATTCTTCACATTGGATCGAGTTCCAATGGATGTCAATATCATTTCCTATAAATAAAACCCTCAAGGTTAAGGTTATGTTGCAAGATTTCTTCCAGAGAGAGAGAGAGGGAGAGAGCTTCCATATTTATCCTATTCTTCCTATCACATAAGTCCATACTATGCCATCAACAAATTGGTGTAGAGAATTAGCCTGAGAAGAAGAACCCTCCCTTAGGTTAGTTTTGAATTCCACGCCTTCACCAACTAATACCAAGGTGTTGTATACTATCCCCTCTCTTTATTAATGCAAATTCATTCATTCTTTTTTTTTTCCAGAGAAAAAAAGACTACTATTGATATTCATATTAGAATCAAATAGTACAAATAAAGTTCCTGATCCATCCAGCTGGAACCTTCTGAGATAACCAAAGATGTTATCTTACAAGATCTGACATACAAAAATATGTGCCTATCCCATAAAGGATATGTCGAGTCTGAGCATATACGACAGTTTATCCAAGCAATTCATTCTTTGTTATATATTATGCTTACAGGATTTGGTTTAAATTTCTTAATTTCATTGCATGATATATAATAGAGTAGAATGCATTTTATTTTCATGACTCTTTTTGTCTACATCCATCTATATGGTGCTTCAGCAACACAACCCTTAAGTAAGTGATTTTTTAGCACAATTTGATGTTCAAATACTAACACTACATTGGCAACCATACTAGGGGTGAAACGTATAGTTAATCCTTGGTTGTGTTTATGCCTCACTAAGAGCCTTTTTTATTGTGTTTTCTTTCATTACTTGTTTTCCTATTTTATACTTGTTGTAGCCTTCTACTAACATGTGACCTAGGTGAAAACCCCTTTATTTTTTCCTCAATTGCAAGCGAATTCTTGTTTTTCAAATGCTATGCACTTTTTCATTGAAAACGTGTGTAGTGGGGTTGCATTTTTTCTTACGAAAAGTGCAATGTCATGAAAAATATTATTTTTATGCACACTATTCAGTTTTTAGATTTTTCTCTTATGGACCAATTCTAAAATTTGCCTAGATCTTCATGCTTGACTTTGTCATCTATTTGTTGTAAGGTCTCAAATGTAGTGTTGAATTTTCTCTTATTTGGACATTGTAGCTAAGGAAATTTGTTTAGGTCTTTAGTATTTGTCGCAATTAGGGTTCCTCATTAGAGAAATTCAAGTTGATCTATTTTAGTTGTAGTAAAATTCACAATTGACTTTGAAATTCACATATTTATTTTGATTTGCATAAAATACTTACATTTTAGCTAGGACTGTCAATTTTATTTGCAAACCTTTAACACCTAACCTTAATATCATACATGTTTGATCTCTCAAACCCTTTCATTTGTTTACTTATGATATTTATAAAGAAGGTATATTGAGAAAATAAATCCTCTAGTTTGTAAGTATTAATCATTAGTCCATCTTACACTTCATTTGAAAAATATTGCTCTAGCCTTTTACTAGTTCTCTTTTATAGCTTGATTAGTTGGAAATTTTTTGAAAGTATATCTTCACGTATTAGGAAAAGTATACCTTTTTTCTTGAAGAAAGAGATCTATTTTGATTCTTTAACATTGAGCATTTTATTATTTTCATGGAGTGAAGTTTTTATTTCTAACAATTAGTTCTTGCAATCTTGTTACTGTACACACCACTTGTGCACATATCTCACACCTTAAGAAAAATACTTGGTTCATGCCACCAAGTTCATCCTCAAAATCAATAATTTACTAACCAACTAAAATCTTGACTTGAGGACCCAAAATAATTTTTTAGTTAGGTTAGGATTACAGAGATAGGAATCTATATAGCCCACCAAAATCTGTCACATTTGAAACATAGTTGTTGACTTCTAGGGAACTTTCAAAATCCTTTCTACTAGATGTGGTTCAAAACCTATTTAGAAATAGGCGTGCTCTTTGGAGTAGATAATTCCAAGGTTGGGAGTGTGATTGGGAATCCTAGCTCTTTGGCATATAGAAGATCCCCCAACCATTTGATTTTAGCTTGAAAAAAATGTAACACATTGCAAGTACCCATCAAGAGGTGGTTTAGTGGCCAATATTTAGGTTCCTTTGTTACATTAGTTCTTTACTTATCGAGCTGCCTTTTGCACCCACTTTGCATTTGATTTCAATTAAGTATATCATAGAAGTAATTGTAATTTATTTTCACACCCCTCATTATCCTACCCTAGAGTTGTTATTGAATATAGAGATGGTATAATCCTTAGTCAAGATTGTGCCCCCTTTACCTCTTAAACCTTCTCGATGACCTAGAGTTTCATGTCCCACTATTGGGACTCATGGTCATGTTATTATTCCTCAATTTGTGATAATTAAATGACATCAACCTCCCTAACCACCTAGATCCCCCCTAGGATCATTGGATTCAAGATATCATAATCCAATATTTCCTTCATCCCCTAGATCCCTTACCCCAATGACATGTCCAATAGTCAATTTGTATGGATCTAACCAAATTAATCTTCCCAATCACAACCTCAATACTGATACCAATGTGAATACGAATGCAACCATTACTGTGAATGTACCTTGTGACTCAAGCATTCCATTTATGGATAGTATAAATCTCCCTAATTTTACTCAGCTAACAAATTCCCTAATCTAACATGATTCTACATGGCCTCCCATGCCCACCAAATTCCCTTCTGACATACAAAATTTTGAAGACAAATTTGGAGAGGATCTATCCAACCACATTATGCATTTCCATTTGCGGTGCTCCATAAATAGTGTTGCAGATGATTCCATTATACTGTGGTCATTTCAATGTACCCTCACAGGGATCACAAAAAAATGGTATATAGAACAACCCACTACAATGCATGTAAAGTTTGTGTTGTTAGCATATGCTTTTCTTACATTCTTCCAATTATCTATCCAATATGACAAAGGAGTTGAAATTATCCTATAATGCCATCAAAACATGGAAACCCATATAACTAGCCATATCCACCAGTGGCATAGAATAAGAATCCTATGTAAGATCAATCTTGATGATTGTCTCTTTCTGCATTGGTTTTTAAAATCCCTCCTACCTATCATAGTGAAATACATCACTTATGAAAGACTGCAAATCGAAGAGGAAGCCATCATGAAGGATCAATAATATGAATTGATATATGCTTAGTTAGGGAATTTTTACTCCATTATTCCTATTTCCCCATGACAAGACTCCTCACATAGAGATCAATCAAGGGAATCCCACTCTATCAATGGAGTGATTAATCTAGTTTCATATACTTTTCATACAAACAACCAAATTCCACACCCTGGTGGTGCTAGTATATATGGAAATACCTATGGTGATGATCACCCTAATCTTGTGAAACCACATATGCCCTATTTTTCTCATGATTAGTCATGCTCATCCTTACATGCAAGAACGAGTACCTCTTACCACGTCCCTCTTACTCTATCCCATGTTCATGGCCCCTTGTTTGGTGGAACTATATGTAGCAACGCTTCTACTACATATGTGGCTTCACTAGCCCCCCACAATATCCATTTCCTATCCCTTCATTAGCTCCTCTAGTACAACAAAATCCTATGCCCAAACATCAACCTTTGTCTTTTCCTTAAGGGTGGTTTTATGCTCAATAAAACACACCCAACCACCATCATGCACCAAATAAGCAAAATGTGCATCCCAGTAATTAAAAAAAGAAGAACAAGAGGAAGAATAAAGGGAATAACCAAAACTTGGAGGATTGGGGAAATCCCCCTAATCCCCTTGCTAGTATTGGAGGCAATATAAACCTTACAAATCAAGATTAGAATAAACCCCCAAAGCAGGGTAAGAATCCTCATTTACATACTAACCATACATGCTCTTTTGTGTAGCTTATGGGAATTATACCCATCATTTCCCACACCTCACTTAATCCTGTCAGTTGTAGTATGAACATAATAAATTTGATTTTCCCAACACTACTCAAGGTCAACCTAGTACTCATCCAACACCTCCTCACCTAAAACATGGTTTTTCAAAACCCCTTTCACCCACAAAATTAGTAGGAACTCAATCAATGGTATATCAATATAATCAACCATATACATCAACCATACTTAGTGACACTTCTTTCTAGAATATATTCATGACATCTATTAACGTCCGTCTCCAAACCCATCTATCATCAATACAATAGACCATTGGAACCTACCATTTTTTACAATGATAAATTATCAACTTTGATAGAAGTACCATTATGTATAACACAATCCAACAATGACCCTACCCCCAAAGTTCTAAAAATACATTTATATTGCATGAAACAATCGAAATTCTAAAGCTACTCGCAATTGTAGTGTTGTGGATGACTTCACTCAATCACCTACAACCATGTCTACTTTAGAAGCTTTACAAAATTGTTCATTGCAACATAAGTCTCTTTTTTCTAATTTGGGTAAAGTCGATCCTTTTGATGCTCATGTAATTAACTTCAATTTAGATAGAGCTAAAAACCCACCATCCTTCTTTGGCTTCCTTTTAGGTCCCTATCATTATATAAATATTGGTTATTCATTGACGAAGGGGCCTCCACATGTGTTATGTATCACATATTTGGAATAAATTAGGGTATCTTGAGTCAAATCCGTCCCTCATGACTTTACATGCATATGATTGTCCCCCATCATAGCCATAAGTCCTTTTACAAAGTGTTCCTATTGAACTCATAGGAAAACCTATACGAAGTTGTATATTCCTAATTAGACTACAACATCCTCCTTGGTCATAGTTATATGTATGCTATAAAGGTTGTTTCCTCTACTATTTTTTGTATCATGATGTTCCAACATAATGTTAATATTATCACACTATATCAACTTAATTACCATGATCCCAAGTCTACAATCAACCTTGATAATGTGTTTTCTATTGTTGAACGCAACTTATCAATGCCCTCATTCACTGAAGTTGGCCCTAGGATGTTCCAAGGTCACTTGATGATTGGTAACTCTTTTGGTCCACCCCTTCCCATCCATAAAGAGAGAACATCTCATATGTGTACTATCACATTTGAAAATTCGTATTCACAATCAAAGAGCCAACCCAACACTACACAATCGTAGGACACCCATGGGTGGGAGCCCCTATTCACCATTTTTTTTCCTTTTCCACCCTTGGCAATTGTAGGAAATAATGTGATGGAAACTCTCAACCTTCCAAGTTTGAGTTTCAGGCTTCTTGTGTGGTACCTCACACCACCAAACCCGCCTCCTACCCCTCAAGTAGTTTTAAAACCTATCCAACCTATTGGTGGCTTCCAATTTCACACCTATTATGGTTAATCATTCATCCATCTCTTCCAAATTTCCTACTCAGACAAAGAAGAAGGCTCGGGACAAGAGTAAGAAAACTGGGGATTTTCTTCCCTTGGATTCAATCCTCACCATTACAGCCACTACATCTAAGAAGGCCCAAATGATTTTCTATATTTGGGATATCCTTATTCATGCCACTTATCATCTGGAACTTCCTCCCTTGTGTAGTCATATCTGCATACAAGAGAACAGTAATCATCCAACCATCCTTGTAGCCCAAATCACTCTCGCTGACACTACCAAACAACATATTAAGACATTGCATACTAACTATCCTTGTGCATTATGTGGCATATATGACCACTATTCACATCATTTCTCTATACTCTACAAGTTTCATGCAACCTTGGAATAACTCCACTTCCAATGCTTAGAATCATAGGTCACAATAATTGAAGAGATATGTGTGCCCATGTGCTACATTTCCTCCCTAGTCAAATCATCCTTTTCTGGACCATCCTAATCCACATCGCCTCACATGATGTTGGTTAGACAAGACTCTCTAACACCATTTTCCATAGTGATGAATAAATTATTGAAGATTTAATTAACCCTAGCTACCCTTGGGATGACCTGCATCATCACGCATACTTTCTCCCTCAATATTTCCCCACATCCATAGATTTTTTGGAGCAATTATCCATCAAATCAAAATATTTCATACCCCAGCACATGTTAATTATTTTAAAATTCTATACTTTCTTCAGATGCCTTTGAGGAGAGGAATGTGTCCAATATTTCTCCCACCATTCAAGTGGACACTTTAGTTAAGCCTAATGTCATTGAAAACATTTATCTTGGTGCTTCCTACACCTTTGAAGAGGTAGCAACTCATAAATCCCTTTTCCAGTATTCACCTAGTCTTATTTTGAAATGCTAGGACTTGACCTTGCCATTGTTGAATATTAGATTAACACATGGCATAATGTATATTCCATGTGCCAAAATCAAAGGCCTATTCATTCTTTCAAAAATATAGCCATGAAATATGGGATAGATAAACGCCAGAACGTGTGATTCATTTATCCGATCACTTATACAACATGAGTATCCAATCCAATTCATATCTACAAAAGACAAGGCACCATTCGAGTTTGTACTAATTTTAGAGATCTCAATAAAGCTTGTATTAAGGACAATTACTTGACACATTTAACTAACCACATTACCATTAGAGGAAATATGGAAATTGGAAATTCAATAGACATGCTTGTTGAATTGGAAATTCAATAGCCATGCTTGTTGAATTGGAAATTCAACAACCATTAATATTTCAAAGAGTTAAGTCAATGATAATCGTTGAAGTGGTCATATAAAAGTAAAAGATAATTATGTGTCATATTTTTATTTGACAACATTTAACTATATATACTCCTCACCTTGGTGACATCATCTCAATATTATAAACATCTTTGAAATACTAAATGTTAAGCCCTATATATTGTGACATTACATTTATATTATTATATTAGTATTTCCTTTATTGGTCAGTGGGGATCTTAATTGTAGTTGTCTGGTTTGCTAGAATTGTAATTGTATTCCTTGTATCATATTTGTATACCAGGAAAACCTAGTTTTACGAGCATCATATATTTTCTTGTGCATTTGATGCATTGTATATAGAGGTTTTCCCACGGTTTTCCCCTTAAAGAGGTTTATCTCTTTCTCAAGGTGTTGGGTTACTCTTTCTTCCTATTTTTATGTTATTTTGGGAATTTGGTGCATAACGTTACACAAGGATCAAGCAACTATGAAATTGAGCAAATATTGAGTACCTCATCAAGTAGAATAAATTGCCAATAGAAGAGGTGACATGGGAAGATGAGTTCTTCATGTAGAAACATCCAAATTTAATCAAGTGTTGAGAGCAACACTTGTTTGAAGGGGAGCGACATGGTAAGCCCTATATATTGTGACATTAAATTTATATTATTATTTTAACATTTTCTCTATTGATCAGTTAGGACCTTAACTATAATTGTATGGTCAATTAGAATTGTAATTATACCCCTTGTAACCTATATATTGTGACATTAAATTTATATTAGTATATTAGTATTTTCTTTATCGGCTAGTTATGACCTTAATTGTAATTGTATGTTCAACGATAATTGTAATTGTACCCCTTGTCTCCTATACACACACACACACACATTGAGGAGACCTAGTTTTAGGAGCATCTCATCTTTCCTTATGCATTTGATACATTGTATAAGGAGGTTTCCCCCTCAGAGAGACTTCTTGTTCATATCTTTAATTCATTCTCAAGGTGTTGGGTTACTCTTTCTTTATATTTTTATGTTGTTTTGGGAATTTGATGCATAACGCTAAATATGAAATATTTTATATTATTAATGCTTCCATTATTTATTGTATGATATCTATTATCATTTTTTATTATACTTCTAGTAACTGGGCCAACATATATGCTTGGTGGAAATGAAATTTATTCTTCGCACTCTCTGCTTAAGATTGATTCACGATTGATTATATGGCTCTTTTATCTATGTAACTTGCATAAAAAAACCAATTGATAATGCAATGAATATTAGGTATTTGAATTTTAGATTCTCTATTGTTACTCCCCAAGTAGGCATACAAAAAATGGATAAGATTCTTGGCTTCAAGGCTTGGTTAAAAATTTCAATATCAATGTCCCTTAGAGTAGGGTTCCTTCTCTAGTACTCAATATGTATGAAGAGGTGGATATGTGTAGCTTCAAATCACACACATATCACATATCTCTATCTTATGGCCTTTGGTTATTCTCTGGACAATTTCCAACTATTACCTAACCTCAATTACCAATCGCGTGACACATACACTCCAAATTTGTTTGTATGTAACCTATCTAGCTCTATATCCAGTTGATCAATTTCTCTCATAATATGTAATGGGTTGATATATCAATCTGTCTTAGTGATATGCATGACAACATTGTTAGTCATTCATAATTTATGTGCATGTGGATCGTGTTTTACCAATTTGTAGTTCAATTGATGATTGGATAACAATGAATTAGTTGCAAATGTGCAACCAAACCATTCTTATTATTCAAATATCCTTACCCCAACAAATTGAAATATAGCTAACAAATTACTACAATGATCTTTATTAGTCTTCTATTGAGTACATAAAAGAACATCTCAAGCAATATTAATGGGAAGAATGCTTTTACTTGTCAAATTTCAATGGATATACTCCACAACTATCACTCTCACAATTAAAGGTTGAGGCAAGGGAATGGGAATGGCCATACACTCATACTTGGAATGGTCTCAATCCCAACCATTACCATGTGAGTGCAATCCAACATGAAAACTCATATATATATATATATATATATATTCAATCATTAATGATCACAAGACAAAGTAATAGACACCGAATGAATTTCTTGATGCTACTCAACAAAGAAACAAAATCCCAAATGATTGTTTAACATGACATTCCCCGGCTATGCAGAATGTGAAATGATGTTGTGAAGGTATAATAAATGAAGTTTGTTGAACCCCATATGTTGTCTACAGGAAACCATTCAATGAATAGTCAAAGAAGAGCAACACCATCCTTACCCAATGTTGCATATGATATGCATGGATGTGTATGACCTCAAAGGATCAATGACTATTGTGTATAGGCTAATGGAGGTGCATATAACTTAGAGAAGGTTTGTTTGTCATGTACAAGCCCGTATTTGCTTGCTAACAACCATAGTAGTTGTTGAATTCTTGTTGTTATTCATGGAAATAATTAGAAATGTACTTACATAATTGGAACAAACAAAATTTAGTATCCATTGACTTAAAAATTTGGAGTGTATGGACAATGGTAATCTTTGAGTTGTTGTCATTTCCAATTTGATAATGGAAAATTGTTTTTTTTAGTAAAAATAGCACAATTACAATATGAGATTCTTCATTATAACCATGAATACAACTAACAACAACAATTAACCATAGATAAGCACCAATAATCTCATAGTTAGAACTATACACCACAATTGCATGAAAGCTTAAGAAATTCAAGACATAATGGACACCAAATTTACCTTGAAAAAACAAATGGGAAAACTAGCTTCGAATGGTTGCCTAGTCATCATTTTGACATTCTCATATTACAGTGCAGCTCATGACTCTATGTTCATTCAAAAATTGGCATAACCATGCTCTTGTGCATCCTTACTTTTTGGCTTAAAAAAATCCCCTTGTGAGTGCAATTACAAGATTATATAGACATAGATGGATCGATAGGGACGCCAAAAGTTATGACCTTTCATTTACCATTCCCAACTCTCTTCTCTCTTACTTTCATTTTTCTTATTTATTTAATAATTTTTTTCATCTCTTTTATTTTCTTTAAGTTTTACAACTTGCATGGTCTTACAACTTGCATGGTCATTTTTATTTTATTTAACTTTCATTAACTTCAAATTTCTTTTATGTATTCAGATTTACAAATCATTCATCTTTGTCTGGATCCATTTTGGAATATAAGGTTCTCATATGAAAATCATTCATCCAATATTAAAAGGTGATTTAGTTTTCTCAAAAGGTTATATATATATATAAAGTATCAGATTAAGGTTACTTAAATCAAATTAACTTGTCACACGTGTTAAGGTTATATATAAATATAAATAAATATATATATATATATATATAAAGTATCAGATTAAGGTTACTTAAATCAAATTAACTTGACATAAGGTTATATATAAATATAAATAAATAAATAAAATATGAGATTAAGGTTTACTTAAATCAAATTGACTTGTCATACGTGTTAAGGTTTTTTGGTGATGAGGGTGAACCCCATTTGGTAGATAAAATACCTTTCCTCACATATAGAAAGGCCCATGCCCACTAGTGTTTGAACTTGCATTATTTGCATAATAACACCCCGTCCCAGTCACCAAACCACAACCAATTTTAATTTATAATTTTAATTGATTTGTTTATTAGGTTGGGAAAATAATGCACACAACTCTTTAGTTAGATTATATGTTTCCTTAGAATTCCATAATATAGTTGGTGAGATTCCTTATGGCTCTCATAGTAGGCATAATGAGCATGCATGTTAAGGATCTTTATCCAAATAGCTTTGCTAGTAGGGTTTATTATGTATACATAATATTGAGAGAATTGAGATGCTCTTTGAGTTTATGGTAGGATTACTTTCCTCACATATAGATATATATTATCTTTATTCAAATAGGCTTGGTAGGGTTCATAATACATAGTATTGAGAGATTGAGATGCTATTTGAGTTCAGGGTAGGATTATATATATATATAATTGGGTAATGTTAATAATGTCATAAAGAAATTAATATAAAATAAATAACATAACATAAATTCATATTAATTTTAAATATTATAAGTAATGGGAAGTTTGCTTCTAGTTTTTGTATTTATCATGGAACTTTATATACAATTAAGGTTAAGTTAACTCAATGGGTTAGTTTAACTAGTTCAAAACCCTTTTCAAGACAAAAATCATCATGAGATTTGTTATTATAGTTGGTTGAGGTTCAAATGAGGATGATTCCCACTAGGTTACTCATTGTTATTATGTTTAGCAATTGAGATGATATCCATCCAAATATTTTGAAAAAGAGAGAAGATCTTCCAAAATTTTCTTTATAAAAAATAAAATCACAATTAATATGAATATATTATAAATAAACTAGCCATAATGTTATATATACTAATTGTATCTAGGGTAGCAAGGTGCTCTATAATCCAATGTAGGGAAGATGTTGTAACGTTAAGTATCGTCACACAAAATAAAAAGTAATTAACAAAATATGTTGGCTCATAAAATAAAATAAAAATTAAAACTAACATAGATCCATCTTAAACCTGGATTTATCAAGCACTGAGAAGGATCCAATTTCTTGAAGTGCTTGATAGATCTTGATTGAACATAAATCTATGCTAGTTATATTCCACCATGATTCGAATCAACATTAAAAGTAGCTATATTTTTTATTGTTTCACGAATCTTAATGCTCTAATGTAGCAACATCTAATAACATTTCATAAATATTTAATGCAAATCAAGTAGGCTAAGATAACATTTATTATAACTAGAGCCATTAAAATGGACTTTGCGGACTATAAGTTGAGCTTGGGGTGTGTGGGGGCATTTTGTACAAATGTTTATGAAAGGTGTAAGGTTGACTTTCCTTTTGAGTTTGTACCATGTTAATATAGTTTTGGGTTTAATAGTTTTTCAAAACTCAATTCTATATTTTTAATGTATTAATAAGAAATGCATGTAACATAACTTAATTAACATATATATTTAAATAATAAAATGAATATTAAAATTGATTTTGGTTTAGTGGTCAAGATGAAGTGTTATTATGTAAATAACATTGAGTTCAAACAATGGTATGTTTAGAGCCCTTATGCATGAGAGAGAAGGTGTGGGAATTGTAGGAGTCAAATTTCCATATGTCATCAAAGAGGCTTAACACATGCATAACAAGTCAAATTGATTTAAATGGACCTTAAAATGATATTTATCTTTTAATAAAAAAAATATATATTTAAAAAATAAATGTTTTGAATATATATATATATATATATATATGACATCTATTGTATTACTTAATAGTAAAAAAAATACAAAGTCTGGTGTGGTCGGCTCACCAGTAGGGAAACCAAACAAACCACATAGCTAGATTTTGGTCATAGTTTTCCATATAGACTCATGATCTAAAGTATTGTAATAAAATCCCCATGGGAAGAGAAAAAATTCAAAAGTATGGGACTACCATACTTTATAGCAACAATCCTAATAAAACTAGCATACTGATAGACAAGAAAAACATGACTAAACATCATGTAAGATGACCTAATAGACAACCAAAGACTAGTTTTTGGAATCATCGAAAATAATGGCCAAAAGCACCTTTGATTTCTCCTTTGCGATGCCGGTATGCTAGAGAGGAATTCATTCCTTGAAAACCATGCCCATGGTGGCCCTGGCTAGCACATTCATTTTTTCACCCAACTCTAGTTGAGCCTTGGAAATCTATCTAAGTGTAGCCTCAATGCAGTTTAGTCTCGCCTGAGTGTCCTGGTCCTAGTGCTGAGTCGCCTAGATTTCCTTGGCTCGCTTCATTAGTTCTCGACCAAGAAGGGTTTTGACTTGCCAAAATAGGGTAAAAGTATTCATAAGTTTTGTCTCTTGGGTTTTGGAGGACCCATCGTCCTCAATCATTTGCCCAAAATCCTCTTGAATTACGTTTAGGTATGTATACTCTTGCTTCTAAGAGACCCAATTTTCCAAATTCTTGATCTTCTACTGTGCAAGGGCCAAAACCATGCTATTGTAGTTAGATTTGGTTTCTTTATTCTCGCCCATGACCCTTAGCATGTGCATGCATTGGCCTCTGATGGCATGCCTACACTCTGTATGTTTGGTTCAAATCATCTTTCCTCTATCACATTGAGGATCCCCTCTCCTAGTTCAAGTGTCAGAAGCATATAATGTGAGAGCCCATCATATAGAGTTTCGACTAGCCTCCACCTTCCCTCCCCCAACTCTCGAAAAGAAAGATATAAAAACTCATTGAAAATGAAACTTAATAAGTTTACTTGGTAAAGATGGACGATCGTAGGTACCTATTGCAAAGGTTTGAGCAAGGAATTCACCCTTCACCATTACTATTAGCCACGAGCCAACATGCCTACGAACCGTTATGCTTCCAATTGGAGGATGAATCACCATAATGCCAAAACTATCAGGAAGGTCGAGTTGAACTCACTCGCGAATGTTCTCAGGCTTACCCATCATCTCAAACCAAACATTTAATATCCTTAGATTCATGGCAGGTCTTTCATCTTGCCACCTTACCTTATCACACCGCCACTTGCCACTCGACATTGGCCATTTTTCCATCCACACAATCACCATAACTAGGCCCTTAGTTCACCCTTGAGTTGGTAGCAGTGACTCAACGTGAAGTAATTTTGGAAAAAAATTACCCTTTAATTACAAATGAATATTTTTTCATATAAATTCTTTCGCCCTTCAATACAACTTAGAAATGACTTTTAACATTTATATCACTTATGTTTACTCATTTTTAATTTTTAATTTTAATAAATATTTAAAAATTAAAATTAAAATTTCATTTAAACATTATATTAAAATGGAATCTATTAAATAACATATCATTTAAAAATTATTAAAATACACATCAGTTATAGAGAAACTAAAATATATACGTTAAATCATATTAACGTATACATGAACATATTACAATTCTAAATATTATTAATTGATATTATTCACATTTTTATTAATCTCATAAAATTATTAATTTTTGAAATCTCAAAATAAGTAAAATTTGCTAGTAAATTAGCAATGGTTTCAAATCCATAATAATTTAAAACTTACTAGTACAAATAAGTCTAGATACTTAACAAAACAATGAATATAAATGTGAATTAACCATATGGTGGTTTGATTAACCATGTGTGAATTTAAAAGTGGTATGTATAGCATGATGAAAAACATTGTTAATTTTAAAAATTAAATTTATAAAACATAATCATAACTAAATAAAATAATGGGAAAACTTTGTTTTATTTATTTATTTATTTCTCTTTTTGTTTGAAAAGATGTGAGAAAACATATTCATACACATAACACTTTCTACTATTGACCAACTTATACCATAATTGTACCAAAGTTAATTGGTTTTCATTTTCTCGATAGTATGACTCCATTTTTTTTGTGCCATGTTCCTTTGGTTACTCTCTAAGCTATAGTTAACAAATGAATGAGTTAGATCATTAATAATGTATCAAAAGTCAATTTTGCAATGATGGTTTAGTGTTTTTTTTATTATTTTCTTAACTATAGTTAAGGTTGAATATAAAAATTAAGAAAATAAGAAGAAATCATAATAACATAAGTATATAGAGCTTGTCAAATAAATTAAATAATTATCTTAACATAAACATTAAAATATATAAACATAAAGCTGCTCACATCACAATCAAAATAAAACATAGAGAGTAACAACAATTTTGTTTTTGTTTTTTGGTACACAAAAGATAACAATAATATTTGAAAGTTCTCATGTGGTTCTATTAAAAGTTTACATTAAATTTTTTAGTTTTACTTTTGTATTTTAAAAATTAAGTCATTTTTAAAAATTTATGTCTAATTATAATTTCTTTGACTAATCAGAAAATATAATAAATGTAATCTAAAAAACAAAACAAAAAACAATTTAATAGATTGGATTTTATAAACTTTAGAAAACATAAAATTTCTAACATGAAATTGAACCAATACTAAGTTAAAGAAATTTTAAAAAAAATACATCTAACAAACATTAAAACATTACATAAGATTACATAAAGTTACAACATCTCCCTATATCATTTAGAAAAAATAAAAATAAAAAATTTCAACTTTATAAAAAATTTAAATTAATAATATATTAACTAAAATTAATTATTTTTTTAATTTGATAACAGTAGAAAATATTAAATCAATATTTAAAAAAAATATAATTTTACATTATTTGAAAAAAAATATAATTTTACATTATATGAATTTTGTCTTTCACATAATGCCAACTTGTGCCAACCAATTTTGAACCCTAGACCATTTGACCTACCTCATTGACTATAGTGCATGAACCTAAAAATGATTGTATTGTAATAAAAGTGGAAACAATAATATATTATTGTCTAAATAGGAACTAAAAAATAGAAACGATAATCTATTAGTCTAGGAAGTAAAAGGTGTAAACAATAGTCTCTTGGGTAGGTAGGGACTAATAAAATGTTTCGGTGTATGCATTAAGAGTTTATAAAGATTCCCCACGTAGATGTCAAGTGTAAGCATCACGATGAAAATATTTATAGAATAGAACGACAACATTGCTTTATTTTTATAGATATTTTGAAAGAACATATCGCAATGCCAAGTTCATTAGAGTGTCACTGGTTTACATTGTAATATATCATTAAAATGTTGTTATTGAACGTTTCTTTAGCATTATTATTCAGTATGGTAGGAGTAGGTTTAAAATATGTTGGACGTAATGATTTTTTTAGAATTATTATTCATTATTGTATGAGTAGATTTAAAATATGTAGAATTAATGATTTTAAAGTTTGCTTAAGTATTGGAATATAAAAAGAAAATCAAATTAATGATATAAATAATATAAATATTATATTTTTATGAAATTAAAAAAAAACTACAGACATGATAAAATAATTAATAACAAAAAATTGAAATATATAATAATAATAGTGTAGTAGTAATAATAGTGAGGGGTGGTCAAAAGACAATAATTATAATATTGGAGTTAAGCAAGGTTGCCCCCTCTCTCCTCTTTTTGGCATTTACATCGATAAGCTAGAAGGATTTTTAGAGGAAATGAGTTGCACTGGCACAACCTTAGCTGGAATTGTCATCATCCTTATTCTCTATGCCGATGATATTGTTCTTATGATGAGATGCCCCTTTGACCTTGATAAGTAACTGAGAACTCTTAGGAATTTCCGCTCTAACATGGGTATGACTGTTAACACTGACAAAACGAAAGTAATGATTATCAAGTCCAAGAAGGTCACCTATGATAATTTTCTATATGACAATAACAATTTGGAGGTAGTTTTCTCCTATAAATATCTTGGAATTGATATTCATCACAACCTCAACTGGAACTATAGCATTGAGAAAATGATTAATGGAGGTTGGAAAGCTTATTTTGATCTTGAAAATAATTGTAAATCAACAAATCTTTTGATGTGGGAATATGAGGAATAAATCATTCTATTATAAACTCCAAGGATGAATGAAACATACAAGAATACCAGGGAAAACAAAAAACCTAAAATACTTAACCAATTTCTAACATAAAGGGATCATACATCTTCAAAGTGCCTAGAGAAATCACCATCAAACCTATGATGAAAGAAACAATGGAGCCATCAAACCTATGATGAAAGAAACAATGGAGGAGAAGTTATTGGAGAAGCCAAGAAGGGGGTTACTAAGGAAACCCCAAGGTTTGAATGTATCAAGGAATTAATTTTCAATCCCTCACCCATGGTTGAAGCTCTAAAAACCAAAGTGGAATCCCTCACAGAACAAAGATGATATTAATAAAAATAAATATAAGGTTACTCATGTGGGCCTAATAGTTTCAACCATCACATAAGGTTACTCATGTGGGATTAATAGTTTAAACCATCACATAAAAGTGTAGGAATCGACGGAGAACAAAGCAGGGAATGGTGATGGATTTTTACGGGACACCTTAAAACCCTATCTAGATAAGAACAACTTTGATGTAAAGAGAAGGTAGAGAAATTAAAAAATGTTTGTATTGAATACATTAAAATTTTATTATTTTTTTCATTCAAATTATAGTTAGGAAATTTTTTATCATGCTAGGAGATGTTTTCTTTGCAAGTAAGATTGTGTTGATAATATTGTTAAATTGACTCATGAATTGTGTATCCATGATGTCATGATTACATTGATGGATAATAGTTTGAATGCGATATTACAACGCCTGCTCTATATGTATTACATATAATGCTAATCTTAAGTACATGTTTCAAAACAAATTCAATCTAAGGATTCACCTTTTTCATAAAAAATACTATCACATACAACTTTAATCAAATAATCATACGTTACCGTAACCCCTTTACACCATCTTTGTGCTTAGCCTTAAAGCGGTAGAGAAACTAGCTCATAGCTTTCATGCCTTCTTAGATTGCATGCACTCTATATCAAACAAGAAGTCCATCCAATTTTGCTCCTAGATTCCCATGAAAAAATCAAGATATCAAGGAAGCCATCGGAAGTGAGGGTATAAGGAAGCCATTAAAAGAGAAACTTGTGTAATCTTTTATGAAATAACAATTCTATTAGGCAATGCAAGTTGAAGATGATATACATAATTTTAAATTCATAAAAATAAAAATATAATATAAAAATTTTCTATAATTTTTATAAAAATAAAAATATAATATAAAAATTTTCTATAAAATAAAAATTATGTAAATTATGAAAATAATATATATATATTTAAAAATATATATAATAAATATATTATTATAATAATAATAGCATTAATAATATTAATATAATCACATTTTTTCATAAATACCCTTTAGAATATACTTATCACTTAGAATATACTTATATCTAGAGTTCTATTTAGAGTTCACTTTTATTGGAGATCCATTAGTCAAATATATATTATATTTTACACCCAAATCAGTCAAATATATATTATGTTTTGCACCCATTTTGTATAAGTATGTATAATTCTTTTCATAATCAAATATATATTATATTTTACACCTATCTTGTCCTATTTATGTCGTCCTCCTCCCTCCCGTGTGCTCTGCAATAACAGCCAAACATAATGGTTAAATTAATATTTAAATTTATATCATTTCAAAATTATTTAGATTTAAAATTATTTAAATTAAATAATTTAGATTTAATATAATTGAGATTTAAAATTATAATTTAGATTTAATATAATTTAGATTTAAAGTATATATTGAATTTAAATTAACATTTAATTTAAATTAATTTTTAATTTAAATTTAAATATATATTAAATTTTATAAATAAGTATATAAGTTCTTTACATTGTATAATAAGAAGTATATGTGCTATAGTGGTAAGGGTGTTGGATAATGGGTATGAAGTCCAAGGTTCAATCCTCCCATGTTACCTATTTTTTTTTAAATCTGGAATTTCTTAAATATATTGAATTTCGTAAAGTGAGTTTTTAGATTTGCATTGATTTCAGTGTATTGGGTCTTTTTTAGTGTAGATGTTATTATATGGACACATTGATTTTCAGTGTATGGACTCATTGATTTCAGTGTAGATTACCTAGATGCATAAATTTCAGTGTAGATGTTATTATGTGGACGCATTGATTTCAGTGTAGATTACTTGGATGCATAAATTTCAGTGTAGATGTTATTATGTGGATGCATTGATTTCAGTGTATGGACACATTGATTTCAGTGTAGATTACCTAGGTGCATAAATTTCAATCTGGATTTAAATTAACTTTTAATTTAAATTTAAATATATATTAAATTTTACACATAAGTATATAAGTTCTTTACATTGTATAATAAGAAGTACATGTGCTATAGTGGTAAGGGTGTTGGGATAATGGGCGTGAGGTCCAAGATTCAATCCTCCTAGGTCACCTACTTTTTTTTTTAAATCTGGAATTTCTTAAATATATTGAATTTGTAAAGTGAGTTTTTAGATTTGCATTGATTTCAGTGTATTGGGTCTTTTTCAGTGTAGATGTTATTATGTGGACGCATTGATTTCAGTTTAGGACGCATTTACTGGTCGCAATGGGACAGTAAATGTATCTGTGTTTTCAACTTAACCTGTTACTTACAATGCTGATCAAACTCCAGTTCTGTGTCACCGCATTGATTTCAGTGTATGGACGCATTAATTTCAGTGTAGATTACCTGGATGCATAAATTTCAGTCTGGATTTCATCGATGCATAACTTTCAGGATATATGTTAATGTTTCACTTTTTTTTATATAGACTCTAAACTAGAAATGGAAGATTTGCATGCGATGGATGCTATGAGACAAACTGGCGAAGAACCAATAATACAGAACAACGAACTTCGTAGAACATATCAAGGAAGAAAATCTTACGAAATGACAACAAAAGAAAGAGAAGAAGACTTGAAATGAAAAGCAGAAGAACAAAAAGAATTACGAAAAAGGAAGTTGGACGAAATGACAGCAAAAGACGAGATGTAAACTGTCATAACAAGCGTTTAATAAGAAGCCTAAATTGTCCCATTGCGACCAATATTGCTACATCTGTAAGAAGCAACTATTCTATGGAAGGAGATGAAGAAGGGTTGGAAGTTGAATTACTTATAGCCATAAGAGCAAGGGTAATGCTCACATCAAACCTCTGGACTGATGCAGGACTCATCAATGGTGCTCTTGGAGTCATGCAACAAATTGTATATAACCCTGGAAGTTCGCCTCTAGAACCACCCACGTATGTTTTAATAAAATTTGCTAATTATGTGGGGGGACCATGGGATGAATCGTTTCTTCAAGTTGTTCCTATTACATCTATCGAAAGAGGTAATCAAAAACAACTTCCGTTGAAACTCGCTTGGGGTTTAACAATCCATAAGTCACGGGGATTGACATTGGAGAAAGCTACTATTAGTATTGGAAAGCAAGAGCGGCAAGGTATGACATTTACAACAATATCTAGGGTTAAAGATTTGGCAGGTCTACGATTTCAACCTCCATTCTCATATGATCGATATGAGAAGATGTCAAAACTACCAGGCATGAAGATAAGAAATGATGAAGAAGATAGATTGAGATTGATCACGATGTGAACCATATTTTCATTTATTTAATCCTTGCAAAATTATTGTCTCTATTTTCCAGTTTAACAATTTACTCAATCCTGAATACTTATTACTTACATTATGATAATCCTCGTAAATGTATCTGTGTTTTCAACTTAACATGTTCCTTACAATGTTGATCAAACTCCATTTGTGTGTCACTGCCCACGACTGAAACCATCCTAGATCCAAATCCTAGGCTCTATCAAGTGCCGAGAGGGATCAAATCTCCCGAGATGCAAACCTCTTCTCAGGTATTGCATTCAAGGAGAGGTTTGCACCTCAGGAGATTTGATCCCTTTCGGTGCTTGATAGAACCTAAGATTTGGATCTAGGCTGGTATATTTTACACCTATCTTGTCCTATTTATATATAAGTATTGTAATGTTTTTTTACAAAATATTATTGTAATTGTTTGTAACAAAATATTATATTTTGTTATTGTAATTGTTTGTTACAAAATATTATATTTTGTTTTTTTAATTGTTTGATAGAAAATATTATATTTTGTTTTATTAATTTTGATATATTATATGTAAGGAAGATTTATAATAATAATGAAATTATTAATTAGATAAAGTTGAAATAATATAAAAAATTATCATTATTTTTATAAAGTTTAAAGTGTAAAGAAAAAACTTAAATAAAAATCAATTTAAAAGTTAAATATTATAAATATTTTACCATCGTTTTTTAATGAAGTTTAAAGATGAAATCAAAAAGAAATTGAAACATTATAAATATTTTATAAGTTTATAAATTTGAAATAAAATCAATATTACTAAAATCATAATTAGTTCCATGATCTACATGTGATTTTTATAATTATATATATGGTGGAAATGAAAATACCTATGTAATTTATTCCAAATGATATCATTTGAGCTTCATTTTATATTATATAAACAACTGCCATTTTATGTTTTTAATATGTTTTATGAAAACTATAGGTTTTTAAAACTTTCATAAGTGAAGGTTATTTTGGATGTAATTTTACTACATTTACATAATTTAGACCTTTTGAAGTCTTTTTAACAAAATATATTATTTCAATATGATGAGAATGCAAGATAAAGAATCTATATGTTTTTAAACAATATGATTTGTTATAATATAATGAATTATAAATATTTTAAGAAACAAAATATTTAGATAATTTTAATTTTTTAAATATCATCATTATAATTATATTAATAAGTTTTTTAATTACTTTTTCAAATAATTTTAAAGTTGACTAAATATTTGCTTTACCTATTTGAAACCAACACTATCCATCGCAAGTGATGCTTTTTTTCATAGCACGAAGTGATGCACCATTTTTTATAATGAGGTGATTTGAAGAGTGTTTTGGGTCATCAAAGCATATATGAATTATAGTTATTTATGGATTTTTTAAGTTTTAAGATGAAATTGTAAATGAAGTCGATTAAAATGATGAGACAATGCAAATCAATAATGATATATATAATTTTAGATTTAAAAAATTAAAATAATATGAAATTTAAACTATGTGAATTATCGAAATTTTTATTAATAAAACATTTTGAAAAAAATAATAATAAATATAATAATAATATGAATATAATTACATCTTTTCATAAATACCACTCAAAGTATACTTATATATAAAGTTCACTTTCACTTTAATTGTACTAAATCATTCTCTTATAGTAAAATATATATTATACTTTACACACATCTTGTCTTATTGTGTATAAGTATGCATAATTCTTTAAAGTATACTTATATATAAAGTTCGCTTTCACTTTTAATGGAGATCAATCATTCTCTTAATAGTCAAATATTTA
The DNA here is from genome assembly GCA_027924585.1 of Larix kaempferi. NCBI lineage: Eukaryota > Viridiplantae > Streptophyta > Pinopsida > Pinales > Pinaceae > Larix > Larix kaempferi. The sequence continues at coordinate 1,833,011 of BSBM01000719.1, forward strand.
TTATACTTTACACACATCTTGTCTTATTGTGTACAAGTAAGAATAATTCTTTAAATATATATTATATTTTACACATATTTTGTCTTATGTATAAGTATTGTAATGGCATGTTACAAAATACTAAATTTTGAGTTATCATATGTAAAGGAGATTTGGAATAATAATAAAATTATTAATAAAATAAAGTTGAAATATTATAAAAAAAATTATTATCATTTTTATAAAATACTAAATTTTTATTTATTATATGTAAATGATATTTAGAATAATAATGAAATTATTAATAAAATAAAGTTGAAATATTATAAAATTATTATTATTATTTTTATAAAGTTTAAAGATAAGATTTAAAACAAAAAACAATTTAGAAGTTAAAATATTATAAATATTTTATCATCAAAGAAATGATAATGAAATTGTTGATAAAGAAAATAGAAATACTATAAAGATTTTACAAATTTTGAGTTTACTCATAAAAAAGTATTTTTCCAATTTTATTAATTTGAAATAAAATAATTATTACTAAAATCATAATTAATTCCCCTAATTTATACAATGAGTTTGAATGTGATTTTTATCATTAGAAGATAATTTTAATTCTCTACGTATCATCATCATGGTAATATTAGCATATTTTTTAATTATTTTTTCAAATAATTTTAAAATTAGTTAGATATTTCCTTCACCTATTAAAACAAGCACTCCGATTGAAACAAGCATTCTCCATAACAAACACTCCGATTGAAACAAGCACTCTCCATCACATGTGATGCCTTTTATTTGTCATTATAATGAGGTGTGATTTAAAGAGTGTTTTGGCTCATCAAAGCACATATAAATCATAGCTAGAATATGTGCTTAAAATATCCATAGATTTTTATGTTTTAAGATGAGATTGTAAATGGAATCAAGTAAGGTGAAAAGGAGGGTACTTAAAAATGATAGTTATGTTTAAAAGTGATAAATATTGATGTTAAAATAAGTTAAAGTGAGATGAACATGTTTGATAATTAGCAAGCATATGAGAAAAGGTCCAAAAGTTGTTGCAATATGTATTAAAAAAATAATCACACAAAGGTGTATATGGAGTCACTAAAAATGTCACATTTTCTTGTATATAACACATTCAAAATGTAGGTACTAGTTTGATAATTGACAAGCATATAGGAAAGGGACTGGCTATTGTGTAATGTACAATAAAAGTAAGCATGCAAAGATGTATAGATGGACTCATTGTGGAAAGTTGTGTTTCCCTACATGTAACACAATCAAAGTTATGTTATGATTTTGCATATCCAATGTATTTCATGCAACTCCCTCTTTAAAGCAAGACAAATTATTTTGTCACATGTATCTTCATATTCTTGTGTTTGTCAAATTCTTTTGAGTATGATGTAAGTAATTATTGATATATATAAACATATCATAACTCCAATAGAATGAAGAGATAAAAAATACACACACTATTATGTCACAATTATCTCCATATTCTTGTGTTTGTCAAATTCTTTTGAATATGATTCATGTAATTATTGATATATATAAACATATTACAACTTCAATAAAATGAAGAGATAAAATACACACATTTTGGTTTTTATGATTGAAATTTTGATGTGATAAATTTCTTACTCACAACATTACTTAATTAATTAAAAGACACATCTTTTAATAAATACCACTTGGAATATGTTTATTCCTCACATTCATTAAAAACCAATAATAATAATAATTCCTAATTAATTAAAAGATACATATACACATCTTTTCATAAAAAACCCCTTAGATTATATTTATACCCATGGTTCATCTTCATTGGAAATATTGCACAATCAAATATATATTATATTTTACAAATATGTTGACTTATCTATTACAAACACTACAAAGAATTTATCAATCCTTATTCATCACATGCACGTGAAAGTGATATCAACAAAAATAATGAAATTATTAATAAAAAAATCTAAAATATTATAAAGATTTGATTATATCTCTGTAAACTTTAAATAAAAGAATCAATTCATTAATAAAAAAAGAAATAAAGAAATATTAGAAAGATTTTATCATCATCCATATAAAGTAGAGAAATATTTTATCATCATCACTGTAAATTTTAAAAATAAGTTTTTGAACAATTAAATTATTAATAAAAAGAAAAAGATTTTACTAATCTTAACTTTACTATTGAAAACTATTTTCTTACCATTATGACTTTGAAACAAAATGAATATTGTAAAAAATAGAAACAATACCCATAACTTATATAATAAAATGCTATTTTTATATTTAAACAGAGTAGAAATGAAAGTACCGATGTCATTTTGGAACTTGTAAATATTACCACAAGCATCATGATGTTAATATGATTTTAGTAAAATATTCACTTTCATCTTATGTGTTGTCTTTTCTTGATAGCACAAAGTAAAAAACCATTTTTATTTGTCATTTTTTAAGGAGGTGATTTAGAGATTGTCTTGTCTCATAAAAACAATGTAAATTATAGTGAGAAGATAGATGCTTAATATCCATACATATTAGATTTTGAGATGAGAAGGAGGGGTTTAAGGACCCAATTTGGAGTGTCATTGAAAATGGCATGGCATGGCATGCAAATATGGATAAAGGTGTGTGGTGCATCCATACATTTTGATAGCCTTGGTGATTGACTCATGGGATCGCGAGATGGTTAGGATGGTGGGCTATAACATTAGCGAGGAGGACCAAGGATGTATTTCCTAGTAGGGGTGAACAATTGATGAGGTGTTACATAGTAGGATTCAACAAAGGACAACACAATTTCCAATGTGATGGATTGTGCATGTTGTCCTTTATAAGGTTACATTGTTGATAAGTGCCATGGAGATAAGTGAATGCTTGATGAATTTAGAACATGATCTTATTGGATTACCATCTGTCAACCTAGATGGATAATAACATGGTATCATGTTGAGTAGTTGGTGGATGAAGTATGCTTAGATTGTGGGAGGAAAAACAAGGTTTCCTTAGTATGGTTGGGTGAGATGGTGCAACATTGCCTATGGTGAATTAAGAAGCATTGTAATATTATGTAGGAATAAGATGTTTGGATTGGGTTTAGTCAGGTCAATATCTTGGTTAGGTATATTTCAAGTGATATAAGTGGTTAATGGCCATGCCCAACTAGCAAGGTCACACCGGTTCCACACAATGACTAGGATTCTTGAATGGAATGGCATGCTCAAGAAAAATGGAAAGTCTATCTCTATGAAAATTGATATTAGAATCATGTTTGAATATGGAACTCGTGAAAGTGTCTCTTCACCTCCAACACACCTTTCATTAGATGAGATGATGGGACTATGTTGATAATGGCATCAACAATTCAAGTGGGGGAAATGTAAAGACCCGACTTGGAGTGACATTGGTAATGGCATGATGGAGGACATGCCGAGAAAACACATGAATAAAGGTGCATGATGTGTACATACATTTTGGTAGCACTGGTGACCAACTCATGGTGTCAAACTGTGAGATAGTTAGGATAATGTGGTATGCTCACTTTGGCTAGGAGGACTAAGGACGTCTTGCTTAGTGAGGGCGAACAACTAATGAGGTTTTGCATAAAAATATTCAACAAAGGATGACATGATTGGCAATTTTATGGATTGTGTAAGTTGATTTTGGTGAGGCAACATTATTGATAAATGCCCCGAAGATATGTGAATGTCTGATGAATCCAAAACATGATCTTCAAGGATTAGATCATGTGTTGGGCTAGATGGATGATAGGATAGCCTCATGTTGAACAATCGGTTGTTCAATTATGCTTGGCTCAGGGGAGGTGAAATAAGGTTTCCTATGGTTGTGTGGCGATGGTCTAGCATTACCTATAATGAAACAAACACTTTAACATTAGGCAAGAATAAGGTGTTTGGCTTGGGTTTGGTTAGGTCATGTTGGTTAGGTGTATTTTAGGTGATACAAGTAGTTGATGGACATGCCCAACTAGCAAGTTCACATAAGTTCCACATGACAACTAGAATTCTTGTGTGGCATAGGATGCTCAAGCGAAACAAAAAGTCTAAAAATATATAGTTATGTTTAGGGAGTAATAAATATTGAAGCTTAATCACGTCAAAGTGATATGCAGGTTTTATAATTGATAAGCATACAAGCAAGGGACCAACATTTTTTGTGAAATGTGTGAAACCAAAAGGTGCACAAAGGTGTATATAGATTCATTACAAAATGCCACATTTCCCTCTACAAAACACATTCAAAGCACATGTGCTCATTTGATAATTAGCAAGCATACAAGCAAGGGACTTTCACTGTGCAATGCACGACAAAAATAAACATGTAGAGGCACGTACAAATGGACTCATTGCATACAATGCTACATTTTCTGACACAACACAATTAAAGCTATGCTAAGTATATGCATACACCGAGGTAGGTTCACATAACTCCCTCTCTTAGTTTCACTTAAACATAACAAGTTATTTTGTAACATTTATCTCTATATTATTGCTGTTATAAAATTCTCTTAAATGTGATACATGTGAAGGTTAAAAAAATCTTCACTTATAATTCATATTACATATCAATTTTTATAGTATGTGCATACACCAAGGTAGGTTCACACAACTCCTCTCAATTTCACTTAAACATAATAAATTATTTTGTAACATTTATCTCCATATTATTACTGTTATAAAATTCTATGTGACTCGGTTAAAAATATCTTTTCACTTATAATTCATATATATATATATATATATGAACATATGATCCAATTTTTATACTTGAATAATTGATGTGATAAGTTTCTTATTTCAAACTTTGGAAATGTATATAATCCCACCTCCTTTCTCTTAAATGTGATACATGTGAAGGTTAAAAGTATTTTCACTTATAATTCAATTATATATATGATCCAATTTTTATGCTTGAATAATGATGTGATAAGTTTCCTATTCCAAACTTTGGAAATGTATATAATTCCACTTCCTTTTCTCATGAATGTGATACACGTGAAGGTTAAAAATATCTTCACTCATAATTCAATTATATATATGTGATCCAATTTTTATGCTTGAATAATTGATGGAATAAGTTTCTTATTTAAAAAATTGGAAATGTATATAATTCCATCCACTTTCTCTTAAATGTGATACATGTGAAGGTTAAAAACATTTTCACTTATAATTCAATTATTTTATATATATGAATATATGATCCCTTTATGCTTGAATAATTGATGTGATAAGTTTACTATTCCAAAATTTGGAAATGTATATAATTCCACCTCCTTTCTCTTAAATGTGATACATGTGAAGGTTAAAAAGATCTTCACTTATAATTCAATTATACATATAATCCAATTTTTACTCTTAAACAATTGATGCGATAAGTTTCTTATTCCAAACTTTAGTTTTACCCCTTTTCCCTTAAATGTGATACATGTAAGGGTTAAAAACATTTTCACTTATATATATATTTAATGGAGAATAGTTGGCTTGTACTCTGAGGCCAAGGCATTGTAAGAGTACAAGTTCGCCTACATGACAACACGGGTTTTTTTATATATATATATTTTTAACTGAAAAATATTTTTTTACTATTCATATGGGTGAATCAAAGAAATTTACAATATATCATATCCCATGAATAGTGACTATTCATTCAGTTATAACTGTCATTACAAAACCATTTATCATAGTCAAATTATATCTATAATTCTGATTTCTACCATAAATTCCAGGACTCATAGTTAATTCTATGATTTAAGATATTGTCCAATGTTCCAAAAACATTGATAATTCCAAGTATAAACAAAACAAAGTGTGCATAATATATATATATATATATATATATATATATATATATATGAATTAATAAATACACAAGATTTCACACTCCAGAGGCTTTTGCTTAGAAAAGTGTGTAACATGTAATGTACCCTCCACCAAAAGAAGACCTTTCTTAGATAATCTGGCATCCTTATGATTAAAGGATTGTGAGACGTGCTTGATATTGATATTTTCATGTCGAACCAAAAGATGTCTAGTTTTCCTTTTCCAATGTTCTAGGGAGGCCACATTAAGTGCACTCAAATCCATATCCCATCCAATGATAACCGTAAAGTCACCTAAAATCTGTACATTAGTGATATTCAGTGAACTGATGTAGTGTAGAAGGCACCATAGTGCCAAGAGTTCTGCTCTCGTGTTGCAGCCCAATCCACATCCTGAAGATAATTCATAATGACAGGTGTTAGAAATAGTTAAGATACATACTGCCCCACAATTGCCTTTCTGTTCTACTCCATCAAAAAATCCAAAAGGACCTGACTCAGTTAATAATGGACCAATGAGGGGCTTATCCTTATAAGCAAACTTCTTTTTAATGGCACTCGACAGTATCTGCACAATATAATGAAGTGTGCTAGTAAAATTATAAACAAATCCATCAGACAAAATACAATTCCTCAATTTCCAGATACCCCAAATGAAAAATATGGGGAAGGATAAAAGGTCTCTACGCCAAAGATACCACCTGTGCAAAACGTCTGCAGTTGTCCCTTGAATCCAACATAAATCAATACCCCAATACTCAGATCCTGTACACCATAGTTGAAGTGTGATCGGACAGGAGGTGAATAAGTGATCTACAAACTCGGCATCCTGTAGACACATGGAACAGACATTGGGTCCAATATCCCCCCTTCCAATATAAATATCAGTAGTTAAAATCATGTTTTTTTAAAGTGAGCCAAATAAAACAACGGATTTTTAAAGTTACATTCCAGTGCCAAATACAACGATACCACCACAGTATAGGACCAATCTACTGTTGATGTGCAATAGCAAGGTATGCCCTATCGGTTTCAATCTCCCTGCAATCTTCCCGCCAACACCAATGGATAACATCAATCTGGTTTGTTAGACAAATACCAACATGTATTAGCGAGTGAACAAAAGCATCCCAATCTTGTCCAGCAGCATCCGTAAGTCCAATGTCTAACACAATTCTCCAATAAGTAGTGGTGCCAACACCTAGTGGGTTTCAAGCATGGTTCATGAAATAAAGACCCTTATGATGTAGTAAGTAAACATTCACAGGAGAAAGAAGTGTACCAATTCCAATCACTGGTTCCACCCCCAGTCAAACTTGGAAATCGTTACCCACCCACCAACCTAGACGAGCATAAAGTAAAGGGAAGGTTGCAACCAAATCACACCAAATATTAGAAGCACCCACCGTTCTCTTGTGTTGTAGTCCGACGCACTCTATAAGTGTAAGATCTTTCAAATATTTATCTCTCAGAATCAAGCACCACAAACAGAGGTGAGTAAGTGCTCTCCATAAGCTTAGAAAATGTTGGGTAAGGCCCATCCACCAACCTCTTTTGAGAGAGCAAGCTGGTGCCAAGCATTCAAATGATGACCTTTTTTCTCCTTAACCCAGCATCCCAAGTGAGCTCCGTCAACCAAACTTGCTAGATTACAAACCACGAGCCAAAACCAACCTTATTTTAGAACCAGTTCATCAACAAAAAAAAAGGTAGTACATGCGTTCATAAGCTTGCACGATGCGAATCCTGGATTCCCGTCATGACTCACCGTTGAGTCCGCAGCGTGAGCCCTAAAAATATATTCACTTCTAATTCGATGATATATATATGATGCAATTTTTATGTTTGAAAATTCGGTGTTAAAGTTTCCTATTCCAAACTTTGGAAATGTATATAATTCCAGCTCCTTCACCTGTCACATCACAGCTACAAAACAAAACCCAAAACCCTACTCCCTACCCAACACCTAATTGGCTTTACCTCTGGACGCAAATGTTTGACGCCTATATGGTCGACTGAGAGGGCGCCCTCAAACCCGGGGGCGGCGGGGGTTGCTTTGACTATGGGGAAATAAAGGTAATGGTCATGGTCAAAAAGGATAATTAGTAAATTCATGGGGAAAATTGACGGCCATAAAGTCCCGCCGCGAATAACGTCGCGTCGGTGAAGACAGCTCAACGCTGGAGGGAGGAACCTTCTTTTAACCGCCCAATTAACAAGACAGATATTTTCGGAACGAAAGGCGCAAAGGCCACGGGCGATTTTCAATTTACCTACTCAAATAATGAAAAGCCAGTGCCAATTAAATCCTTCATTTTTGGGGCCCTGTCAGGCCGTATATGAAAAGCCAGATTCGATCGATCCATTCCCCACTGCATTAAATACGACCATAGCCGTAGCAGCTATAGTGGCAGTGCCAGTGCGGGTGAGAATTCGAGGGGCGGATTCAAACGGGATTCGTACGAACTCTTTGTCCAAACATAAAGTTCCTGTTAACTGTTCAGTGTTCACCCTCTACTCAGACAGAAAGAAAGAGTGGTAGGAAAATGGCCCATTAATACCTGTGTGATCACGAGTTCGAATCGTTGCAGGCTTGAGTTTTGGTAGAATGGGAAATGGGATCTGGGCCGGGCGGATGGCTCTGTTTTTCCTGGCCACTGTTGCTGTTATGGCTGCTCCCAGGGAACATCTGGTCACTCGCCTGCCTGGCCAGCCGGTAGTTCCGTTTAAGCAGTATTCTGGCTATGTGACCGTGGATGAAGCTGTGGGCACCGCTCTCTTTTATTATTTTGTTGAGGCGGAGCAGAATGCCAGCTCTCTCCCTCTCGCGCTCTGGCTTAATGGAGGTACGTCGTCGATTTTTTTGGTAATTCGATTCAGCTGTTAGATTGTTTCAATTAAACAAGGTAAAATGTCTCCTTTTTTGACGCTCGATGTCTTCAGATTCAGTCCAGGCGCTCGATTCCTCGTAGAAAAAATAATATGAAGACTCTGAACTTTTATTTATTTTTGGACATTGAATGTACTTCTCTGCTATTTAGTTGCATCATTAAAACTCTTACCTTCAAAGAATATTAATATAGAAAAATCTTTAGGGACAAGTTGGATGAAGACTATAATTTGTTTTTGGGGGAGTTGAGAATGGGTACACGACAGCATACAAATCCTACAGGATCTCATGTCCTCAGATTCAGTCCAGGGATTCGATTCCTCGGAGAAAAAAAATAGGAAGAGACTGAAGTTTTATTTATTTTTGAACAGTGAATGTACTCTCTGCTCCTCAGTGCCATTCATTAAAAATGTCAAAAAAATATGTATCTATCTTTTTTTGTGTGTTTCTCTTATGAGAAAGGTTGTAGGGTTAAGTGAAGGTAACTTTAAAATCTTCATTTTACAAACAATTCTCAGTACATCATGATCTTATGATCTTGTTGTGACTTCTGGTTTTTGTTTTTATAATTAGAAATTAATAATAACTATATTTTTAAATGTGGTTGATATTGGTTGATATTGATTGATCTATGTATATCTACATCAACTATAAATAATTTGAGTACAGAAAACATAGCTATACTGTGTTTTCTCAGATTTCACTGTTTGTGGTACTCTATAGCAAATTTTCAGGATTAATTAGTTCCGTTTTGCAGGGCCTGGGTGTTCTTCAATAGGCGGAGGAGCTTTCACGGAGCTTGGGCCGTTTTATCCAAGCGGTGCAGGCCGAATGGGGCTGAGGAGAAATACCCATTCTTGGAACAAAGGTACGCGTGCCCGTTTTGAACCAGTGACCATTTGGTTTTCTGTCAATTGATTTTTTTCGATGCTCTCGTTACTATTTTCTTTGGCAGTGGCGAATCTTCTTTTCCTGGACTCTCCCGCCGGAGTTGGCTGGTCTTATTCGAACGGCACATCGGCATACGGTTACAACGACGGAAGAGTGGGTATGTATGTGTCCTTACATTTGTTTTTTCCTTTTGGAACCAGAATCATAATACGTCCGGCCGATTTGTGTCCATCAAACAGCGCATGAGACCTTGACGTTTTTATTGAAATGGTACGAAAAGTTTCCAGAGTACAAGAGCCGGGAACTGTTCCTCACTGGAGAAAGCTACGCAGGTACCTATAACCTAATTCCCCGTGTTTCTTTTGGAGCAGTGTAGCAAATTTCCTTTTTTGATCGGTAATAGGGCCAAATCAATTTGTTGTTTAGCCCTATATTTACTTGAACAAATCAATCGATAAAAACTCGCTTTTTGACGATGAAATTTTGCATAAATTGCTCAGAAACCCATTCGCTGTTACTTCTCAGGGCATTATATACCGCAGTTAGCACAGCAAATGATGAGGCACAACACGAATCCCGGAGCATATAAATTCAATCTTAGAGCCATAACGGTAACTAAACTTTCTACAACGCATCTCTCTATTTTTTTCTAACGTTTAACGCCACGGCTAATAACATGAACTGACGAGCTCCTGTTGCTAGCTGCAGATTGGCAATCCTCTGCTGAACTACGGCATGGACACGAGCGCAACGTATTTTTTCCTGTGGTCGCATGGCCTTATTTCGGACAAGACCTACAAGGGCGTCACGTCGTTCTGTGACTTTAGCAACGGAGTAGACGACGGCAACGATGAGGCACCGGCGGGTAGATGCCCGTTATTCATCGGAGCAGCGCACGACGAAGTGGGTGGAAACATCAACATGTACGACGTTACGTTGGATATTTGCCCGCCTCCCATTGCACGGCAGGCCTTGATCCTCCGTAAGCTGGTAAGTAGTTGTATGACTGTATCTAAAAGTGAACAATAACCAGTATGTAGGTTGGGATCTCTACTGTTATTAGAGATAGATGGTTGGATCTAAAACATTTTAGATCTAACTGTATATATCCAGTCTATATATCATTTATTATATTGCTGCATGTTGATTAGGGTTCGCTAAATTTGCATAGTAGTTCTATACATATCTGTATGGTGTGTTGTAAACTTTCAAATAGATAGATCTAAATGTAGGTTGGGATATATATTGTTATTAGATATATATTGTTGGGTTTGAAACATTTTAGATCCAATTGTATATATCCAGTTTATAGGACCATGTTTGTAATTATTAAATTGCCATTAAAGTAACCATTTGGAAGGTTTAAATTAGAAACAAAATTTGACTGCATGGAATAGTTGAATTTGACCTGAAATCTTTGAATCGTGAATTTGACCTAAAATGTTTTTGTGTAGATGACGCATCGGGTCGACGGGATCGACGTGTGTATCGATGACGAGATAACATCCTATTTCAACCAGCGCCAAGTTCAAGAGGCTCTCCATGCAAACGTAACCGGGCTTCCATACGCGTGGGAAGCTTGCAGCGGGTACGCTTCTGTATTCATTTGATCATAAGCAAGTAAATATATATATAATATAACCATCAATGCTGGATGCTGGCAAACTTGGCGTACAGACAGATTTGTCATAAATGCCTGCTTTGGAGTACAAGTTTTAAACATAGACCGATTTGTCATGAATGCCTGGGCTTGGAAGTGACGTAACAGAGTTTTATCATTCCAAAACATCGAAGCTGTAGTTAGGCATTCAATAAGCACTCCAGTGCAGCAGAATGCTGCTGGCATAAGAACAGTGGGATTGATTATTTGATTAGGTTTGATTGCTTACATCTCATCTGAGTAGCAGTAGTAGCAGCAGTAGTAGCAGTAGGATTAAATGCTGTACTACTCAGTTTTATAGTAGCAAGATTAAATGCTGCACTACTCATCAAGATCAAATGTTGCACTACCCACTACCCATCTCCATAGTAGCAAGATTAAATGCTGTACTACCCAGTTTTTATTTAATATCTTTTGTTTAAATTTTATGGTAAATCTACATGATACTAAAGTTTTTTATACATATAGAAAATTTTGCCAAACATAAAGTTTTATCTAAATCTGTTTGGTGTATAACCAGCATAGATCCATCTTAAAGGGGATCTACCAAGCCCGTAGATCTCTCTAAGTGCAAACCCATTTTCAATCTACATGATACTAACTTTTTTTTATATATATAGAAAACTTTGCCAAACATAAAGTTTTATCTAAATCTGTTTGGTGTGTAACCAGCATAGATCCATCTTAAAGGGGATCTACCAAGCCTTTAGATCTCTCTAAGTGCAAACCCATTTTTAAAGTACTTTATCTAATTTGTGTATTTTTTATATATATATCATTTTTAAATAATGGACATGTTATTTTTATAATATTTTATTATTTTTAAATAAAAGCTTTATAATGAGCATAAAAAAAGTTACACATCTCTCTGGCTGTAGAATGAGCCTCTTCATAACAACAAATATATTTAAAGTTGAAATTTTATCCAAATTTTAAATATCATAGAACAATGTTTATTATCATCTTAAAAGATGGATTCATATAAATTTCATTATTACATTTTATTATGATCAGTTTAAATAATTTTATAAATTCAAAAATGATTTGACTAATGATTAAGTTTTGGAAAAAAAAACATTTAACTTACCTCATTTACAATCTTATAATATTTGCCATCAATGCTATTATAAATCCATTTCTATATTTGAGCTCAAGGTTTGCCATCAATGATACTAAAAATCTATGACTAACACTATTCAGCCTGCTGCAAAAAATTCAGCGCAAATAGTGTTGGCCAAAATCCCCACTGACATCTCAGGAATCATTAATGCTATTCATATCTATTTGCTACCAGACGTGATTGTCGATTCTCAATTAATACTTGGCGTGCAGGGTTGCCTGATTATTGATTAATTTTCAACCTCCGTAGCCGGCTGGGCTTCTGGCTTTGTCGCCGGAGCATTGCAGGCGCGCAGGAAATTTATTAAAACTTTTGACTCTCGATTAGGTGGTAAGCTTTTATTACAATGTCCTCCCATTGGCAGACGAGGACCAAATTGCAATGATCTTGTCCTCCTTCATTTTTTTCTGTGTACAATTCTAATAAATCTTTTAACTTGCCGTCCCCGCCGTTCGTTCCCTTCCCTTCCCTGCCTTTTCTCATACGCAATCGGCGATTCGGCCGTGTGCTTAAACTTTAATGTTGAACAGACATAATTATATTATTCGCAGTCACTTACAGCCTTGCAGTCGTTGTCAATGGAAATCTCTTTGCAATCTTGAGTGCGGCCGGGTTGGTCAATGGTCACGGCCATGTTCACTCCGCTGGACAGGAATATAAAATGAAAGCGTCCCTTTCTCCTTTGCAGGGCTATTATACCATTTTCGAGGGTCTATATTCTGCTGCAAGCTTCCTTAATTTATTCTCGCTTTGAAGGCCATGCACATTGTTTCTGCATGCGTGTCTGACAAGCTTAATCAAATGCAAAAAATGATACTTTCACATTTCCAGAACAACTTCATTATTCCATGGTGTTTTTGTGTGCAGTCACTGAGTAATATAATCTTTGGCTTTTACGTTTTTAATGGATTGTTGTTGTTTTTTATGATAGGGTCGTTGAATACAAATTCGAGGACCAATTGCAAGACATGCTTCCGATTCTTTCCAACCTTATAAAGCACGGTTTGCGTGTATGGATCTTCAGGTAAAGCTCCTCCATTAATGGAATCAATCACTGTTCTGTTCTGATTCTTCGTGTTTCAATTACAGTACTTGGTCTAATAAATGCAAATAAAACTTTCAGCGGAGATCAAGACTCAGTGGTGCCATTAACTGGAACCAGAAGTCAGATGAGCAAGCTGGCTAAAGATTTGAATCTTCGAACTATAATACCGTATAGTGCTTGGTATGTTCATGAGCAGGTAAGAATTAATCCATTCATTCGGAATATCATTGAACATAATTAAATATTTCGAAAGGCTGTCTCCAAATTAATCTGTGGATTTTTTTACTTTTGCAGGTTGGTGGATGGACTCAAGTATATGAAAAGCTTGTTTATGCGACAGTGAGAGGTGCAGCGCACATGGTTCCCTATGCTCAGCCTGAAAGGGCATTGATTTTGTTTCGGAGGTTCTTATCAGGCAAGCCTTTGCCTACAAACTCATCTTCCGTAGGCCATCATTTATAGCAGAACCAGTCTCAGAAATGTGGTCGAGCACCTGGAGCAATCAAGAAAAGATTAAAAAGATATTCAGAAATAAGTATATTATATATGTATACATAAGTGTGTATGTATATAATATGATATGTGTTCATTCTTAATTGTATAAAAAACTATTTAACTCTTGCTTTGACTCTAGAGTCTAAGAAGAGCTTAGGGCGTGATAGCATGGTAGGTGAACAATAATACATTGACTGCTATTCAAATTCATGGTTAATTGTGGATACAAGTTATATCTAAGACTTTTGCTTGCTAAATTGGTGAGTTAGGTTTCAATAAGGTTCAATTTGGTGACTTACTTATAGGTTTTCATTTTATTGAATGGAGTATTTATGGATTATAATTTTAATATTATTTAGATGTGGATTTTAATAGGTTATTATTATTATTTTTTAATTATATATAATTAAAAAAATTAATTTAATTAATTAATGTTAATGTTATTGGGTATTTAATTAGTTAATAAATAAATTTATTAAGAATATCATTTGTAAATATAAAAAATATATGAAAAAATCATATATTTATATATTTAAATATAGTTCTTAAAAAAACTTAAATAACCTTTTTTTTACTCTTCTGGAATGGATGAATGCCATTCACATGATATATATTCTCTTTTTACTCTTATGGGATGGATGAATGCCATTCACATGATATATATTCTCTTTTTACTCTTTTGGAATGGATGAATGCCATTCACATAATATATATTATATAGTATAATTGTTTCCATAAATATTAATAGTTAGAAAATTTATGGAAAAGATAAATTTTTGGATTGCTTAGGTTACTATTTACTCTCTTAGTTCTTAAGCTTAGTTTCTTTTTGTTGAATATTGGCATAAATTTGATGAAAGAAGGTAAGGGATGTGTTTATATTCAAATTATTATTATTATTAAATACAATGTTTTTTTTTAATTATTAAAATTATTAAATTATTTTAAGTGTAGAAAAAAGTAACTATGTTTTTTTTAATTTTGAAGGTTTTGGTGGAAATCTAGTAATGTTTTTTGGTAAAATGCAATTACTATAGTTAATATGCGGTTCTAAGATTTTTTAAAGATTTCCAGTTGTTGGGAGAAATGATGCTCTTCTTGAGCCCATGATCATTGGGTCTCAAAAAATGTTTTGGAGCCATGCAACACCCCCTTTGCATGGAGAAAACATTGATTCCTTTGTCATTACAATCTCGGGACTACACTTATTCATCCTTGTTCAAATTTTTATTGAGCTATGGAGAGCTATCCTAAGTGACATGCACTCCCTATAGGGGTCTCAATAATATGGAAGATTAAGTAGACTTGGTGAAAGCTTAGTTGGAGACCAAGGGAGAAAACATTGTTTCCTTCGTCATTACACTCTTGGGACTACACTTATTCATCCTTGGTCAAATTTTTAGTGAGCTATGGAGAGCTATTCTAAGTGACATGCACTCCTTGTAGGGGTCTCAATAACATGGAGGATTAAGTAGACTTGGTGAAAACTTAGTTGGCTACAATGAAGAGAAAATTGTAAGGATCCATAATTTTCTTAAAGTGTAGAAACCTTGGCCAACCTTACTAATTATCAAATTTCCAACCATAAAATGTTTGACAATATTTATTTTTGAAATATTCAAATTTATAAGGGTTTCACATAATTTTTGGACAACTTTGGTGATTGTTACAGTAAAAAATTGTAATCCTATGGAATTTAGGCGAATCATATTAGAAAAAAATGGAAAATGACGAATTTTTTCTTGAAAAAAACCTCGAAAATTAGCCCATGGGCTAAATTTCGCCCCTAAAATTTTTTTGTGCTACAGTGAGAGAGTAGTCACTTATTGGTAGGATAGTAATGGAGCTACTGAGTATAGTAGTGGAGGTCTCTCGTAGATAGATTGAAACCCTCCAGATATTGGAGTGCAATAATGGAGCAAGCCTCACATAGCATATTGAAACTCTTCAACAGTTGGAGGATGATTATTCTACCCTAGTTGTCTAGTGGAGAGAACTTAATAAACTCACTATAAGACTTTCAATGTTGTAGAGGCTCCAAGAGAAACTAATAGACATCCTTGCCCCCTCCCCCGTGGCCTCCCCAACACCAACACTTCGAGAAAAAGAAGTCCAATACAAGTAGCAGCAGCAGGAGGAGGATAATGCCTCAAGGCCATGTTCTCATAGTTAAGTGGAGCCATTACAACTCCTTTCAGTTTGAAGCATGTTTGTTAAGTTCCTGTTTGTTTTGTTTAAGACTCTTCGTTGTTAGTATATGCATTGTTGAGTTATTACTTAAGAGTTTAGGATAGTTTATTAATGTTTTCACCAATAAATATATTTTGAAAATATAATTAACCCTTATGATAAAGAACTATCAATGTTGGATGAGAATACATAAGTACTCTACTTAGACCCACCAATTTTGTACTATGGGCTACCCATAAGAAGTTCCAATGAATTTTTTTTTTTTAATTTCAATATAAGTATCCATTATTGTTTAAAAAGGATAATTGAACAATGTACACAAGGGGCATTTTATATATAAAAAATATACTTGCCATGAAGGAAAAGCTTGATTCATGAAATTCATGTATCTAAATGTCTCATCCTTGCACAAAATTACAAGGCAGAGTTAATAGTTGAGAATATACATTAGTGATCAATAAAAATAGATCAAGGGACCTAAACCCCACAACCAAAAGTCCAAAAGAAAAGGAAAAAAATAGGTTTTTGTGAGAATCATGCCCATATTAGGAAATGGGTTGTAAGTGTCATTTGGGAGCTACTTCCTACTGTTATTTGTAGGCTTCAAATTTGTGATATTGGGTTCCCACTAAACATTTCCCTATCTAACTTGGAAGGATTATATTTCTTAGAGATGGATCAAGCTAAATGAGGATACTTGTCATTTTGTTGGGATGGAAAGGTGAGGATGAGGAGGTTGGAGGGGGGAGGTGAGCAAGTATGATGCCTTTCTTTTCATTCTCTTATTGCTCAACCATCAAAATGGAAAGGATTACCTTTAGAGAGCTTGGACTAGTGAAAGCATGTTGAGTGGGGTATAATAGGAGGCTCCTTGTGCAACCCCCATAACTCAAATAATTGGTGCATATGTGCCATGACCATATCTATCTCCTGAATTTAAACAATTATCTATGAATGTATCTTTGCATAAGTCAAAGAGTCATCACACCAAGTAAATAGTTTATTAAGTTGAGTATTTTAACAAAGATTAATTCCTTATTTCAAATAAAAATTATTTTAATGGCTTGCCATTCTCTAATGAACTCAATGAACTAAGAAAATATGTTCGTTACCAAGGAAACTAGAAAAATATGTTCCTTACAAAGGAAACTTTCTAGGTAATTGTAACATGGATGGATTTGGTACAAATCTTAGACACATAATAACTTTGGATGGATTGAGTCTTTAGAATCATGTCCCTTATGATGACCCATAACCAAATCACCAACACATATTCTTGTGGTATTTGTTTTCATTTTTATATATAACACTGCTTTTATGCAACATTTGTTGAACTTGTGCATACACTTCCCTCTTTTTAGTAAAAGATTTTCCATCATCATTCCTCTGCCTTTCAATGGTAGAATCTTTGAAATCTATAACTCCTTTGGATTAATTTTGTACACAATTTTAAATGGTAAAAATCCCCATTCACATGCTATCCAAGTTATTATATGTAAATTTTTCTTGCACCAATACCTAATATCATTATTTTTGGCTTACTTCCAATTAGGAAATTATAATATTGTCCAAACCTTTGTAAATAACTTTGGTCTATCTATTTGTTCATGGATGATATGCAAAACTATACTAGAATCTAGTACATAAAATTTCTTCCATATTGCTCTCCAAAATTACCAAGGAAATTCATATCTTTGTGTGAAGTGATTGTCTTTGGTAATCCATGTAATCTTACCATATCCTTGAAAAAGATCTTATTGCATGAGGTGCCATAATTGGTTTCTCTACGAGGAAAGAAATATGCAAACTTGGAAATCTGTCAACCACAATAAGGAATTCGTTAAATCCTATGTTGGCCAATGATATCTTTCTTCCTACAAACTTTTGGGTCTTATCTCTCCCAAAATATCTCACTAATTATTCAACATTATGCAACTGCCCTATCAAACTCTTAAATGTAATTAACTCTTAGGTAAACAGTATATAAATTTCTACACTTTAATAGTCACAATGTAGAGCATAAATTTCACTTCCTTGATTAGAGGTTTTTCATATCTTAACCCTTTGATTTTTCAACTTTTGGGCTATTATGAAATGTAGAAAAATCAACAATGGAAAGAGAATATTTTTTCAATTCTTAATAGCCCAATCTTCTAGGCAATCCAATGAGAAAAAATATTGAAGTGACTTGATAAGTTTCATTCCATTGGGGCAATATTATCATGCATAAACCATATATGAAAACTAACTTTTACAACAATTATAACATTAGTATGAAAACCTTCACTTCTTCAGTTATGATGTCAATTCAATCAACAAAATTGCCCTTATGTTAAATCATCATTACATATATAGCTGAAATTACAATTCATGAAGAACATACAAGGATGAAAATCAAATATGTAGTTTACACAAGTTATGAATAGCTGAAAACTTCATTAATATACACAAGAAGTTGTTGTACATAACATAGTCTTATCACAAGCCTAGTACATTCCACTATCTCTCCAAAATGTTATCTAGGGAACACAATGAAAAACCTAGATCAACCAAGGATCTCCATCATGCATGAATCACTTAAACATGTCCTTTAATGCAAGACATACACTTCTCTTATTTTACCTCAATTACACCTAGGTTTTCATCATAATATTCTAATCTCAAACCTCTAAGGGATGAAACCCTAATCCTAGACTTCAAGATGATCTTAGAAGATCATTAAACCCTAATGACTCAGAGAGAGAGAGAGAGAGAGAGAGAGAGAGTTTGTTAGAGTAATTAGGGTTTCATCATCTTCAAAGATAATCTTGAAGTCTAAGGGGTAGACTATGACCAGTGCACGCTCCTCTTCAAGATCACATCTTTACACAATCGTGAAATCTAATGATGAGTGAATGAATAATATATTGTAATCATCATCTCCAATTCTGCCTACAAAATAGTAAATCCTAGTCACAAGAGAAATATCTCAATAAATATGTCCTCCTTCCCTTTCATTAATTATCATAAGGTTTCCTCATGAACCATAGTGAATCACTACAAGAAGACAAGTACAACGAGAATCCTAAAGCAAGAGTAACATCGTGGTCAACTCCCCATTTCCAAGAAGACAAGAAAAATAATGATGATGATGAAGGGGGTCTCTCCTTCCTCTCTATATATATGGGAGGCAAGGGAGGATAACAATACAAGGTGGGACCAAGTGCTTCTAAGCAACCCATATTAAACTCATGTAGGCCAACACAAGTGAATCACACCACTCTAAGGGTACACATGTCATGGTATGAGTTGATTCCATATGTAACATAAGAGATCCGAGATGATGTAGCTACACAAGGTGTGTCCACGCCTCTTTTTCACAATCCCACATAGACTCCATCAGTCCTCTTGGTCCATTACCACTCCATGAACATTATCGCAACCCAAGTTTCTTTGAGCCAACCCAAAGCTTCCATCCAAGAATCCAAGATATCCCATGCTGTCTAGGGCCTGATGTCATCCTTCATGATGCACACCTCTCTTTCGCCTAAGTAGGGAATTTTCCAAGTAAGTGAACATCTCCATGTGGCCACAATGAAGGATGTTGACCAAGTTATTAAGGGAACTCCAATGCCCTATAGATGAATGCCAAGTAAGCACACAGCTAAGGTCAAGAAACCATTAAAAAATCTATATACAATGTACAAATCCATTGTGGACCATCTCTTATGTGCCAATCCATCTCAAACCATTCAAAAGTTTATCGTACACCATGTTACCCAAATATAAGGAAGTACCCCCAAACATGTTGTTACCACTTTTAGTCTAATGTGAAAGTTATCACTCCCTATTTATGAGGAAAATGTTTACAACAACACTTATCGATTCCTTTTGTAACTCCACCAAAACTATTACTTGGAAATATGTACATGTGGTCACATAATCAACCATTGTCACTTGTAAAGAAAACTATCACTCCTGCTATCACAACATCTCTATCCTCCAAAAAACAATGACCCCTCCAATGAATAATAAATACCTGTGAATATGAAGGAACATATCTATAGAACATAAGTAACCTACCAAAATCCATCATCATCCATTTCAACATCATGGGCCAACATCAAGGGACACCACATCATGAGCTATGTAAAACATCCTGCAAAGATAATCACATCTTCATACAAGATCATGAGAAGTGAATCACATCCATCCTATACAAGGTTATCACCAGCCTATTAACATTATAATTCTTATCATGTACCTCAAAATATCCTCTAGTAATTAAGACAACCTAAACTAAGTCAATTCCCTTGTCTCAAGAGAATCCTAAAGCAAGAGTAACATCATGGTCAACTCTCATGTCTAAGAGAATCCAAGGGAAACTCCCTTTGTCTAAGAGAATCCATCAACCTTATCTTGTACTATACACCACTCCCATCAGCTACAAACTTGGAATAAATCTTAACATCATCCTCCATCAAGGTATCGCACCTATCCTATGGACAATTGAGCTCTAGGGATTCGTGACACACACTCAAAAGGGTAATTTTAGGATTAGGTTTGACTTACGTTAGTTTCAACAATGGCGTGAAGATTCATGGACTCTTCGAGCGAGTGTGAATTCAATCGTGAACTAACCACACGGGGATCCAAGTAAATATATGAGGGCTAAATGATTACCAAGACCACCTCATACATGCTAAAATAGAAGGGAGGAAAAACAAGGGCCTCCGCGTTGTGCATGGGAAAAAGATCGTGAGTGCTCAGTCCTTCTTCTCCTCACCTCCCTTGACATCTGGTTGCTTCGATGCTGAGAGTATCCATGCACAAGAGGAAAATGAGTGATTTGAAAAGGTGTCTCCCTTTTATAGGAAATGGCGGGGTTATATCCCGTGTTGGAGTATGTTGGAAACCTTTGTTGCCGTTGTTGACACATTTTTTGTTTTCTTGTTGTGGGATTTACATACATGTTGATGCGAGAACATGAATTTATTGCTACAACTGGTGGTATAGAAGTCTCAATTATCACCGAATCATCGGCGTATTCACCCATTCCTTGCCACATGTTCAAGGGGATCGATTGGTGGAGTTTTGGATTCCTCGCCACAACGGTCGATAGCCACTTCTTATCCTCATTGCAATGACCCGTGGTATTTTCATATGCTTGCTGCAAATGGTTAGTGGGATTTTCATTTCCTCCCCGATTGGTTGGAAGGAATGGCTCATCAACGAAGAGACAATTCTTGGGACGAAAGAAATGCAACGCGAACCCTCGAAGCTCACCGCAATAGTCAATGAGAAGATGAGGTTCTCACCACAACGTTGTTGGCGATAAGATAAGGTTCTCACCGAAACATAGTGTACTTAGCAATTTTTTGATAAAAGTTTCTTATAATGACCAGGCCTTTCACACAAGGTAGAATTACTTCTTCTTGGTTGTGCATGCGACATGCCTTGAGCAATATTGATTGAACTTGATGGAAAATACCATAATAAGTCTAAGGAAAATTAAAATAGAAGGAAGGATCCCCATCATCCCCTAGGGATAATGGGGAGAGTCGTTGCAGGTGCAATAGACTTGAATTTCATACCATAGATTTTATATATGTCTTTTGAGCCTCCTTGAAGTTGTTTTGTATGAAACACCTCTAAAAAATGGTTATATAAAAAATGCCAAAATGACTTGTTTTGGAAGTGTCTAAGCGATACCAAATGTTATGAACCAAATTTTTAAGATAGCATAAGAAACAAGAGTACTACAAAAATGTAAAGGTGTAGCAAAACTCCAATATAGATAAAAAAGATAAGCTACACAATAATCCTTTAAAATAGGAGATATTTCTCCAAATACCACAAGAAATTTATATAATCATTTCATGCGTTCCTCAACAATGACTACATTACCTTTATATATACATATCCACTCATTGCACATGAGGCCCCTTCATTAGGACAACCCTATTACATATATATTTAGCCCCACATAGGCCCCCCTTGAGGTTATATTATATACATTTAACCCCATATAAGCCCCCATTAGATCATATCATACTCTTTTTGAAGAGTCGAAGCTTAATAGCATGGAGCCAATTGTCAAATTGACCCCCTCTTCCACTCCTATGTATCAAGAATTGGTCAAAGTAGAGGGAATAAAGCATTTGAAATCTTATCCTGGTTCTCAAGATTTATTAGATGATGGCATGATCCATGTTTTTCTTTCCTCAATAGATCATGAAAACAATTAGTTTAATCTATTAGATCTTTAGTGTGATATTGCATCAAGTAAAAATGAATACAAGTCCATTGTTATCCAAGTGGAGCTTAATCAATTAAATGCAGTTGATATTATAAAACATAATAGGAAGACATGTAATATGGTGTCAAGGAATTTGGTTTAGTCTATAATTAATGTAAGAAGATTCAGACTTTGGTCACCAAAATAGGCAAGCCACTCAAACACGAGAAGATAATCAATAAAGCCAAGGTGACCAAGTAAATATATAGAAGGAAAAATTACTACTTTAGTGATTTATTCTAATTCAACTGAAATTATCAAGAGTATCCTAGACTCTAAGGACATTGAGGTAAATATTTTGAAGTCAAAGCTAAAGATCCCATAGTTAGATCATGTTGAGTTGACCATGGAATTAATTGTAGATCACTAGGAAAAAGAGGCCATCATTTTGGAAAATGGTAAACTAAAAGACAAATAATCTTGTTTGGATTCGAGGATTGATGCACTACTAAAAGAGAATTCCAAGATGGTAGATGAACATTTAGTTGAAGTGTAGAAATTACAACATGGGATCGTTGAAAAAACATCTCAAAGGGACCTTTAACTAAATGGTTTCATTTTTTGGGATGGAGATGATAAATTGTTTGATGTTCTATGAAATGAAGATAACGTCGATGATGTGTTGGAGAAGATTTCAACCTACAAATCCAAACTTACCGAGATGTTTGCAACAATCCAATTGTTAAAGACATAAAAGAAATCAAAAGAAAAAAAGCTGAAAAATCTACATAAAGTCCTTAAAAGAAGAGATAACTTACTCCAATATTTGCAATCCCAAATTTCTAAAAAAAAATATGACATTGAAGTATTATCACAAACTCAATAAGACTTGACTAGAGCATTACAAGATGCAAAATGGCAGATCCCATGGAGGCAATATCTAATTGATCCAAAACATGAGATTTGAAATAGAATAATTGATCAAATGGCTAATATTAAACCTTATTTTTTATCTTTATAATTTAATTGAATCGATTCTTGTGAAAAATGTGTAGATGGATATTAATAAATGGCGGGAAGATGTGTCTTAGAAGGAGAAGGATGCAAATTTGGTTATTCAATTCTTGAATACCTTATCGAAGGAAAATATGTATACAATTGAGATAAATATCACACATATATGTTCATGGATAACCATAAAGTCCACACTAAGAAGGAGTTAATTCTCACGAGTCAAGAAAAGTGCACACAATTCAAGTAATAAGATATTACTTGTCATTCTCTGAAGTGATAATGTTTATATTTATTTCACCCCTTTTGACTTAATATCTAGTGAAATAGGGTTAATATGCCTTTTGGAAGTTGATAGAATGTGCATTTAGATTTAGTTATTCTTATCACTATCTCTTAGTGACTTTTCCCTTTTCTCTTTTAATTTTTTCACAAAAGATGGGCTATATTGAATTTATATACATGAGAGATACCCCTCTAGCTAAATAATTGTTTTTGTTAGCCTAATGTGGGGAAGTTAAATACTTACATAGGGTGCATTAGAACTGTTCCCTAGGAAGGAACATCTTGAGAAACGACACAAATTTTTTTGAATATTTAGAAAAATAACTTGGGATTAAAGCCATAAGATTTGTAGATTGAATTTGATTTATTATTAGGGTTTTGAGAAAAGAAGTCTAAAATTAGCCATAGAATTGAAGCCTCCATTTAAAGAAACACATACTCTAGTCGTTGGTCCATACAAATAGAGAAGATTGGGCCACCATTCTTTGGAAAGGATCATACTATGAGCAACCAAAAATTCATTATGATCAAAATATATCGAGCCAAAGAATTTCAAGATGCCACATCAAAGATTGATACCTTCCATTGGGATGCGTGGTTTGAAGATGTTATGAAGATAATACACAATCATACTCACGAAAAAGAGGACATCACTATGAATAGGAAAGAAAAAACAAATTTTCACTAGACATGTGGTTATTCTAATTTAATTTATGTCAATGTATTTTGTTACAATTTTTCTAAGGCTTCCTTCACAAGAAATTGGCAGAATTGTATTTGAGTAAGCATGGTGTAGGGAAAGGAAAAATCTACCTTTTATTCAGCCAATGCAATGCATACACTATGATTTTAGTATGAGAGTCATTCACCTGAGCGCTTCCATTCATGATATTTACAAAATACAACCAAAGACCACACATTCACAATTCAACCTTCATTTCTATCACTACCAGGGTTTCATGGTACTGAACATTATTTCGTTACATTCCACGAATGAAGTTTACAAACTAGATCGAAACCAAGACTATGCTCTTAATTTCAGTTAAAAATATATCTGGATTATGGATCAAGCCTTTCATCGTCGATTCTTTAAATCATTCTGAAGCTACGATGTGCCAACAAGATGGATATTTAAAAAAAAAAGGGTAGAGAATGTCTATTGACAGATCTGGATGAGGTCTAGTTATTAAAATACAAAATAAGAGGAATCGTAACACCCAATTAAGTAATTATAACATAACCTATCAAAGGAAAGAAATAATTTTCTGATTTGAACTCAAACAATTTCAATACCATATTCAATCAACTCAACACAAAGTATTTGGAAGAGGGGATATGCCAATCTACATAAAGGGAAAAATGAATCCTCCTATTCATTGCCATGAAATGTTCTATTTTTGTACTTGAATATGATTTCTTAGACTTTAACACATTTAAAACAAAATTCAAATACATAGGCATCTCTCTAGGGATAATGAAGAGTGAAACTCGTAAGATACTTCGATTTTGCATTGCAAAAGAATCCAATATTTCAGATTTCCAATGCTAACTTAAATACAACTGCATATTAGCATGTAGATTTTCACAGTTCATCGTGCAACTATTTGATTTTTGGATATAATTGTATGCATATTTCAAAGTCCTTTTGACATTTCGGGTGGACACTCCACCCATATTCAGGGAACATGAGAGCTCAATAATAAATAGAGATATTTAGGAACTTGTGATGAATAAATACACAAACAATTATGAAATATGCACACATTTATATCAAAAAATTAAATATCTACAACTGCATATGTTTTTCTAGATCCATAAATGATGGATCAAATAACTAATTGAATCAACTATCACACTAACCCCGATTTTGCTAAAAAACTAACTATTTAGCTATTACATCGAAATATAAGAATAAATCTCTTATTCGCTATCTTATCTTTTGGCTAAAATTCAAATTTGAGGAACCCACTCCTTTTGTAAAGTTTGTATTTGACCTTCTAGAGGTCAAAATAGGTTTTGGAGTGATACTCCTACATCATAATCCTAAGGAAACAAAAACACCTCATGGATTCCATTCCATGAGTTATTCAACATTTACACCCTTTGTTGGCTTAAATTTATGTTCTAGAGGTTTCCAATATAGACCCAAGTTCTTGGCTGTTCGAGGAATAAACAAAACCCCTTTTCACCGGCCCTTTCGGCAACAATATGCAAGTAGACTGAGGTCTCACCTGAGGTGAAGGTATGGGGGGCTGCGAAATCAGGTTTCCACAGCTTTGTGATGAGTTGTTTAACACAGATCCAATAAATAGCACATCGTAGGGCTTGCGCTGTGGACTGAAGATTGCGCGACAATAGGCTGCGTCGCGGTCCTCACTTCTACAAGCTAAGATGCTTGCATAACCAGTGCATTTACAGACTGCGCGGTTCAGACAAGATGCAAATAATAGGATAGCGCAACTGACTTATACGCTTCCTACACAAACTTGACTCATATTGACAACTCTACTTAGTGTTTATCCCTTCATCTATTGCTTTGTATTATTAACCTTACAACCGACGTAAACAAATGAACACACAATATTGCGCACTTCTGGTGTTGCGCATTAAGAGAATTGCACAACCCGAGCTCTACCCACGTATGTGATTATTCAACAAACTGATACTTTCACAAACTAAAAATACTGTGCATTCAACATTCATCCATACATGTAATACTTAACATATTATTCCCATCTTTCTCCTATGGAGAATACATATAAAATCCTTAACATAACACCTGATAAATGAGAATACAAGCATTCAATGTAAGCAAATAGGAAAATGAAAACATACAACAATCACACTACACAGTATTTAACATGGTTCACCCCCAGGATGGAGGCTACATCCACAAGAACTATTGTTGTATTAGTCTTTGGGAAGGGTACAACAATTCTTTGTCTGCGCACTCAAGTGCAGACTCTCTTCTCTCTCAATTGGCCTCTACGCACACAGCTTGCAGAGACTTAAAAAATTGTCTCTCAACAGAGCTCTATTCAGTTAATAACAATACAAATGAGATATTCAATAACCCCTTTCAATACAAAATATGCTTTATTTATAGATCATGCCCATGGGTCGTGTCTTTACAATCAATAGGCCAAAACCCTAAGGTTCCCCAAAACTGGTGCGGATACCCACAACCCTGCCTGTTGCCGTTGACAACTTGCTCCAATCGCTTTGGCCACCTTACTGGACCACTCGTGGCTCTGACGCCCTCCTGACATCCGCAGTCATCAACAAAATGGTTAAAACTGCATCATGGCCTGTCACTTTCCATTCCTTAAGCTTGCCTATCGCCGTCGACTTAGTGG
Source organism: Larix kaempferi (assembly GCA_027924585.1). Classification (NCBI taxonomy): domain Eukaryota; kingdom Viridiplantae; phylum Streptophyta; class Pinopsida; order Pinales; family Pinaceae; genus Larix; species Larix kaempferi. The sequence goes on from BSBM01000719.1 coordinate 1,860,010, forward strand.
CCTAGCTTTTCAATTGCTCGCCGCCACTCTCTTAGACACATCGCTTTCCTCGTCCTTCATTCTGCATATTACCCAAAATAGGTCGCTTACTCAGCTCGACCTTCTTCTATACTTCTTTACCAAAAGTAGCTATTGCGTAGGCCCTGTGCACCTGCATTGCTCCGTCAAAACTGCATCTGTACTCCGAGCTGTGCATTTCTCAAAATCATGTATTTTGACATCGTAGCCCAAAAGTTGCACAGCTCCCAAAACTGTATCCTTTCCAAAATTGTGCCTACTTGGGCCATGCCCAACAGGCCCCTAACATTGACTTATGGCGAGCCCTGAGCCACCTCAGTCCAGCTGCTCCATCTATGCCTCTTTTGAAATTCCTGAACAGGTAGTGAAGTCTTGGACAGTTGCACTCAATATTGCAACTACTTCCTTTACTTCTTGCTCATATCCCTTATCCATGTTTAGCATTTCATCCGTGGCTGGCTCTGCAATTTGTTCCTTAACTTTGGCCTCTACTGCCTGAAGGTCTTGCAACCTTAGTTCAATCTCATATGTCAAGGTGAGTGCTTCTTCCTGCAATGGCTGTAACCTCGCATAGGTTTCAGCTTCCTTTTCCCTTAAAGCCTCGAGCTCCTTCCCAAGTACTTTGGTTTTCTCAAAAGCATGCCTCTTCTGTCGGACCGACAAGTCCTTCATGGAAGCATCCGTAGAGTCCACTTCCTGTTGCTTTCGTTGTATGTCATCATGGATCTTTTGCAGCTTCGACTTGTCCTGCAATATGCTCCAAATGTTTGAAACATCATATAACAGGATTTGGCATCGCGCTACTGCTGTGCAGATGCCCTACGTAGAGGCCCTCAGTGCCTCTTCTCTATCTTCTTGCACCTGCTGCACCATATCGACTGGCCGTCGTGTTGCCAGTTCGGCGATTTCTTCCTGATGGGAGGCTTCCATCTCTGTTATCTTTTCTGCATGGGAAATTTCCAATCCTTTCATTCTCTCCTGCAAACTATCAACGGAAACACCAATCTTTAGGATAGCCGCCTCAACTTCTGATTCTTCTTCAACTTTAGGGAGCCGTGTGTATACTGCTGACACTTCCCCTTTTATCCTGCGCTATTTTTCTTGAGTGTGCTGAAGCTCCCTTTCTTTCTGCTCACATTCTCCTTGTACTTTCCGATAATTATCTTCATATTGAAGGCGTTGATTATGCGAGATAATGTCCCGCTCATGCATTTCATGGGATATCTGGGTGTGCAAATGGTGCAACCCTTCAGTTGGTAGCATAGTTACATTCAATTCCAACTGCTTGAGCAACCTCACCAATTCTGTCATCTCATCTGTTGGGAACATAATAGACCCTGGTGCAATCTTGACGATGCACGTCCATGTTGTGAAGGCAGGTGACCTGCGCATCATCTCACTTGGCCCCCCCAAGTGATCATCATGGTCTGGCTGCTTGGTCAAGCTATGATGGACTTGCTCCATCCATAAGACCAGACTTGTTAGTTTATTGATATTTTCCCTGACCTCTTCTTGCACTGGTTCTTCCTTATCTTCTAAGTTCGCTGACACCCGCAATTCTATCTGTTCATAGTCATCATCATGAAGCATTGCATCAAGCGGCTGTCTACTAGCTTTAGACTTCTTCTTTTGTGGCTTCTCGGGCGTCTGGGTAGCCAGTTCCTTCCTTTTCTCTCCTACCTGCAGCGTAGGTGTTTGGACTGGTGTGCTCTGGACCTCTGGGTTCTTATCTGTTTGGCCCTCCTCCTCTTCTTCCAAATATGTATTGATAACACTCTCCGGTGCATCCTCCTTCCATTCATCAGGCCATTCCTCAATGATCATCTCAATCATTGGTGCGCCGAGCTGATACTGGAAACCTAACCATTTCTCTGTTGTCAAGCGTGGCTGTATCTGGATACAATGTAAGGTAGCCTTGAAAATCATCTTGGGCTAATACATATATGTCACCTCCTCTGTGATGTGCGGGGTCTTCTCTATAACCGCGCATAACTGCTCGAAATATGTCATAAATTGTAAATCGTTGAGTCATTGCTTCTCTGGGCTTGTGGATGCCCACATGTTTGTGAAGCAGACTGCGCGGCAATCATCTGCTGCTACCGGCAGGCCGTTTGGAGGTGTAGTTTCTTTACAACCTACGAAAGCAATAAGTATCAACAACCAACTAAAGTGGAAGGATAACCCCTTGTCCTGGGCATCCTCTATATCCAGCAAAAAATCATTGAGCAGAAAGTTTGCCCAATTATACTCATGGCCATCCATGGCTTGGGCTGTTAAGGCCACAACTAATGCGTCCACTTCCTTAGCAGCCTTCCCGCCAACAATTGAATAGTGAACCGCAGGGGTTCAATTGTGATTGGGTCTGTCTCATATCCCTTGCTTCCTCTTCCCAATTTAAACTCCGCCTTTATCTTCACGGCTAGTTCCTGGTCGTCTTTCTTGCCGATGAACTATGCGACAGGGTCGTCGCCCTTCTTACTCAAACCAGTAATCCTTGCTATTAGGTCGACCATGATATTGACCTTGAAGTCCAACCAAATGTATCCCTGGTGCGTACAAGATAACAACGTATGCACCATAACTTTGCATTCTTTCCTGCGGTGGAAATGTGGGATTCTCAGCAGATTGAGCAGACCAGACTTGGCCAATGGAAATGCCCAGTCCATTGGAACAACCTGCCAATGCTTTACGGTCGCACCCTCTTTGCTACACATAAAATTATCTGGCTGTAGGTGTGGGAATTTCTCAGCGTCCATTAGATTGTGATCAGCAAACTTGCAAGTAGGGATTCTGTTAAGCAAATCCTCCTTCTTCCAGACGTGCTTTGACATCGGAGGCATTGAGATCTCATATTGCGCATTTTTCTCCAAGTGCCTCTCCGGGGCATCACTCTTCCGCGGGCTGATATACTCAAGAATGAGCCATACGGGTGGTGGTGGGATCCCTTGTGGAGCCTCTGACTTAGAATCATCTAGTGCCTTTGATTCTTCCGGTGCGGTAGCCAGGTGCTTATCTTTCTTTTGCTGCTTCGACTTGTTCGGCTTCGGGCTCTTGGACGGGCTGCCTCATTCTGGTGTTGTTTGCTTTGGCGGCGTCTTCATTACTCTGCTTATACCAAAACATTTGAAAGTGCCAAGAATCTCTTCTAAGGTATTCTCTTTGGACATAAACTCAACAAATACTCGTACTCTGGTTGCTAAGTGCTTACACTCTTCACAGTTAGTAAAATTTCAAACTCATGGTAACATGCATAAGGGAGAGTTGGAGAATATTTATAGAGCCACTACCTGACAGTTTTCCTTCATCGTATACTTAGAGATTAAATGTTGCATTCGTTTCAAAAATCTCGGCTGGATCTGCACCTTATGTGACATTCAATGTACCAGGAACGGCTAGACTAGGCATTAAGTGCTACGTGTGTTGGACGAGATCTTGCTGGCATCTCGATCTTTTTCCGCCGTAAAATATTTCGAGTCAGATTAACTTTCCTTAAATGTTGAGGTGTAATGGTACTGGAAGCCATATGACAAGCTAGCGGGCAATTAAATGTTGAGTCTGTTGCCCAGATCCTGTTACAATCTTAATCATTTCAATTTTTATTATGGCCGAACGGATGGGATATTCCTTTAATGCGGGGTTTTGTCAGTGCTGCCCTTTTTTGAATAACGGCTTTACTAACCGGCCGACAGATGTCATGGTCACCTACTTCAATTAGCTACTCTGACAATTTACTTTGATGGCATCTCTTGTCCTCGTGTCTTCAACTGCGCAACTGCGTTACGGCTTCTGCCTTTCGTCGCAGCTACACATACTCCATGGTCGTCCTTTTCCTTTTGACTGACGCAACTACCTCTCCAGCCTCACAGTGCGAGGTACTTGGCTGTGAAGTTTGTACTTTCTCTACTTCATTGGTCGGTGCAACTAACTTTCCAGCGTTGAGCTGCGCAGTTCTTTTTTTTTTTTTTTGTAGCTTCGCTTCTTTACAAGCGCTGCGTGGTATATACACTTCCTCATTACACATTGCATACAGACTCTTCCCCATTTCTAGTGCCCAATTCCAACTGTACTTGGCACTTAGAAATTTCCTTGTTTCTGATCATCAAGGGTTCTGTGAAGCAGGACTATCCCGATAGGGTTTTAGTCTGCTTCCATTGACTAGACCTGGCAGGTTATCTCCTGTTAATGTGGATAACTGCGCTGCGCCACCATTAGTAACATATACAATAGTATATGGACCAAGCCAATGCATTTTAAACTTTCCAGGAAACTTCATAAACTTGCTATCATACAGGAGGACAAGATCACCTACCTGGAAAGACTTGTTCTTGATGTGGCGATCATGGCATGCTTTTTCCCTTTCCTTCTGCACTTGTTGGTGAAAGCCTGTGATGAAGCGATCCTCCTCCAGCCCAACCAAGTGTAAAAGCATCTCTTCCAGTGCCTCTTGATCTTCCATGCCTGTAAGCGCAACTATTCTCAAGATGGGAACAATGTACTCCATTGGCATTATTGCTTCCTGTCCATAGGCCATCCTAAAAGGTGTGTGGCCCATCAAATTTTTGCAAGTAGTTCTATATTCCCATAAAAAAACTGGAATGCGCAGGTTCCAATCATCCCTATTGATATTGCATACCTTGGTCAGTGCATTCTCCAGTACTTTATTGATCACTTCAACAGTTCCATTCGCTTGTGGGGGATATGGTGTACTTCCCTGATGATGAATGCAGAACACTTCTGTCAATGCCTCAATGGTTCTGTTCAGAAAGTGAGTGCCTTGATCACTCATCAAAATCTTCGGGCATCCAAACCTTGTAAGGATGTCTTCAAATATGAACTGTGCGGCAGTACCTGCACTACAATCCTTCACTGGTTTCACTTCCGCCCATCTGGTTAGGTAATCAGTTGTAGTAATAATCTATCTTGCACCAGTTCTTTTTCCTAGTGGGTTTATGGGTCCTACAAAATCAATTGCCCATTTCTTGAATTCCTGTAATGTCAACTGTGGATTCAATGGAATTTCGTCTCTTCTTGATGACCTTCCTGTCCTCTGACAGATGTCGCAACTCTAACAGTTCTCCTTCGCATATTTGTGAATCGTAGGCCACCATAGCCTTTCCCGCAATATCTTCTGCGTAGTGGCCGTTCCTGCGTAGTGACCTCCTGCTGCTCCTAAATGTGCATCAGCAAATATGAATGGTTTCTCATGCTCTAACACACACCTACGCAGTACTTCATCCGGTCCCAATTTATATAACTGACCTGCGATAATGGTGAAGTCAGCTGCTCTTACTACTAACTGCTTATTTTGGTGTGTAGTGAACTCTATGGGTGCCAACCTAGTGGTCAAAAAATCTATGATGTCTTTATAATAATCATCAGCTATCTGGATAGAAAACAACTATGCATCAGGAAAACTGTCTTCAAGATTCGTAGGCTCTTCTCCTGACTCGATTCTTGACAGATGGTCAGGTCCTAAGTTCAATATGCCAGGTTTAACTATTATCTCAAAAGCATACTCCTGGAAGAGTAACAACCATCTGCAGATTCGCCCCCCTAACACTGGTTTGTTGACCAGGTATTTCAAAGCAGAATGGTCAGTGAACATACAGAAGTGCACACCCAACAAATAGTGCATGAACTTCTGTAGCACGTAGACCATAGCTAGGCCTTCTCTCTCAGTGGTGGTATAATTCTTCTCTGCAGATGAGAGCTTCCTGCTTGAAAATGCGATGGGATGGTCAATACCTCCCTCTCTTGGTTATACTAAGACAATTCCCAATGCTATACATGAAGCATCAACATGGACATGAAACGGCTTCTCCCAGTCTGGAAAAACTAGGATTGACGCAGTTACCATTTTTTCTTTCAAGGTGTCAAACCCTTGTTCATACTCTGCATTCCAAATGAACGACACATATTTCTTCAGTAGCTTCTCCATTGCTGCGGTTATCTGCGCATACCCCTTTATAAATTTTCTATAGTAACTAGTATGCCCCAATGTAGTGCACAACTACTTGACTGAATTTGGTGTCGGCAAGTTTACAATAACTGTGATCTTCGTGGGATCAACCATTAAGCCCTATTTGCATACAATATGTCCTAATAGAATTCCATAGGGTTGTACAAAAAAAATACACTTCTTGAGGTTGAGCGACATTTGATGATGTCTACATTTTTCTAGCATCAGTCTCAGACTTGCGCAATGGTCCTTCAGCAATCCGAATACTGTCCAATCATCGAAATAAGCTTCTAAAAACTTATGCATGAAATCTTTGAATGCTGTGACCACAACTCTGGAAAAGATGGGGGGTGCATTCTTCAGGCCAAACAACATTACTCTGTACTGGAACGACCCCCATTTGGTGGCAAAAGTGGTCTTGTGTCTATCTGAGGGATCAATTCTTATCTGATGATATCCTGAGAAGCCATTAGTAAAGGAGTAGGCCTCATTTACTCCAACATTATCAAGCACCTCATTAGTGAAAGGAGTAGGAAATGGGTCATGCATTGAAGCATCGTTCAACTTTATGAGATCCACACAAATCCTGATCTCACCTTTTGTCTTCTTATCTTGGACAACGATAGGGATTATCCACTTGGACTCTTTGACTGGCTCGATGATCCCTGCATCGAGCATTTTATCAAGTTCTTCCCTGACTCGTTCTTTGTATCGCGGGTTCAGTCTATAGGGACTCTGCTTAACAGGCTTCACACCTGGCTTAAGAGGTATCTTCATAACCCCCAAGTCTCCCAAAATTCCCTTCATCTCTGTAAATTTTGTTGGGAACATCTCCTGATACTCATGTAATAGGGCTGTGATATTCAAAATGGTCTGATCATCCCAGTAGTCTCCAATGGCCACAAAATTTGGCTCTTTGCTGGTGCCAATGTTCACTTTCCTTGTTTTCATGGGTTTGCTCATGTCTGGAATTTCCAGCGGAGGTCCCTCTACGTTGCGCACTCCTTCTGACTTAGGAATGTTTATGTTGTGCGAGCCCTCCTCATCGCTTCCTTCTTTATCTTCTACCTCTTAAGCTAGGTTATAACATTCCATGGCATTCTCTACCTGTTCCTTCCATTCTGTTTGTAGGCTTGCAGGTACACTATTAGCTCCAAAGAATTCATCTAATGTCACGTTCTCATGTGGACATTCCGGTTTGAATATTATTTCCTTAATAATTTGCAGCACATCATTTATGGTAGGACTCTCGTCCTCAAATTGAAACTCTTCTGGAAGTTCGCAGTCAGAGTAGGCCACTCTGTAGTTTCCCTGCGCAATTCCATATCTAAGTACCATTTCTTTGGAATTTCTTCCTCCAATGTGTGCACAAATAGGTGCACCCACTCTGTATTTGGTCTCTCTTGCCATGCTTGTGAACATACCTCAATATGCTGTCTTGGATCCATCTGTCCATTATATTTATCAAAGGGTAGTGTAACCTTATCAGCAAAGCTAATCTACATATTGATTCTGCATTGATCCCATGTGGTCAATGTCTTCTTATGTGCAGCCCACCATTTGGCAGGTGTCTCGCGCAGTGCCGTATCTAGTGTTGGTAAGCGATGCTCATCTACAATCGCTGCAGTATATTCTTTGATAAAGGAATAAACATTAGATATACCATCATAAGTGGGGATTGGGATTACCTCCTTTCCAATCCAGCGTAGTGACTTTGTAACCTGCGCGAATCTCCTTGCTGATACTTCATGCATATGACTTTTCCAATTTTCCAATCCTGCGTCAGAGTCTGAGATGCAAGAACTATCGCATCTCCAGCCGAGTGTTCCATCCGCAGTAGGATTAATGTAATCTTCCTGGTTTGCAGTCATCTTGTACAGTCGGTCCAAATCTTGAGCCCTAGATTCCTCCTGAATCGGCTCGCTGTATCTGTCTCCGTCTAAAGGGTCCAATGGTGCGATGACCTTGAGATGCTTTCCTTTGAATATCATCTTCTTTGTCTTCAAGTTTATGATAGCGAGGTTATCCATAGCCCAGTCAATCCCTAACATTGCAGGAAAAGGCTGACTATCATCCACAATCTCTATAACCTCGAAATCTGTGTGAGTTTGCACTCCATCAATGTCAACAACCACATCGGCTAACCGTCCAAAAGGCATGACTTTCTCCTGGTTGGCCATTCTCAACTGGATAGGTGACCATAACAACTTTGATCTCCCCATCTGCTGCCATGTCTGTTTAGTTAAGACATTTACTTCTGATCCCAGATCAAGAATGATCTCATCCATTTCATAATCTCCTATCTGTGCACTAAGTCTCATTTCTCTCAATGTTCTCTTGTGTTTCTTGATGTGGTGAACTGCGCTATTGGTAGTTTCACTTTCGCTGCGTGGTTCATACTGATCTAACAACTTCTACAATTCTGTTATAGTGTTTGGACTCTTCAGCAACTTCATGCAGCTCCTGAGGAACTACGCAACAGAGGTTCCTGTCTCTGCTGCGACGCTCGTTCTGTCATAAGCAACCGATATATCTTCCATATGTAGTATTTCACTATGCAATGAGATTCATGGCGATTAGGGTGCTGATTCTTTGAATATATCCCGTGCTTCTTCAAAGACTTCTCCATTTTTCTTCAAGTCGAAAGCAGGTGCTTTCCTAGCAGCTTTTCTTATCCATATCGTTTCCAGAGGAGTCAACTTCGTATTAAAATCTCCAGAAGTTGAAGCTTCTGCTCCTCCATCTTTTCCTGTTGTAGTGCCACTTCGCGTCACTACGTTGATACTTGGATCCGCACGTCTCCTCTCTACTGAGATCACATTAATGTTTGGGATCGGTGCCTCTGGCCGTTTTCTTTTCAACATTTCTACCTCTAACACTGGGCAGTCTTCAATAACATGATCAAATGATTTACAATAACTACATGTAGTGCATGGGTTGGTACAATCTATAGATACATGGCCTGCTTGGCCACAGCTATAACAGATTACTTGACCTCGACCTCATCCTTATGCTGGGCCGTTATTCCTTCCTCTCCCACGGTATCCTCCGCGGCCTCTATATGCCCCTTAATCATTATGTATATTATTTTGTTTCAGTGGGGTCTATTCTTGGACTTTATACATTCCTCCATACATATGCTCAATATCTTTATTTCTTTCTAGCATGAGCTCATATGCGTGGCAATTGGATTTATCATGTCCAACTGACTTACATAAATTACAATATAGGTTTTTAGGTGTTCTTACGTATTTCTGTATCATGTGGCAGTTTTCTGGCCGGTGTCCTCTAGTTCTCCGAATTTCACACCATGGCCTTGGGTTCGGATTTAATGGGTTTGGTACACCCATGTTAAGAAAATATTGGAATAAAGGACAGTGATACTTAGTGTGTCCTTCACCCTTACAGCCTGTACACCAGAATTCCTGTCTTTCTTGTTTTCCTTTCTTGATATCCTGTAATTGTAGTGTTAGGGTAGCCAACTGGTTCTGTAACTGCAACATCCCAGTGATACTTTCTCCAATCGGTGAAGCTTCCAACTTCATCGCGATTTCCAAGGCTTCTACCTACGAAGCCACCTTCTGCTGCATCAAAGGCTGTCTGATATGGGGCAACAACGTGGCTATAAACCATTCCTTGTGCTGTTGCGGTGCTATAAAAAAGCTTGATTGGTCCAACAGAGTCTTAAATTTCTGATCAAACTCTGAAACTGTCTCATTGGGTTTCTGTTTAATCTCTTTCAACTCTGTTATACACTGCGATTCTGATTTCGGCTTCTTAAATTCTACTAGGAGCGTAGCCTTGATTTCTACCAGGGTTCTCTGCTGTCCTTGCGAGTATTTCATGAACCAATGCAAGGCTCTGTCTCTAAAGGTGGTGATGAGTTGTGCTTGCTTCACAACGTCATCTTGTACTTGCTTTACACTCCATACGGCTTCACATAGAAACCAATGCTGATAAGGGTCTTCTAGACCCGTTCCTTTGAATATCGGTAGTTTGATATCATCAACCATCCTTCTTCTAGGTGCACAATTGTCTGAGTAGTGCTAGGGATAATACTCTGGGGAATGACCTGAGGTTGGATGTTCTAAAGTGGTATAGCCTGAGATGGACTAGGCTGAGTCGAAATAGGATGAGCACCTGCTCCTGCGGTGTTACAAGTACTGATGTTCTGCGGTGTGGGTTGCGCGGCGTTCGCAACCGGCGGGTTCTAAACTGATGGGTTTTGAGATAAGGGAGGTGCAATATGTGCAACCGGCGGGTTCTATGGTGTAATAGGATGATACGTAGTTGACAGAGGTGCAATTTGATTATCAAGCTCACAAGGTATCTAGGTATCTACGCGGAGTCCACGTGGTCCAGGATTTTCCTCAGCAACGGACTTTTATCTCTTTCCACTTCTCAGGTTATGGGTTTCTTCGTAGGACCCACTATATGTACTATCTACCATGATAGATTTAAACAAAACTTCACTGCATTCTAAAAACACCTTTCTCTACCAAAAGAATTTTAATGTATAAACTGAGGTTGTTCAAATACTTACCTCTGAATCCCTTGAAAAACTTTCTTTTGGCTACGCTATAGGACTTTAGCATGTCCACAACGAACTCCGTCACAAAGCTTTGTACTGTGCCATCGACCCAGAAGTAGACTGTTCTCATTAATGGACTATCTAGTTCTTTGAGCCTTTCAATAAGCTGTGGTGTCCACTCGGTCGGTACGTCTCACGGTGTACAGTTTCTTTGTTCTACGAGTCTTGACAACCACTCGTGTAGCTCGTTTCCAAAAGATGCCCAAAAAATTTGTGAACGTCTTTCCACAGGTATTTGTTCAACCAATGGATGTCAGAGAGGTGTGGGTGTCTATTCTCCTTTCTTGCGAAGTCTCTCTCTATCTTGTCACACCAAGCCCAAATTTCTTTCTTGTCTGGGTACCAGAAGTCGACACCCAGCTCAACTTCTTCTACTTCGCACATCCTGACTTCAACTCATCACGGATTCTTAGCGTGGCAATGGAACCATTTTTTGGCTTAAATTTATGTTCTAGAGGTTTCCAATATAGAACCAAGTTCTTGACGGTTTGAGGAACCAACAAAACCCCTTTTCATCGGCCCTTTCGCAAACAATTTTCAAGCAGACTGAGGTCTTACCCGAGGCGAAGGTATGGGGGGATGCGGAATCAGGTTTCCACAGCTTTGTGATGAGTTTTTTAACATAGATCCAATAAACAGTGCAGCGTAGGGCCTGCGCTGTGGACTGAAGACCGATGATAGGCTGCATCATGGTCCTCACTTCTATAAGCTAATATGCTTGCGCAACCAATGCATTTACAGACTGCGCGGTTCGGACAAGATCCAAATAATATGATAGCGCAACTGACTTATATGCTTCCTGCACAGACTTGACTCATATTGACAACTCTACTTAGTGTTTATCCCTTCGTCTATTGCTTTGTATGATTAACCTTACAACCAACGTAAACAGACAAACACACAATATTGCGCACTTCTGGTGCTGCGCATTAAGAGAATTGCACAACCCGAGCTCTACCCACATATGTGATTATTCAACAAACTGATACTTTCACAAACTTAGAATACTGTGCATTCAACATTCATCCATACATGTAATACTTAACATATTATTCCCATCTTTCTCCTATGGAGAATACATATAAAAGCCTTAACATAACAACTAATAAATGAGAATACAAACATTCAATGTAAGCAAATAGGAAAATGCAAACATACAAAAATCACACTACACAGTATTTAACGTGGTTCACCCCCAGGATGGAGGCTACGTCCACAAGAACTGTTTTTGTATTAGTCTTTGGGAAGGGTACAACCGTTCTTTTTTTGCGCACTCAGCTGCAGACTCTCTTCTCTCTCAATCAGCCTCTGTGCACACAGCTTGCAGAGCCTTACAAAATTGTCTCTCAACATAGATCTATTCAATTAATAACAATACAAATGAGAGATTCAACAACCCCTTTCCATAGAAAATATGCCTTATTTATAGATCACACCCATTTGTCGTGTCTTTACAATCAAATAGCCAAAACCCTAAGGTTCCCCAAAACTGGTGCGGATACCCACCACCCAGCCTGTTCGCCATCGACAACTTCCTCCACTTGCTTTGGCCTCCTTACTGGACCACTCGTGGCTCTGATGCCCTCCTGATAGCTGCAGTCATAAGTAAAATGGTTATAACTGCATCATGGCCTGTCACTTTCCATTCCTTAAGCCTTCCTGTTGCCGTCGACTTAGTGGCCTAACTTCTCAATTGCTTGCAGCCACTCTCTTAGACAGGTTACTTTCCTCGTCCTTCATTATGCTTCTTACCCAAAATAGGTCGCTTACTCAGCTCAACATTCTTCTATACTTCTTTACCAAAAGTAGCTGTTGTGCAGGCCCTACGCACCTGCACTGTTACGTCAAAACTGCATCTGTACTTCGAGCTGCGCATTTCTCAAAATTGTGTCTTCTGACGTCGTAGCCCAAAAGCTGCACAGCTCCCAAAAATGTATCCTTACCAAAATTGTGCCTACTTGGGCCATGCCCAACACCCTTCTTTTGAATGTCTTCAGCTTTCATCCAAGTAGCATCTTCAATTGGATGATTTTTCCATTTGATTAAGTACTCATAGTAGTCCTTGTTCCTTATCTTATTCAACATCCTTTTGTCCAAGATATTCTCCATTTGTAGCTTTTTTGTTGCTGGCAACTACTTCATCCATTTGACTATTTCATCCTTTTTACTTTCAAGTACATCTGCTAGGGGTTCTACTTCATCTACTTTATAATGGTACATATATGCAACATTAAAAATAGGTGAGATTCCTATATCACGTGGAAGTTCAATTTTGTAAGAATTGGCAAAAAACTTCCTCAAAACCTTGCAGGGTCCAATCTTCTTAGTTTCAGCATGTTATATACTTCTTTTGAAACCTTTCCTTCCATATATGTACCAACACTAGATATATGACCTCAAAATATACATCCGTTATATTTAAATATGCCCTCTTTTGTACTTGTAACTATTGTCTTGTAGTTGCTTCTTAACCTATTCATGCAACGATTGTATGGCTGTAGCAAAATCTTCACCTTCAACAATCCTTAACTTCGCCTTTCCTAGATATTCGACCTCAAAAACTCATTTTGGATACATCCCATAAACAATTTTAAATGGACTTAATCTAGTGCTTTCATTAGGTGAGTCATAAATTGCAAAGCATGGTTGTCAAAATGTAAAACAAATTCTTTAGGAAAAAGATAATGCCTCTATTTATTCAGGGATAGGATTATTGCATAAAATTCCTTATCATATGAAGAATACTTTTGTTTTACCTCATCCAACTTCTCACTGAATTAGGCAATTGGTTTCTCATCTTGTCTAAGAAGAACCCCAATAGAATTCCCACTTGCATCATGCTTAACGTAAAATAACTTATTGAAGTATGGGAGAGCTATTATAGGTTTCTCAGTGATGTTCTCTTTCAACAAGTTGAACCCTCTTTCAACTATTGCTGCTAAATTAAATGGTTGGTTCTCTTTCTTGATAGTTTCAACTATCGGAGCACAAATACCACTAAAATTTCTAATAAATTTCCTATAAAAACTTGATAAGCCATGAAAACTCTTGACTTCAAAAATACTTCTTGGAGAAGGCCATTCCTTAATAGATTTCACTTTCTATGGATCCATTTTTAAACCCTCTTGAGAAATTACAAAACCTAGATAAATCAATTATCTTTTCATAAAAGAGCATTTATTCAAATTTATTAAGAGTTTCTCTTGATGCGACTTTTTCAAAACCATTTTTAAGTGCCTAAGGTGTTCCTCCTATGTTTGATTGAATATAATAATATCATCCAAATACACAATTACAAAATTCCTTATAAAATCCTTAAGAATTTCATTCATGAGTCTCATGAATGTACTAGGTGCATTAGTCAAGCCAAAATGCATGACTAACAATTCATATATTCCTTCATTAGTTTTGAAGGATGTCTTCCACTCACCACCTTCCCTTATCCTAATCTAATGATATGCACCCTTTAAATCAATCTTTGAAAAATATTCGGCACTGCTTAAACAATCCATTAAATCATCAATGCATGGTAGATGAAATCTATACTTTACAGTGATCTTATTTATGGCACTGGAATCCATGCAAATTCTCCATAATCCATCTTTATTTGGGCTTAAAAATGTAGCTACAACACAGGATTGAACTCTCTTTTGACCAGTCCCTTCTCCAACAACTTTTGCACCTACTTCCTATTTTCTTTATTCTCTGCTAGGGTCATTCTTTAAGTTGCATTATTTGGTAGGCTTGCTCTAGGAATTAGATCAATGTGATGAATTATACTTCTAACTGGTGGTAATTCATTTGGTAATTCATCTACTACAATATAAGTATATTCATCCAATAAAGTATGAACTTCTATTTGTAAATCATCTAACTTTGTATTGGTCAAAATAACTCTAGGTTTTCCAATCAAAGCAAAATTTACCTCTTTATCCTAGATTTGAATGAGAAATTCTTTCCCACTAACCATCAACACCTTAGGACTAGTTTGTTCTTTTACTTGATCATACTTCAAGGGTATGAGGTTATGCTTCCTTCTATCCTTCTGAAAAGCGTGAGTGTTATTTATGCCATCTTAACTCACATTTCTATCATATTTCCAAGGTTTTCCTAACAAAACATGGAAAAACTCCATAGGCATTATGTCGCACAACACTTGATCCTTATATCCTCCAATTTGGAACTCTACTTTACATTACTCATTTACCAATACTTGGTGGCCTTTTCGAAGCCAAGAAACCTTGTATGGAGTATGATGTTCCATCCTTTTCAACTCTCACTTATCCACCATCTTTGCAGAAACTAAATTATCAGTATTGGCATCAATAATCAATTTACAACACTTACCTTTTGCCTTACACATTGTCCTGAACAAGCTCTTCCTCTGAGTTGGTTCATGCACTACCTTGTTTGGCTTCAACAATACTATTTTCATCAATAGAGCTTCTCTTGCTTCCTGAATTTCAACATGTGCTTCTCTATTTGTGGGTTCATTTTCAACATGTACAATTTGTACATTTCTATATCCTGCAACATTCTCTAGACAATCCCATGACATATGTCCTAACTTACCACATGCGTAACATCTGACTTGATGGTCTCAGCCTTAGCCTTAGCCTCTAGAGAAAGATCTTCTCCCTATGAACTCACCTCCTCTTGATGGATGATTATTGAACCTCTTTCTTCCTCCTTAGAAGGATGAGATCTTCCCCTGCTGTTATTTCCCCCTCTTCCTCTTACAAGATTCCTTCCTCTATTCTTTTGGATTCATTTCTTTGCCAATTTCTTTTCTTCTTTCAATGGAAACTGATATGCACCTTCAACCGACCTTAATGACGACAGACTCAATTCATCCTGAATGTCAAATCTTAATCCATTGACATATATAGAAACTCTCATAGGAGTATCTTGTATGTGACCTTCTCTAATGTTTACCTTGTAGAATTCCTTAGTATATTCCCTAACTGTCATTAATTTTTGCCTTAGATTTTGCATTTTTCAAAACATAATCAACTAATAGTCCTTGGGTAAGAACCTGCCTTTTAAATTGGAAACCATTACGCTCCAGCTTTTGATCATAGCTTTATTCTTGCTCTTCTTCTCTTCCTGCACTCCATCCCACCATAAAGATGCATGTACTCTTAGCCTTGTGATAACAAACTTCACTCGCTTGTCCTCATTCACATATTCATAATCAAAATACTTCTCAAAAACAATTATCTAGTCTATCAACTCTTCTGGATCCAAACTAACATTATATGTAGGTATAGATTCTGCATTTGGCCTTGAACCATAACCCAATATTAAATTCAACAATCTGAATTCTATAGATTCTTCCATTGTTTCCTCTCTTTCTTCTGGATATTCCTCTTCTGATTCATTGGTATCCCCTATTTCAACATCTCCATGTCTAGCAGCTTCCATGGTCTCCATCCTTGCTTGTAGAATTCTCATCTATTCCATCACTTCTGCATTTGCAATAGGTCGACATCCTCTTCCTCGGCCTCCTTGACCTCCTCTGATCCTAAATCCCATCTCTTGGCACAGTAAATCAGTTGTGGGGACAAAATTACTATCATTTGTACTGTGGTTTGATACCACAATTGGTGCATGGGAAACGAAAAGTCTACCTTTCATTCACCCAATGCAGTGCATACACTATAATTTTAGTATGACAGTCATTCACCTTAGCGCTTCCATTCATGATATTTACAAACTACAACAAAAGACCACAAATTCACAATTCAACCTTCAATGCTATCACTTCCAGGGTTTCATGGGTCTGAACATGAATTCGTTTCATTCTACAAATGAAGTTTGCAAACTAGACCGAAACCAAGACTATGCTCTTAATTTCAGTTAAAAATATCTCTGCATTATGGATCAATCCTTTCGCCATCGATTCTTTAAATCATTCTCAAGCTATGATGTGCCAACAAGATGAAGATTTAAAAACAACAATAGCAGAGAATTCCTATTGAAATATTTGGGTGAGGTCTAGTTATTAAAATACCAACTAAGAGGCATCGTAACACCCAGTTAAGTAAATATAACATAACCCAGTAAAGAAAAGAAATAATTTTCTGATTTGAACTCAAAGGATTTCAAACCATATTCAATCAACTCAACAAAAAATATATGGAAGAGGAGATATGTCAATCTGCATAGAGGGGAAGAGAAATCCTACTATTCATTTCCATGAAATGTTCCATTTCTATACTTGCATATGTTTTCTCAGATTTTATAACACATTTACAAAAGAATTCAAATATAGAGGCATCTCTTTAGGGATAATGATCATAAGAGTCCAATAGAATCCGATCTTTCACATTTCCAATGCTAACTTAAATACAATTGCATATGTTGGTCCACATCCACAAATGATGGATCAAATAACTAATTAAAGCAATAATCACACTAACCTTGATTTTGGTAAACATATAACTATTTAGTTATTACATGGAAATATGAGAATAAATCTCTTATTCGCTATCTTATCTTTTGGCTAAAATTCAAATTTGAGGAACCTACTCCTTTTGTAAATTTTGTGTTTGACCATCTAGAGGTCAAAATAGGTTTTGGAGTGATGCTCCTGCATCAAAACAAAACTTTAAAATCATGGCAGTAGTCATTCATAATAAAGTGAAAAACATCATAAAATTCTACTACACTTTAAGTTTATTTTACTTTAAGCTCAGATAGAAGACATTTTTTTTAGTGTTAGGGTTGTTTCATAGTAATGATACTTTAAACCATTATGACACACTGGTGCAATTTAATATAACATGCACTAATCATCCATGGCTATAAGTTCACTAGAGCAACATCATGCCAACAATACATTGTTGCTCCACATTGGTGTAGGCGAACTAGTGCTTTTATACTAATGCAAACTAGAGTGTCAAAAAAACAAAATACATCAGTGCTCCTCTTTGGTCTTGGTGCACTGGTGCTTCACATTGGTTTAGAAGCACCAATGCACCATGCCCAATGTGCACCTAAGTGCCAATATCTGCAAAATACATCATTTCTCCTCTTTGGTAAGGATGCACCGGTGCTCCTCTTTTGTAAGGGTGCACTTGGTTTCTCCTCTTTAAGGTGTGGGCACACTGGTGCTCATATTTGGTATGGGTGTATTGATTCTCCTTTTTGAGGTTTGGGTGCATTGGTGCTCTTCTTTAGGTATGGGTGCATTAGTTCTCCTAATACACTATTGCATTGAATAATAATCATATTTCTTTTAACTTATTGAAAGAGGTGGGCGAAACCTAAAGATGACTTTTAAAAATATGAAAAAGAGAGGGTTTGTTTCATGTTTTCATTTCATATGGTTCTACTTGAAAGATAAGAGGAATAAAAGGTGGTTCTACAAGAGAAGGTGGGGAAAGACAAAGAGTATTACAACTAAGTAACCTTTTTTTTATATTTATTATTTCATTTCTTCCCATTATTTATTTTATTTCTATTATTTTCCATTTCTCACTATTTTCCCTAATTTATTAGCTTGGTTTTCTGTATTGTTTGAGGGTTATTTTCCCTTTCTATTTTGCAAGTTAATGGTGTATTTATTTTAGGGTTTTACAATAACATATATAGCTAGGAAATTAAAAACAAGTTCAACAAAGAAATAAGGGCAATTTTAACAAGTTATACAACTTGACGAGAACTTTATACTCAAAATGACAACTCTAGGCCTAGTAACTCATATTTTTGCATAAAAACACTAAAAAACAACTCTGAATCAAAAAGTGGTGCTACCGGTAGCACCACTTTTTTTATGGTTAAAAATATAGACATGGACCAAAACAATCCTTATTGGTGTTTACAAAAACCTTAAATTCAAGCCCTAAATTGAAAACTAATGCTACTGGTAGCACACGTTTTCAAAAAATATCATTATTATATCATTGTATCATAATTTCAAACGACATTTATTAAAACTGTTAGTAACACTATATAAAAGTAGCATTGAGTTAAACACAAATTATTCAAGGAATTATTTTACCATTCTTTCCATCTAAAATAAAATAATTAATAATATTATTCATAATAAAACCATATATTAAACCATAAAACATAGAAGTTATGATATTTGGACACACAAGAGAGGAAACACAATATCACCCCTTTTTTGGGGGAGTAAAATTACAAATTTCTAGAAACCATGGATGTTATCATTCCAATTGAAACCTTAAATCGACCCGTGGATTGAAAAGTGGACGTCCTAGAATTACTATTATTTTTATGAGAGGTTAAAATTTTAAAAACACCAACTGTAAAGAAACGTAATTAAAAAAAATAAAAATGAAAAATGAAAAAATTATTTAAAAAATAAAAATAAAAAAATAAAAAATAATAATAATAACAACTATACAAGAAAATTTATAAACAAAAACTTTTAAAAAATAAACCCCCCCAAAAAATGTAAAAAAAAACACGAACATAAAAATTAAAAATACAATGTTTTTTATAAAAAAAATTAACATTAAAAAAAAGGTAAAACACATCATCCAATTTTAATGATATTGTTTTTAAAGAACATCATTTAAAAACAAGAAAATTAAATTTTATTTGAAAAAAAAATCAAAATAAACAAAATTTAAAAAAGAAAAAGAAAATTAAAAACAAAATAAAATCTAAACTTAATAACAAAATTTTAAAAAATAAAAGCAAAAATTATATCAAATTAAAAAAAAAACATAACAGAAAACAAAAATAAAAATTAACAACATTTTAATAAAAAAATTTAAAAACTAAACAAAAAATAAAAAACAAAATTTAAGAATTAAAAAAAATTCACATAAAAAAAACAAAAAAAACCCCAAAACCATCACCCAACCCTACCCCCTCCCCTCTGCTCCCCCTCCACCTCCCATCTCCCTCCACCTACCTCCCTTCCCCTCCCTCTCCCCACCCTTGTCCCCCCTCCTCCCCTTCCCTCCCTCACCCACCTTCCTCCCTACCCCTCCCCCTCCCCCCTTCCTCCCCGTTTCTCTCCCCTTATCCTCCACTCTCTCAGCTCCCAGACCCCTACCCATTCGGTAGCCTGCCGGGGAGCGTGATTATGAGAATCGTGCCACTGCAAAGGGGCGGCGCTTGGGAGGTAGAAGGAGCGGATCCACTCCTTCCTCCGCCCAAGTGATTCCCCTTTTCGGTGGCGCGATTCTCAGAATCGCGCTCATCGGCTAGGGGGGGTGAGTGGGCAGTGGTAGGGGCATTGAGAGAGTGGAGGAGAGGGGGAGGGAAGGGGGAAAGTCTAGATCCACTCCTTCTGTCGCCCAAGTGCCACCCCTTTGCGGCGGCGCAATTTTCAGAATTGTGCTTGTCGGTCGGGGGCCGAGTGGGAAGGGGTCAGGGCATCGAGAGAGTGGAGGAGAGGGGGAGGGAAAGGGGGATGGAGGAGGGGGAGTGTGGTAGGCGAGGGACGGGGAGGGAGGGAGGGGGTGTGGGAAGTGTGGTGGGAGGGGGAGGGAAGGGGGGGAGGGGGGACGGGGGTGGGGAGAGGGAGGGGAAGGGAGGCAGGTGGAGGGCGATGGGAGGTGGAGGGGAAGCAGAGGGGAGGGAAGGGGGGGAGGGGGGACGGGGGTGGGGAGAGGGAGGGGAAGGGCGGCAGGTGGAGGGCGATGGGAGGTGGAGGGGAAGCAGAGGGGAGGGTGTAAGGTTGGGATAGGGTTTAGATTTTTTTTGTTTTTTTGTTTTATTTGTTTTATTTTAAATTGAAATTTGTTTAGTTTTTTTTAAATTTGTTTTTAAGTTTTTCTTTTTTAGATTTTTCAATTTTCTTTAACAAATATAATGATAAAAATAAAATAATGAAAATAAAATATTAAAGAAAAAATCTACATATATATATATATATATATATATATATATATATATATATATATATATATATATATTTCTAATTTTAATTCATTTTTAAAAAATAAAAATAAAATTCTAAAATCAATATATTTTTTCATAATTTTCTATTTTAATTCATTTTTAAAAATAAAAATATTCAAAAATTAATATATTTTTGCAAGATAAGTAGCTACTAAATGTAAATTCTTTTGTAAAATATGAAAAAAATGCAGTTGTATATATATATATATATATAAGAAGTTTCAAAATTGTAAAATAAGGCCTCAAAATGAAAAATGGTGCTACCAGTATACATACTTTTGAAGCAAAGGTAAAAAAAACTACTGAAATTGACCCCCCAAAAAACGAGAACAATGTCGGGTTTTCGTCAAGTTGTGTAACTTGTTTTTTGTGTGGATGCATATCCACATGGGTTTTCACCTCCATTTATTTGCAACTTTACTAGGTTTCTCTACACAACAAAGTGTTTTTACTTAGTGATCTTGGAGCATCGGTGATCCTATTTTGTATGGGTACATTGATGCTACTCTTTGGTATGCATGGTGCACTTGTACTCCTATTTAAGTTGTGGATGCATGGGTGTTCCTATAAGGTATGGGCGCAATAGTGCTCCTCTTTAGGTATGGACACATTGGTGCTCCTAATATGTCGAAGAACCGAACAATAATTCACTTTTTTTTTTAATTATTAAAAGAATTAGAAACAACCTAAAGATGAATCTTAAAAACAATAAAATGTGAGGGTTTGTTTCATTTCTTCATTTCATATGGGAGAAGAGGAAGATAGGGTCTCTCTACATAAGAATGCAATACAAATAACCATGAATGCAGGGAAAGATAAAAGAGTATTGTAACCAAGAAACCATTTTTTCCCTCTTCATTATTTCTTTTCTTCTCATTATTGATTTTATTTTTATTGTATTCCATTTATCACTATTGTTCCTATTTTTTTAGCTAGTTTTTCTATTTAAAAAAATGTTGGTTTTAGGGTTTTTCCTCTATTTTCTAGGTTAATGGTGGATTTATTTTAGGGTTTTACATTAACACATATGGATAGCAAATGAGAGGCAAGTTCACCAAACAAATGGGTACTTTTTTTTTGAAACATAGCTTATACATATCCCCATTAGTGATTTTCTTTCTATTAATTTCGATTTCTCAATACTTTTCCCCATTTATTATTTGAGTTCTTTTGTTTATTTTAATTCGATTAAGGCTTTTCCTTTATTTCGCAAGTTAATGGTATATTTGTTTTAAGGTTTTACATCAACAAATATGAATATAAAATAAGCGGAAAGCTCAACTAAAAAATGAGCACACTTTTTTATAGAATGGGTGCATGTATAGAGGGGTTTTCATCTCCCTTTCCGTGGAATTTTGTGAGTTTTTTCAACCTATTTATTTCTCTTCTTGGTGTTCTTGGAGCACTATTTCTACCCTTTTTTCTAGGAGCACCAATGCTCCCCTTTTTTCATGGATCACCAAAGCTACTAGTGCTCTTCCTTGGTATGGGAGCATCAATTCTCCACTTCGGTCATATTACTTCTAGTGGATGAGTGTTTTTGGAGAGATTTTATAAAACATTTTCCATGTAATGATTGTGTGGTTTTTTAATTACAACATATCCACTTATTAAGTGCTTAAGTGGTTTGACACTCACTATGGTTTTGTATGGATGGCTTCACTACCATAATTATACAGTTAATGCTTAACATTTCAATATTAGTTATCATACATTTTCATAATATTGTTCTTCTATTTATTTCTAATGTATTAATTCATATGCTTCCAACTATAATTTATATTTCGATTAAACAAAATATAAAAAAGTAAATAATATTTTGCAAATATATATATATTAATTATAAATAATAGATTTATTAATAAAAATTGGTACATACTAATACTTGAAACATTTAAAATAAAAATTATGCAATCACTACATTTCAATAATAATGTATGCATCAATTAAATTCAATTGATAAATATAAAACAATCATGGAAATGATTAAATATAAAACAAATTAATTGTAAAAGTGATTAAAAATATTTATAAACTATTAATTACAATTTGTTTTCGATAATAAACTAATATTGGATTTATTATTTGATATAACATGTGTTATATTTAATCATTGGAGCATCGATGCTCTTATAAATGTTGGAGCGTTAGTTACATTAGTTCTTCACTTTGGTTTGGGCACACCAGTGCTCCTGTTTTATCCTGTAGCATTGACATAGGTGCAACACATTGGTGTGGGTGCACTAGTGCTCATGTTTTAGGTATGGGTGTATTGGTTCCTCTACAAGTTTTTTTCTAGGTAATTATCCTAGGGAAAAATATCAGGATTTCCCCTCTTTTGAAGGATGGTAAACAAGGTAAACCCTATATTCTTTAGGGAACAAGGCCAAGTCAACAACAATGCTCAATGTTGTTACAACGATATACTCAATATCATCTCAACATGTCACTTATGGGAATAGACCTTAGGTTGGCAGGGTAACACTCCATCCCCAAATCACTTAGGCTAGACCTAATTGACAAATGCTTCTGGAAGCTATGTGCACACTAGTGCTTTTCTTGTTTGGTAGTGAAATAAGAGATTTATGTTTATAAGGGAGAACTACATGGTTAAAATATATATGGTTTCTCTATCCAAGTCTAGATTTGTGTCACTCATATGAATGCAGTTGTGTTCAAAGGAGTAGAGGCATTTTATGCCCAAAAGGTTTCATATGATGGTTGTCTTTGGGTTTTCAACAGAGAAAAAGCCAACATAATGTTTGAAAGGCTATATGTTGAACATCTAAAGAATATCTAGCGATCTACCCAAAATATGACTAACATACCAACATAGATTCATCTTAAACACAACTTCAATGTTTTCATGCATCGCTTCAAGTGTTTATTGCATTGATTTAAATGTCTTTAGTCATTATTTTGAGTGTCGATTGCAATGATTTCAATGCATTTGTGCTTTGTTTTCAGTGTTTGTTTCGTTGATTTCAATATTAATTTCAATTTTTTTTCATTAATTTCAATAGGTTGGTTACATTTCAAGGTCCTTGAGATGGTTTCAATGTTTTGTGCATGATGCCATCTCTTTGTTATAGGGTTTCAATTACAATCGTGGGACATAAATTGAAGTTATTATGTCCTCCTGTAATGAGCAAGTGAACACTATACATGTTTAGGATGTAAGAAAAAAACATGAGAATGTTTTAGGAAAAAATAGAGAACATAGAACCTATCACTAACAAACACAAGGAAGATCAAAGAAAAAATAAAAGTGAACAAAGATCACAAAAATAGATACAAAATGAACAGATGAAAGTCGAGCAAGATAAAAAATAGAGAAAAAAATAGGTTGAATGACTAAAAGCATATTGAAAAATTCAGTTTCAACAAATGACAACTGACCAAGAAGAAAAATAAAATAAAAACTAAAAGAAAAACAACATATCGATAAATAAAGTCACAAAAAATGACAACTGAACAACAAGGAGAAGAGAGAAAATAAAATTTTGAATGGCTAAGAGCATATCGACAAATTTTGTCACAAAAAGTGACAACCAATCAACTAAACAAATACAAAAATGAAATTTAGAGTGACAAAGAGTGTGCCAACAAAGAAAACAAAATTCAACCAATACAACCATTTTACTAGATGCATAACTTGAAGAAAAATATAATATTAGGAAGAAGAGAAGTTTAGATGATATCTATGCCTTGTTAGGAATTTTATATTCTTTACATGAAATCGATGGTTGGAGTTGATAGTTGACTAGTTTGTAGGTCGGTTGGATACGGAGGTCGTTGGAAAATGGAAGTTTGGTCAACTGACCGATCAAAATAGTTGTTTAGTCGAAGACACCGACTGGTTGATGAGAAGTCGATGAAAATTAGAGCGAATAGTGATTGCCGAAAGGTTTACTGAGTCAAGTCAACTGTAATAGAATAAATGAAAGTGGTTAGGATGTTATGGATTTCCATTATTAAGCAGTTAGTTGTATCTAACTTGGGTACTATGAGCTAGGGTATGTATTTCATCTATAAAATAAGATATAATGGACATGCAAATCATACGGTGTAATGTAGTGAAGTGTGATTTGTTGTGTAGTAAACCACGGTTGTTAACATTGGTTGAGGGCATTGATTAATAGATGAGTAGTAAGTCTCATTGGTTTGTTGGTTTTCCCCAATGGAGGGTTCTCTAAGGTAATCTCTGTGTATTTTGTATAATTGCTTAATGTTTAATTGTGTTTAACTATATCAATCAATGTGCATGTTCACTGTATTAGGCATCATAACCCAACAATTGGTATCAAAGCTATATTTGGATTCAAGGGGATGCCTCTGTTGCTGAGGGTTTGGCTTGGTTCTGGTTGTGAATACCTATTTTAGTGCGAGTTTCTAGTAATGTTGATGCATATTTAATGCTCCGAGAATAGAAATTGAAAAGTTTAATGGGTAGAATTTTGAGCTTTGGAAGCTTAAAATGGAGGATCTCCTTGTAGATTGAGAGTAATGGGTTGTTGTCATCCCTTGTATAACTCCGATAGGTATGACGTCAAAATATTGATAGAAAATCGACAGGAAAGAAGCAAGTACAATATGAATTTGTTTAGAAGATTATGTATAGATGAATGTATCAAGAGAAGACACTACATAGAAGATATGGGAAAAATTGGGGAACATATAGCATTCGAAATATCTGGTTAACAAGTTGTTTCTTCGGAAGGCGTTATATATTTTGAGGATGAGTGAGGGTGACTTGGTTACATAGCACATGAATGGGTTCAACACTTAGTTGATGTATGTGGATATTAAAATTACCGAGGAGGAGAAATGTATCAATATATTGTGTTCTTTGTGAAACTATTGGGATAACATGGCCATGGAAATACCACATTGAAGATCGATGATGTGGTTTCATCTATATTGTCATAAGAGATGAGACACAAGAACATGGAAGGTTTGACCCACAACGCCTTGATGGTAAGAGGTCAAATGGTAGACAGAGGAAAAGTAAAATCCTCTAGTAGAACATCAATGTCAAGGGGTAGATCTAAGACTAGATCTAAATCTCATGATCCAATGACGAGAAGATGCTAGAAATGTGGTAAGGTTGGGAACTATAAGTGAGATTGTAAGTCAAGAGAAGAAAGTGGTATGAGGAAGGAAAGTTGAATGATGGAAATCCTTCACATGAAGAGAAAGGAGATGTGTATTTGGCCTCCACAAGTACACAATCAGATCATGAATCCTAGTTAATCGAATCTGGTGCATCATATCATATGACACCATGTAGAGAATGGTTTTGTGAATATGAGAAGTTCAATGGTAGTAATGTTATTCTAGGAGATTCTTCATCGACCAGGATAGTCAGACGAGGTAAAGTTTGAGTGATACTAGAAGATGGAAAAATATGAACTCTTCTAGGAGTGCTACATATCCTAGGTTTGGATCGAACCTGATCTTGGTTTGTAAGATAGGAAATGTAGGCGTGTAGTCTATATTTGAGAAAGATATGTGCGATATGGTGCGAGGAGTAATGGTACTGATGAGAGGAGTTCAAAATGGAACCCTATACAAGCTATTGGGAAGAGCATACACCGATGGATGTGCTAATGTAGTTTGTTCGGAATCTAACAACACATGTACTTGTATAATCGACTCAACCATGTTGTTGCATCAATAGATGGGACATATTTATGAGAAAGGTATTTGTGTTATGCATAATAAAGGGATGGTCAAAAATCTCCCAGATATTATGAAGAAGTAGACTTCTGAAAACATTGTATTTATGGGAAATAGTCATGTAAGTTTCTCATGATATGGTGCTATTAGGGCTAAGTAAATATTGGATTTAATACATAATGATGTGTTTGGACCAGTGTAGGTCCCATCACTAGGAGGATCACAATATTACCATCTCTTTCATAGATTATTTATCCATAATGACATGTGAGTATTTTTTGAGGAAGAAATATGAGGTCTTTGAGAATTTCCAAGAGCTCAAGGCTCTTGTAGAAAATTAGATTGGTAAAAGAATCAATGTGCTGATAAATGATAATGGAGGAGAATTTTGTGGTAAGGCATTTGACTAGTTATGTAGACAACATGATATAGCTCGGAAAAACACAACTCCATATATGCCTAAACATAATGGATTTACTAAAATTATGAATAGAACATTGATGGATAAATCTAGGAGCATGCTCAGTGGTGCAAGAATCACACAAGAATTTTGGGCAGAGACAGTTGACACAACAAGTTACCTGGTAAATAGGTCATCGTCAATGGCTCTGGTCAACAACACTCCATATGAGGCATAGGTTGGTAAAAAACTCTCTCTTACACATTTCATAGTTTTTGGGTGTGATGAAAGGTGCATATCCTAAAGGAGTAAAGAAGTAAACTTGACAACAGGTAAGATAAATGCATCTTCATCGGGTATAAGGATGGAGTGAAAGGGTATAAGATGTGGAATCTGGTCACAAGGAAGGTAGTTTATAGTAGAGACGTAATCTTCAGGGAAGTCAGAGGTAATTTTAGGGATGTAGAGGTTAGAAGAGAAAATGAACTACAAAGAAAGAGTTCTAAATGAATGAAGGAAAACTGGATTTAGGTGAGTCAACTCAATCTAATGAAGAGGTGGAACAACATACTCCATTTGTCAAGAGGATTGGTATAGTCCAACTAGAAAGGTATAGTCCACTCGAATTTCACTCTTCTTTTGCATTATCTTCCATAGAAGATGATTTCAGTTCGGTAAAGGAAGCGATCGACTTGATAGAGGGTAAACTCTTAAGAAGGGCCATGGAAGAGGAAACAAAATCCTTGAGAAATAATGAAACATGGGATCTCGTCACATTACCAAATGGAAGAAAACCCATTGGCAATAGATGGCTGCTCAAGAAAAAGGTAAATACAATAGGACAACTAAATAAGTACAAGGCTTGTCTGGTAGAAAGGGGATATTCCCAAGTCAAGGGAGTCGAATTTGGTGATATTTTCTCTCCTATTGCTAATTTAACTTCCATTAAGGTACTGATGTCTTTAGCTATAACATTTGATCTTGAGATAGAAAAGATGGATGTAATGACAAGATTTCTTCATGGTGACATTAAAAAAGAATTTTTTATGAAGCAACTTGAAGGTTTTAGAGTGGAAGGAGAAAAGGAGTTGGTCTACAAGCTCAAGAAGTCTCTCTATGGTCTAAAACAATCACCCAGTATGTGGTATAAGAAGTTTGATATGCATATCTAGCAACAGGGGTTTGTGAGAAGTCAAACTGACCACTGCATGTATGGAAAGAAAGTCGACGATCACTTTATATATGTAGTTTTGTATGTTAATGACATGTTATTGGTCGAAAATAAAATGGATCTATAATCAAGGAGGTAAATTTACAAATTTCCTTCAAGTTTGACATGAAGGATCTCGATGCAACAAATTTCATTCTTATAATGGAAATAAAGAGAGATCGAGTAGGTAGAAGGATCTGGTTATATCAGAGTAAACATATTGAGATAGTTCTGAAACTCTTCAACATACATAAGTGAAAATCGATCAAGGTCCCTATTCCTATGGGAGTTAAATGATCTGGTGAACAATGTCCTAAGACACATGGAGAAATATAGTACGTGTCTCATGCATCCTATGCTAGTGTTGTAGGTAGTATGACGTATGATATTGTCTATACTCAAAAACATATTTCCCATGCAGTGGGAGTATTGAGTAGGTACATGTAAACACCTGGAAAAGAGCACTGGACCATAGTTAAGAGAGTATTTAGGTACTTGTGTAGCATGATGAATTATGTGATTTTCTATCAAGAGGAACCTAAGAACAACAAGAAAATAAGTGTACATTGTTTTGTAGACTTTGACTGGGTTGGATATATCGACCGCATATGGTCAACCAATGGATATGTTTTCAATTTATTCAGTGGAGCAGTCAATTTGATGAGTAGGAGATAGTCAGTCATTTCACTATTGACTACTCATGCATGTAAGGATGCTATTTGGTTCCAGAGATTGTGTTTAGAGGTTGGGTTTGGTCAACTTGTTTTTAGGTTGGATTGTGATAGTTAGAGTACAATATTCCTTATAAGGAACCCAACATATCATTAAAAGATAAAGCATATTGATGTATAGTACCATTTTGTGAGAGAAATGGTGGAGAACCAAAACAATTTGCTAGAATAGGTAGACACCATGAAGAATGTTGTAGACTCATTTACCAAGTCGATGAGTAACGAGAAGTTTTCTTGGTGTAGGGAATCGATGGGAATGTCAACCCTACTTAAGTGAACTAAAGTTTTGAATCTCCTATTTATGCAAAGGAAACAACAAGTGGGGTAATGTTGGGAATGTTATATTCTTTGCATGGAATCGATGGTTAAATTCAATAGTCGATTGATATGTAGGTAAACTTGAGTTAGAGGTCGATGGATAGTATTTGGTCGACTGGAATAGTTGTCTAGTTGAAGAGAATAACTAGTAGACAAACATTATAATGACTAGTAATCGACCAAAGGTTGATAAGTTGGTTTGATTGTAAGAAATAATTGAAAGTGGTTGTAAGTAACTAAATTAATACTAGAAGTTGGTTGTAGCTAACTCGGGTACTAAGAGCTAGTGTATGTATTGCATCTATAAATAAGATGTAATATCTATTGAAATAGTATGGTGTAATGTAATGAAGTGTGATTTCCTATCTAGTAAATCACTTTTGTAAACACTGGTCAAGAGTGTTGATTAATAGATGAGTGGTAAATCTCACTAGTTTGTTGGTTTCCACAGTAGAGGGGTTTCTGGGGTAATATATGTGCATTGTGTTGATGTGTCCTGTTCCATTGATTAATGTTTAATTGTGTTTGACTATATGAATCAATATGCATGCTCACTGTATTAGGTATTAGAACCCAACATGCCTGTGCTAAATGTGCAACTCTGATTGGACAATATATATTTCTAGGTGAATAAACTCAAATTGATGAGATAGTCCCAACTGAATAAATTCAAATCGAGAATAATATTCCAGTAGCATTTGAATATATGAATATTACACATAAAAATTTCATGATAGGATAGATTTATTTGTTGAAGTTCCAATGTGCCATGTGTGTGAAGTGTTATATGTTGGAATTCAAGTAGTGAATAAAAATACATGTCCAATGTGCATAAGATATAAAGGAGAGGGAACTTATCAAACATTTTCATCTTAGAACCATATGAATCTAGGCGGATACTGTCGAGTCCTTGTATTTCTCACACAAGTTGAAGAGATGTTGATAATACGTGGAAGTTCAATTTTGCAGGTTATGCATTCAATAATTAGACAATACAAATATAGAGGGAACACCCTTAGTTTTACCCAATAGGTTAAGGATATTTTCATAACATTACCAAAACATATTGAAGACTTAGATTTGATGATTATTCTAGAACAAAAAGGATGACAAGGATCAAGTTATGATTTCATAGTAAAACTAAACAGATTAATCGATGCATTGTTGTATAAGATTCATAATGACCCATATTATCATGATGTTTGAGTTGATTACAATGCACTATATGAGTTGCCTAAAATTACAACATATGCCTCACACATGATTCATTTTTATTTCCCTCCAGAGATAGACAATGATACAAAATTTGCAATGTTAGAAGGGATGTTGGGGATTGATGATATGAGAGATGGATTACAAACATTTTCTTTTGCAGGAATGCCTCCAAATGAACCAATGGAGGGGCTTATTTGAGCTTGGTAAAATAGAGGAAAATAACCAAAATGGATGATCACTGAAGTGCTTAATTGGCCTGACATTAGCTCATCTCTCATTAATAAGTATACCACTAAGGGATTATTCAATATGGCATTTCCAACACTGTTCCCTAGAGGGAATTATATTAGTTGAAACCACAAATGTGAAATGTCCATATTCATGAGGATGAAAAAAATCTTTTGAGATATCATGAAACATTCTTCTCAAGCTTCCTCTACATTTTTTGTTAAAATACATATTACAAAACTACCTACACCAATGAATGAGTTATGAGAACATTTGTAGAATATTCCAAGTCCACACCTTACATAAATATTAATGAGATTTGGAACTATACTTAGTGGTAGTACACGTGCATATTGGAGCAAGTGTTGTGCAGGGTTATTTAACTTGATTCAATAGATTGGGTGTTCCATGATATTCTTCACACTGAGTGCAACATATATGAACTGGTTAGATTTGCATAAACTAATTCCTAGTACTTGCCCCATATATTTAGGGGAAGTGAGGAAAAGGAGAAATCAAAATGAAATTGATAATCCTCTTATTGTAGCACATTATGTGCATTTGAGACATACAATATTTCAAGATGAGATTTTTTATTGTTTTCATCAAGCTATATATTATTGGTGCTTCTATGAATGGAAACATCATGTATCTCCACATATGCATGGATTTCTATGGTTAAAATATGCTCTTAAAATGAACACTTTGAATTGGGAAGATCATGCACAAGTTATATCTGCAAAAAAATAATTCAACAAATGTATACACACAATGAATCCATGTGATTTACATCAAAGAAATATTTAGGTCATAATTAATGGTGATTATCAACCTTTGTTAAAGAACATGTAACAATATTTGAATATGATTAAATTATGGAATATGAATAAATTCTTAATTGTGTTGAGTGTCACATAACATGAAATGAGAAACCTTACCTCCGAAAGAACTCAAGAATATTTGTATGTCGATATAAGGAACCACATGATCTATGTGACTATTCAAAACTTTATATTGGTGATAATGGAGAAAAGAAGCATGAACTTATATGAAATAATGATAGATTGAATACACATAATCATTAAACATTCATGACGTGGAGGTATAATACATATTAGAAACCTATTCTTTTGAAGTGCTTGGTCATTAATTATATAGAAAAATATGCAACAAAAGATGAGAAAGGATCAGAGACATTCCACAATATGTTGATTCATGTTTCTTTTGTTGAAAATCCAAATGAACCAACAACACATGCACACAAGAGTTTATTGTGTGAAACCATTTTTGACTGGGACATAGGTGCACGTGAGACATGCCATTTTCTTCTAGCTCCTCTTTTTGAATGTAGCCATTGATTTGTGGTTATAAATGTTGGTATGAAGGTTTTCAACCAAGTACAGATTAATACATATAACACTGACAATAATAATTCTCATATTGATGCATATATCAAGCAACTATTGTACGAAAAACAATCCTATGACTTGGGTGAGATCACCAACATACTAAAATAAGGGAGACTAACATAAGAGACTCTATCGGTAAGAAAATTAGATTAATAATCATGCATATGACCACATCTAGACCAAGAAGGCCCTGATTAGAAGAAGATTTAAGATGAGAGGATTTATGCTACTCATTTATGATGGTCAATCCAAGCAACTCCTTGCTCTACTTTCAATATTATCCAACTTGCCCAAGCTTCAACCCGCAAAACTAATAAACATAACCTTCCTCAAACACATTTGAAAATAATAAATATTATTGATAAATTGAAAGTAGAACAAGAACATGAATCTATAAATCAACTTTTAATATACAATGCTAATTTCTCCATCAAACATGAAATTAACTCGGAATTTGGGAAGGGAAAGATGTCAACTCTGTTAAAGTTACAACATGATGAGTCATTATCTAGGTCATTCTTGTGTGTCAAGTTTGAGCTTCATGTGTCAAGGTAGTTCCTTATAGGAGCCTAAGTTGGACTCGAGAAACTTGGAGAAGGATCTTGAGTTGGACAACTTCATGTGTTGAGGCAAGTGCTTTGTATGTCAAAGTGATGATGTTGTACAGTATTGCTAGTCAAGGATAAGGTCTTGTGTGTCAAGACAGATCCTTATGTGTTGAGGTGGTGCCTCATGTTTTGAGGTGATGCTTTTCATGTCCAAACATGTATGGTGTGTGATGTACTACTAACCATGGTTGAGCTATTAAGTCTCCTCTAGATACTGGCCACTTCTAAAGTGAATTAATTTAGCATATAACCACTTGGAACGATAGTAGAACAATATGATCACATCATTGGGAAAATATCCTTAGTATATTTGATATGATAATTAAGATGGAACATGTGGACCATGCAGATAAGGAAAGAGATAAAGATAAGATGTGATAAGATATGAGAATTCGAATTGTACATACAGAATTAATTAAGAGAGAATTTGAATTGTTAAAATTCAGTAAAGACTTCAGTAAATCAAAGGAGAACTCGAATTGGTCACTACAATGATGTTAACAAGAAATAATCAGTTCAGAGAGTTAACTAAGTGATAACTGTAGCTTGAGTTTTCACCCAAGCTTGTGCGAATGAGCACCTACTAACTTCGTAGTAGCAGTTTAGATCAAACAGTAAAAAGTAATGTAAAAAGTAAATATTAATCTAACATGTGCAAGAAAGTAAATCTAGATTAAGAACAGTAAAAAACTAGATCCATGAGAGAAACAAATAAAAAACTTGATATTTTATATTAATGAGCAAACAATGGTTTGCAATGGTTTACCTCAATGGCGAGGTTGCTGGAATTCTTATAGCAGTACAAGAGTAGTGCTCCAATGCTCCAATAGTCTCTCTCTTCTCCAAGATGCTTCAAGGGTGGGCCAAAGGTTCACTCTTAATGAAGAACTTCAAGCTCAAAAAGCATGGGCAAAGCTCAAGAGGAATTTTGGCAGCATGAGGATAGGATGAATGTGGATGAATAGTGAGGAGCCTCTATCACCTTTTTATAGCTTTTGAGTGATGGAGAATACAACTATGGTTTAAGGAAACCAATGGTATTGGTGAAAAATGGTTTAGGTTTTCTTTTCCTCTTTTTCCCTCTTTTTTCCTTTTTTGAATATATTTTTGATTTTTATTCCCTTTTAATTGGGAATTTTAGACCCCTTTGGAGGGTTTTTTGTATTTTTTGAGGAAAATTAAATACTTTGAGGAGAAAAAGATGGATTTTGGCCTTTCTGGTGGCCTTTGAGGGTTTTTAGAGGCAAAAATGGTAGGAAAAGTGGACAAATGGGTCATGGGACTAGGGAGATGAGCTAGTGAGCATTTTTTGAGTGTCAACATATTGCCCCCTGATGTGTGAGGGAATGAGCTCATTGTATTGCTGATAGACATCATAGTTCTTTTGTATTTTTCCTGGGCTTTGGAGGAGAGAGGAGACCGATTGGAGACTGGAACAACGGTCCCATACAAACTGCAAAAACTGAAAATACATGGCCTCAAAATGAATGAGGAATAATCTCTGATAATGGACGAGGCGGGCATACCCATGCTCATATCAAGACATATAAATAACAATGAGGCCCAAAAAAGGGGACTTGAACAATACATATAAACCTGTTGTGTACATCATAATGGTCCAGAGGGGACACAATGCTGGGACATACTCATGGTCATACCATGACTGATCTGAAGAACTGATACACTCGAAAAGAGAAACAAACATTCTGAATGAGGTGTCAGGAGGGTTGATGAACTCCTGGATATGAAGGTATCCAACAACTGGATGGATTCAGAGTCTCAAGGTTACACTGAACTGTATTTGAATGTGCACTCGAAGAAGTATACAACTGGGGTACTTCCAAATACTGTCGCCACGCGCAGCCCAGATATCCACAGGAACATAAAAACTGGTTGTTCCTAAATTAGACTCACCAATATATTAGAGTCAGGTGACATCTGGGGTCTTCAACTAATAACTGAAAGGACCGATACCCTGTACGAATCTCAACGATGCGATCAAGGTGTTGATGTCGAGCATGTGAGAAACAATCATTTGGAGAGGCACTAAGGATTCCTTTCAAAATGATCCGTAGGCACTCACCACTAATGGTGATGAGTCCAAAGAACAAGGACCTCTAGGTCTATCCTCTGGAATAGATTGGTTGGCGTCGACAGAGGGAGACCTGCAACTATCAAGGCAATGATGTTTCCTTAATAGGAGCACGAGATGTACCAACAAAAGGTGATAGTACTGAAGGTGGGAATGACATACTGCGGGGATGGGGAATAACTGGGGTCATAGAGTGAGGGGGACTCAAACTTCCTTTGTTCAGATCATGATGACATGGGTGACTTGGCAGCTGATTTTAGGTACGGGGATTACAGGATCAGGGGTGTGTACTATAATGGGAGAGGCTAAGGAGGGAAAACTGATATATGGTATCGGGAAATTCTCAAGGTGGCATATCGCAGAATACTCTGAACAAAGGAGATCAAATTGGGGAAGCTTCCATAATAGTGTGATTATATATGCTTTGTTGTGGCACCGAGAGGCACCGTTGGGGCCTTCTTCATGGTTTAAGGAGCTCAAAGAAGGGATAGAAGTGTGCTAAGAAATGGTACTGTCATGTGGATTTGTACGAGCCTAGGACAGTTCATGCTCGTGGTTGCTTTCAGTTTTTAGAGAGTCTGTTAACACCCAAAAAGTGCTCATTAGCTCATTTCCCTATTCACATGACCCATTTGTCCACTTTTCCTACCATTTAAGCCTCTAAAACCTTCAAAATATTACCAAAAAGACCAAAAACCATCTTTTTCTCCTCAAAATATTTAATTTTCCTCAAAAAATACAAAAAACCCGCAAAAAGGGTCCAAAATTCCCAAAAATCAATTAAAAGAGAATAAAATTCAAAATATATTCAAAAAAGGAAAAAAGAGGAAAAAAGAGGAAAAAGAAACCTAAACCATTTTTACCAATACCATTGGTTTCCTTAAAACCATAATGGTATTCTCCATCACCAAAAAGCTATAAAAGGGTGATAGAGGCTTGTTAACACCCAAAAAGTGCTCACTACCTCATCTATCCCATTACATGACTCATTTGTCCATATTTCCTAACATATTTGCCTTCAAAACCCTCAAATCCCATTAAAAAGCCTCCAAAAGGCCACAAAATCATCAAAAAAGTCTCCAAAAGGCTAAAAAACCCCTTTTCCCCCCAAAATTATCCAAAATTCCTCCAAAATAGCAAAAACCCTCTAAAAAGGGAATAAAAAATAAAAAAAAAGAGGGAAAAGAGGAAAAAAGGAGGAAAAATCCCTAAAAAGCTGACCTAAATCATATGGTTCCCAAAACCATGGGCCAGCACTCCATCACTAAAAACCTATAAATAGGTGATGGAGACCCTTCATTTCATATCCACAGTCAAATACACCCTTACTCTACCAAAATCACTCTTGAAACCCTAAGCTCACCCTTGAGCTACTTTCACCTTTGAGTGCCCCTTTGGCCCATTTCCAACCCTTTGGAGAAAGAGAAGGAGCAAAGCTGGAGTTTGGAGCAACCCTCTTGGACCATTGCAAGAACTTCACCAACCTTCACATTGGAGGTAAATATTTAATACAAAAAACCATTTATTATCTCTTGTTTTTTATGTTTCATGCACATGTTTAGAATAATTTTCATTTTTAATGCTTAGTCTTTTAATTACTATTTATTGAACTGCTACTAAGGAGTCCATTCTCCTTAGTAGTTGCTCATTTGCACAAGCTAGGGTGAAAACCCTAGCTATAGTTTTGGCGACTCCGCTAGGGATCGAACCCAGAATCTCTAGTTAAAGTTTTTAAAGTTTTAGACATTTTTAATTTTCTGCAATATCTTTCTGTTCGGCTGTCCCTTTCGGCTGCCGTAAACCGCATCTTTTACACCCTGCAGTTGCGTTTCGACCGCGTCTTTCAGGCGCTTACCTGTGATCCGACCACGGCTCTCAGACTGTTTCCGGCGACCTACCGGTGGTTTTCAGTCTGTTACCTGCGATCTGACTGCGGCTATTAGCTTGTTCGGGGCGATCCAACTGCCGCTGTTAACCCTTTTTCCGCGGTCCTCCTGCGGCTTTCAGCCATTTTTCTGCAACCCGCCTGCGCCTGTCGGCCTTTTTCCCGCGTCCCGACTGCGGCTTTCAGCAATTTTTCTGCAACCTGTATGCGCCTGTCGGCCTTTTTCCCGCGTCCTGCCTGCGGCTTTCGACCTTTTTCCCGCGGTGCGACTGCATCTTTTGCCCAAAATCCCGCAACCTGTCTGCGACTGTTCAGCCATTTCCCGCGGTCCGACCGCACAGATTTGCCACAAACCCGCGGTCTGCTTTCTGCACTTTTTTCACTGTTTTGAACCCAACACTTTGCTGCACTATTTTCTGCACCTGCACAGCCATCTGTCCTACCTGCAGCCATACTTCCCTATAGCCTTTTCTGCAGTTTTATTTATGTTCCATTTATAGAATCGTTTTTTAAAAAAATTTCAGCATTTGAATTACAAAGAGAAAATTTTGCATTTCAAAGTTTAATTTCTGTCTTGTTATTGCTAGTTAGAAATTTGCCTACCCTAGTGACACTTTTTACTTGGGTTCATCATCATATCACACGCACACAGTCTATCACCTAATTCAAGTGAGCCCTAAAAACTACTTAACACAACCAACATTCTAACCCCACTTGGGGAACACATAAGAATTTTTGTAGTAAGGTAGGATCGGGGGGATAGGCATCCAAATAACACCCCTCAATTGCTTACACTTGAGACATAGTTGTTGTCCATTAGGGAACCAAAATACCCTAGTATGTTTTGGCACGGTCACAACCAGTTTATCAGAGGGCCTCTCCCCTAGGAGGGTTGAAGTCGCTAGACTGGTTCCAGAGGCCTGAGTGGAATACCACAATCCATTCAGTAACCGAAGACTACCTTTCGCAGTTCTCAGGGTATCCCTGTATGGGGATACTGCGGTAAAAGAACCAAATGACAGATTCACCTTTTCTGGACGTGTCATGAACGGGGTATCTTAGTTGTTTTTCTTCTAGGATTGACTACCCGGTGTCCCTCCTGGTAGGGGGATATCTTTAGCCACTTGGCTCTCCTATCCATATTGCCTGACTTGGATTTCACCACCTTGTAGAGGATATGTTTAGTTGAGTCAGAATACTATTTAGTTAGGTGTTTGCATGCTCCCTTACCTCCTTTTGGTCTAGTGAGTCCACTATTTTTATTTTTTAGGAAACCTGCTACTTGTTGGTATTCTGACAATTTCTGTTGATACTCCACTTATTGTAGCACAGCTGTTACAGTAAGTGTTTTGAGTTGGTTGTTGGCCTGTGTGCCATATTTTTCGAGCTCTCCTTCTGCACACTCGATTGCATTAGGGTTTTTGAGTTATTTTTCACTCAACACAACTCCCAGATTTTTTGACACCATCTGTCACCATTGAGTCCCCGAGACATTCTCGGCGCCTCAGGGGCGAGCCCCCATAGAACGGTTCACTTGACACCACCCATCATAGACATAGATCTTCA
The DNA here is from genome assembly GCA_027924585.1 of Larix kaempferi. Lineage (NCBI taxonomy): Eukaryota > Viridiplantae > Streptophyta > Pinopsida > Pinales > Pinaceae > Larix > Larix kaempferi. Next base: position 1,897,804 of record BSBM01000719.1, read on the forward strand.
TCACTTGATACCACTCATCATAGATCTCGAGCGTTGTCACTTGACTCCACTCGTCACCGGCATAGAACTCCATCACCCGAGTTAGATGCCCCTTATTTTACCTCTGATTCTGACGCAGAGTCCGAGAACCCCATTTACACTGCACCAACCAGCCCCATGGCTGGCGTGACTTCCACCCCTTTCTTTGTAGGGACCGTTGGTGGAGCATCCACCACCACACCATCTACCACACCTGCTTTGGGTATGCCCTTGATGGGGCCCACATCTACCATTCCGATCATTGTACCCATTCCAGTAGCTGGCATACCTAGTGCCACTCCATCAGTGCCTCACACTACCCTTGGCGGTGCAGGACCGTCCCATACCACTTTCGTTCCTCTACTTGGGGGAAACATCCCTCCACCAGCCCCTACACTTGGGGGCATTGGCCCCAATATGGTCACACCCACTAGTATGTCACATCCTTCTACTAGTTTGACATTGCCTCAACCTTCCTGACCTAGCTAGACTGACTAACGATCCCATCAGACATGACCCTGCGTGGCCTCACATGCCCACCAAGCTCCCCTTCGACATCCCTAAGTTTGAGGGCAAGGCATGTGAGGACCCCCAGAACCATATTATGTCTTTCCATCTATGGTGTTCCTCATTTTCCTATTCACATGACCCATTTGTCCACTTTTCCTACCATTTAAGCCTCTAAAACCTTCAAAAGATTACCAAAAAGACCAAAAACCATCTTTTTCTCCTCAAAATATTTAATTTTCCTTAAAAAATACAAAAAATCCTCAAAAAGGGTCCAAAATTCCCAAAAATCAATTAAAAGGGAATAAAATTCAAAATATATTCAAAAAAGGAAAAAAAAGGGAAAAAGAGGAAAAAGAAACCTAAACCATTGTTACCAATACCATTGGTTTCCTTAAAACCATAATGGTATTCTCCAACACCAAAAAGTTATAAAAAGGTGATAGAGGCTTGTTAACACCCAAAAAGTGTTCACTACCTCATCCACCCCATTACATGACTCATTTGTCCATATTTCCTACCATATTTTCCATAAAAACCCTCAAATCCCATTAAAAAGCCTCCAAAAGGCCACAAAATCATCAAAAAAGTCTCCAAAAGGCTTAAAAAACCCCTTTTTCCCCCAAAATTATCCAAAATTCCTCCAAAATAGCAAAAACCCTCTAAAAAAGGAATAAAAAATATAAAAAAAGAGGAAAAAGAGGAAAAAAGGAGGAAAAAATACTATACAGCTGACCTAAACCATATGGTTCCCAAAACCATGGGCCAGCACTCCACCACTAAAAACCTATAAATAGGTGATGGAGACCCTTCATTTCATATCCACAGTCAAATACACCCTTACTCTGCCAAAATCACTCTTGAACCCTAGCTCACCCTTGAGCTACTTTCACCTTTGAGTGCCCCTTTGGCCCATTTCCAACCCTTTAGAGAAAGAGAAGGAGCAAAGCTAGAGTTTGGAGCAACCCTCTTAGACCATTGCAAGAACTTCACCAACCTTCACATTGCAGGTAAATCTTTAATACAAAAAACCATTTATTATCTCTTGTCTTTTATGTTTCATGCACATGTTTAGAATAATTTTCATTTTTAATGCTTAGTCTTTTAATTACTGTTTATTGAACTGCTACTAAGGAGTCCATTCTCCTTAGTAGGTGCTCATTTGCACAAGCTAGGGTGAAAACCCTAGCTACAAGGCTCCTCATTATTCATCCACATTCATCCTATCCTTATGCTGCCAAAGTCTTTCTTGAGAGCCCTTGCCTCCTTTTTGAGTTTGAAGATCCCCATTAGCATCTTGGAGAAGAAGAGATCATTGGAGCTTTGTAGCACCTCACCATTGCAGCTGCCCAAGCTCAACCATCCTCACCCTTTGAGGTAATAGAAAATATTCAAGTTTTTATTTATTTCTCTCATGAATCTATTTTGTTTATTGTTTTTAATCTAGAGTTATTTTCTTGCATATGTTAGATCAAGATTTACTTTTTAGATTTATTTACTTTTATTGTTTAATCTAAACTGCTACTACAAGTTAGTAGGTGCACATTAGCACATGCTTGGGTGAAAATCCGAGCAACAAAGTTTGAAAGAAGTAAGTAGACTCCAAGGGGGTTCTTTTTCGTGAGTTAGTCTCCAAGGCCCAAAAAAGAATAAAAGGATGCAATGAAGAACTCTTCTAGCTGATGTGACTAGAGTATTCCTTTTTCATAATTAGTCTACGAGGTCCGGAAAAAGGGATAAACTTATACCAGGTAGATGCTCTTTCAAATACATTTAACGAGCATGAAAGGAAGCAAAATTGTTTGACGATCTTTTCATTTGTTTAGGAGTCAGAAAAGAGCTTAATAGAAACTCCCTAAGTGCCTTTTTCGTAAAGGAATTGATCGGCTTGAAAAATGGATAAAATTATATTGAACAAAAGTAATGGTGAGGCAAGGAGGAAGTGTTCAATCAAGGAACAAGTATGGGGATTAAGGACAATGATAGGGGGGAACATTGACGGGACCTCCTTGTGGGTTGATGAATGATATCAAAACAACGCCATAATTGCAGTATGGATGGAGTGAAGGGCTCATGTATAAGTTGTGATGCACAAATTTTGTAAAAATTCGACAGTTGTCGATGTGGCACGCAAATAGAGGTGACAAGGTGTGACACAATGTCAAAAAGGGTTTCTTGTGAGAGCGATAAATGACCTTAAGCATCATCACGAGTGTGGAAAATTGAATCCGGTGATATAAAATTCGTCAAAAACAAACAACGGCATGGCACACAAACCGAGGCGAAAACGGGCATGTGAAAAGATTCCTGAAAAAATATGGTGGTGAGAGCAAGAAATGATCTCAATCATCATCACGAGCATGGAAAAATGGATCTGGTGATATAAAATTCGTAAAAAATGGACAACGGCCAATGTGGCACCAAACCGAGGCGACGAGGGGTATGTGAAAAAATGCCCAAAATAGGGGCCGATGAAATCGGAAAACTTGCTATACCACCGTGAAGTTCTCTGTGTGTTGAATCCAATGGTATCAATGGTTTGTAAAACAGACATTGTATGGCTATGGAATGGTTGACTGAAAATGGGTCAAATGTCTATAAATAGCAAGTGGACCCATGGTGACACGTGTCATTTGCACTGTTGAGTAGTCGCAGCTTACATACTACGAGTACTTGGATCACAAGTTCCTCACCGATTGTCAAGTGGGAAGATGTTGTTGGTTCATCGGGTTATGACTGGGACATACTATGCCTGGGGGCAGATGTTCCTTGCTTGTGTTCAACGAAAGCTGAACGAGGTGAGTTAGTGGGAGGGGGAGTTTAGCTATGCTTCGTTTCTGTGTTGTTTCTTTTTTGAGCAGGTGCCTACGTTACGGCCTTGTGTACTGGCCTGTGATGGTGGGATCAGTGAGCCGCGGATGGTGCAGTGGGGAGAGATGATGTGCCGTAGTGGTGGCAGGGCAGTTGGACAGTTCTTTACTTCAGAGATGTATCAGTAGTGGGAGCAGATGTCGGTTTTGTTCGATGATTATCCGTACCAGACTATGGATTACTGGGGGGGTATTGAGACGCCGCGAGTTCCATGGTAGGCCTGGGGGACAGATGGTTCATATTTTTTTTTGTTTTCTCTTTTAGCATATCATGTTTTCTATGATGATAGCTAGAGGTGTTTTTATGATGTTGACATCTACGAGTGTTGGCTATTGTAGATGTGGGTTTGAGGCCTCCACTGGGGCTTCCGGTCCGTAGAGGTCATGTGGTGGTGGCACCCCCACCACCTGCGAGAGGAGTCGTATGCCTCGGGGTGATGATGTGGTGGTAGAGGGAATATGGGATACCATCGATAGACTATTGGATGGCATGCCAGATGATGGTTGGAGGGAGTTGGACCAGGAGGTGTTATACCTATGTTACGATGCTCCACGTGAGTGGAGATCGATTTTGAAGCAGATTGTTGTGTTGTTAGTGGAGAGGAGGGCTAGGGACCGGGATTATCCAGAGGAGGAGGATCTTGAGGAGGAGGAAGGCCATGACGATGAGGATTAGACTATTTATTACCTTCCCCCAAATGCTAATGAGCATATGGGGATATTTTTGTGGATATGCATTTATGTACGACTGATGTATTTTTTGTATATTCTGGTACTGAGGGCACTCTTGACATTATGACTATATGATATATATATTATGCACATAGATGCATTTTGGATGATACAGTCGTGTATGCACATGGATGCACATCTGTCATTGTTTTTATGTTTTGTTGCACGTGGATGCAATTTGTTTATGTTTTTGTATGCCCATGGAGGCACATTCTATGCATGTGGATGAAATATTATTATGGATTATTTTGTCTGTTTATATGGTTTTTTGATGCCTATGCAATGTTATGTTGATGCATGTTTGACGTCCTACATGGTTTGGTTTACATGCCAATCTAGAATGTTGTTAGCCATTTGGTATGCTACACTGTTGAGATTTCTTGGGACATGAGTGAATGAAATGGATTCAAATTGTCTAATCATTTGTTTAGTGTGCATGAATTTTCTAAAGAGGCAAGGATTGTGTCCCTGGTAACAATTGTTGAGTTGGGAAACAAGAAGTTGGAAGTCAAGGAAGACGTGAAGGTGATTTATGCCCATCTGGAGGGAAATGGTCAGGAGACCGGTCACGACATCGTACTCAGCCTGGTTATTTGTAGCAGCACCTATACACACTCCGTCGAGTTGAATCAACTCATGTGAGGGGGAATAGAGTACCCAAGTTGCGGAGGAGAGATTTGGAGACCAGCGACTTGCACCGTCGACAAAGCCAACATAGTAAAGTGGAACAAGATCCATCTATGGTCATGGAGAAAGACAAAATGTAAGGTTTTTTGAAAGTTGACAGTGAAAAAAGAATTAAAACTGTACAATATGGACTTTTGTGTCCAAAATATGTTATGGGTAAAAGCATTTGAAGTACGACCCATTACGAGGGTTGCGCAGCGGGTTACCTTCTGAGTCGGTCAAAATGTATGCCCCATGTCCGAGGAAGGTGTGTATGATGTATGGGCCTTGCCACATGGATTCAAATTTTCCTTATCCTGTTTTGTCGTGGGCTTGATCATAAACGAGTACAAGTTCTCCTTCATGGAAGGCTCTTGAGTGAACGTGCTTATCATAGCCGGATTTGGAGCGGTTTTTTGTGGCTTCAATGGTTTGGAGGGCTGCTTGACGATGCTCATTAGCTTGTTCCAATAGGAGTAAGCATTGTTCAAGCAGTGAGGTATCTGGGAGGAGTTCGATGGCGATATGCAATGTTGGGATTTTACACTCAATAGGGTGGACAGATTCTATGCCGTGAACCAAATGGAAAGGGGTAAAACTAGTGGTGGTTTTAGTGGAGGTACGGTAAGCCCACAGTGTGGGAAAAAACATATGATGCCAATTGGACTTATGTCGGTCGATAGTGCGCTGGAGGATTGTCTTTAGAATTTTGTTAATGGCTTCGAATTGGTCGTTCCCTTGGGGGTAGTAGGGGGGGTGTATTGATGTTCGAATTTCAGGAGGGTTGCCAATTCTCGCCAGATAGAGTCCTCGAAATGAGAACCATGGTCTGAGATGAGTTTCTTAGGTACTCCAAAACGAGTAATAACATGGTTGAAGAAGAAGCGGGCTGCAGTGTCGGCTGTGCAGTTGAAAGTAGGCATGGCTTCTTCCCATTTGGTAAAGTAATCGACGGCCACAATAATGTATTTATGGCCGCCAACTGATGTAGGATTACACTCCATGAAGTCTATAGCCCATTTTCAGAAAGGGCCAATGGTGACGACTGGATGAAGGGGGGCGGGGGGTGTCCTTGCCTTGGGGATAAAGAGCTGGCAATTTTGGAAATGTTTGACTGTTGTGATGCAATCGGTAAATAATGAGGGCCAAAAATACCCTACGCGGATCACCTTTTGGGCAGTGGCCATTCCTGAAAAATGGCCGCCGCAGGCACCACTATGAAAGTCATTGAGAACTTGTTCTGCTTCTTCTCGTGAAAGGAAATGTCGTAAGATGATGTCAACACCACGTCGATATAGGACATCGCCTAGGAGGAGATAACGGGAAGCATGGTGGCAGATGCGACAATATCTGTCACGGTCAACATTGGGTCAAAACTTTTGTGTGCAGAGGTAAATCAAAATGTCGCCATACCAAGTGTCATCTGTCGAGATGATGAACAAGTGATTGTCAGTTAAATTAGTATTGACCGAGGGTGATGGAAATAAGGATGGTAAATCCATAATGAGTTGAGCAAGTGCAAGTCCTTTGGTAATCTTAGGTGTTTTGAAAGTCAGGTCATACTCTTGTAGGATAATAACCCATTTAGCAACGCAGCCTTGCAGAAGGAGACGGTTCAAGAGATAGACCATGGGGTTGGAATTTGCGACTACTATAGTATGGCTTATGAGCATGTAATGTCACAACTTCTATACTGAAAAGACGATGACGAGGGCCAGTTTCTCTTCGTATGGGCACCGTAGCAGTGGGCCAGATAAGGTTTGGCTCACATAATAAATGACATGATCTTTACGAGTAGGGTCTTCTTGAATGAGAACTCCAGAAACGACATAGTCATATGCTGAAATGTAAAGGATGAAGTCTTTAGAGAAATCCAGAGGGGAGATAAAAGGGGCATTGGTGAGAGCTTTCTTCAAGTCATCGAAAGCTCCTTGCGCTTGGTCGTCCCACACAAAAGGGATGTGGGTACGAAGCAAATGAAGGAAACCATGAACCATCGTGGTGTAATCTAGGACGAAACGATGAAGGAAATTTTCCTTCCCATGAAGGCTCTGTAACTGTCGAAGCGTACGGGGTGATGGGAGGTCTAAGATGGCTTGGAACTTTAATGGATCAACTACAATACCTTTCTGTGAGATGATGAAACCCAACAAACGGCCTGCTGGAATGTAAAAAAAACACTTGAGTGGGTTCAAGTGGATTTGATATTTGCGACAACGTAGGAAGACTTGTCGGAGGTCATTTAGATGATCAGACCATTTTTTCGATCAGGTGGTGAGGTCGTCAAGGTAGACCAAGATAATGTTGACCAAGTCATGAAAACAATAGGTCATGGCCCGCTGAAAGGTGGATCCAGCGTTTTTAAAACCAAAAGGCATAAAATGGTAAGCAAAAGTGCCCCATGGGGTGGTGAAGGCAGTCTTGTACTGATCTTCTTTGCGAATGTGAATTTGGTTATACCCGGAGAAACCATCCATGAAAGATAGTATCTCATGCCCCACACATGCATTGATAAGTTGGTCAATAAATGGTGTGGGAAAGTTGTCTTTGGGACAAGCTTGGTTTAGGTCCCGGAAGTCAGTACAGACATAGATAGTGCCTTGCTTCTTGTTAACTAGTACCGGGTTAGAAACCCAGGTGGTGTAGGCTATGGGGTAAATGAACCCGGCTGTTCGAAGCTTCTCAATTTCCGCTTTGACGGCGGGAAGATTGGATGGATGGATGGGTCGTTGTTTTTGGCGAACAGGTTCTACGTTGGGCCAAGTGTCAATGTGGTGTTCTACTATAGAAGGTTCAAGACCCATCATCTCAGTGTAGGACCATGCAAATACATCGCGAAACTATTGGAAGAGTTTCTTGTAAGCTTGTACCTCATCCTCTATACATGATGCGCCCAAGGAAATGAGTTCGGGTGTGGTAGAGATGTCAACTTTAATATCGAGTGAAATATTGGCCATATTGCCTTCCTCAAAGGCATCAGGGGTTGGGATTGGATCCTTAAACCAGTCGACCTTGGGGGGAAGGAAATCTTTGGATTCAACGGAGAATTGATTTTCCATGGAAGAGGTTGATGCTTTAGGGATGAAGTATGATCGATGGTGTATATCATCCCAAGGGTAGTTGTGTGCATTAAGTGCTTCAAGTATTTCCTCATCATTGCGGAAGCATTGTGTTGTCAAATCGGTTGACTGGGGTGCACCTGTGGACGAAATCATATAAATGGTATTAATCTCTTATGAGGAGGAAGATGTTGGGGGATATATTTCCTCAATAAGAGGAGGGGATATCTCTAGGTCGGCATTATTCAGTTCATATAGAGCTGCTCTATAATCTAGGAGATTAGGGAAGTGATACGAGTAATGCCCGTAAATGCCACATATTGCACAAGGGTGATTGGTACGTAGCGATTTATCGTGAGGCTGAGGGGCCAGTTCTAGTTTGACAACTGGGATGTTAGCATCGTCATCCAACATTTGCATGTGTTCTTGAAGTGATGGTAATTGTGGACATTGATGGGTAGCATGGCCTAAATCGTCGCACAAAGAGCATTTGGGGGGAGCACGAATTGGTAGGGGATCCTTCGCCAGCTTTAGAGTCGATGGGGCGGCGCAGGTTGTAGGTGCAGTGGTGTAGATTTGTGGGCCTTTGCCCCTAGTGTAGCGGAGTGGAGGGGGAGCATTACTGGATGTTGATGCAGTTGCCACTGTTGGAGGTGGTCGGTTTTGAATGTTCGCTACACCGGGGTGGACGGTTAGAGGTATTGATGGGTTGCACCGGTTGTAAAATGACATTTGGTGTCGGGGGAGGGGTTGGGGCAGGAAGGTACCACACAGGTAGTCCTAATGTTAACCTTGGAAGATTGAGCATAGCCATTAATGGGGTGCTGACTGCTCCTGAAGGAGGAAATAGAAACGGGATAGTGTGGATGGGTGCAGCTCCTACATGACTTGGCACTGAGGGTGGTTGCGACAGTAAAGGGGGCTGTTGGTTAGGTGCTCACGTATGGTGTGAGAGGGTGCACAAATCAGATATTTCGGTTATCCGCAAAGGGGGTGGAATGGATTGGAACGTGGAATTCATGGGGGTATCTGAGTATATCTCGGGTCTGACCGTCGAGACGAACAATGTGGGGGCATTCCAAACAGGTTGTTCAATCATAGGGAGACCATTTTCAGGTGCGGCGGGAGCATTAGGATATTAGTACATCATTTGATCGATTTTGACCACATGTCCCTAATGGGGAAACATCATGATGCCAGAAGACGGATGAAGCGACAGCTTTCATGGCATACATGTAACTTCGTCCTAGTAATAGGTTGTAATCAAGCTGGGCATTGATGACCTCTATGTGTATGAGAACCATTTTTCCACCTAATTGGACAGGCATGTTAGCCAAAAGGCCTTGCGGTTGAGATGAACGACCATCGTAAGCTTGTAATGCGGTGGTGGATGGCTGCAGTGTGGGGGATCTGAGTTTCTGTAAGACAAATGTCAACATCACGCAGGTGGAGGCACCTTCATCGATGAATGAAAAGGTTTCGAATGGACACAAAAACTTGGATTGCTAATGTGGAAGGAAAATGTGGTTCGGCTTGGTCCAAGTCGAATGCCATCATTCCTGAATCGTTAGGGTCTATCGCACCAATGGTAGATAATAATATTTTCCTTTGTGCAGGACAGTTTTTTAGGACTTCTAGGTAAGACATAGTAGTGGGGGATTGGGCTAAGTCTTCCGCAATATTATAATTTGAGGTTGCACGAGTGTTAGGATTATTGTTGATCTGTCGTAGGGGGGAAGCGAGCGGTTTTAGGACCCCCGTCCAATGGTATAGTGGGTATACGTAATGGTTGATCAGTTGGAAGGGTGGTTGTAGCTAGATCAACGGGCATGGCCTCAGGGGTGGGGCCATATTGGTTTCGGGTAGTTTGGAGGTGGACATCAGCCGATGACATCATTAATAGATGGTGAGTACCTAAATCCATGTGTTGGTAATCGGTTGTAGCATAAGTGATTTGCTGCTGTGGTGCCGCAGATCCTTGTGGGGGATCCATCGAATGGGTGTTCACCACTCCTTGTGTGGGTAAAGGGTTTTGCAACACCATGGGTTGCAGTTGAGGAGGTGGTGCTGGCTGTGCCGCATGCCCTTGGTGTTGGGCGTCATCAGTCCAGAGTTAGCGCGCTTGTTCCAAATGGCGGCATGAGTGTGTGTAATGGCCATAAACCCCACATATGGAACATAGATGGTTTGTTCTTAAATTCATATTTTTACCCTGTTTCGGTGGACGATCAAGGTTTTGGTTGGCAGGAGAAGCGTTATTATTATTCAAAGGATTGGGTGGCTGACCGCCTTGTTTTTGAGGTTGATTTTTCCCGTGGTTGTGTCCTCTTACATGGTTCTATTGACCTCCTTGATTACGTTGGTTGTTCTGGTTTTGGGGTTGATTTTGCTATGCATACACTTGCCCTTGGGAAGTAGGTGGATTTTGAGGTCACACAGGTGCAGGAGCAAGCTGCGGTGGATAGTAAGTGGGTGGGTTTGAAGGTGGTCTAGGTGTTTGTTGCGGTTGTTGGTAAGTCTGAGCGGTTGAAGGTTGTGGTGCTTCAGGCACTGCTTGTGGAGGGTAATAAGCCAATTGGGCTCGTGAGTGAACAGGAGCATGAGTGGCATGTTGGTGATAATACGTAGGAGGTGCATAAGCTGATGGTGCGTTCCTATAACATTGTGCTGGACATGAGGGTCCATGAGTGTGGTTAGAGTGTGCCATAGGAGCATACAAGGTTGCAGCTCCGGAGTGAGATGTGGCCCACGAAAGGTCGGGGCCAGTATTATTAGGCATAATTGAAAAGGGTTGGTTGTGTGATACAACATGACCAATGATACCATCGGCGACATGGGATGCCCCCAGCGTGTCACTCCGGGATGGATCGCCGCGGGGGGCGTCAGGTAAGATGGTGTACAAATAGCCAGACTGGGCGTAGATTAAATCAAATTGTTGGGATTTGAGGATTGCTTCTTCTTCTGATTGGGGTCGTTCAGACACCACGTCTTTGTCTATGGTTGGAAGGAGATATTTTAGGAACCAATCCAGGAAAATATGGTCATACAACTTGATTTTGCACAAACTATGGTGTTTACGCCACTCATGAATGTGATCCTTGATATGGGTAGTTGTGTTATGTCTGAAAGACAAGAGGATTTACACTCCCGCGTCATAATGAACGGGTAGCTGAAAGAACTCCAGAAAGGTTGAGGCAAGGGATGTGAAAGTGGGGTGGGTCCTGTGGGGCTGCTCGATATACCACTTGGTTGCTGAGCCAGTGAAAGTCCTTTGCAACAAGCGTAGGCGAATGGAGTCATCTACTATGGAGTTGGAGGAACACCATAGATGAAAAGATATAATATGATTCTGGTGATCCTCACCAGCCTTCCCCTCAAACTTAGGGATGTCTGATGGGAGTTTAGTAGGCATGTGAGGCCAAGTAGGATCATGTCTGATGGGATCGTTGGTTAATCTTTCCAAGTCTGTTAGGTTGAGACTAGCCATAAATGGAAAACTAGCAGAGGGGTGTGACATGGTCACTGGGGCATATGTGCTAGTGGTAGCATTATTGATCAGGCCACTACCCCCAAAGGGAATATTAGTTGTGAGGGGGGTGTGCTCCCCAAATAGAGGTGTTGGGTTGGCGTGAGAGGGGCCTGTGCCTCCAAGTGTAACGTGAGTTACAGATGGGTTCAAATTGGGTCCAGTAGCTGTTGCGATCAGACTAGTGACTAGGATGGTAGGTGTAGGTCCCGTCGAGGGAATCCCAGAGTAGGTGTGGGTCCTATTGAGGGCATACCCAGAGTAGGTGTGGGTCCCATTGAGGGCATACCCAGAGTAGGTGTAGGTCCCATTGAGGGCATAACCAGAGTAGGTGTGGGTCCCATTGAGGGCATACCTAGGGTAGTTGGTGTAGTGGTGGTTGGGGTGGTGGTAGATGTTCCACCAGCAGTCCCTGTAAAGAAGGGGTTGGAAGTCATGCCAGCCATGGGGCTAGTTGGTTCTATATATGTAGGGTTTTCTGATTCTGCCTCAGAGTCGGATGTGAAATGAGGGGTGTCAAAATCGGGTGACGAGGCTCTATGCCGATGACGTGTGGAGTCAAGTGACACGGCTCTACGTCTGTGACGAGTGGTGTCAAGTGAACCGTACTGCGAGGGTTCTCCCTGGAAGCCCCGAGAACGTCTTGAGGAATCAATAGTGACCGTCAGCTAGTAAAAATAGTAGGTAATGGTGAGTGAAAAGCTCAAAAACCCTAATGCAACCGTGTGTGCTAGAGGGGAGCACAAAAAACTATGGCACTCAGGCCAACAACCAAACTCAAAACACTTATGGAAACAACTGTGCTACGGTAAGTGGAGTGATAAAAAAGGTGGTCAAAATACCAACAGGCAAACGACTCCTAAAAATAAAAATGGTGTACTCTCTAAACCAAGGGGAGGTAAGAGAGCATGCAAACGCCTAACTAAAATGGTAATATGGCTCGAACAAGACGTATCCTCTGCAAGGTGATGAAATCCAAGTCAGACAATACGAAACATAGAACCAAAGGCTAATGATATCCCCCTACCGCGAGGGACACCGGGTAGACAATCCTAGAAGAAAGGCCACTAAGATACTCCATTCATGACACGTCCAGAATGGTAAATCCACAGCTCCTGTTCTATCGCCGTTGTACTCCCACAAGGGTGGTACAACGAGAACAACGAGTATGTAGCCTTTGGTTACTGAATGGATTGCGATATTCCACTTAGGTCTCCAGAACCAGTCTTGCTACTTCGAACCTCCTAAGGGAGAGGCCTTTCTGATAGATTGTTGTATAACCATGTCAAAAAGTACTAAGGGATTTTGGTACCCTAATAGACAACAACTATGTCTCAAGTGAAAAGTGACAGAGGGGTGTTATTTGGATGCCTATCCCCTCAATCCTACCTAACTACAATGTTCTTTTGATGTTCCCCGAGTGGGGTTAGAATGTTGGTTGAGTTAAATAGATTTTTAATGCTCACTTTAGTAATGGTGATAGAGTGTGTGTTAGTGTGGTTATGTACCAAAAATAAAATGCCTCGATTGGGAGAATATTTATCAAATTAAAATGCTGATTTTAACTTACAAATATGAAAAATTAACTGTAATTTTTTTAACAATTTCCTTTTCAATAAAAATACTAATTTTTTTTCCAAAATGATATAGTAAGGCAAATAACAAAAAAAGTAAACGAATATCTAGGGGGCTGTAGGTAAAACAGTAGGTTGTCAAAGTGCAGGGGAGGTGGCTAAAAAATATGGGCCGAAATGGGTGACGAAAAGTCAGACGACAAATCGTAGGGTTCCGGTTGAAATCGCGGCTGTCTGAGGCAAAACTCACAATATGGATTGAGGCGATCTCAAAAAATCTCGCGATCTGAGTTGCGGCTGAGGGGATGTAAGTCGCGATTTGGAATCGTGACTATGGGTTGGAAACTCACGATCTGGATCGTGGTAAACTGGGAAAAACTCATGATTTCAGGTCAAAACTCAAATTTTTGGAATCGCGTCTTTCGGCTAAACAACCGTGATCTGGATCGCGACTGTGGGTTAAGAAACTTGCGATTTACGGGATGGAAAAGGTCACCGAAAACGAAAGCCGAAATTTAAAAATTGGGACTGTAGGGATTGCAGAATCAGGAAAGGGCTATGGCAGTAAGCTAAAGGCTTAGTGATAAGCCAGATCTACAATAATAAAGCTCAATAACAACTAAAATAAGAAGAAATCTAGATCTAACCAAAGATTCAAAGATTCAGAGAAAAGCGGAGTAGCCAAAAACTATAGCTTGAGTTTTCACCCAAGGTTGTGCAAATGAGCACCTACTAACTTTGTAGTAGTAGTTTAGATCAAACAGTAAAAAGTAAATATTAATCTAACATGTGCAAGAAAGTAAATCTAGTTTAAGAATAGTAAAAACTACATCCATGAGAGAAACAAATAAAAAACTTAATATTTTTTATTAATGAGAAAACAATGGTTTGCAATGGTTTACCTCAATGGTGAGGTTGTTGAAAGTCTTACAGCAGTACATGAGTAGTTCTCCAATGCTGCAATAGTCTCTCTCTTCTCCAAGATGCTTCAAGGGTGGGCCAAAGGTTCACTGTCAATGAAGAACTTCAAGCTAAAAAAGGATGGGCAAAGCTCAAGAAGAATTTTGGCAGCATGAGGATAGGATGAATGTGGATGAATAGTGAGGAGCCTCTATCACCTTTTTATAGCTTTTGGGTGATAGAGAATACAATTATGGTTTAAGGAAACCAATGGTATTGGTGAAAAATGGTTTAGGTTTTCTTTTCCTCATTTTCCCTCTTTTTCCTTTATTTTTTATTTTTATCCCCTTTTAATTGGGAATTTTGGACGCCTTTGGAGGATTTTTTGTATTTTTTGAGGAAAATTAAATACTTTGAGGAGAAAAAGATGGTTTTTGGCCTTTTTGGTGGCCTTTGAGGGTTTTTTGAGGCAAAAATGGTAGGAAAAGTGGACAAATGGGACATGTGACTAAGGAAATTAGCTAGTGAGCATTTTTTGAGTGTCAACAATAACAAATAATATCTAGTTTACTAAGTCTTATTGCATGACAATAATTATGTTAAACTAAAAGATGACACTTATGTTAAAATAAAAGATGACACTCAAGCTAAACTAAAATACGACATTTGAGTTGTGACACTTGCATGAATTCACTAAAGTTAGCCACCTAACTAAGTGGGAAAGCTTTCACTTAAGGGGCGAGTTCATCCTAAGAATCAGTTCAGTGAGTTAATGCATTGCATGAGAAGTGGGATGCACTTTCTCATGCAAGATTGATGCATCCATATGGAGGGCGAGTTCATCCTAAAGTCACACGATACAAATAGAATCCGATGCATGAGAAGGATATATAAATATGTTATACATGATTAATGAATTCAATGTGAAGTGAATTATCTTCTCTCTTGAAGGTAATGCGCTTCTCTTTGTGCAGGATATTATTATGAGTTTCTCTTCTTTATATTTCTTTTGCTCTGTAATTGCAACGGGGGTGCTTGATGCAAAATACATTCTTTGCTATATATCAATATACTAAGGAAGGTTTTGTTGGGGTTTTCGCCCTCAAGTCATAGAGGGTTTCCCAGGGTAAATTCAAGTGTTGGATGTGATTGCTTATGTGTAGGATTGTTATTTGATTTCAAGTATTATTGCAGCTCCAAATTAAAGATAAAAAAATAACGAACTCTCCATTGAAACAGTAGAAACAAGTACAATATTACCTCTTCTCTGCTTCGACACCTCACAAAATCAAAACTCTGGGATTTCTACTACTCTTCTCCAACAATCCCAAGCAAAGCTCCAATGTATATGGGTTTGACACTAACTAGGGAAGCAATTTCATAACATAGAGCATGGATAGAAAAGGGATAGAGAATAGAAATTCCTCCAGCATAACAATGCTTAGGAAAATTTCCCCTTTCATGGATTATATCCCTTGTTTTATAGTTAATGAAGATAGTTATGATAGGGTAGAAAGTAGTTGTAACTGGGAGGGTAGTTCCCAAAACCACCCAAACTGCCCCTAATTTGAAATTTAATTTATTTTTTGGAAATTTTGGGGGGAAACGATGGCAATGTGAAGAAAACACATGATTTAATCCCTTACAAACCAAAGGAAACATGAATTTTCAAGAATTTGGTGAAAAATGATAGCGATGTAAAGGAAGGTAGGGATTGAATAGCAGGTTGATAGATCATTAGGAGCGTTTTTGTCTCAAAACTTAGTTTCAAATATTATAAGTGCTAGGAACTCATTGAATGACTAAGGCCATAGTATCAAATACCAAATCAAGGCTCTTCCACCCATAGTGCCCTTTTGTGTGAGTGACAATCGACATTTGAAGTGTCATCATGAAACTTTCAACACGGATGGAGAAGTGCCAATTTAGACTATAATAGATCCCCCCTAATGTATGAGGTTAGAAGGGAACATGATGGCTGAATACATTATAAAAAAAATAGATTGGGATGTGGAGTCAATGAAACTAGATGGTCCAAGAATCTTAGTCTCAACGAAGTACCTGAAACATAAAAAGGTGTCTAGAAAATATTATCCCTGATATAGATATATCCAATGTTCAAGATGACCACTAGAAAGATCTAGTGCAGATCCATCATATATATGTAACTAATGTAACTATCATGGCCACATGAAATACAAAGTGGATCCATGTAATATATAAATAGTTCATGTCCATGAAGAAACAAAGTGGATCCATGCCCAAAAATTGATCATAGCCACAAAATATACAAGGTGGATCTATGTCAAATTGGAGATCATAGACATGAATGAACAAAGTGGATCCATGTCTCATCAAGCATCAGGAGAACAATATAATTTAACTGAGTAAAAGGTTCTCCCAATGATACCAGTGTAAAAAAGTGTAGTACATAGTCTTGTACAACTTGAGCAATAGAAAAAAATGAAATGATGCTAGTATAGGCCCAAGGTCTTCGATCCAAACTGCCTAAAGGTACAAATATAACCCATATGAATAAATGAGTTGAAGTCGAGCATGGGGGAAACCATTTGATTACCGACCATTAATGTATACCATTAAAAAATGTGAAGAAACCCACCGATAATGATAATGGGACCCAAGGTACCTAGTACATTCTAACATTTGTGAATAAATGTTTTTGAATTCGAACACCTAAAGAATCTATCAAGTAGGAGACATTGATGTATTCCCACTACCCAATAGTGATGGAACCTTCCACTGATAAATTTAAGCCACAAGCTAATAACGAAACTCTATACCTCATTCCTAGATAAAAATGAGTTGAATTCAATGGGAAGAGACCCATTGGAAGGGAGGCATTAAAGCATCCCTCATCATACAACACGAGGAAAGGTCAAGGACTGATTTGATTTAGAAACAAGAATGGGACAAAGTTTTGCAGAATAGACCATCGAGTACATGATGAAACATACTGATGCCAGGGAATGGACGACACATGAATTCAAGGCAACTGCAGAATGGTTGACAGAGGTTATATCCTTGAAAAATGAGCATGACTCAGTGGTAACTTAGGAATATTTGGACACAAAAGGACCAACGATACAAATACACAATGTAGAGGACATTGATAGATTCTACATGTGGTTGGAAGAGTAACCAACCAGAGGAGTATTGATTCTATAATCAAGGTGCAAATCCTAAGGCCAAATACTATAAGCCAACTATTGATAGACTCAAAATTGGTGCTTTTGTTTAAGGAAAAAATTGACTTTCTTCCATTATATCGAGAGACATTTAAGATCTTTCCCTTCCCTTTTCTATTTTTAAGTACCTTCTTCATTTTTTAATGAGCTTGAAAAACTGATAGAAGTATGCTTGATAAGATATTTTTCACAGCAATTTAACGAGTCCAACAAATTAAACTCAAATCTTTCTTCATTTTTAACGAGTTTGAGGGAAAGATAGAATAATGCTCGATATGCTACAAATCCGTGGGTTTTTATCGAGCCTAGATCAATTATTGCTTGCTGGTATTTTCAGTTTTAATGAATTTGAAAAACTTAAAGAAAACTCCATATATCGTCCTGTGAGTTTTTATTGATCCCAGTTAAGTGAATGCTCATCGGTGTCTTCAATTGTAAGGAGTATGAAAAAATTAAAGAAAAATCCATATATACTTTTTCCATGAAAATTTAATGAGTTCGGGAAAGGTCAACTCGAGGGAGCCTTATAGGGGGTGGCCAAAAATACATGAGAAAGAGAGGCATGCAGCTTCTTCTCAAAGTCATGGTAAAACTACAAAGGCTCTTGAGCCTAAGAGAAAAACTCAGTATGTGCACCAAAATGGCAAGGGGGTGCTAACTACAGTGGCCTATGTTAGGTAGGCTCTGTTGTTGGACTAGTGCATAATGGATATAGAGATGGATAATGCACTAATATCAATTTTTTTTGAACCTATGGTGAATTTGAATGGAAAAAGGTTCAAATGCATCATAATAGAGGGGATTCCTAAACCTATATGTAAGTATCCGAATATACCTGATTGGATCAAGTAATATGCATAAAATGATCTCTAAGCAACCATGAATCTATTTGTTCTCTAATAAAAAACAATACCGAATCATGTCCAAAAAATGTAAAAAGAAAGATCTAATATAGGTCACTTCGGTAAAAATACTTTCAACTTTAGAATCTTCAACAATATTCAAAACCAAGGTAGAGTTTACCAATGAAGACTCATGAGGAAGATCATAGCTAAAAGAAATAATGGAGTCTACATGAACAAACTCATCATTGTGGGGGTTTAAAAATCTATTATCAGAATCAAAGTCATTAGGAACACTGATTTGTAGCTCTATGGCAGATTCTAAGACTCAAAACTGCCAATGTATGAGGATCTATTGTTAGAAAAACAGGATTGCAGATCAATAACAATAAACAATATGTAAATATAAATCACATAAACACAATACAAGAGAGACACCAATATAATGTGGTTCACCCAAGATGGGATACGTCCACACAAAAATTGCCAGTCCTTATTATTATATCATCCAAAAAATGAAGGGATACAACCTACAGCACATCCCCTGCAACTTCCTCTTCACTCTCTTACAGTCTCTCTCACACAATCATAGAGATCTTTACAATGCTACAATACACATCCGTATTGCAATTCCTTCCTTTTAAAGAGCGATTACCATGGGAAAATACTATGGAACACCCAATACCATGGGCCCATAAATTACCCCTTATTGACCAAGTCATGACTATGAAATTACAACATTTTACAAGGCATGTTTTTTTCGAAATTTTCGCTATGGGGGAACTACCCCCAAACCCCTGCCAGGGTGGGGGGTCCCAAACTAGTCGCTGCCCTGCTAGACCCCCCATGGAAACTATTTTGGGGGGGAAATACCCCCCATCATGAGATGGGATCTAGACACGGCTGAAACACGACCTCTGAATAAGGAAGATCATGATCCACAACCAACATCTATAAGCTGTAATTTTAGACTCAAAAGGAAAACCAAGACTGTATTTGATTGCGACTGGGTCCAATCCATGGAGATGATATTTAGAAAGGATGTTAATATCCAAATGAATGTTATATTGTATCATATACTCTAGGAAAAATTCATCTGAAGGAAGTATATCATCCTATATAGAACACCTGTCCAACATTCACTTGGATCAATAGGGTGGAGATCCAGCTCTAATGCCCCCATTGGATGGATCACCTAGTCAACTGTCAGGACCAAGTACCAAGAAGGCAAGTATGAATACAAAGGATTATTCTTATTAGAAATTGGACATGAGGCATATAAGGCCACATAATTCACCCATGGAAGGATATTTTCTACCGAAATAGTAGAAACCGACAAAGGGTATACTGGCTCTAAAGTTGGGAAATAAGAAGGATCAACAAATGCAATATGATCAATAGTGAAATTGGCTCCATTGTGAGGAAAATGAATCACACAAAAGTGTGTAGACATCACAACATTCATAGCATATACATAATCACGCTTGTGGAGCATATTGAAGTCCAAGGTGCCTTTTATAACCGTAATTCAACTAAGACAATTTTTTCAGCAAAGTAATATGTAGATGAGGGAGAAATCCCAAAGGTTCACTATGTCTTCTATCTAAATACAATGTATAATTAAAAATTGGAATAAGGTTAGGAGAACCTACACCTCTCCAAGCATGTGTGGATAAAATACTAACAGAGGCTCCTTCATCTACAATACATCAATGAACTATACTGTTTCCAACTTCAACCCTTATCTAGAAGGGTTGAAACGAAGGAAGACGATGGCAAGCTAGACTATTCCAATCTTAGGAAATGATCCTAGATATTGGTGGGGATTTGTTCAAAATGAATTGAGTGCCCCCTTGTCAAGAAATTTCTGAATTGACAGTGAATAAAAATTCGATGATAGACACATCACTCTCCAAAGGAAGAGTGGGATGGATCAAAGATTGCATTGATTCGACCACTTGATTCTTGTCACTCTTTGAAGGAAGAGTGGGATTGACCAAATATTGCATTGGTTCAACCACTTCATCAACTAAATTTTGAATAGGCTATTGGGAAATTATAGGTTATTCAAGAGTATAATATCCTTGAGACATAGACCACACTCTTTGTAACTTTGGAATAACAGGGCATAGGTGAGTAAGGTGATCTCCCTTGCAAAACTTACAAGTGAACTTAGGCTTGCGTCCTATATGTTTAGTCTTCTCAATAATATCAATATGTTCAACATGAATTGGATTGGATGACTGCTTACCCCTAGCATGACTTGCAATGGTTGGTTGCATGTATTCAATATGACTTGCAATGACTGATGATTTGTCTCTAGTATGACTTGGAGTGAGTGGTGACTTGTAATTAACATGAATTGCAGTGGTCAATGACATGTTGTTAACATGACTAGCAGTGGTTGATGACATACTTTCAATATGACTTGTAGTGACAAACATTTTACTCCCAACATGATCTCCAGAGGTTGGTTGCAGGTTACCAGTATGATCCACAGTGACTGGATGAATGCACCCAACATGACTAGAAGAGACTAGTTGTTTTCCCCTAGCATGAATTGCAGAGTCTGGGTGGTTTCCCCCTTCTTTTAAAATCTTATTCCTATTCTTCTTCCTTGTATTCCTTTTAAATTGTTGGTTACCAATATAATTGTTTTTAGAATATGAGGTAGAAGGAGGAGGAGAAGATGTCACTGGTGAAGAAGGTACATTGTTTTGATTCCCTTGACATAAAGTGCCTGTTTGAGAAGCATTAGGATCATTCAGGACATTTAGAGTGGAACACATCTAAACCGAAATTCCCAGGGTGAATCTAGGGTGATTCATGGTGGCCATCAAGGGAGCACCAATGTTCCAAACAAATGGAAAACCACAAGGATCCAATTCAGTGAGGGTTCCTTTGTTGGTGTCCATAGGAATCTAAGCCATATTGTTCCAGGGTATGGGAGCATTAGCTTCCTATTGGTTAATATAGGCATATGGTTGTCCAGGAATATATGAATTTCTAGGATTGGTGAAAAGCAGATTGACGGGCTTAATCAATCAACAATAATATTGTATCCCATTGGGATAAGACACCAACAAAGGTGTTGTATCTAAACCTTCCATTTAATCATCAACCTGGGGATTCTTACAAACTTCTGAGGGTCCTACACAATATGTGAAACTACAAAGAAACTTATAATGATGCCTAGTAGTATTCTAAAGCATGAAAAATGCATATAAAAAGCAAAAGGAAATTCTAATCTATGACCTAAGGGTTGCAAGGGACATGGATCTCATAATTTCGCTAGGCATCTACTCCTTTGTCAATGGTTCATGGATTAGTTTTAGTACATTCCTTGCCGAGCTTTAGGCAAACCTTTTGAGGAACAGATCCAGATCTACCTTACCAATTACACAACGAGTCTAGGTATCTGATTATGCTGAATTCTTAAGAAGTTAATAAAACAGATAAGAATTACAATGCTCAACTGAGTTCACATAATAAGATCCCATGTTTAGAAGTAATTAATGAATAAAAAATTGGAGAAGTAATAACAAAGCATTTAATATGAATCAAAGATGCAAGAACTATTTGTTAAAGCTATTTTGGCGACATAATGTAAATTGTCTACAAACTATAATAAATCTACTCTATTCTATTTCAATCTATCCCATTCACATGAAATCAATGAAATCTAACTTAACTCACATGCTCGTGTAATTTCCTATGGATGGGCCCTTATCCATGGCAATACAAGAACATAAATTTACTCAATAAGCTGGAACAATGCAAATATTTATTTACTTCAAAATCAATGTTTTAACATAATAAGTATCAAAATGTATGACACTCACAAACTGTGGAAATTAACCATGTTCATACAAAAAATAGGTCTGCTTTGTAATCTAGGCAACACTGTTTGAATATCTATCTCAAAAACCGTGAATGAAAATAACTACTAGTATCTAATTATACCTGCATAAGGTGTGCTATGGAGGAAAAATCATAGTGGCAGTCTAACTAAGCTCAGTCCAGTCTATTGGAACATTTACAAACCAATTCCATACTTAGGATATATTTTATTAATCATCTATATTAATTTTCCTAGGTGTAGACTAGGTAAATTGGCCTAGTTTTGTCTTTTAGTGGACTACTTGCTATCCTAAATTACTAAACAAATTTTGGATAGATTCTGGATAACATATCCTTTGATTTTGTCTGATTTTATTCTATTCTTGAATTAGAAATACACTTTCCTGATTTAGACAGCTTTATCCCGTTTTTTCTACTTTCTTGTAATGTCCCCATTCAAATAAGTGCATAGTAAGACAATCCCATCAATCCTACTAGTTTCCTAGGTTGGATGGGCACATGTGGGATGGTAATAAGGAAGCTAATAAATGATATTTAGACATTAGAAGGGTTCAAGCATTTAATAAATATGGTGAATAAATAAATTCAAGAGAAATTCTAGGTGGCAAGTGGTTTTGGAGACATATGGAGGTGGTGGGACCCACACTAGCTTGATTTTTCAATGACACATGGAAGCTCTCTCTTGCCAATTCGAATTCATGGGAAGGTGAACACTCTTGGGTGAGTTGGTAAGTCATAACACATGGAATTGAGCATCTTAGGTCGAAATGGGATGGAATAGTAACCTCCATGGGAGAGGAAGAGTCAAATTGGAGACTAGTGGACACTTGGGCTAGATTCCCTAGTTTTATGACAACAATAATGAAGCATCTATGACATTTATGACAAAATTCAGACCTGAATTCTTACACCTGACCATTATGACATGTCAGCCCCAAAAATAGGCTCAAGGAAGGCGCTCATGGAGTTGGGGGAAGCTAAAGAGACTCAAATTCGAATTTGGGAGAAGATGGAAGGTTGGAACTAGGAGACAAGTGGCAAATGAGGAATATTTTCTAAATGGAAAATTATTGAATCTATTGAGAGGCTTTCGACCCCTTGAAGGCTAATGTTGGTTATAAAATGTAGAAATCAAGTATGAGAATGGCTTTTGATGATTTGAGAAAAATTGCATTTGTGAAGAGAGAACTAGTGGATGACTAGTTTCTTGCCTTAGCCAATTTCGAGGGTGAAAGATTCCCATCCAAGTTGGTGTTTGGAGAGGCCAATAAGGTATTTCATGGTGCTTTAATGGAGTTTTATTTGTAGGTAGAAGCTACAGAAAGTTTCATGGTTTGGTTTAGTGCAGCACTTTCTCTCCACCATTTCCAGTTTTGAAGGCATATTTGGGCTCCTTGAGGGATTGCGCTTTGGGTGAGATCTTGCACTCTTTGGGAGAGATTCATATGATATTTTTATGATTGTAATAGCTTCATATTCTCTGTTATTCATATTCAGAGACTTTCAGGTCAAAATACCCATTGATTGTATGCAAAATTATTGATTAATGAGCAAACAATGTCCATTTCCCCAATGCTCTGATGTATGACACTATAATGTTGATTATTTCGAATGGATGGATGATTCTCTGATACATTTGTGATTCATATACTTCCATGGATATATTATACAAGTTTCATGTACTATACCTGAGCATTTGAACCATTTTTACTCAGTTTGTTTGTACTGAGAGGTGAAATAGTGTCATTTCCCCAAGGGTCGAATTGGGGGTTTTTGATGTTGAATGTGAGAGAGTTAGAACAGTATTAAAATCAATTAATGGTGAATATGAGACCTTAATCACATAAGTAACAAATTATATGCCTCTGTTCATAAATTCATGGGAGTTTGGAGGCATTTGGAAGGCCATTTGCAGTGTTACCCCAGGGGGATTTGATGCACAAATTACTAGTCAAAATTACATATATTGATCAGAATACAAATCAAGTTTGCAGTAGAATTTGGAGGGCCATAAAACATCCCTGAACCTAATATTCAAGTCTAAATATCATTCATACACTCCTATAGAAGATTTGGGAGCATTTGGGTTGATTTGGAGGTCAAAACATTAAAACTAGTCAAAGGTCGAAATTGGGGAAAATGTGGAAAAATTGGCATTTTAATAAAAGTTTGAAAAATGGTCATTACAAGTGGTATCAGAGCATGTTCTTGGCACCTGATGGTCTTAACAAGAAGTCAAAAGAATAATCCACCACCCTTTGAACCAGTAGTTGAAGAGGTAGTAGAAGAAGAGGAGTCTTTTGTTGAAACCATGGGTAGAGAGGAGGATGACAAATTAAAACATAAGGAGGAACTTATTGCAACATTAGATCCATGTTTCTCTAAACTTTCAGCAAACATGGATAGGATAGGTGACAAATTGTTGCAAGGATTCGAATTGTTGATTAGCCAGCTTCAAAGCAAAGGGATGATAGGAGATAATAGTGGTTCACACTCAGGGGAAAAGATGAAAGGGAATGAACATATTTTCTCAAGTACAGGACCTCATAATAGACCTGATGAATTTCAAAGCACACAAAGGCATACTGCACCTAAATTTCTCACACCCAAATAAGAGCCCAATCTTGAATTGGATTACAAGAAACTAGTAAATGTTTGGAATGATTTGAATGAAAAGTGTAAAAGAGGTGTACCACTCAGTGACTACATTGATGCTATGAAAAAGATTAAAAGGAAGGGAGACAATAGGAGTCCATTCCAAAACAAAGAATTAAATAGTGCTATTGGAAAAATGTCACTTCCTACTTTTGATGGTTCTTCTCAAAATTCTGCTAACACTTGGGTGCAAAAATTGGATGTATATTTTCAGCTGAATCCTATGTTGGAAGAGGATGCATTAAAAATGGCCATTTTGCATTTGGAAGGAGATGCCAATGAATGGTGGTTTCATGGGATGAAAACCTTGGGTCATAATCAGGTTAAAACATATGGAGAATTTGTTGACAGGGTACTACAAATATTTGAACAAAAAGATCCAGAATTACCTTTCAAAGAACTAGCTCAATTGAAGCAAACTAGGTCCCCTACTGAATATATGTTGGACTTTCAAAAATTATCAGTCAAGGTGGTTGATGTATCTATGGAAAGATTAGTATTGTTGTTGACTGAAGGTTTGGCTGAACCCTTAAGAGTTTTGGTCAAATCCCACAAGCCAACTACATTAAAAGATGCAATGAGCTTGACTAGGGATCTCCAAAATGTGCTTCCTAGAACGATATTTCCTCCTAATCCTAGCTATAAATTTGAAAAGAAACCTTGGAAAAGGGATGGATATGATAATAAACCTTGGAAAAGAGATTCATTTGAGAGGAATAAAAAAGAGGGACTAAACAGGGATGAAATTAGAAAAAAGAAACTGTGCTTCACATGCTTCCAACCATGGACACCGGGGCACAAATGTACCAAAGGAAAGGCTCAATACATAGAAGTATTTTCTGATAATGAGGGGTCTGATGGGGGCATGGATGAAGATGGACATATTTCAGATCAAGAATAGGCATATGAGATAGCAGTATAAGAGGAAATACAAGAAGAAAATCAGCCTTCACCGGACAAAGCAAGAATGGCAGTGCTTTCAGCAGTACCTTGCTATCATACTATCCAATGCAAAGGTGTGGTACAAGGACAAAGAAATTAAGTTTTGGTAGATGGAGGAGCCACTCATAACTTCATTGATGCATAGATGGTAGAGAAAAGAAAGATACCTATTGAACCATTTGATAGCTTCACATTTGTCATTCCCGGTCACAACACAATGCAATGCAAAACATGGGTTCCAAAGCTGCAAGTCACTATAGGTAACTATACTTTTGTTGATAGTTTTTATGTGGTTGATGTTGTTGATACTAATGTGGTTTTGGGAGTGCAATGGTTGTATTCAATAGGAGAGCATACAGTAAATTATCAAATTCCCGAAATGAAATTCCAAGATTCAAAAGGAGTACAAAGAGTTGTGAGAGGGCAACACACTTATCCAAATCAAGTAGTGACTTGCAATAGTATGAGATCTATATTGAGGCGTGGGGATATAGAATGGGCTGCTGAATGTCATATTACATCTCCCAAGCCAACTATAAATATTGTCAAACACCCAAAGGAGATAGAGAGACTTTTGCAAAAATATGAAAAGGTTTTTAGAGACCTTCCACATGGTAGGCCACCGGATAGGGGGGTTGAGCATAGTATTATTTTGGAGGAGGGTACTTCACCCATTCAGATACCACCTTATAGACATCCTAAAAAGTTCAGAGATGATATTGAAAAATCTATCCAAGAACTCCTAGAGTTGGGACTCATTAGACCAAGCTCTAGCCCTTATGCTTTTTCAGTAGTGCTAGTGAAGAAAAAAGATGGAACATTGCGAATATGCATAGATTTTAGAGCCTTGAAAAAAAAGACTATCAAGAATAGGTATCCTATTCCTAGGATTGATGAGTTCATGGATGAGCTACATGGGGCCAAATGCTTCTCAAAAATTGACCTTAGATCAGGGTATCACCAAATTCGAATGAAAGATGAAGATGTGCAAAAGACTGCTTTTCGATGTCATTTTGGCCACTTTGAATTTCTTGTCATTCCTTTTGGGTTAACTAATGCTCCAACCACCTTTCAAGCATGTATGAATAGGATATTTTGCAAGCAACTAAGAAGGTTTGTTTTGGTTTTCTTTGATTATATTCTCATTTACAGTAAAACATGGGAAGAGCATTTGCAGCAGTTAGAGATTGTGTTGAAAATCTTGCAAGAAGAGTCCTTATTTGCTAAGTTATCAAAATGTGAATTTGGGATGAAAGAACTACTGTATCTTGGAAAAATTATTGGGAAAGAAGGAGTGAAGGTACACATGGAAGAAATAAGGGCTATCTTGGAATGGCCATCACCAAAAAATATTACCGAATTGAGAGGCTTTATTGGCATATGCACCTACTACAGAAAATTTGTGAAAGAGTTCTCCAAGTTGACTTTTCCACTCACTGATTTGACCAAGAAGGATGCTTTCAAGTGGGATGAAGAGGCTGAAAAGGCCTTCCAAAAAATGAAAGAGGTAATGAGTAGTTGTCCCATACTTGCACTTCCTGATTTTACTAAACCTTTTGTTGTGGGATGTGATGCTTCAGGTGGAGGAATAGGGGCTGTCTTAAACCAAGGCCAACACCCCATAGCCTTTGAGAGAAGAAAGTTGCAGCCTCATGAAAAACTTTACTCCATCTATGATAAAGAAATGCTGGCCATTATGCATGCATTGGCCAAATTCAGACAATACTTGGTGGGCAGCAAGTTTGTGGTGAAAATTGACCACAATCGTCTAAGACACTTTCTCACCCAAAAAGATCTAAATGAAAGGCAACAAAAGTGGGTAAGGAAGGTTCAAGCTTATGATTTTGATATTGAATATGTCAAAGGAAAGAATAATATAGTAGCAGATGATTTGTCAAGAAGGCCTTCTTTTTCTCTCATGGATATTGCCAAGGATTGGAAAAACATGCTACTAATTGAATATGCCAAAGACAAATTTGCTTGTGATGTGTTCGATGGAATCAAAGGGGATGATAATTATAGGATTTTGAATGGGTTGATATATTATAAGGGAAGAATTTATTTAGTTCATAACTCCAAGCTCAAGTACCGAATTTTGCAAGAAGCACATGATTCCCCACTAGCGGGCCATCCGGGGATCTTCAAAACTTATAGACAGTTGAGGCAAATATTTTTTTGGAAGGGGCTGAAGGAAGATGTTCAGAAGTATGTGAATGAATGTAAATCATGTCAACAAAACAAATCAGAACTTACATGTCCAGCTAGCCTATTACAACCATTGCCCATTCTGGAGCAAAAATGAGACAATATTTCCATGGATTTCATCACCGGATTGCCTAAATCCTTGGGTAAGAATTGCATCTATGTGGTAGTTGATAGGTTGAAAATTTGTTCTCATTTCTTTGCTGTTACATCATCTTTTAGTGTTGCACAAGTGGCTGATATTTTTTTCAAATAAATCTTCAGATTGCATGGGCTCCCCAAGAGCATTATCAGTGATAGAGATAGTAGATTCATGGGTGCTTTTTGGAAAGAACTTTTTATATTGGTAGGCACTCAATTGACTCCAAGTACCAGCTATCATCCACAAACTGATGGACAAACAAAGAGGGTAAACCGATGGTTGGAAGGATACCTAAGAAACTATGTGGGAGGGCAGCAAAAAGCATGGGCAAAATGGCTACACTTGGGTGAGTTTTGCTACAACACCACTTATCATATGTCAATAGGAATGTATCCTTTCAAAGCATTATATGGTTATGATGCACTTACATTTGCTGACATTATATTTGGTGATAGTAGAGCCCCAAAGGCTAAAGATTGGGTGGAAGAGAGCTAAGAAATTTTAAAGCTCTTGAAAGACAATTTGTAGGTTGCTCAAAATCAACAAAAACAATATGTTGATAGACATAGAGAAGAAAGAACCTTTCAAGTCAATGATTTAGTATATTTAAGGTTGCGGCCTTATAAACAAACATCTCTCAAAAAGAATGGAGCAGAAAAATTAAAGCCAAGGTACTATGGGCCATACAAGGTAGTGCGGAAGGTTGGAGAAGTAACATATGAACTAGAACTTCCGGAAGGGAGTAAAATCCACAATGTATTTCATGTTTCTTGTCTCAAGAAAGCTCTTGGTCAGCAAATCATCACTTCAGAAATACTTCCTCCTTTGGATGATGAAGGTCAACTCACACTTGTTCCGGAAAAGATTTTGAAGACACAGGAAAGAAGGTTGAGGAGTAGAATCATCAAAGAATATTTAGTGCAATGGAAGGACTTACCAAATGAAGATGCCACATGGGAAGAGGAGAAGATTTTGCAGCATCCAAATTTGAAATTGCTTGAGGACAAGCAATCTTGGGTGGGGAGGATTGTAATGTCCCCATTCAAATAAGTGCATAGTAAGACAATCCCATCAATCCTACTAGTTTCCTAGGTTGGATGGGCACATGTGGGATGGTAATAAGGAAGCTAATAAATGATATTTAGACATTAGAAGGGTTCAAGCATTTAATAAATATGGTGAATAAATAAATTCAAGAGAAATTATAGGTGGCAAGTGGTTTTGGAGACATATGGAGGTGGTGGGACCCACACTAGCTTGATTTTTCAATGACACATGGCAGCTCTCTCTTGCCAATTCGAATTCATGGGAAGGTAAACACTCTTGGGTGAGTTGGTAAGTCATAAAACATGGAATTGAGAATATTAGGTCGAAATGGGATGGAATAGTAACCTCCATGGGAGAGGAAAAGTCAAATTGGAGACTAGTGGACACTTGGGCTAGATTCCCTAGTTTTATGACAACAATAATGAAGCATCTATGACATTTATGACAAAATTCAGATTTGAATTCTTACACCTGACCATTATGACATGTCAGCCCCAAACATAGGCTCAATGAAGGTGCTCATGGAGTTGGGGGAAGCTAAAGAGACTCAAATTCAAATTTGGGAGAAGATGAAAGGTTGGAACTAGGAGACAAGTGGCAAATGAAGAATATTTTCTAAATGGAAAATTATTGAATCTATTGAGAGGATTTCGACCCCTTGAAGGATAATTTTGGTTATAAAATGTATAAATCAAGTATGAGAATGGATTTTGATGATTTGAGAAAAATTGCATTTGTGAAGAGAGAACTAGTGGATGACTAGTTTCTTGCCTTAGCCAATTTCGAGGGTGAAAGATTCCCATCCAAGTTGGTGTTTGGAGAGGCCACTCAGGTCTTTCATGGTGATTTAATGGAGTTTTATTTGTATGTAGAAGCTACAGGAAGTTTCATGGTTTGGTTTAGTGCAGCACTTTCTCTCCACCATTTCCAGTTTTGAAGGCATATTCGGGCTCCCTGAGGGATTGCGCTTTGGGTGAGATTTTGCACTCATTGGGAGAGCTTCATATGATATTTTTCTGATTGTAATAGCTTCATATCCTCTGTTCTTCATATTCAGAGACTCTCAGGTCGAAATACCCATTGATTGTATGCACAATTATTGATTAATGAGCAAACAATGTCCATCTCCCCAATGCTTTGATGTATGACACTGTAATGTTGATTATTTCAAATGGATGGATGATTCTCTGATACATTTGTGATTCATATACTGCCATGGATATATTATACAAGTTTCATGTACTTTACTTGAGCATTTGAAGCATTTTTACTCAGTTTGTTTGTATTGAGAGGTGAAATTGTCATTTCCCCAAGGGTCGAATTGGGTGTTTTTGCTGTTGAATGTGAGAGAGTTAGAACAGTAGTAAAAATAAATTAATGGTGCATATGAGACCTTAATCACATACTTAACAAATTATATACCTCTGTTCATAAATTCGTGGGATTTTGGAGGCATTTGGAAGGCCATTTGCAGTGTTACCCCAGGGGGATTTGATCCACAAATTACTAGTCAAAATTACATATATTCACCAGAATACAAATCAAGTTTACAACAGCATTTGGAGGGCCATAAAACATCCCTGAACCTAATATTCAAGTCTAAATATCATTCATACACTCCTATAGAAGATTTGGGAGCGTTTGGGTTGATTTGGAGGTCAAAACAGTAAAACTAGTCAAAGGTTGAAATTGGGGAAAAAGTGGAAAAATTGGCATTTTAATAAAATTTTGAAAAAGGTTCATTACATTTCTAGTGGATAAGGTAAAGCTAGTTGACTTGGAAACTCTCTCCACTTGGCCATTTTGACCTCCACCTATTTTCTTCTCTCCTAAAGTCATCATTACATTCCATTTAAATCACTCATTAGCTTCCATAACATATTCATCCAATTCGTGATCCTTTGGACTACTTTGGAAAGTGTTTTTGACACCTAGGGTCTTTTTTTTCCTTTAACAAGTCTTATCTTTTTGTGCTTTTCAACTTGCCTCAAAGGAATTTGATTTTATCGATGGAGGATGTATTATATATTGTAAACATATTTATGAATAATACATAGTGATTTTTTCTCAATATATCTTCTCTATTCTTCTTCTCTCATTCTCATAAATATTTCAAGTGAAGTTGACATATTGAATCTATATCTAGGCAATCTAAAATATCACATGGTATCAGATCTAGACTGATTCATAATAATTTCCAGAGTGTTTTTTGCAGGATATTTCCATCACCAGGAGCGCACCAACATGGATCAAATTCAATCTAAATATTTGATTCTCACTCCCTTCGACTACTTTGACTAGAAGGCACATATGATCATCCAACTTCGAATTAAAGGACTTTATAGAGTCACTATGGGGCTCGAGACTAAGCCAGGAGATGTTGCATTAAAGGATAAACGGTTAAATAGGCTTGATGAAGCTTATGGGTTTCTTTGTATCTCTCTATCTTTAGATCTTCTATTCCATATTGATACTCTAATCACTCCAAATCAAGTATGGACTAAGCTAGAGTCTCTTTTTGGAAAGCAAGATGAACTCATAGGTCTTCTATTGGAGATTGAGTTTATCTCACTTAATCCAAGTAATTTCGATTCAAAGGAAGAAATCATCTCAAAATTCAAGAACCTGGTGCTTCAATTCAAGCAGTGTGGCATAGATAAGAAGGATGAGCAGCTAATCCTTACTATTCTGTCAAAACTAAGTTCTGAATACTCAGTGTTTGTGACTACATTTCATACTGCAAAACTTGCAGTTCCCAACTAGAAGATTCCAACCTTGGATGAATTCATTGAATCAGTCACTAAGGAGAAGTACAAGATGGTTCAAATGAAGAATTTAACACCCTCCAAGGACCTTGCACTTGTTTCTCATGGAGCAAAGAGTTCCAAGAATGACAAATCCAAAGGAAAGGGAAATATGTTTTCAGATAAAGAGGAATCTGATGAATATTCCAAAGCCAAGAAGATGAAGAACAAGAAGGAGAGGCCCAAGTGTTCTTATTTCTTAAAAGGTACCCATCATGAGAAGTATTTCTTCAAGAATAAATTGGACATCATGGCCAAGATGCTTGAAGAATATAATATTGATGTTCCTGATTTTGCCAGAAAAGAACAAGAACAGTGTCTCCAAGCTACTCATAAAGGTAATAATATTTATTAATTGAGTGCTAGAGCCAAAAATATTTCTTATATCTCTGATTTTGATTCACATTCTAATATATCAGAATCATAAACCTTCACCTCTTCGTTGGTACAATCTCCAGTCAGTACACCAAAGTCTTCCCCCAAACCTAGTCATTTTTCACTAGTTTCTCACTTGTCTTCTGAAAGGTCCTTCCCCCTCCATTCAAATATTTCATCTTCTGATTTTGAATATTATACACAGTCTGATATGCAGGTAATGACATCTTCCACACCATTTCTAATAGTGAATGGGAATCACCATTAGTCATTGTTCCAAAGAAGGGAGGAAAATGGAGAGTATGCTTAGATTACATAGAATTGAATAAAGCTACAAAGAAGGATCACTTTCCCGTACCATTTATTGACCAATCTCTGGATACTCTAGCTGGAAAGAAATTGTTTTCCTTCTTGGATGGGTTCATTGGATATAACCAAATCCAAATTCATCCAACAGACCGGGACAAAACCACCTTTACCTGTCCATGGGAAAAATTTTCCTACATATTCCTTTATTTTCAACTTTGCAATGCTCCAGCTACTTTCCAAAGGGCAGTCTTGAGTATTTTCGCTGATTTCATCCATGACCGTATGGAAATCTACATGGATGAATTTACCCCTTATGGAGAAGAATTTGAAGAATCTCTCACCAACCTGGAGAATGTTCTTAAAAAAAGTATTCAAACAAACCTCTACTTAAGAAATGACAAATGTCACCTAATCATGGATGAGGGGATAGTGTTAGGACATTATGTATCTAAAAAAGGAGTAACATTAGACCCTACAAAAATCCAAGTAATAATAAACCTGTTTTCTCAAAATAAATTAAGGGATGTTAGAAGCTTTATAGGACAAGCAGGATATTATAGGAGATTCATACAGAATTATAGTAAAATAGTTGCACCAATGTTTTCTTTAATGACTAAAGATGCAAAGTTTCAATCGAGTGATAGTTGCAATCAAGCGTTTCAATATATCAAGTAGAAAATCATGGAGGAACCTATCTTACAAGGATCGAATTGGCAGTTCCCTTTCCACATACATTCTGATTCTTTAGATAAATAAATAGGTGCATTTCTCGGTTAATAATACAATAAGGTTTTATATACCATCTACTACATCAGTAAGAACCTTGCAAGACCAGAGATCAACTACACTCTCACAGAGAAGGAATTCCTTGGGGTCATTTACTCCATCAACAATTTCAGACACTACATTACCAGATATGTATTCATCCATACTGATCACTCAGCAATCAAATATTTAATGATAAAATCATATGTTAGTTTTAGGGTGATTAGATGGATTTTGTTCTTACAAGAATTTGATATAGCCATTGTAGATAACCTAGGGAAACATAATGTTGTAGCATATTTCTTGTCCAGACTAACACATGTTACATATACGGAGATAATAGATGACACATTTCTAGATTAACACATATATGACATGTATGCACACACCCCATGGTTTGCTGACATTGCAAATTATTTGGCCACTGGGGAATTTCCTAAACACTTTACCTACAACTAGAGATATAATATAATTAGGAAGAGTGCCCCATTCTCATGGATCCAAGGATATATTTTTAGAAAAGTAGCAGATCCCATCCTAATAACATGCATTAGAGAGGACGAGGTTCATGACATACTTCATTCCTGTCATGATGATCCATGTGGTGTCCATTATGTAGCTAAAAGGGCATCATACAAAGTTTTGAAAACAAGGTACTATTGGCCAACTTTGCACAAGGATGCAACAAATTACATTTCCATATGTTATGAATGTCAGAGAATGGGGAAACTAACTCAGATAGATGAAATGTTACTCCATCCCCAGATTACAATCGAATGTTTTGAGAAATGATGGATGGACTTCGCTGGACCCATTGATCCAATATCAAACACGAAACACCACATTCTGGTCTACACTGACTAGCTTACAAAATGGGTAGAAGTGAAGGCATTAATATTGGCCAATGAAGAATCAGTAGCAAAGCTCTTAATTGAATAAATTTTCACCAAATTCAGAGCACTAAGTGTTGCTTGGTTTTTCAACCAAGCATGTGCAAGGATGCACCTGCTAACTAGTAGCAGCAGTCTCAAATAAAGCAATGTAAATAAGCACATATAAACTATAGATTGATGGCAGTAAACAGTAAAATAAAGAAATCTAGATTAATAACAATAAGCAAAATTTATTCATAAACATGTAAATAAAAATTAGAACTCTTGTATTACCTCAAATGGTGAGGATGGTGAGTTTTGAGTAGCTCCAAGGTTGAGAAGCTCCAATGTCCAATGGTCTCTTCTTCTCCAATGCTTCAATGGTTGGGCAAAGCTCAAGATGGATTTTGGCAGGATGAGGATATGTTGAAATATGGATCAAAAGTGAGGAGCCCCTATCACCTTTTTATAGTTTTTGGTGATGGGGAATACCATTATGGTTTTAAGGAAACCAATGGTATTAACCAACATGGTTTAGGTCTCTTTTTTCCTCTTTTTCCTTTTTTGAATATTTTTATTCCCTTTTATATTTTTTGGGAATTTTGGACCCATTTTGAGGGTTTTTTGAGGAAAAATACAT
Source organism: Larix kaempferi (assembly GCA_027924585.1). Lineage (NCBI taxonomy): Eukaryota > Viridiplantae > Streptophyta > Pinopsida > Pinales > Pinaceae > Larix > Larix kaempferi. Next base: position 1,932,318 of record BSBM01000719.1, read on the forward strand.
ATTTTGAGGGAAAAGGGTGTATTATGGTCTTTTTGGTGACCTTTTGATGGTTTTAGAGGCTCAAATGGTGGAAAAGTGGACAAATGGGTCATGTGAATAAGGGAATGAGCTAGTGAGCACTTTTTGGTTGTTAACACTAAGGGAGCTTGTCATAGACAGAGGAGCACAATTTACATCAAATTTAATAGAAATCATCATGAAAATCAACAAATTTAAACAGAGACAGTCAACATCATATCATCCTCAGGCCAATGCCCAAGAATAAGTTACCAACAGAGAAATTAAAATTATTTTCAATAAAACAGTACAAACTGACCGAAGGTATTGGGAAGATAGACTCCATGAAGCATCCTGGGCTTACAACACCACCTAGAAAGCTACTACAAGGATTCACACCATATGAACTAGTTTATGGAAGAACAATAATGTTACTAGTGGAATTCGAGCTTAAGACATTAAGGAGAAAATTATAAATGGATATGACCGACCTATCTACAACACAGAGTGAGATGCTACTTCAACTTAATTAGTTAGATGAAATCAGACAACAAGCCTTACACCATACAGAAATAATCATGCAACAAAGGAAATAATGGCATGATAAATTCATTAAAAAAAATACTTCAAGGAAGGAGACTCGGCCCTTTACGACTCAAGGTTTAAATATTTTAGAGGCAAATTGAGAACCAGATGGTTGGGGCCCTACCAAGTTGACATTATCTATGACAATGGTTCTATTCAAATATCAACCATAAATGAGGATAAAATATCGTTATTGGTTAATGGTCAAAGACTGAAACTCTAAAAAACTTCTCAACAAAGAAGAATTGACATAGACTCTCAAGAAAATAGAACTACATGTAATACTAGAGAAGCAATGCCCTTATCCAATATGATCATAGATTCTATTATATATATATATATATATATAATAAAAAACAATGAAAATAAAAAATAAAAAAACATCCTTAGATGAAAACCTTTAACGAGGCATTTGGGGCAGCAAAATACTTTTTACTAATCCACTATAGAACATTACAAAGACACATCCTACAAAACATATACAGTTTGCAGTACTTCTATAAAAAACAAAAAAATTGCTACTCACCACAACAACAAACAATAAGTTAGTCAAAGGTACGTCTACTCATCTATATATCTAAATTTGATCTTTGATATTCTTTTAACTAGTGAATGTACCATATTTTTACAACCTTGAGTAGGACATCAACCATAAAATTGGGGGTGGAAGCAGTAGTAAGAAACACAAAGAAGTCATGGCAATTTTCCCAGAAGAAAAGGCAGTGTTTTGCACATGCAAACATAAGATGAATACGTGTAACATGCCACATATGAGGAAACAAGTGGGTAGATGATCTTGGTAGGTATCGATGAGACACATGAAAAGGATCTGATTGCTGCCGCCTTAAACCTCCAATGAAAAGGACAGATGGGGCAATCAACACAATCTAAGGGATGAGTGGGAAATGATGAAAGTAAAAAAGAGGTTGGCGAAATTCAAATCACATGCCTTGTTATGATGAAAGGGGAATATAACATGACAAGAAAAGTTTAACAATCATATTTCATATACCCAATTTGGAAAAGTGAATGGGAATCACCACTAGTCATTGTTCCAAAGAAGTGAGGAAAATGGAGAGTATGCATAGATTACATAGAATTGAATAAAGCTACAAAGAATGATCACTTTCCCTTACCATTTATTGACCAATCTTTGGATACTCTAGCTGGAAAGAAATTGTTTTCCTTCTTGGATGGGTTCATTGGATATAACCAAATCCAAATTCATCCAGCAAATCGAGACAAAACCACCTTTACCTGTCCATGGGGAAATTTTTCCTACAGATTCCTTCATTTTCAACTTTGCAATGCTCCAGCTTCTAACATTCCTTAATTTATTTTGAGAAGGCAGGTTTATTATTATTTGAATTTTTGTAGGGTCTAATGTTGCTCCTTTTTTAGAGACATAATGTCCTAACACTATCCCCTCATCCATGATTAGGAAACATTTGTCACTGCTTAAGTAAAGGTTTGTTTGAATACTTTTCTTAAGAACATTCTCTAGGTTGGTGAGAGCTTCTTCAAATTATTCTCCATAAAGGGTAAAGTTATCCATGTAGATTTCCATACGGTCATGGATGAAATCAGCGAAAATACTCAAGACTTCCCTTTGGAAAGTAGTTGGGAGCATTGCAAAGTTGAAAATGAAGGAATCTGTAGGAAAAATTTCCCCATGGATAGGTAAAGGTGTTTTTGTGTCGGTTTGCTGGATGAATTTGGATTTGGTTATATCCAATGAACCCATCCAAGAAGGAAAACAATTTCTTTCCAGCTAGACTATCGAGATATTTGTCAATAAATGGTAAGGGGAAGTGATCCTTCTTTGTAGCTTTATTCAATTCTATGCAATCTATACATACTCTCCATTTTTGTCCCTTCTTTGGAAAAATCACTAATGACATTAGAGAAATTTTGAGGTAAAAAATGGGCCTCAAAACAAAGAAAATGTACTACAAAAATCAACCAATCACATTCTAGTAGATGACATCATCCCCCATGGTTGAGGTGACATTGCATGAGTTAATAATGTTTATTTGTCAAATTTTCTATGGTGGATGAAAACCCAAAGTTAACCAAGGTAGTGGTATAAGTAATTTTAAGTCATAAAATAAAGTACTTATAATGAAAGTCCTTTAACATTTTTTCATAAAATAATATTATTGTGATTTTCAAATAAAGTACTCATAATTCATAAAGAAGGTCATTTCACATTTTTTTATAAAATAATATATTGTCATTTTCATGTTTTTAATTTTAAATTATATATTCATTCCATTCTATTTAATATCATAATGTCAAACTAATATATATATATATATATATATATATATATATATATATATATATATATATATATATATATTCCTTTCACATTTTTTCATAAAATAATATTTTTATCATTTTCATGTTTTTAATTTTTAATTATATATTCACTCCATTTTATTTAATATTATAATGCCAAACTAATTTATAAGCAGTACTTTTAAAATAAATTAAATTCATGAATGATATTAATATGAAAAAGGTATATTAGTTATGCATATAAATTAAATTCATGAATGATAGCAATATGAAAGATGTATGTTAGTTATACAATAAAATAAATATCCCAATTTTTTTATGATTTTGATATTAATTTACCAATATAGATTTAATGACTAAAGAATAATAATAATAATAATTCAATGTGGATTATAATAATATTATTAACATTTTACATGTAAATAAATTTTCAATTAAATCACATTATATTAAATTGATGAGAAAAGTACTAAATATAAAAAGTCAGCATAAATTAAAAAAAATAGCTCTTAAAAAATGTTTTTTATTATTTAATTTCATTTGCAAGTTCAAGACAAATAAATGCTGAAAGAGAATAAATTTTTTGGAATTTACAATGAATCTTAGTCACATCAATGTAGAGTTATTTTATTAATTAATTAATTATTTTTTTTTTTTTTTTTTTTTTTTTTTTTTTTTTTTTTCTCTGGTGAATTTTGAAAAGTGACTCAACCATGGTTATTTATATTGTGCATAGAAAATAATGTAGGAGGTGACTTGTCATATATACCTACCCCATAAAACCCCTAACTCATAATATTTTAATATATCTCATACTTTTTCAGTACATCTCTTAGAAGGCCAATTTTTGACCTCAAAATCTCTCTAATGTGATTCCCATTTACTCTTTGAAATGGGTGAATCTAGGGCAATTCATGGTGGCCATCAAGGGAGCACCAATGTTCCAAACAAATGGAAAACCACAAGGATCCAATTCAATGAGGGTTCCTTAGTTGGTGTCCATAGGAATCTAAGCCATATTGTTCTAGGGTCTGGCAACATTAGCTTCCCATTGGTTAGTATTGACATATGGTTGTCCAGGAATATATGAATTTCTAGGATTGGTAAAAAGCAGATCGACGGGCTTAATCAATCAACAATAATATTGTATCCTATTGAGACAAGACACCAACAAAGGTGTTGTATCTAAACCTTCCCTTTAATCATCAACCCGAGGATTCTTACAAACTTCTGAGGGTCCTGCACAATATGTGAAACTACAAAGAAACTTATAATGATGCCTAGTAGTATTCTAAAGCATGAAAAATGCATATAAAAAGCAAAAGGAAATTCTAATCTATGACCTAAGGGTTTCAAGGGACATGTATCCCATAATTTGGCTAGGCATCTACTCCTTTGTCAATGGTTCATGGACTAGTTTTAGTACATTCCTCGCCGAGCTTTAGGAAAACCTTTTGAGGAATAGATTCTGATCTACCTTACCAATTACACACCGAGTCTAGGTATTTGATTATGCTGAATTCTTAAGAAGTTAATAAAACAACTTATAATTACAATGCTCAACTGAGTTCACATAATAAGATCCCATGTTTAGAAGTAATTACTGAATAAAAAATTGGAGAGAAGTAATAACAAAGCATTTAATATGAATCTAAGATGCAAGAACTATTTGTTAAAGATATTTTGGCGACATAATGTAAATTGTCTACAAACTGTAATAAATCTACTCCATTCTATTTCGATCTATCCCATTCACATGAAATCAATGAAATCTAACTTAACTCACATGCTCTTGTAATTGCCTATGGATGGGCCCTTATCCATGGCAATACAAGAACATAAATTTACTCAATACGGTGGAACAATGGGAATCTTAATTTACTTCAAAATCAATTTTTTGACATAATAAGTATCAAACTGTGTGACACTAACAAACTGTGGAAAGTAACCATGTTCATACAAAAATAGTTTTGTTTTGTAATCTAGGAAACACTATTTAAATATCTATTTCAAAAACTGTGAATTGAAATAACTACTAGTATCTAATTATGCCTACAAGAGGTGCGCTATGGAGGAAAACTCATAGTGGAAGTCTAACTAAGCTCAGTACATTCTATTGGAACATTTACAAACCCATTCCATACTTAGGATATATTTTATTAATCATCTATATTAATTTTCCTAGGTGTAGACTAGGTAAATTGGCCTAGTTTTGTCTTTTGGTGGACCACTTGCTATCCTAAATCACTAAAATTAATTTGGATAGATTTTGGATAACATATCCTTGGATTTTTTCTGCTTTTATTCTATTCTTGAATTAGAAAGACACTTTTCTGATTTAGAGAGCTTTATCCTTTTTTTTCTACTTTCTAGTGGATAAGGTAAAGCTAGTTGACTTGGAAACTCTCTCCACTTGGCCAATTCAACCTCCACCTATTTTCTTCTCTCCTAATGTCACCATTACATTCCATTTACATCACTCATTAGCTTCCATACCATATTCATCCAATTCATGATCCTTTGGACTGTTTTGGAAAGTGTTTTTGACACCTCGGGTTTTTTTTCCTTTAGAAAGCCTTATCTTTTTGTGCTTCAACTTGCCTCTAAGGAATTTGATTTTATCCATAGAGGATGTATTATATATTGTAAACATATTTGTGAATAATACACAATGATTTTTTCTCAATATATCTTCTATATTCTTCTTCTCGCATTCTCATAAATATTCCAAGTGAAGTTGTCATATTGAATCTAGATCTAGGCAATCTAAAATCTCAAATGGTATCAGAGCTAGACTAATTCATAGCAATTTACAGAGTGTTTTCTGCAGGATATTTCCATCACCAGGAGCGCACCAACATGGATCAAATTCAATCTAAAGCTTTGATTGTCACTCCCTTCAACTACTTTGAATGGAAGGTGCATATGATCATCGAACTTCGAAGTAAAGGACTTTAAAGAGTCAATATGGGGCTTGAGACTAAGCCAGGAGCTGTTGTGCTAAAGGATAAAAGGTTAAATAGGCTTTATGAAGCTTATGGGTTTCTTTATATCTCTGTATCTTCATATCTTCTATTCCTTATTGATACTCTAATCACTCCGAATCAAGTATGGACTAAGCTAGAGTCTCGTTTTGGAAAGCAAGATGAGTTCAGAGGTCATCTATTGGAGATTGACTTGATCTCACTTAGTACAAGTAATTTCGATTCAATGGAAAAATTCATCTCAAAATTCAAGAACCTGATTTTTCAACTCAAGCAATGTGGAATAGATAAGAAGGATGAGCAGCTAATACTTACTATTCTGTCAAAACTGAGTTCTGAATACTCAGTGTTTGTGACTACATTTCATACTGCAAAACTTGCAGTTCCCAACTAGAAGATTCCAACCTTGGATGAATTCATTGAATCACTTACTAAGGATAAGTACAAGATGGTTCAAATGAGGACTTTAACACCCTACAAGGACCTTGCACTTGTTTCTCATGGAGCAAAGAGTTCCAAGAATGACAAATCCAAAGGAAAGGAAAATATGTTTTCAGATAAAGAGGAATCTGATGAATATTACAAAGCCAAGAAGATGAAGAACAAGAATTAGAGGCCCAAGTGTTCTTATTTCTTAAAAGGTACCCATCGTGAGAAGTCTTTCTTCAAGAATAAATTGGACTCCATGGCCAAGATGCTTGAAGAACATAACATTGATGTTCCTGATTTTGCAAGAAAAGAACAAGAACAATGTCTCAAGGCTACTCATAAAGGTAATAATATTTATTATTTGAGTGCTAGAGAAAAAAATATTTCTTATATCTCTGATTTTGATTCATATTCTAATATATCTGAATCATAATACTTCACCTCTTCATTGGTACAATCTCCAGTCAGTACACCAAAGTCTTCTCCCAAACCTAGTAAGTTTTTACTAGTTTCTGACTTGTCTTCTGAAAGGTCCTTCCACCTCCATTAAAATATTTCATATTCTGATTTTGAATATTATATACACTCTTATATGTAGGTAATGACACCTTCCACACCATTTTCCCAACCATTGGATGCAAAAAATACCCTACAACCCCCAAGTTCTTCAGTTAAGAAACCACACAATTCCATGGTTTCCTACATTGTGTCACTTGTCTCTGTTGTTCTTATGTCTACCATATATTTCATTGGTTGGAAATACATGTCTTTTTACATCATTGTACTATTGTTTCACATGTCTGGACATGATCCCATCACTCATGGTCGAAATATCAAGTCCTGAAATCCTCTAGACTCGCTCAGCTATCAGGGTGATCTAGTTGCTCACTCTTTTCCTATTGAAACCCTATCCGATCATGGCGACAATACACCTTTGTTGTTTGCTGATCCATATGACTCATATTAGGATATTTCAGAGATGCATGATCTCCTTTACAATATCATAAAATCTCTACATCAGTTTGAGAAGAAGGTAAAATGTTTGATTCACCACATTGCAGCTGCACAAGAAGTTGATCTTGTTGAGTCCATTGATGCTCTTTGGGAATGAGTTTGCACATATCTCTTTTCCATCATTGATTATGTATCCATATCAGATCATTTATGTTATAATAGAAAGAAGCATTCATATGATGCTCCTCCATCATCAGGTGATGAGTTCCATGGAGCCTCTACACATGTTTTTTGTCTACACCACATTGATGCATTGATCCATGATCATGGCATCCACAACCTCTTCATCAAGTCTGTTAATCAGAAGCAATACATTCAGCTCCTCCAAATGAAGAACAAGATAGTGTGAATATATTCAGACATGTGTCTATTTTTTAGAGAGGGTTTTGTTTCCATGAGGTTTTCCATGTTTTCTCGTTTTACATGGACTAATAATTTTTTGTATTGGGGTGACCATAAGCCTTGTTGCTTGGGTCCTATATTTATGATATTTCTGATATTCACCACATAACGCCAAGCTTAAGTGTGGGTGTTGGAACATTTAAAAACCCATTCCATACTTAGGATATATTTTATTAATTATCTAGATTAATTTTCCTAGGTGTAGACTAGGTAAATTGGCCTACTTTTGTCTTTTAGTGGACCACTTGGTATCCTAAATCACTAAAACGAATTTGGATAGATTTTGGATAATATTTCCTTGGATTCTGTCTAATTTTATTATATTCCTGAATTATAAAGACACTTTCTTGATTTAGACAGCTTTATCCTATTTTTTCTACTTTCTAGTGGATAAGGTAAAGCTAGTTGACTTGGAAATTCTCTCCACTTGGACAATTCGACCTCCACCTCTTTTACTCTCTCCTAAAGTCATCATTACATTCCATTTACATCACTCATGAGATGCCATACCATATTCAACCAATTCGTGAGCCTTTGGACTGTTTTGGAAAGTGTTTTTGACACCTAGGGTTTTTTTTCCTTTAATAAGACTTATCTTTTTGTGCTTTTCAACTTGCCTCTAAGGAATTTTATTTTCTCCATGGAGGATGTATTATATATTGTAAACATATTTATGCATAATACATAGTGATTTTTTCTCAAGATATCTTCTCTATTCTTCTTCTCTCATTCTCAGAAATATTCCAAGTGAATTTGTCATATTGAATCTAGATATAGGAAATCTAAAATATCACACAGTCGTTGGGGACTAGGCCTCATTCAGATATGCCTTTAGAAATCATCGAATATTGGGATTGGTACTTAATAACTGTAGTTTCTTCTTTTAGAATTCTCTTTCCTTGCGCATTGGTCCATATAAAAATGATGTAATTTAGGAACTCTTTGACATCACTTCGAGCTGCGCCAACGAACTACAAGTAAACTGCTTCTCTTATCTGTTCTTCCTAGAAAAATTGGTTTGATGCCTTAGTTTAGATTCTGTAGCAAAAATATACTACTAACAACCAACCGAATCAGTGTTATATGTGTATTTTATGATAGAAAAAGGAAGACTAAACATCTTTAATACAAAATTGAAATCTTCAATAATCCTAATGAGGATGCATTCATCATCCACCAACTTGATACCATAACAATTCCTTTCTGGACCAAAATTTCTGATTTAGAAAAGGATTTAGATGCCTTTTCTTACCTATTGTTGGTAGCCATCATATCCACCCAACTACCTCATTTTCACATCTCTGTGCAACTAACTGTTGATTATGGGTCCTTTGTGCACTCAAGGTTGTCTGTAGTTATGATTTGGCAACCATAACAACTAGTCATAACTCCTGACTGGTAGAATCCTTTATCTTTCCAAGTTTGCTTCCAACTGGCTGCTTCCTCATCCTGCTTCCATTCCTAATAATTGTTTGATAGAAGCAATGGTGGGTTGAATCTTATCCCAATCCATTATAGTCCCAACTTTTCTACTGAGGTGAGATACAGAGTGGACCTGGAGAGGGCTTTATCCATGTTAGAAGGTGAGTGTATTTTAAATTTTTGGAGCTATGGAGGGATGTCTTTCCATCTCTTTGTAATGAACTATATGATCGGTTTTTATTTCCTGCAGCTATTAGGTATTTAAAATGGGAAATGGAAGCATTTTTTTTTCTTTTATGATTGGTACCATATTTTTATCATGGATCATAAGTTGATGAGAAGTGAGAAAAGTATCCATAATAGGTGCCTCTTCCATTATCCAAAATTGAGTGTCCTTTTCTGTCTCGAAGTATCCATAATAGGTGCCTCTACAGACCATCTCAAGTGATATATTTCTTGAATATGAGAGATACCTCTCCCCATGGATCTGGAAGTAATTCCCTCTTTATACTCCCCTTAGATTCCTCATATTTCTCTGTGAAACAAAAAAATTGTTTCTTGTCTTTTTGAGCAAGCTCCCTGTCATCCTTATCTCATCTGATTCCCTTGGGAAGAACAGTAACTCTGCTTAGCACTTCTTCATTGAGTTCAATGGTAAGAGTCCCCTCACCTATGTTTGGTAGTTATCATCATCAATCTTCTTCATTTGTTGGAAAATTCCTCTCTTACTCCCTCATGGTATCCATCTAGTTTTTGAAATACTGGTCCCATCCCACATATTGGAAATATTTGAAGGACTTTGGGTGCTTAAACAAATTCGAATGGTCCCTCGGTTCTCTTTAACGAAACCCCCAGTCATTTTGATAACCCTATTTTGAAAAACTATGCACAGAGTTTGAAAGAGATTTTAACAATATTCAGAGAAACTCTTTGCTTATGGAAGGATTTCGAATTACCTGTTCTCTCTCGACCTCTCGCCGTTAGTCTTGCAATAATCATTTCTCAGGGTGATTCCTTATCATGGGTTCCTTGATTGTAGGTTTGACTTCAGGTGGTGAATTATGATCGTTAAAATTTTCTTGTCATGTTATATTCCCCTTTCATCATAACAAGACGTGTGATTTGAATTTCGCCAACTTCTTTTTACTTTCATCATTTCCCACTCATCCATTAGATTGTGTTGATTGTCCCATCTGTCCTTGTCATTGGAGGTGGAATGCAGAGGCAGTAAGATCCTTTTCATGTGTCTCATCGATACCTACCAAGCTTGTCTACCCACTTGTTTCCTCTGATGTGGCATGTTACACGTATTCATCTTATTTTTGCATGTGCAAAACACTGTCTTTTCTTCTGGAAAAACTGCCATGAATTCTTTGTGTTTCTTACTACTGCTTCCACCCCCAAATTTATGGTTGATGTCCTCCTCAAGTTGGTAAAAATATGGTACATTCACTAGTTAAAAGAATATCAGAGATCAGATTTAGATATATAGATGAGTAGACGTACCTTGATTAACTTACTGTTTGTTGTTGTGGTGAGTAGCAATTTTTTTGATTTTTGTAGAAGTGCTGCACACTGTATATGTTTTGTAGGATATGTCTTTGTAATTTCCTATAGTAGAGTAGTAAAAAGTAGTTTGCTGCCCTAAATGCCTTGTTAAAGGTTTTCATCTAAGGATGTTTTTTTATTTTTTATTTTCATTGTTATTATATATATATATATATATATATATATATATATATATATATATATATATATATATATATATATAATAACATCGATGATCATATTGGATAAGGGAATTGCTTCTCTAGTATTACATATAGTTCTATTGTCTTGAGAGTCTATGTCAATTCTTCTTTGTTGAGAAGTTTTTTTATAGAGTTTCAGTATGTGACCATTAACCAATAATGATATTTTATCCTCATTTATGGTTGAGATTTGAATAGAACCATTGTCATAGATAATGTCAACTTGCTAGGGCCCCAACCATCTGGTTCTCAATTTGCCTCTATAATCTTTAAACCTTAAGTCATAAAGTAGGGCCCAGTATCCTTCCTTGAAGTATTTTCTTTTACGAATTTATCATGCCATTATTTCCTCTGTTACATTATTATTTCTGTATGGTGCAAGGCTTGTTGTCTGATTTCATCAAACTAATTAAGTTGAAGTAGCCTCTCACTCTATGTTGTAGATAGGTCGCCCATGTCCATTTATAATTTTCTCCTTAATGTCTTAAGCTCGAATTCCACTCGCAACATTATTGTTCTTCCATAAACTAGTTCATATGGTGTGAATCCTGTAGTGGCTTTCCAGGTGGTGTTGTAAGCCTATGCTACTTCATGGAGTCTATCTTCCCAATACCTTCAGTCAGTTTGTACTGTTTTATTGAAAATATTTTTAATTTCTCTGTTGGTAACTTATTCTTGGCCATTGGCCTGAGGATGATATGATGTTGTCTATCTCTGTTTAAATTCGTTGATTTTCATGATGCTTTCTATTGAATTTGATGTAAACTATGCTCCTCTGTCTGTGACAAGCTCCCTTAGTGCTCTGAATTTGGTGAAAATTTATTCAATTAAGAGCTTTGCTACTGATTCTTCATTGGCCAATATTAATGCCTTCACTTCTACCCATTTTGTAAGGTAGTTAGTGCAGACCAGAATTTGGTGTTTCATGTTTGATAGTGGATCAATGGGTCCAGCGAAGTCCATCCATCATTTCTCAAAACGTTTGATTGTAATTTGGGGATGGAGTAACATTTCATCTCTCTGAGTTAGTTTCCCCATTCTCTGAAATTCAAAACATATGGAAACATAATTTGCTGCATCCTTGTGCAAAGTTGGCCAATAGTACCTTGTTTTCAAAACTTTGTATGATGCACTTTTAGCTACATAATGGACACCACATGGATCATCATAGCAGGAATGAAGTATGTCATGAACCTTGTCCTCTCTAATGCATGTTATTAGGATGGGATCTACTACTTTTCTAAAAATATATCCTTGGATCCATGAGAATGGGACACTCTTCCTGATTATATTATATCTCTGCTTGTAGGTAAAGTGTTTAGGAAATTCCCCAGTGGCAAAATAATTTGCAATGTCAGCAAACCATGGGGTATGTGCATAGATGGCATATATGTGTTCATCTAGACATGTGTCATCTATTATCTCCTTATCTGTAACATGTGTTAGTCTGGACAAGAAATATGCTACAACATTATGTTTCCCTGGTTTATTGACAATGACTATATCAAATTCTTGTAATAACAAAATCCATCTAATCACCCTAAAAATAACATATGATTTTATCATTAAATATTTGATTGCTGAGTGATCAGTATGGATGAATACATGTCCGATAATGTAGTGTCTAAAATTGTTGATGGAGTAAATGACTGCAAGGAATTCCTTCTCTGTGACAGTGTACTAGTTGATCTCTGGTCCTGCAAGGTTCTTACTGATGTAGTAGATGGCATATAAAACCTTATTGTCTTATTAACCGAGAATTGCAGCAATTTATTTATCTAAAGAATCAGAATGTATGTGGAAAAGGAACTACCAATTCGGTCCTTGTAAGACAGGTGCCTCCATGTTTTTCTGCTTTATATATTGAAACGCTTGATTGCAACTATCACTCCATGGAAACTTTGCATCTTTAGTCATTAAATAAAACATTGGTGCAACTATTTTACTATAATTCTGTATGAATCTCCTATAATATCCTGCTTGTCCTATAAAGCTTCTAACATCCCTTAATTTATTTTGAGAAAGCATGTTTATTATTACTTGTATTTTTGTAGGGTCTAATGTTACTCCTTTTTTAGAGACATAATGTCCTAACACTATCCCCTCATCCATGATTAGGAGACATTTGTCATTGCTTAAGTAGAGGTTTGTTTGAATACTTTTTTTAAGAACATTCTCTAGGTTGGTGAGAGCTTCTTCAAATTCTTCTCCATGAGGGGTAAAGTCATCCATGTAGATTTCCATACAGTCATGGATGAAATCAACGAAAATACTCAAGACTGCCCTTTGGAAAGTAGGTGAAGCATTGCAAAGTTGAAAATGAAGGAATCTGTAGGAAAAATTTCCCCATGGACAGGTAAAGGTGGTTTTGTCCCGGTCTGCTGGATGAAATTGGATTTGGTTATATCCAATGAACCCATCCAAGAAGGAAAGCAATTTCTTTCCAGCTAGAGTATCCAGATATTGGTCAACAAAGGGTAAGGGAAAGTGATCCTTCTTTGTAGCTTTATTCAATTCTACTTAATCTGTGCATACTCTCCATTTTCCTCCCTTATTTGGAACAATGACTAATGGTGATTCCTATTCACTCTTCGAAATTGGCTATATGAATCCTAAGTCAAGGAGTTTCTGTAATTCTGTTTTACAATGTTTCTCAAGGCTGGGTTCATTCTGCGTTGTGGCTTCCTAATAGGGTTTTCTCCTTCTTTGATATATATGTGATGTTGGAAAATAGTCGGACTTATTCCTTTCATGTCAGGATAGGTCCATGTGAAGGATGCTTGATAGTTTCTAAGAAGGTGAATTACTTTTTATTCCTTCTATGGTAGTAAGTGATCACTAATCTACATTGTCATGTGAGGAGCTATTTCTATGGTTTTGACAGTTGTCTTTATTTCTTCCATGAGAAAGAGATTTTTCCATATGTTCTTCTATACATCTAATTCAACTAGTGGTAAATGATCTCTAATGGAAGTTGGGTGAGCATAAATATTCTGCATAAAATTTGAAATGATGTTGTCCTCATGTGGTGCTTTCAGTGCTAGGGCTGTATCTATGGTTTGAAAAGGATGTATGGGTTGGTCATGGTAATTATTTTTGTATTTCCACCAAGATTTCTAGATATCTAAATGAGGTCTAGATGGAGGGTACAAAGTCAAGGTTTTGGTTTGTAATCCATTCATAATGGTCATATCTCCCTGCCTACATGCTATGTGAGAATCAAATGTTGTGAGCCATGATTTAAAAAGAATGAGTGGATACCCACTTAGTTTAGCTTTAGTGTGGATGATGATTAAATCGACAGGGTATTGTTAAGATTCTATGGTGACCATAATGTTCTTTAATATGCCATCTGGATAGAATGTAGAAGTATCTACAAGTTGTAGAATTGTAGCTATCTATCTTAGGAGATGTTGAATGTCTAGTTTTAGCATGGTATCTTGTGTCATTACATTTATGGATGCTCCTAAATCAATAAGGATATTTAAAATTGTACTTCCTGCTATGTGCACGTCCACTATTGGGATCCCTGGGTCAGCATATTTCAGGTTAATGTCTCTCCCCATCATTAGTTCTACTAGTTGTCCTATCACAATTAATGGTAAGAGGGTCTTTCTTCTTTATACCCAGCCTCTTTATGCAAGTATCCTTAATGTACTGATTTTAGATAGGGATTTCTTTAATAGCATAAATAAGTGGTATCTTTACACATAAAATTTTGAGCTCTGTTAAAATAGGATTCTCTGGTTTTTGGATTTCTTTGGATTTTCATCTTTGTGGAAAATGAGGAATAGGAGATAGTGGATCCACTACATGATGTTCTTCTTCTACAAGTTGTTCTTTCGGTGTATGATTTTATCCACTTGAATGTGGTGGATTTATTTTTCGATCTTCCGTTGGATGTGTTATAACATTTCCAGAACGTAGGTTTATTTCATTGACTTGTATAGTATCCAACAAATATGATGGGTAGTTATTTATTTCAATATTACATGCTAGTTGGATTTGTCTATTGTTAGGATTTGGTGTGGGTTGAGATGGAGGTGGTATTGGTGCCGAAGGTTTAGGATTTTGACCTTGTGAATTATTTGCATTGTTTAGTGGCTGCTAATTTGGTATCCATCCATGAGAAAGAGGGTTTTCTCCATACGATGGTGGTATTGCTTGAGGGTTCTACCATTGAGGTGGCGCCTAATCGGGTGTAGGATACTTTTGTTGGACATAAGAATTTTTCCAAGGTTGATGTCCATATGCTGGTGGGGATGGTGGTTGATTATAAGCCTATTGGTAAGGAGGTTGGGCATATGGTTGGTATGGTTACTATCCTTGAAAGTTTTGGTATTGAGACTGACCGTAGGGCTGTTGGAAATTTCTCTGTAAAATGGATCTCCTGGGATTTATATAACACTGAGGTTCGACATGTTCTTGTGGTTCATACATGTTATCCTTCAACGATCCTAGGTAAGGAAATTTTTCCGTGGATTTTTTTGCAACAAAAATTGCACATCTTTCGACCTTTATGGAACTGAACTGTGTGAGATGTAAGGGGCATTCATTCTTCTTGTGTTTTTTTTGCAGTCAGGGAAAAAATTGCTAAAGCTCTATCTGATTCCTCTTTTTTCAACTTAGCTTGCATAGAATCCATTTGTAGTGCCATGGAGTGTAAAATATCTGATTTTAGGTCATCTAAGAGGTTCCCCAAATCTGATTTAGTGAGGTTGGAACCATAGGGTCTAGTTTGCTTGAATGAGAGGTCTCTTCCTCTTGGTTTCTTTCCTGTGGACTGAGAGTGGTTCCTAAATATTTGTTTGATCTAATCATAATTCTTATGATATATGTCACCATTAGACATTACATTTAGGGTTTCTAGATAATCTTCTCTCGCCCCTCTAAGGAGCACAAGTTTGAGAGATTCATCATCTAAGGTGCATGAATGAGCCCTCTTATAACTAAGTTGGAATCGTTCCTCATAGCACTCTAATGAATTTTCTGGACCTTGTACCACTCTAAAAATGTCATCCCTTATTTCTCTTTCCTTATAGTAATCCCTATATTTCTCATTGAAAGTTTCTTTCATATTTTCCCACGTAAAAATTCTATTTGGTAGTAAAATCATAAACCACCTGAATGTAGTCTTTTAAAGTCAAAGGAAACAATTTTAACTTTTGGGCATCCATAGTATAATCATAGGTCTGACTTACTACCTCAAACTCAAAGAGGAAGGTATCATGGTATTCCGAGGCTAATCCATAGAAGTTAGGCAAGGAAACATGGTTAATATTTTTCATTCTGGCCTCAACATCAGGAACTCCCCCAATGGGAAAATAATAAATAAGAGGTTGTTCATTTTCTTCTTCTGCGTCAGAGTAATTGGGGTCAGATGAATCTTTTGTTACTGACCCGAATAGGCCATGTCTTCATCTTGGCATATGTTGGTGATTAGGTCCTTCAGGTGGATCAAGGTTATTATAGTATGAAGTTGGATTAGGTATAAACCGTTTGAATCCGTCCCTGACCGTAGGAATTCATGCTATCTTTTCCTTGTTGTTTTTTCTTTTTCCTTAATTTTCTTGTATTTTTATAGGAAATTTTATAACAATTTTAGGATTTTGATTGTTCATCACTACGCCCTCTACACCAAATACTGAAAAAAATGGTAGCTAGTTTATTGAAAAACTTACTTGAAGTAGCACATCTTCTCCTTTCTCATTTTATTGCTCCAACTGTAACCTGTGTATACTCATAAAAAAACTAATTAATATTGTTAGTTTCCTTGTGGTTTGACATGGCTCCCCAATAACAACATCAAAAAGGTGACGAGCTTAATCAAGCAACAATAATGCAGTATCGTGTTGGGACAAGACACCAACAAAGGTGTTGTATCTAAACCTTCCCTTTAATCATCAACCCAAGGATCCATACAAACTTATGAGGGTCCTGCAAAATATGTGCAACTACAAAGAAACTTGTAATGATGCCTAGTAGTATTCTAAAGCAGGAAAAATGCAGATAAAAAGAAAAAGGAAATTCTGATTTATGACCTAAGGGTTGCAAGGGACATGGATCCCATAATCTGGCTAGGCATATACTCCTTTGTCAATGGTTCATGGAATAGTTTCAGGACATTCCTCACCAAGCTCTAGGAAAACCTTTTGAGGAACAGATCTTGATCTACCTTACCAATTACACACCAAGTCTAGGTATCTGATTACACTGAATTCTTAAGAATTTAATAAGAAACTCATAATTACAATGCTCAAATGAGTTCACATAATAAGATCCCATATTTAGAAGTAATTACTAAGTCATAAATTGTAGAAATAATAACAAAGAATTTAAGCTGAATCAAAGATGCAAGAACAATCTATTAAATCTATTCTGGCGGCATAATGTAAATTATCTACAAATTGTAATAGGTCTACTCTATTCTATTTCGATCTATCCCGTTCACATGAAAGCAATGAAATCTAACTTAATTCACATGCTCTTGTAATTTCCTATGGATGGGCTCTTATCCATGGCAATGCAGGAACATAAATTTACTCAATAAGTTGGAACAATGGAAATCTCCATTTACTTCAAAATCACCTTTTTAACATAATAAGTCTCAAACTGTATGACACTTACAAATTGTGGAAAGTAACCCCATTCATACAAAAATAGGCCTGCTTTGTAATCCAGGAAACACTGTTTAAATATCTATATAAAAAATTATGAATCAAAATAACTGTTAGTATCTAATTATTCCTGCATGAGGCGCGTTATGGAGGATAGTGCGTAGTGGCAGTCTAACTAAGCTGAGTCAAGTCCTAGGGGACTAGGACTATATAAGATATATCTTTAGAACTCATTGAATACTAGGACTGGTACTTAGTAACTGTAGTTTCTTCTTTTATACTTCACTTTCCCTGCAGATTGGTCCATACAAAAATGTTGTAATTTAGGAACTCTTTCACATCACTTCGAGCTGCACCAACAGACTGCAAGTAAACTGCTTCTCTTATCTATTCTTCCTAAAAAAATTAGATTGATGCCTTACTTCAGAACCTATAGAAAAAACATACTGCTAACAACCAACCGAATGAGTGTTATATGTGTATTTTATGCTAGAAAAAGGAAGACTATGACATCTATAATACATAAATTGAAATATTCAACAATCCTAACTAGGATGCATTCATCATCCACCAACTTGATACCATAACACTTCCTTTCTGGACCAAAATGGATTATTTAGAAAAGGATTTAGATGCATTTTCTTACCTATTGTTGGGAGCCATCACAAATTATACTATATGAATTTCTAACCATACTAGTTTTGAAAAGAAGGAAATGTTGTTCCGAAGGCATTCCTCTTAACGGTTGGTTATCTTGTAAAATACTTGTCATAACATGTTTAACAATATTAGAGCCTCACATTCCAAAAAAAGGGAATATTTCCTTGAGTGGCATTCTGCCCCCCATGGAAATCTAGTGCTGGTGCCCCCTAGTGTAAATGAGTTATCTTGCAGTACATTTAGTCCAAAGGGGTTACCAAAACTCATAACTCCAAAATATTGGAAAGGTAATCCAAGCTAGGGTAGGGTGGAGCTAGAAACAAATCCAAGTAAGGACAAGTTGGGCATGGATATTTTCCCACTGACAGGTGGGAAATTAGGAAAAGGGATTGATGGACCACTACCTAAAGCAATAGTAAACGTTGATGTAGGAGGAATACAAGTAGGTATAGGTGGAAACCCTAAAAAAGGAAATCCAAGCAAAAAGGGGTTCGAACTCAACTGAGTTGAAGAATTTATACCAGTAAGTATCATAGAGGATGATAGATACCATCCTGACCCTACTACGGAGGCCATATTAAAAGTGTTTCCTCCTAGATGGATAGTACTAACTAGGGTAGGTACCTCCCCTAAAATAAACACTTATTCCACATTTTTCATGTTAAAACACCTAGATAATGGATTATGGGTATTAATACCAGCTACATGGGAAAAACTAGGACTTTGCAGCAGATTCAAAAGTCTAGACAGATATAAGAGGTCCTCAATTTGAATGGGACCTCGAGATTCTCTTCAAGATGAGCAGAATCAACTTTGGGAGAGTTATTAGAATGCTCCTCAGTATCACTAAAATTTCCTTTGTCGGACGAACTCTTAAACTCATTTGACCTATAAATATGAGTTCTTTCTTCTGTTTGTTCTTTTTAATTTCTTGGTTTTTCTCTTCTCCCTCCTATGGCAGTGGATTGTTATAATCCAGTCTTCACCTAGGAAAAAGGAATTCCCTCTATTCAGGAGGGTGTCCTTGAATTCTTCTAGACCTACACAAAGGTTGATCAATCATGGTGGCTCTCAAAATACACTAAGAATAAAATCTACAAAAACTAAAAATCAAACAACACACACTATAAAGTCCCTAAATAATTTCAAACAATAAAACAACTCTCACAATGAAAAATTAGTTGGATTCAAGAACCATTCAATGAAGAGGCTGCAAGAACCATTCAATGAAGATCCAAAAAAATGATCTTCTGAAGGTCAGCTGGAATGATTAGGGCCCAAATCCAACCAACGAAGATTGAGAGACAATTACCTTACTCCACGAAACCAATCACCAAGGGTGCACGCACTTTCTTTTGGAAAATACCCTCCATAAGGAGCTAGGCCAAGAATCTATGTCTATCTCAAGTGCCACAAGATATCCCCTTGTAGTGATCTAGGAGGTACCTAGGAGAGGCAACTAGGGTTACGAGTTCACACTAAAAAGTTCGGCGGGAAGGTCGTTGGAAAGGGATTGTGTCTGAGACACAAGTCTCAGGCTTGAAACTGTCAGTGAGTAGAGATGTCACCCCGAGGAATTGCCATGCCTGATCAGGACCCAAACATGCATAACCCCCTAAATCAAGCAATAGGGGTATTCTGTCTACTTGAAAAAGGTTTACTTATTGCTTGATGCTTGTTTGAGTAGTGCTTTCCCAACAACTTTACGTTACTTATGGGTTTAATATCTCTTTAATGATTTCCTAGTTTCCAGTCTTTTATGACTCTGGAGGCATTCAGTTACAACACCTAATCCAAAGGCTTAATCCTATACTATTAGAAGTGTTTCTTACTAGAAAGAAAAACCTCCTATCTTTCAAGACTAATGATTGCTTGCTTAAACAAAAATGAAATTCCATTTTTTTATTTATAAAGAAGCAAAACTAGTGCAACTAAAGATACAACGTTCTTTAACTATAATATGAAGCACTCTACTACCACAATCATGCACTTTTCAATTCCAATTTATTTTCAATATACATGCAAGTTCTAAATGTAAGATGTAATTTGGAATGCAAAATGAGAGTTTTCAAATGAACAATTCAACTTTTGGTCTATTCAATGCAAAGGGAAACTTGAATTTTACACGCTAATTGCAAGTTCAAGTCTAGAACATAAGCGTACAACTACCTTTCAAAGTGCAAATACAAATTCAATTTGATAAGCATATACAATTTAGAATTTGAAAGCAAATGCAACTTTATTTGGTAAACAAGTTAACATCCAATCCTAAGATGCACGAAAGGACTCTATTTGACATGCACACTTAATATCTAAACCAAATGCAAGACCTTTTTGTAATTTTTGATTCAAAATGCAAAACTTGAAGTAAAAAATTAATCTAAAAACAAAACAAATATACAAAAAAATAAAATAAAATTGTTTTCAATATAAAATGCAGCTCCATATCATCCAAAGACACTTGCAATGTATTCAATCAACACTAGCTCAAAAAATAAACCACATTTTTATGTTTTCCAAAATGAGAAACAAGGCCCAACTAAGAACAACCTACAATATAATTGATGCAAAAATACCTCTGATATCCTTATTAGAACCAATGAAAGCGGCCACAAAGATGAGAGTGATCAGTTATACAAAAATCCAAGGTTGATAAAAGTATAAAAGAAGACTCTTAGACTCAATCAAGCAAAATGACCTACTGAGCTACAAGGTTTCATAAGCCTGATTTTGCACTCCACCCGTGCAATCAAGGTCACACAACAACAAGATATTCCTTGAGCTTCCACCTCAAAGGATTACAAAAGTATAAAAAAGAAAAAATAAGACTATAATGAAAATACACTTTTCACTAAAAAAGATTCAAAAATCCAAGGCAAGATCAATCACAGAGCAGGCACAACATTTCTGAGAGGTTAGACAAGACCTAAGACAAGCAAAGACTCTCAAAATTCTACTAAAAACCCCACAAAAAAAACATAAATTGAAAAATTACACTCTATAGGACAAAAAATTTGCAATCCAAAGGAAAGTAGGGATTAAATCTCTACTATGCAAAACTTTAGGAGCATTTTTGAACCATAAACGCTATTGTCATGAACATTATGAGTGAGTAGTTAATTGAAGTCTTAGAAAATGCAAGCCCAACTTAGAAAAGTTGAAAATCAAGGTGTATGCTAAAGACTCAGACCAATCCAAACTTGTAAAAAGATGCTAAATAGCCAAGCAAACTAGAGGAATTGACCTAGAAACCCCAAAGCAGATGTCTTCTCCCCAGTGGAATCACCATTTCTGTTGTATGAAAAACAATCCTATGACTAGGGTGAGATCACCAACATAATAAAAGAAGGGAGATTGACATAAGAGACTCTATCAACAAGAAAATCAAATTAAAAATCATGCATATGACCACATCTACACCAAGAACACCCTGATTAAAAGAAGATTTAAGGAGAGAGGATTTATGCACCTCATTTATGATGGTCGATCCAAGCCACCCCTTGCTCTACTTTGAATCTAGTCCAACTTTCCCAAGATTAAACCTGTAAAATTGATAAAGATAATCCTCAAACATAGGTGACAATAATAAATATTATTGATAAATTGAAAGCATAACAAGAACATAAATCTATAAATCAACTTTCAATATAAAATGCTAATTTATTCATCAAACATGAAATTAAATCAGAATTTGCGAAGGGAAAGATGTTAAATCTCCATTGAAATAATAGAAGCAAGTACAATACTACCTCTTCTCTTCTTTGACACCTCACAAAACCAAAACTTTGGGATTCCTGCTTGTCTTCTCCAACAATCCCAAGGAAAGTTCCAATGTATAATGGTTTGAAACTAACTAGGGAAACAGTTTCAGAACATAGAGCATGTATAGCAAAGGGATAGAGAATAGCAATTCCTCTAGCATAACAATTCTTAGGCAAAAGTCCCCTTTCATGGATTATCTCCCTTATTTTTAAAGTTAATGAACATAATTATGATCAGGTAGAAAACATTTGTAATTGAGGGGGTAGTTATCAAAACCAACCAAACTGCCCATAATTTGAAATTTTATTTACTTTTTGGAATTTTGGGGGAAAAACGCTAGAAGTGTGAAGGGAACAAGCGATTTAATCCCATGCAAACCAAAGGAAACAAGCGTTTTCAAGAATTTGGTGAAAATATATAGCAATGTAAAGGAAAGTAAGGATTAAATAACAAGTTGATAGACCATTAGGAGTGTTTTTGTCTAAAAAATTAGTTACAAGGATTATAAATGCTAGGGAATCAATGAATGACTAAGGCCATAACATCAGATACCAAATAAAGGCTCTTCTATCCATAGTGTCCTTTTGTGTGAGTGACAGTCGATATTTGGAGTGTCGTCATAAAACTATTGCCATGAACGGAGAAGTGCCAATTTAGACTATAAAATGACCTATGAATATAGAGCACCTTGCATTGATAGATGTTGCAAAATCATGGTCATATGAAAGATGTTGACATAGGGATAAATTGTTACCACATAAGAATGCAATTATTGTACATATGTTTCCCCAATTTAACTATATTCCTTCTTGACAAGATGACAATTTTGTAGAATTTTGTTGGTCTAAGTTGGTATTGTACAAGAACTTTTGTGATTTCCACAATGATATAGGCCAGACATATGATGAGATAGTACATAGTTGGGGAGAAATCAATATCATCCTTGGTATGTTGATTGTAATGCATTGCCTTTAGTTGATCCAGCTCAATCTGAAGAAGAAGAAGTTCCAAATGTTCATATAGATTCTATGGAGGATGAGTGGGGGATCATTTGTGGATTGTATCTTAATATATTTATAAATTACAATGAATTTTATATGCTCAAACATAGAGATTCCAGTTTTATGAATAATTGAAACACTATTTTGTGGATGAAGACACTTTCAATCATCCAATTAATTTCATATCACATAAGAGAAATTTGAAGTCCATCCTTCCTAACGAGCCTGCAAAGTCTTATTTTGTTGAGAGTTTTGGGGTTAAGAAAAGAAGAGCATAAGATGTTATCATTGGCTATTATAGAATTGGGTGTGAGCCATTACATATGATAGTCCAAAGAACTTTAGGTATAAGAAAGTCTTATTTGTTTGGATCAGTTGAAAACGATTTTGATATTGAGTCCCATCCATAGAAGGGTCCCTTACTTCTTTAGCTCCTACATGGATTGTTGCTTTCAACATATCTGCAACAATGGTTCATTTTGCACTTCATATACCAATAAAGGGACATGTAATTTACAAGGCTTGCAGACTATTCAACAAATATATGGTAAACAAATATAAGTATCATAATTAAATAAATATAATTATTGTAATTATTTATATGAAGAAAATTTGATATGGTGATCATTAACAAATTATAATTATTCGCTTTTAAGTATGGTAGACAAATATAATTATCATAAAGAAATATTTATTTATGATAGATGTAATTACTTGTGTTATTTATCCTTCTTTCATACAATTGAAATTTTTCATCATTCAACATTGTTACTTTATTACTTTATTACTATTAAGCTTATTCCTCATGTAACTTTTGAAAGCTAGCCTTATGCACCCATAACATAGAGACATACTATCACTACCACCTTCTCCTATGTAGCTTTAAAGTTATTGACCATAACTGCCATTTATTATTTTCACAACCAGCTTTTCCTCCATTTCTTCAATGTTAACGAATTGTGATGTTGTTGTTTCAATTGCTATTTTGATTTGCTTTCTCAATCATCATGTTTCTTATGCTCCATGAGGCTAGTGAAGGATAAATATTGATAATATCACTTTCTATATTATAAATGACAGTTCTTCAAGCATATACAAAATAACGATAGTCTTAAATTCATCTTAACTCTAGATCTATCAAATTAATAATATATTAAAATACTAACCTTTCTTCAAATTTTTTACTCTAAAATATTTTAAAAAACAACAACTATTATTTCACCATAAAATTAACTCAACCCTAACCAGCATCGCAACCAACCACAGAATTTATTGTGATTTATTACTCGTCAACTTTGACGAACCAAAACTGGCATCCTTCTCTATCCCTGTCAAGCTATTACACTCGTCCGGTATGGTCAGCTCTGGCTGGGCCCTGGGACTATGCTTTCTTCTTATGTGTCAATTTTAATCATCATTCTAATCTTTGTTCCTTCCATAAATCACTAATGTTTTTCTATTTGTTGTGTCGTATTGGTATTGTCAAAATCTGTTCACCGCTGTTATCATATTCTGTTTCACTACGGTCCATCTCTGATGTTTCTCGATTTGTCTGTTTCATATTTCAATTATCAAAATGTTGAATGCATGTTTGTCTTTTCTGTTACCTTGTCGCCACTGTTATCATATTCGATTTGACCACTCTAATCAATTGTGGATCCGTTTTGTCCTTTTCTTTTCGACTCTCAGCATGCGATGTGTCTACAGACCTCGAGAAGAAAGAGATGCATCTTTTTCCCAAAAAAACACAAGAGTCTTGTCCTCTATTCCTGAATATCCACCCACTTTCCATACACGACTTTCATAATTCTACTTCCAGCATCAATCAAATCACACACCAAATATCATCACAGTCAGCCCATCTTTCTGGGCCCCATTTCTCTTTATCGATCACAAGTCAGGATTTTTTCGTATAATCACAGTAAGACCATTACCAGAGTACTTTCCACATTTCTTTGTCAGAACTTAGAAGCATTCCTCGCTGCCTTACAGGCAACGTCTCTAACAACTATCCTCCAGACTGATAATAGCATGAATTGCTCTCTACATTTTAGAGCTCTCTGATAACATTCCTTTATATATGCAACTTTCATTAGAGCTCCCAGACAATAGCATGGATTACTTTCTACGGTATCAGTGCACAATATCATGAACTTTCACATGGCGTTCTTACGGACTTTAGCATTCATCCTCAATAAAGCTATGCCTGTTGTGTATAAATGATTGTGCTCTTACAAATCAGTCAGTAGGCCTGGAATCCTAACGTTGGTACACACAGTATTCTAAATGTGCTATCAACTAGTACTTTTCATTTGTTTTCTGGAATTTCTTAATTTGTAGTAGTGGTCTTTGGTTTAAGAAATTACGAGTTAGATTTATCTAAGCTGTCAAAATAGTCAAATAGCCCGCAGGTCAGAGGATCACACACAGCCCAGAAACACACTAGAGACAGTTTCATTTCTGTATATTGTAAAAGGCTAAAGCCGACTTGTTTATTTACTTTGTATTTACCATTGTAACACAGTAATTGATTCAAGTAATAGAAGCCAGCTTTGGCATTCAGTTCACATCTAGTTTTTGTGAGTACCATGTGTGTTGTTGTGTGTTATTGTTAAGTAAGCACGATCCCACCTAAAGGTATCACTTTGGAATTACACTAGATTTAGACCACATCAATCTTTAAAGCTGGATTTTTTTGGTGTCTCCTTCCTCCAAAACACCCATAAAAAAAAATTTAAAATTTCAATGAATTATATTTTGAGATTTTTATTTAATATGAAATATTTAAAAAAACCTTTCAAATACTTTCCTCTGATTTATAAATGGTAAACTGTCCCCTAAAGAATCAAGAAATCAAGAGCATGGAAAAAAACATTTTAGGTTTAAGCCATAATTATTTCACAGCCCACTTTAAGAGTTTAAAAAACAAAAATATTTTCTTTTCAAATAACATCATAAATAAATATTAAATTTTATTTTAAAAACATTTATAATTATTAATAAAAACATTTTTTATAATGCATGTCTACTCCAAGTTCAAATTGGCCAATTTCAAACTAGAAATGTTCTATCAACTCCATATTCTTGCAAGAAATAAAACCTAACACAATTTTTTTTGGAGTGACTGAAAAGATAAACTAAATGAAGTTTTGCATAAAATTTAGGGAAATGCGTTAATGCTCAAATTCAAGATGCCTCATTTGAGCAATTTAAGCTTCAGCCTACACAAATATAATAAAAATAATAAGAAGAAAAGATACGAAAAAACACAAAAACCCTAATTATCCCACCCAAAAAAAACCGAACAAGCAACCAAATATTTTGTTTGTAACCACCAATTGTGCAGTGAAGGATCTAACTACGAATCTCGACATCAATTTTTCACCATTCCTCAAGGAGAGCTTATGCATGTTGTATGACAGACTTTAGTGTTGCATGGATATATGGACGACAGTGACAACTAGCAAGAGTTGTCTTAACCACTAGAGATAAAATATTCAAAACTATGAAGAAAGGAAAAGTTAACGACTTTTTTGGAAGTGGGAACAAAGGAAGTGGAAGTGCAGCTAGGGTGGACTCAGAGGAGATTCCCTAATGCTACGTTCTTATTTTCATACTCCGATATGAATTTCTCATGATGTTCATCTTTGAGGAGGTCGAGTCGTTTTAGATATAAAGCCTCCAATATATCCAACTCTCTCCATCCGTCGAGTGTATTCATTGGCCATAGGGGCATCTATTTCTTTTTCTTCTCACTCTAACATACAAATATAGAATGAATAGATTGGTCTATGGAATTCTTACAGTATGCAAGCATTCTTTTCTCTCTCTATTATTAATATACATTTCATTCCTCCCAAACTATATGTTGCAA
Organism: Larix kaempferi; assembly: GCA_027924585.1. Classification (NCBI taxonomy): domain Eukaryota; kingdom Viridiplantae; phylum Streptophyta; class Pinopsida; order Pinales; family Pinaceae; genus Larix; species Larix kaempferi. Next base: position 1,959,117 of record BSBM01000719.1, read on the forward strand.
TATACATGTTTTCATGTTTTGAGTTATAATCATTGTAGTTAAATATTTAAAACCCTAGTCATCTTTAGTTTATGTTATAATGAATTCAGTTGTTGCTTTGAGTATAAACCATCATAGATTCATCTTAATTCTGGTTCTATCAAGTGCGGAGAGGGATAAAATCCATTGAGCTGCAAACCTTTACTCAATTTTAACACTTTGAAAGTGGTTTGCATATCAAAGAATTTGATCACTCTCTACACTTGATAAATCCAAAATTAAAATGAATATATGATGGTTATAAATTTATGTATAGTTTATGAAAAATAAATTATCATTATTTAATGTGCTTCTCCAACAAACCTTTCAACACAATTAATTTTTTTTCTAAATTAGTAAAATATTTAAAATATCATTTATTAATTTGTGTAACTTCTCAAAAGTACATCCATTCAAAAATCAGATTATCACAAGGATGTACATAACAAGTGTGACAAAATTCTGAAAAATATTATAATAAAATCATTATTATCAACTTGGGAAGAAACCCTTACCTTGAGATGAATCTTATTACAAAATTTGAAATGTTGATAGGAAATATAGAATATAGATTTCCAAAATAAAAATTGTGTGATGATCTTAAGTAGAGAAAGAGAACTAGACCAAAGGTTCACCTTTAGTTAGAATGATCAACTCCAAAATAGAAATACATTAGGAAGGATATAGAAAAAAAAAAAATGTAAACCATATTACAATAAAATCATTATTATCAACTTGGGAAGAAACCCTCACCTTGAGATGAATCTTATTACAAAAATTGAAATGTTGATAGGAAATATAGAATATAGATTTCCAAAATAAAAATTGTGTGATGATCTTAAGTGGAGAAAGAGAATGCAACCAAAGGTTCACCTTTAGTTAGAATGGATCAACTGCAAAATATAAATACATCCAATAAAAATGCATGCCTATAAGTAATTAAAAGATACAAAGTTTATTCCCCATGGCACGTGTGTCACTTATCTTGCCTCGTGGCTTGATCATGTATAGCCTCCAAGCTTATCATGGGGGTATACCATGCATGATGACATGTGTCCTCCCCAAGTTGTGTTGGTGTACAAGTTTTGTTCTCGGCATTATGGTAGGATCTCGTGGCTTCTTCTAGCTTGAGCGAACCAAGAATCACTCGTTCGACCTTCTCATTATCTCCTCCTCCACCACATGCACATTCATTGTGATGGAACTGCATCCACACCATTTCTCTATGGGTTTCTGCATACTGATGTGGCTGATGTATATGAAAAGCAGGCATAAATGACTTAGTGAGGATGCTTCTTGCGATTTCCATTGGGATAGAATTCATTTGGGTTATTCTTACAAGATTTTGCTAGTCTGACATCTTCAGGCCACTTCATTCAATATGGTTCGTAGTAAGGTCACACTGAGGAAAACCACTTCTATTCCACGGTGAACTCACATGCCAAGGGCTCTCAGGGATAAGGAAAAATATCATGAATTCTTTGAATAGATGGTGCATCCTGAGGATAAGAGGTGTATTACAGATATGGAAACCCACATTCGTAGAAGGGGTCACCAGTCGAACCATCAGTAGTTAATTGGAAAGCCGAGCACCATGATTGATGATCGAGGGTCCACCAGAACCCATGAGACATGGTATATTCAGATCCTTGGATTGTTCTGGAATGAAATGTACCAACCATGATTGATGATACACTAACTCACTCTCCTACAAGACTCAAGGAAAAACAATGAACTCTAGTGACTAGTTTTAATGTTTTGAACATCATCAAGGCTGAAGTCTACTCCAAGGCTATTAGGCACCCCAACATTTTTAAACTAGAACTTCAACTAAGCATTGATTGGGAACCAATGGTGAGGGATTTGACTAAGGGACCCGATAAATAAAAATAAATAACAGTAAATTAATAGCCTAGGTTTGCTCCAACAATTTTGGGAAGGTTCTGAGGAGGTATAAAAAACATACAAGAAAATTTTCCTTCGAGGATTACACAACTAGTCCAAATTTAGGAGTTCCCAAACAGTATGGGAGGCTCACAAATTTATGATCTTAATATTGAAATAATTAAATTGGAATATTAATTAACATCAGAAATATAAATCACTTCATTTGTACCAATACTCATTCATTTACCAAACAAGTTCTAGAAACTAGTTCATTTTCATTGAAATCTAGACTAGGTGCAAGAAGAGGTATTGGAATCATATTTTTATAGAGTAAAACTTCATAATTGACATTATAGGTCCATTATTACAGTCATATCAGCCATCCATATCTGATTCATACATCACATAGTTCTCAGGAAAGAGATACATCAAGAACAAGTTCTTTCATCAAGAAAGACTAGGAAAATATTCATAGATATGCATGGGGAGCTATCAAATATCTGTCACACGCTCATGATCCACTCATGCAAAATTAAGTACCTGCAATAATTTCAATGACAATGGTTGAATACCATCATCCTCTCATAAGAAGCAGGGGCACATCTCCGAGCTTGGACTAGGGGCACATCTCCCAAGTCATTGAGGCACAATTGCACTCACTCAAATTCTCCAACTGTCAAAAGATGTGATAGTGGTGCACTCTCCTTCTTTTATAGATTAAAGATGACTTCAGGAGAAAGTATCCCAGGCTAATGCACCCTCATGAATGGATAAGGAAATCTTGCTTTCATCCTCTTCTCCTTTTTTGATTTGCTTTTGCTTTTACCTTTTCTACTTCAACTTTTCTATCCTACTTTGCTTTTGAATGTTTTTCTTGCTTTTCTGACTTATCATGATTTTCTAATTTTATCATGTTTTCTTCTTTTGTGCTACTTTCTACTTTATGTTGTTTTTCCTGATTTTTGTTACCTTTCTACTTTGTACCATCTTTTCTTTCTTTTTCCTGTTTTTCTAGCTTTGGATACTTTCACCTATCTTTTCTTGCAAGTCACCTAATTGGTCAACCTTATCCTCTAAGGTGCACTTGTGGAGAATTATCGAGTTTATTTCAAAATAAAATAGCTTATTTGATGATAAATAATTATTCTTAAGTGCACACAAAACTTTAGGAAAAATAAACCACTCCCTAATTAATTAAATGCATGAACTTCAAAATTAACCCCAAGTAAATGAAGTTTTTCTTCTCAAACCAAGGTATTGATTGGGTTAGGAACTTAATCCAACAATCATCAATTAGGAGACATGACAGTCCTCCCCTCCCAAGATTGCTTATCCTCAAGCAATTTCAAATTGGGATGTTGCAATATGTGTTCCCCTTCCTGAGTAGCATCCTCACCCAAGTAACATCCTCACTAGGTAGTCCTTCCCATTGCACCAAGAATTCCTTAATGATTCTTCTTCTTAACTTCTTCTCTCGGAATTCCAAAATATTCTCTAGAAATAACACCAAATGTCCCTCATCATCAAGGGGAGGAAATTACTTTGAAACCTTAAATTGCTTCCTTATTTCCTTCTTCAAGCAAGACATATGGAAAACATTGTGAATCCTACTACCTGGAGGAAATTATAGCTCATAAGTGTTAATATTTAATATGCTAAGACATAAAATATCAGTATTACATTCCATTTCACAACAATAACATATAGAGGATCACTGAAAGAACAACAAGCACGACATAAAGACAAGAGACACAAATTTATCTTGGCAAACCCTCATGGGGTAGAAAACCCAGCAAAGCTTCCTCAATATAGATGACCGAAAAATACAAATATGTAATCCCCAAACATGAGGTCCTTCTCCTCCATAGAAGATCTCTCTCTCACCTATGCACTAATCACAAGTGAGTGAATATGTTAAATGAGGAACACACCTCCTCTATTTATACACAACTCCAACTTGACTTTTACACTAACTAGGTCGGCCCCAACTTAACCACTTAACATAAGGCTGACTGGGCCGACCCCTCTAGGGTGGTCTAATAACCCTTTAACCCACATGAATCATATAGGGCCGACCTCCACTAGGGAAGTCTAATAACCCAAGTTACCACATTCTCCACGGAGGAATAAAACATCTCCGGATATACAATAGGGTCTCCACGGAGGAATGAAAGATCTTCAAAATAAAGTACAAATATAATATTCTTAGAAGTTACAATATTTTAACACTCCCCCTTAACAAGAAGGATATTATAACAACATCTGCAAGAGAAAGGAGTCATCAAATACATCATACATGATACATCTATAAATCATTGGAAGCTTTCTTCATACATCATCAGTAACTCGAACAGTTACTGGAACATCTTCAATACTGGAACATTAACATATTCAGTACTGAATCTTCATCTTCTGCAGCACTCGAACAACCACAGCAACATCAACACTCGGATCCTCTCGATCAACAACATCGTCATATGGATCCTGACGATCAACAACATCGTCATCTGGATCCTCACGAACAACAACATCGTCAGCTGGATCCTAACGATCAACAACATCATCATCTGGATCCTCACGATCAACAGCATTGACATTTGGATCCTCGCGATCAACAACATCGTCATCTGGATCATCACGATCAACAACATCGTCATCTGGATCCTCACAATCAAGAACATCGTTATTTGGATCATCACGATCAACAGCATCGTCATCTGGATCCTCACGATCAACAACATCATCATCTGGATCCTCACGATCAACAACATCATCATCTGGATCCTCACGATCAACAACATTGTCATATGGATCCTCACAATCAACAGTATCATAGCAACATACCTTGCAATACGCATGATCCATTTAAGACACCATAGCATGTCTAGGGACGATGCAGTCCACTCGTCAAGTTAGACAAAGTCTAAGGACCCCTTTTTCGAAGACATATGTCTACGGATCAATTCAGGGACCGAAGTCCGAGGATGATACAATCGCCTCTCTTCCACTAGGGACCACTTCTCGGAGACATATGTCTACGGATCTATTCAGGGACCAAGGTCCTGGGATGATACAATACTCTCGTCCACTCGGGACCACTTATCGGAGACATCTGTCTGTAGATCTATTCAGGGACCAAATTCCTAGGATGATACAATCCTCTCGTCCACTAGGGACCACTTCTCGGAGACATCTGTCTATGGATCTATTTAGGGACCAAAGTCCTGGGATGATATAATCCTCTCATCCACTGGGGACTACTTCTTGGAGACATCTGTCTACGGATCTATGCAGGGACCAAAGTCCTGGGATGATACAATCCTCTCATCCATTAGGGACCACTTCTCAGAGACATTTGTCTATGGATCTATTCAGGGACCAAAGTCCCGGGATGATACAATCCTCTCATCCACTGGGGACCAATTCTCGGAGACATCTGTCTACGGATCTGTTCAGGGACCTAAGTCTAGTGATGATACAATCCCTCCTCATCCACTAGGGACCATTTCTTGAAGACAACTGTCTACGGATCTATTCAGGGACCTAAGTCTAGGGATGATACAATCCCTCCTCGTCCACTAGGGACCATTTCTTGAAGACAACTGTCTACAAATCTGTTCAGGGACCTAAGTCCAGGGATGATACAATCTCTCCTCGTCCACTGGGGACCACTTCTCAAAGACATCTGTCTACGGATCTGTTCAGGGACCTAAGTCCAGGGATGATACAATCCCTCCTCATCCACTAGACCAAGTCTTAGGACCACTTATCAACCTTATCGATGATATCATTGACCTCATTGTCGGGATAGGTAGCCTCATCATCAACCTCATCGTTGAAACAGGTAACCTCATCATCGATACATGTATCCTCATCATTGATACAAGTATCCACATCATCAATACAAGTATCCTCATCATCGATATAGTATCCACATCATCGTCAATACAATATCCACATCATCGATACAGTATCCATATCATCGACCTTACCATCGATATAGGTAATCTCATGATCGATACCAGTATCCAAATATCATCGCCCATATCACTCCCCCTTTCAAGGAGGGTCCTTCTGAACTATGTGAAGCTTGTTTCAGAAATACTCAAACTTTACTCGAGACAGAGGTTTGGTCAACACATCAGCAACTTGTTCGTCAGTGCTCACATACTCGAGCTTGATATCCCCTTTCTGCAGTATATCCCGTATATAGAAATATTGGATCTCTATGTGCTTTGACTTATCATGGAACACTAGATTCTCTGTCATCTTGATACAACTTTGGTTGTCACACGGGATCACAGTGGGTCCATCTCTAAGCCAAACAATCCTGATAACAACTTCTGAAGCCATACTGCTTCACAACTAGAAGAGAAAGCAGTTATATATCCCACTTCAGCTGTGCTAAGAGCCACACTAGACTACTTCCTTCTAGACCACGAGATCATGGCAGATCCCGGACAACAACATCCACCTGATGTGCTCTTACTGTATGATACACTTCATGCCCAATCAACATCTGTGTAGCCATACAATCTGAAGTCATGATCTCCAAGATAACATAGACCAAAGTCTATCGTACCCTTTAGGTACCTCATCACATGCTTTGCAGCTATCAGGTGAACACACCTAGGTTCCACTAGATACTGACTCAAGGTGTTCACAGCAAAGCATATATCTTGCCTTTTATTCGTCAGATACATCAATCACCCAATAATCTGTCTGTATAGAGTCACATCCACTAACTCTAATGAGTCATCAACTAACAACTTCAATTTGGAATCCATGGGAGTGGCCATGGCTTTTGCATTCCAACATATCAAATAATTTCCCTAGTTGAGAAAGATTCCTTCTGGGCCTTGCTATACTTCCATACCTAGGAAGTAATGCATCAATCCGAGATCTTTCATCTCAAATTCTGTAGCTAGCTTCTTCTTGCTTTCCACGATCTGTTTCTCATTCCCTCTCAAAAAGAGATCATCCACATACAGTAATATTATGATAGGTTCATCATCCATAACCTTAAGGTAAAGGTTAGGATTGACTTTACTTTTGGAAAAGCCCAAGCTTGTCAAGAAGCTACCAATTCTCCCTCTGTGACTGAACATCATTCACACTCTGCATTGAGTGATCTTCTGCATATCTATCCATGCCATCTCCCGTCATATGGATCTACAGATATGAGCCTCAATATCATTCAAACTTTGTGGTGATTTCCTTCTTGCATCCATCTAAAAGAAGAATGTCATCTGTATATAGATACCATCTTCAACCTTGTAGCAAAGGTTGAAATCTGCATCACCCATGGTGATCATTAAGCTCATCAAATGACTATCGATCCTGGGTACCCGTACAGAGCTTTCTTCAATTGAATCCTAGGATTTTTCTCGATTATCACTTCTTCTTCAATTACACCATTAATAGAATGGTCTTATCTAGCCACTTGGAGAAAACATCTCGTCATGATCCTCTTCCTCTTTCTAAGAGAATATTCTAGCCACGAGACTTTTGTAGTATGTGTGATTTGTAAGTCTTCTTGTTAAACATCCATCACTTTTTCGCTGTTCATCATTCTTCATGATCTTTCCTACAAATCAAAGTTAATTACATGATTAGTAATACTTCATAATCATCAAATCATGTTGACATTTCAATCATAACCTATTATGCATACTGATATGATTCACATAGTTATGCAACTATCTTGACCAATTATTTTTGCACAACACTTTTCCATATCCTGTATGCATACAGTGGCTATCTAGATGCCTTCCATCTCTACTAGAACATACTATCAAGAGCGTGCACATCTCTCATCATGTCAGCAAAGAGGTTTCATTCTAAACAAGCAACAATGGAATGTTTGTCCAACTTACCCATCTTATGCATATTAGTAGTATACTGTTCAATGCTATACTATGCATGATATATTCTAGGAATACAAATATGCATACAACTATTGCGAGCAATATCATTAACTAGTCAGTAATTCAAATAACAACTCAAATACTTATCTTTTATGTTTGTGTGGTTGCCTCTCGCTTGATCTCTATTTTCCCTTTATGATAGCATCATGATATGTCTTTGAACTTCTATCCATTCTGTACCACTATGAATGCTTAAGTGTGCACTAGTGTCATCCTCATGATCTCATACACAGTCATACATTCATTAGTATAGTCTCAATACTATCAAAGCATTATGATTCTAAATAATCTTAAGTATGTATGGTCATGATCATTTCATACATAGGTATACTTACCTAAGATCCTAATGCAAAGTAGGATTCTAACTTGATATAGGAAAACATACCTGGATTATCATGCTTGGTTATGTCTTAACATACCCAAACAATATCTTCTTTGTTATCTTAGAGATCTTGTGCTAGAACCTGCATATCTCAGAAGTTAAGCATAGTAGAACAAAGTCATCATACCTCGTAAGTAGAGATTTTATGTGATAAAAGACTATGGATGAGTCTTTGTCTTTATGTCATCATGGTCGTAGAACTTGATTTGTCTTTCTTGATGTACCTATATCTTGTTAGCAGACAACATCATCCTCATACAACACCAAAGGTGCATTAGTACAATCATAAGTGTCATAACCCTAATCAATGAATGTCTTCTATCACTCACGTGCATTCATTATCAAACAATCATAATTGTACTAACATCAATAACATGAAGACAAACATATTATGAACTTTATCAAGGAAGATATTTCAAAACATACCTATATCTTCTCAAGTCATACGTGTCAGGATTTCTTGTAGTCTTCTTATGTAAGGCCTTAGCCTCATCTCCCTCTGGAACTAGAACTTCTTCACTTATGCATGTTTCCAATTCATTCTCTTCTAGGATTAACCCAATCCACTTTGATTTGTTGAAACTGGATTTGGAGCTAGATTAGGGTCTGTCAAAGAAACCCTAAAAATTCAAAATTTGAATTTCAAACTTCTGAAAGGATGGAAAGATGTGCCTTGTTGAGCTGATCAAGCTGGCATACTTCAATTTTGAAATCTCCGAAATTTGACCGCTCAAAATTGCCTTTGAAACTTCTAGATCTTCTCGACAAGATCCCGAACTAGAGTTTGATAAAGCCCGGTTTTCTGCCCAAACAAAAGGTTCGATCTTGTGCTCTAAACTTCAATTTTTCTGAGGAGCTTCCAGCCGTGGTCTTAGATTCCAAAAATTTCAACTTTCTCTGAAACCCTAATTTCCCCCAGCAATGAGAATGCTCAAAATCAAATTCTATTTCACAGAAATATGTGCCTTATTGTTTCTGGTGTAACTAGGAAATTTCAGATCTTCAAGATCTAAAAATTTGACTTGTGGTAGCCTGGCCTATTATCTTTCCAACCCCATAGATATGACCTCAAATGGATTCTCTGAGAGATATTTATGCCAAGTGTCGCAACGTCACCTGTTTATGGGATGAAACAGGAGAGCAAACTTGTACGGAGTTCCATGTGTCACTGTTTCAACTTCAGCCTCTGAAAAGTGGACCTGTGAAACTACAGTCTGTGCCCTACCTGTCACTTTTTACAAAATTTCATTTGGAGATTCCTAGCACGATATATGACCTTTTTTCCTAGGTCACCTGTTTAGGAGTGCATTTTGGAAGAGGCAAAAACCCTAACTTGTACTGATCATATCTCACAAAGTATACTGAATATGAGGCTGTCCTTCGGAAACAAGGTACATAAAGATGTTATATATGACTTGTAAAGGTTTCCAATACTGAACCTTCTCTAAAATGGATTTTTAGCAAAAGTTCCATGATGACGGGTTTTTGCTATATAAAACCCTAACTTTCAAATTGTCACAAGTGAGACAAGTGTCGTAAGTGCCATACATTGCCTTCCTTCAGTCTAGCTCTGATACCATGTTAAGGTTTAATATTCTAAGACAGAAAATACCAGTCTTACATTCCATTTCACAACAATAGCATATAGATGACCATTGAAAGAACAACAAGCACAGCATAAAGACAAGAGACACAGATTTATCTTGGGAAACCCTCATGGGGTAGAAAACCCAGCAAAGCTTCCTCAATATAGATGACCAGCAAATAAAAATATGTAATCCCCAAACATGAGATCCTTGTCCTCCATAGAAGATCTCTCTCTCAACTATGCACTAATCACAAGTGAGTGAATGTGTTAAATGAGGAACACACCTCCTCTATTTATACACAACTCCGACTTTACTTTTACACTAACTAGGTCAGCCCCAACTTAACCACTTAACATAAAGCTGACTGGGACGACCCCTATAGGGTGGTCTAATAACCCTTTAACCCACATGAATCATACAGGGCCGACCCCCACTAGGGAAGTCTAATAACCCAAGTTACCACATTCTCCACGGAGGAATAAAACATCTCTGGATATACAATAGGTTCTCCATGGAGGAATGAAACATCTTCGGAGTAAAGTACATATATAATATTCTTAGAAGTTACAATATTTTAACAATAATCTACTTCCCCGATCTTCCTTAGGACTTGGTAGAGAACATAGAACCTTGCCTGCAACTTCTCAACCCCTTTAGACTTCAATGAGGATTTCCTATAGGGATTCAACCTCAAATATACTAGATATCCTACTTTGAAAGTTCACTCCACTCTATGCTTTTCTGCATTCACTTTTTCCCTATTCTGTGCTACTCGCAAGTTGTCTTTGAAAGTTCCGAGTATGTATTGACTCTCTTGGAGCCAATACTTTGCATTTTGTGTCTTTCAATCACCAAATATCAGTTCAGAAAAAGTGAGTGCATCATATCCATATAGGGCCTTGAACGGTGACATTCCAATTGAAAGATGAAAAGTAGTATTGTAACAAAACTCTCCCAAATGGATCCAAGTAGTACATGAACTTTGCTGACCAGTAACATAGTTTCTTAGGTATCCTTCTAGCCAATGGTTCACTCTCTATGTTTGTCCATCAGTCCGTGGATGGTATCTTGTACTCACGTCCAAACTTGTCCCCACCAACTTGAACAATTCTTGCCAAAAATTGCTAGTGAACTTGCTATCTCTATCACTGATCATGGATTTGGGCATGCCATGAAGTTTGAAGAATTATTTGATGAAAATTTCAGCCACTTGGATGGATGAAATATTAGTTGTGACAAAAAAGGAATGTGCATATTTATTCAATTGATCAACCACAACAAAAATATTGTCTTTACCTTGTATTTTGGGAAGCCTCGTGATGAAATCCATTGATACACTTTCCCATTTCTGTTCAGGAATAGGAAGTGGTTGTAAGAGTCTAGCTGGATGCATGTGATATACTTTGTTTTGATGACATGCCACACATGATCTAACATACTCCATCAGTTCCGTCTTCAAGCCCTTCCAAGAGAACCTTTCCTTCACTTTCCTGTATGTATTCACAAACCCCAGATGTCCTGCTAGGGGCGCATCATGAGAAACCTCTAGTACCTTGTTCTTTAATGAGGATTATGGAACCAAAAAGATCCTATCCTTATGATAGATGATATCATTGAGAATATTGTAAGTATTATCATGAATTATTCCATCAAATAAACCACAAGCAAACTAATTCTTGGCATATTCTACCCTTAGTTGTACTTTCCAATCATCATGAAAATTCATCAATGCAAAGGTTGGTTTTCTAGAAAGAGCCTCAACTACAGTGTTCATCTTACCCTTCTTGTATTCAATGTCAAATTCAAATGCTTGGAAATTTCTTACCCACTTTTTTTCCCTATCATTCAACTCCTTTTGGGTCAGGAAGTGTTTCAAACTGTTATGATAAGTCTTGATGATGAACATACCACCCACAAGATATTGTTTGAACTTGACTAGTGCATGCATGATGGCTAGAATCTCCTTATCATAAACTTAATATAACCTCTCATGGGGCTCCAACTTCCTACTTTCAAAGGATAGGATATGCTTGTTTTGCATCAAGACTGCTCCAATCCCATTCCCTGAAGCATCACATTCAAGAACAAAAGGTTGAGAGAAATATGGAAGTCCAAGAACATGACAACTATTCATTACCTCCTTTATCTTATTGAATGCTTGTTCAGCCTCTTCTGACCAATTGAAGGCTCCCTTCTTAGTAAGGCATGTCAATGGAGATGTCAACTTTAAAAATCCTTTGACAAACTTCTGGTAGTAAGTGCATATCCCAATAAATCCTCTCAATTCAGTGAGACTTCTAGGACATGGCCAATCCAAAATGGTTTGTATCTTCTTCATGTGAACCTTAACTCCTTATTTACCAATCACTTGACCAAGATACAAAATATTAGTCATTCCAAACTCGCACTTGGATAGTTTTGCATAGAGATTGATTTACCAAGATTGTTAGTACAACATCCAAATGGTGCAAATGATCCTCCCAGTTTCTACTATAGATTAAGATATCATCAAAGAAAATGTGAACAAACTTACGGAGTTGCCTGCTAAACACTATGTTCATGCAAGACTAAAAAGTTGCAGGTGCATTAGTTAGGCCAAAATGAATAGCCAGGAACTCAAAGTGCCCATGGTGACACCATAAAGCTGTCTTATGGATTTCCTCCTCCTACATATTTATTTGATGGTAACTGGAGTGAAGTTTAATCTTTGAAAAGTATTTGGCTCCATGCAGTTCATCCATCAGCTCATCAATCCTTGGGATAGGATATCTGTTCTTGATAGTATTCTTGTTGAGATTTCTGTAGTCTATGCACATGTGCATGGTCCCATATTTCTTCTTCACAGGGACTATAGATGATTCAAAAGGACTTGAGATTGGTCTAATGAATCCCAAGTCAAGTATTTCCTTGATGGTTTTCTCTATCTCATCCTTGAATCTTTTTGGGTGCTTGTAAGGATGGATTTTGATAGGTAATGTGCATATCTCTAACTCAATTCTATGCTCCACTCCTCTACCACGTGGCATACCATGAGGAAGGTCCCCAAATACCCTCTTATGCTTTTGGCGCAATTTCTGAATGTCTTCTCGATATTGTGCTACTTCTAAAGGGGTGCCTTTAGTGGTGATTAGGCATTCTGTAGCCCACTCAATGTCTCTATACCTCAATAGGGACCTCATACTATGTGCACTCACCACTTGATTTGGGTAGGTGTTGATTCCTCTCAACAATATCTCCTTTCCACCTTCACCTTCGAAAGTCATCTCATGAATTTGGTAGTGTATTGTGTGCTTCCTAATGGAATAAAACCATTGTCCTCCCAAAACCATGTTAGTATCAGCCACATTCACAACATAAAATATATCTGTAATAGTGTGATCTCCTATAGTGATTTGCAATTGAGGAATCCATCTAGAATAATCCATAGAATGATTACCTAGAATGATAACAGTGAAGCCTCCAAATTTCTCAGTAGGTGGCTTCTTTTTTTCAACCAAAGTTGAATCAATGAATTTATGTGTTTTTCCTCCATCCCCACTAACAAAGTGTCTGATTGTCCTTGAACCACTCATTTGAATCTAAGAGTGTGGAAGTGAGGCACTCCTAACAATACTACAATATTTCTCAACTCAAGGGCATGTTCTTATTCAACAGTCTCATATGCCACTTTAGCATCTGTTGGGGCCTCTTCTTCTTCCTCCCGAGCTTCTCTCTTTGAATAAACTTCAATATAGTGTGCTTTTCCTTTAGCACATCTGTGTCCTCGAACCCATGGTTCATGGCAGGTGAAACACAAATTCCTTATTCTCAATTCACCTCTATCTTTGGATTAATTTTCCTTCCTGAAATTTCTAGAAGGACTCTTCATGGGTGGCCTTTGATTCTTGAATTGAGTAGGAGCAACAGTTCTACGAAGAAATCTTTTCCTTGGAATAGATTCTTGCAAATCTCCTGTTCTACTCAATGCATCTTGCAAGGTAGAGTGTCTGTAGTCCTTCACCAAACCTTTCAAAGGTTCTGCTAACCCTTCAATCAACTATAGGATCATTCAAAATTCTAAGATATCAGTGACCATCACAACTAATTTTTGAAACTCAGATATATAGGATCTAGAGTTCCAGTCTGCTTCACATGCGCTAGTTCTTTGAAGGTGATTTCAGAACCTCTTATTTCGAACCTTTCAAACAATCTTCTTGTGAACTCTTCATAAGTGGTCGCTTGAGCATGTCCAATTGTTTTCAGGCCATGAAACCAACAATCATTGGCTTCACCATCTAAGTGTAGAGTATCCATCTTGATATCATCTCTCTCAACCATTGGATTCAACTAAAAATATGTATCTAGCTTTTGAATCCAAGACCTAGCAATGCACTTTTGTGAGCCATCAAAGTAAGGCAAAGAAATCTTACCAATAGCATTTCTTAACTCACAATTCTGATTTGGAATCCGAAAAATTCTTCTTGAATTGGTATTGTACTAAGGATCACAGAAATCTACGAATGGAAAGGCTCTTCTACATTCTTCATTCAGTGTGAAGTACTCAACATATTTATCCTCCCATGAAGCAAGACCTTCATTTCAAACCTCAGGTGCCTCCCTTTTCTCTTCAGTATGCTTGGGAACAATAGGCCTTGATTTGGGTTGAGACTCCATCTTTAATTCATCGGGGCGATTGTGAGGCCCAGTTCTTGAGAAAATAGAACCACCACTAATATTCCCTTCGCCATGTTGGGAACCATTGCTGCTCCCCTCCATTTTTTTTCCTAGATGCTGAGCTAAGAATTCTTTGGTCTCTTTTCCAAATTGGACAATGTTGTGGGATATGTCTTGTAAACCTCTCATCATGTTTTGCACAAAGAGTTTGAAATCATCTTTCACTTCATTGTGAGACATATCTGATTCTCCTTGTAACTTGCCTTAGGTAGAATTTACTTCTTCTCACTCTTCTTCTTCTATTAGAGGATCTTTCTTCTTAGAATATGAATGTATTTTGGGACTCATAGAAATATTTGAATAGCAGGTTCATGGGACCATGATATGATACCACTATAATGTACCAACCAGGACTGATGATACACTAACTCACTCTCCTACAAGACTCAAGGAAAAACAATGAACTTTGGTGACTAGTTTGACTGTAGGTAGGAAAAATCAAAGGACCCTAGAAGGGATGAGGATCATGACAGCTAATAGAACCTTTTCACAATGTCTCAGACCATTAATTTTTTTAACATCATCCAAGATGACTTCTACTCCAAGGCTCCTGTGCACCCTATCATATGCAAACTATAACTTCAACTAAGCATTGACTAAGTACCAATGGTGAGGGATTTTGAATTAGGGAGGATAAATAACATTCAATTAACATCCTAGGTTTTCTCTAGCAAGTTTGGGAAGGTTCTGAGGAGGTCTCACAAACATACAAGAAACATTTCCTTCTAGGATTGCACAATTAGGCCAAATTCAGGAATTTCCAAACAATCTAGGAGGCTCATGAATTTATAATATTAAGATTGGAACGAATCATTTGGAATATTAATTAATATAAAAAATGTAAAGCACTGAATTTGGAAAATTACTCATTCATTTACCAAACAAGTTTTGGAAACTAGCTCATTTTCATTCAAGTCTAGACTAGGTGCAATAAGAGTTATTGGAATCAGATTTTTATTCAGTAAAACTTCATATAGTCATATCATCCATCAGTAGCTGATTCATACATCAGATAGTTCTGAGGAAAGAGATACATCAAGAAAGACTAGGAAAATACTCATAGATTTGCATGGGGAGATATCAAATATCTGTCATAGGCTTGTACTACATGTTGGGCCACAAATTTGTCCATATTTTCATCACCGATCGACATATATTCCATCCCTCTTCTTCCTATTATTATCCATTTATCATTCCATTTTCCATCCATTTGTTGTAACTTCTCGTGAAATACCATATTACTCCCATTAATGCTTTAGTGGTTAATAATGATTGTTTTCCTTTATTTTTGATAAATTGAAGACTATTATGCATAATTTTACTAATGATGGTTTGTGGAGTGATTTTTCATATTAACAGCAGCAACACTCATGGTACAAGCCCCCAAGGTTGGCATGTTAGCACACGTCCACATGGATATTCACAACATGGTTTAATTCCTAGAATTAATTATGTGGATTTGTGATTTCAATTCGTGCCCAAGTCCAACATGGCGGCCTCCAACTCCTGATCAAATGGATCCAACCAGAAACGTGTGCCAGATAAGAACACATTGATTTGGATCGCAATTTGAGGGTAGATGAAGACGAATCTCGACAATATGGGACATGGGTTTTGTGCGTAACGGGCTCAATTACTTGACACACAAGGGAATCGCGAAACAAAGCCAAGTTTTGATATATACAATTGGTTTTCTAAACATGTAATTCACATATATGTAATTATGACTGCTTTTCAAATTAGCAAATTTGTTAAAACAAATTCCAATTTAGAAATTCGGTTCCTCATCCTTATGAAGGATTTTTATGTATAAATATGTAATCAATATCATGAGAGGGGAGGAGATCAAGCAATGTTATGTTGTACGATATGATCCAGTCTCTATTGTAATAC
Source organism: Larix kaempferi (assembly GCA_027924585.1). Classification (NCBI taxonomy): domain Eukaryota; kingdom Viridiplantae; phylum Streptophyta; class Pinopsida; order Pinales; family Pinaceae; genus Larix; species Larix kaempferi. The sequence goes on from BSBM01000719.1 coordinate 1,975,526, forward strand.
TTTCATTCTGATAATACATGCTGGCAGTTTCTTAATTCTGGAGTTGTAAACTTTCATTGTGGAGATGTGGAGGAAGGACCCTCTTCCCTGAGCAGATGCCAGTAGTGTTGATTGTAAGTGTGTTATCATGTAGATTTAGTTATTATTTAGTTCATGCTTTCATTCATTAGATTTATCATATTTGTTTTCCCGTTAATTCGTTTGATAGATCGTTGGCCAACATAGCACTTCTTTTAGATTCATGCAATTAGATCTTGCTTCATAAGAATTGATTTTGTTTGAAGTGTGATTAGATTTATAGTTTTATGAATAGGATTAGGGTTTGATTTATTTTCAAGAAGGTGTGATCTAGTTTACAAAGAGTTTCGATTTCATACCAATAGATAACAGTGTGAGGTAGAAATTGTGTTTGCATAGATATTGCATGATAGCTTTGAAATAAAAGAATTTCTCGAGTTGATAATTTATGTTCTGGTAGTTTTAGCTGTTTATTTAATTATACAATTAATATGCCCAACATTTTGGCACCGTTGCCGGGGAAGTTATCAATGATGCAAAAGTATATCTGACATTGTTCTGTAGATGCATTGCTAAAGTAGAGCATGTAGGATGCATGATTTTTATTTTTTTTCAATTTATTCAAAATGCTTTTAAGGGTGCTGTGATTTCCATTTTTGCAAGTGTGTGTTATTTCTTTTATGTAAGAGTGATTTTATTTATGCAGTTAGTTTAATTCATTTTTCAGATTGTAATTAAAATTTGGGTGCTATAAGAACCCCCCTTCTACTAATCCAATTATGAAGACAAGATTACCAGCAAGATGGATTCAAGGATGAACATAAGTTTGGAAGAACTCTCTCAAATCCTAGCAGCATCTGGGATCTCTTCTTCTCATGAAGAGCACATATTGATAGTAGTAAAAAACTTATCCACTTCTCCAGAAGTGGAAGAAGAACCAAGATTCCATGAGTCACATATATCTAATGGGGAGCAATCATTCGAACCTGAGATCGAGGAGGCCAAAGAAGAGATGCAGTGTGATCTAAACCAAGAAGAGAATCAAGAATATCATAATTATATTGAAAGGTGGTTCGAAGTAGTTACCAGGTCACATCATTATTTCATTCTTCCTTCCTTATTTGTATCATATTATTTTCCGCAGCTGGTCTCCCACACTCTCATATGCTTTAAATTACATTTTTCAAACTTAAGTGTGAATATATTTATAATCATGTTACTCATGTGGTTACATTGGAAATATGCATAAACTTGAACAATTTTTATATTTCCAAGTAGAATAGGGTAGGATAGAATTTTGTTTTTTTTGGTTTTCATTTTCAATAAGTATGCTCTCTTTCTATGCCTTGTTGTGATTTGGAAGATCAGAAAGTAGAAAGATAAGGAATGGCTATGAGATGTTTTCAGGAATGCTTTGGAATTGTTGACTATTTGAACAAAATGCTTAAATAATTTCTCTTCAATTTTCAAAATTGAATTTGTCTCTATTTGTTACAAAAATCCTTCCTAAAAACAAAATTACAATAATTAGGGAAGGTGGTAAGAGGAAGGAAGCATTGGTGAATGAAAACTCCAAGGGAAAAGGAGCTAAACGATTATGGAAACATCCAAGCTTGAAACTTGAGCGATCATCATGGTATGTCTTTAGTTTTCATTTCTATATAACACATCCATAAAAATACACAGACTTTATTTCAAACATTATACCATTTTTAAATGTTGCAGCTGCTGCTGCAACACACTGTGTACGTCAATCTAGGTACTCAATGCTTGAATTTTTTGGTATGGGTGTATGTTCTATTGAAAGTTACATCATTAAAAACATTCACACCTATTCCGGTCACTTGTTGGGAGCCATATTTAATTTATTGGATTTCTGTGGCATTTTGGCTTGAAATGTTTGCTGAAACATAGTCGGGACAGTCCATTTTTGGGAGTCCAAATGAAATTATTTTTAAAATATGTTTCATTTATAAGTATCCCTTTGAATCTAGTTTCCAAAACAATTTGAATTTTTTATATTGGGCATTAAACGAAAAATTTATGGTAAAAATACTAACAAGGTGTCAAGCATGCAGCTTAGGAACAGAGCTGGGACAATCACTTTTTGGATGCCTTATTTGATATATCTTGAAAAACTATTTCATTGGTAAATTATCCTATGAATATAGTTTACAAATCAATTTGAATCACTCAATTACGATATCGTACGAAAATTGTTATGACCAAAATACCGACTACCTATCACAAATCAACATTTTAAAACTCGGTTTCCTAGACTGTTCATTGACATAGTTCACCCATTAATTATTTTGGATTCAAAACCTGTTTCACATAGAGACACCTATATGAATCTATTTTTATCTCCAATTTGAATCACATCAATCCATTATCAAACGGAAAATTTATGCCTAAAACCGTCACTGTTGGTCTAGCCGGGAATTCGAAAAACACCTTGTCATGCAAGCTGTTATTGAGCAAATTTGGAATATCATGACCTGGATTTTTTTTTTAAAACCCGTTTCTAATGGACATAGACCTATGAATTTACTTTCATTTTGCTTTTGAATCACTCAAATCGGACAAGGAACGAAGAATATATGATCGAAATACTGTTGGTGAGTCTGGATGGCCATCGCTCTCCCGTAGGTATAAAGTGTATTTTGCTTCATTCATTTTTCTTTGGATTTGTTTTATAAGTAATTGTTTATCATTTTTTTTCATAAGTTTTGGGTGAAGAGAGACCAATTACCTCTCTTCTTCCATTATCTCATGTTTTATTGCAAGCAAGTGCTAGGTTTTTGCAGGTCCTTTGAAGAAGAAGGTCAATACATGCGCGAGTGACTCTTGAATACTTTTTCTTGATTTGAAAATAGATTGAGCGCATAAAAAATGGAGAGATTGATGTGACAACCGTACAAAGGCCAAATTTTCCGAAGTCAAGTCCCATTGCTACATGTCAAGAATCCTTTCATACCAATTGTTGCCAATAGAAACCTCTCAAGAATCCAATTGTGCTATGATATATTCATCCACCCCACTCCTTTCAAAGCTCTAAAAATACATTCATGTCGAAGTCTCGTTTTGCACCGCTTATGTAGTCAACCTTAACCTTTTATTTGTTATCACTACTACATCATGACTTCACATATACTTTCAACTTATGAGTTTCATGTTGGTTCTTTGTTTCACTATAATTCTTCACAATCATTTATTTTATATTCGTATTGGATGATATAGAATTCATTAAGGTCCGCTTTCCAATGGTCTTGTCCCATCGACTCCAACACATCATCTAGGATCGAGATTAGAGTTTTATAGTGCCATGGGATCTACATGAATCAATGACATATTTTCTTGTTGTTAGTCACGGGGATTCATCAATGCGTCTTGATTGACAAATATTGCAGGTGACTCGACTCCAACACATTCATTCGTACTTGTCAAGATGCACTAAGGTACTTTAGAGTTCACTGTCATCAAAGGTGAGTTGCTTCACATTGGTTAACGACATACATTAATGGCTGGTAATCTAATGATTTCTTTCCATGCTCGACTTCAACACATTCATTTGCATGGTAAGAATTGTACCTCGGTTTTGTAGCAGCTGAATATTATGTGATCTAATGGTTTCAATAGTGACTTGCAGCATAATTTGTTTCAGTAGTTTTGCAATTCCTTTCCATTTTCATTCTAGCAGTTGATTTTCAGAATAAGAGAAGGAGCTCTCTCATTTTGTGGTATAATTCCTCCTCATCATTTTCCTTAACATGCATCAATACATTCACGTCAACCAAGGCATCCATGGAGGTAAAACTTGAGGTAAAATAATATGAGTATTTGATTTATTAAAGATTTAGGAATATGTCATGAAGAACCATTAAGCATTATCCATTTCCATTTTCTATATAGCATTTTCTATCCATCCATTCCCATCCTTTCCCACTCAATTCTAACACTTCATCATTTCAATTCATGCACACCCATATTGTAATGCCCGCCTCGGTACCTTAACTATTTAGAATAATGAGGTACTAGTTTTGAAATGAATTAGCTAAGTGAAACATGAACCATTTGAATTTACTATTAAAATGCTTGAATGACAGTTATAGAAACTATTACTTGACGCATTGAGATTGTAATGCCCGCCTCAACACTCATGATTGATTAGATTATTTTGAGACCTACGACTGATTTGATGATTTGAGGGCACTCGTTTGAAGTGACCTAGAGTTATAAAAATTGGACCATGAATGATTGCTTTAGACTTTGTATGTGAAATGAAAAATGATGATTTGTTTATACTCAAGTGACTGAGAAAATGAAAATGATGAACACTAGAATTGCTTGAAATGAAAAATGATGATTTGTTTATACTCGATTAACTGAGAAAATGAAAATGATGAATGTTGAAATGTTTATTAGTGCAGAGCTACTAATATGCATTTGAGTGTGTGCAGTGGCAGGTAAAATGATTTACCGACTAACCCACAAAGGAAATATTGGGGTCGTAAGATTGAAAAGAACACTTAGAGGTACGAAGATTGACTGTCAACCCTGACCTAGTAATTCACACACAGGTGAAGTCGTTTCAGCTCACCCAGGGAAGTGTATGCCGTACGGGTAAGACCATAATGAGTTGGTCGCGTACGATGAGTTAAGGGGCGCACAATAAGGAGAGCCTTATCCCTCAACATCCCTTAGTCTCCAAGGAGCGTAGTTGAGAGATCGCGGTAACGACTCCCGATCGCTACGCAATAATCCCCATAAAAAGAAAGAAGGATACTATAGAAGGGCCCGCTGAAGAGGTACTTAGACGAAAGAAGAATGGAAAAAAAAGAAAACTACTCATACATACATAATTAAATAATATACATGTAGAATTTTTAGAGAATTTAATAATAAATTATTCAATATTCTATTATTATTATTATCATGATGTCGTGCTGGCCATGATGCATGGGATTGAAAGCTTTGATGGGCCATAACCCAAAGTTGTAATTATCTTTGTTTTTTTGTCGGAATCTTTGCTTTCCGTAAAAGTTGTGTCTGTTCGGGTCTCCATATGTCACTCACCACTAAGGGACGAGATAACAATCATGACAGTCCTCGTGATTGCCCCAAATCTTTGCTTTTGACCGACGTTTGCTCGTCCTTCCTGCTATTATGATTGAGAAAGAAATTTGAAATTTAGAAAAGATAATGTTATTTTTTTTTAATTAATGGAAATATATTTTAATTATTTCAAAATAAAAATATTTATATAAAATAAAGAATTATCTTAAATATTTTTTTTTTACTATAAAAGAAAAAGAAAAGAAAAGATGGTAAATAGAATAAATAATTAGTTGAATAAAATATTTCTTTTATTTTAGAAAAAGAAAAAGATTTGAATTTAGTAAGAAAATATTTTTAAATAAAATATTTGTTTTTATAAAATAGAAAAAGAAAAGGAAAATAATAGAATAAATATGGATCTTTCTACAACAACTAGTTGGAGAAGACAAATACAACTGAGACTTGCTTAAAGACAACTACACCTACCTCTGATTTAGGGAGTTCGGTGTATACATTGAGTGAGAAACAGATACTTGTAGTTGAGAATAAAGCTAATTAAAATATTAAATTAATTTAAATAGTGTGCATGGACATACACATGGCACAGAAGCTTTTCCTATATAAAGAGGGAGGAGAAAGAGAGAGATCTCTTGCTCCCTAATGTTGGATGGTCATCATAATCTTGGATTATGTTATGATCCTTGGAGTTGGGAATAGCCGGAATAGGAATTGGGAGATCCTTTCGGGAGGTTAGGTAAGTGTGTTCTTACAACTCCATTAGTTCGGGGGTTCAAGGTGAAGAAGATTAGCCTCAATACGGTAGGGTGGTCAACCGAGGAGTCACTCAGTATTTTGTAAGGAGATTGGATTGGATCATGCGGAAAGCACTTCGAGGACTCCATCGATTTGCTGGACCAACGGTCAAAAACAGGTTTGAAATATTTTTATTTTAATTATTTTGCTAAATCTTTTTGAGAATGAATAATTATAAGAATATAGTTTTATATATTGACATTGATGAACTAGATTTGTGGTGTCTATATCTTTTTTTGAAAAAAATTGTACTAGAAGTTTTTTTTTGGGACTCCGAAAAGGGGTCCCTACATTTGGTATCAGAGCCAATCGAGAGCCTTGAGAGCACCAGACTCATATTTTGAAAACAGGCATCCGTTGGTGACCGTGGAGATTGGACGATGGAGTGAGGCTGCTATTTCTTCGAGACTGCACCAACTGCTGAATTTTTTTTTTTTTACTCATACAGGTTTTGTTTTGATTCTCAGAAATGTATTGCTGTATGTCGATTTATTTAGTTTGATCTATTTTATATTCTGGAAATGTAAGATTTGGAGTTCAAATCCTATTTCATTGGTTACATAGGTACATTCGACGAATCTAATAAAAATGTATTATTGCATGCCGACTCATTTAGTTGATCTACTTATGTTCTGGAAACGCAAATATTTAGAAGTCAGATTTTATTGGTCTGTAAGTGTCCAACAGTACTCAAAAGTGATATCTGTATGTCCTCAGATTATGCGTATGATTCCTTTGTTTATATTGACAAACTGATGACAAGACTGTATTTGATTGTTGTTCTCAGTTACTGATCAGATTCCATACTTGAATTTCAGTATTGCATGGCTTAGGACGAGACTGTAGATTGATTGCAGCTCTCAGTTTTATCCAGATCGAATCCCTATCTAAATTTCGGTATTAAATAACCCTGAACGAGACGATATATAAATTTGGTACCCAGCGTATACTCGGATCGGATCTTATGTTTAGATCACGGTTTAGGATAGCTCGGGATCGAGCCTGTGTTTTCGTATGGAGCATTTAACCCTCGGTATGGAGCATATCTGATCGAGTCCATACTCGATTACAGTACCCTAGTATCTATGCAAACTCTGTTTTCTTTTCCAGTCTCAAAACCAAATCTTGATTGCAGATCAATTTGTCTGTCACACAAATTTCAGTATCTAATTTGACTCTAAAATCGTCGTCACACCTTGAACTCCAGGTGTCAATCGTGATTGCATATAGATTTCTCCGTCTCTTAATCTCAGTATCTAATTTAATACTAGGATCGTCTTCATACCTTGAATTCCAAGTGTCATTATTAATTTGTGGGTCAAATTTCTCCTTCTCTTAATCTCGATAATTAATTCCACACTCAGATCGGGCCGATGTGACTCTTTACTATTTGATTTTCTGATTGATATAGTTACGCCTTCATTTCTGGAAAGGCCTTTATTTTATGACATGTTACAACAGTAGTGCAGACCCTTGGGAGGATCTAGTAAATCCTTTTACCACGTGTGTGAACACTATGTCATGACCTCGCGATTGAGACCTTTGGACTCGCTGAACTCAATGAATACGAAAGGATCCATTCACCATTTGTTAAAATTCTGTTTTAGCTTGCGGGGAAGTGAACTCAATGAATACGAAAGGATCCATTCACCATTTGTTAAATTTATGTTTTAGCTTGCATATTTTTATTGATTACTGTATAAATTTTTAAAAATCAAAATTCGATTATTGTGTTAATGCTTTATGCATTCCAATTCGATTCGATTCACTACCACTGTCTCAAAATCTTGAATCTCTGTCTATAAGTCTGTTTGTAAATTTCTATTGATCGAACGCCTTTTTTTTTATCGAACCCTACTCACATTCACTGTACAATTCTTGATTTAGATATGGAGTCGATCTTCCCTTGACTGTCTTAACCAGCGTTCTTCACGGCATCACTCCCTCAAAGTCAGGGTTATCCTACCCAATCCGATCTCCCTATGACTCAGCTATCGATACTCGAAGCTCGGAGGTCGCGGATCGATATACTCAATGTTTTCTAATTCGAAATCTTTTGTCCAATCTGTTTGAAAAACTGATTGAACCATCGATCGAGAAACGTACCATACCCAGCCTTGCGAATACGTACACCTGCATGCACATCTATAATCCCCTGTCTATACTTGCTGTAGATTCGAATCTCTGCGTTTTGCCACTTACCCTGCTCCTGAGTTCGGTTAAGATAACTCAGCGTGGTAATGATAAATATTGCAATGAAGGTAAAACCTCTCGGCCCGGATCGTAAGATCCCTGTGTAATACTCCAGTGTGTAAGTGCGTGTCTTTAACTGTTTTAAATTGTGAAGAGAATTACAGAGCTTCCACTTTGTAACCAATCAGGTGTGTGAATATTCCTTGTTTGCAAATTGTATTGTTCCAGAATGAAATTACAGCCTTATCTCTTCATGATGGAATTGCAGCGTTGTCCCTTGGTAATCAACTCTGCATGTGTATATTGATATGCCCAATCTCCATAATTAAAAACTCGGTGTATCTATTTCGTAGGTGGGATAGCTTTTTGCAGAATTCATGTTATTAAATTGTAAATTGATCTTTAAAAATCTCTGTTGGAATCCTAATTTGACCTGTCGAATGATCAGATCAACCACCTGTCACAACGGTGACGTCTAAGTCTTGTATCAACCACCTAATTTGTGCTACTTTCTAATTTGAGATTATGCGATGTAAGCTATGTTTTTACTTTACAATGTATGCTTAGACTTTGCTAGTTACTTAATGCTTCCAAGCACATGTATGATCAAATACTAACTTCAAAGATTGAGCATTAAAGTAATGGACGAATACACTTTAGGCTTTGAAATGATTTGTTGAGGACATTTCATGGGAATCACCAAATTTTCTTCTTGGAATGGCGTGGAGCAGCTCTCGGTACAGACAGCAATCAACTCGGAAATATACCCTAAATAAATTTGTCTCTAAAATGGATCTGGGATGGGTATGTAAAAATGAATACTTATTTTTATTTTTGTTGTCGGCCTTGTAATTTCGTGAGACATGATTCCTGCGGTATCTGAAACCATCGCTATAGAGTCTAATGCAAAAGCCAGGAAATGATTACCACTAAGCGGTAAACCTTAATACAAATCCAATTTCAAAAAGAAACTTTTGTAGAGAATGAGCTGTGAGATACTTATCATAAGTAGAAGTGCAAATAAAACTTAAGTAAGTTTTATAGGATAAAAGGATCTGGAATTTATATTTTTTCCCAATTACATCATGAATGTAGTGTGAGTCGTTGCTGCTAATCCTGGGCAATAAATTTACTTTTCTTATTAATTTGGTTGAAGTAGATCTTATCATCATCTAGATCGTGAAGATTACCTTCTGGGCATAATAATGCGTGCATGTATCTAAGGAATTCGAGCCACAAACCTTATGTGATACTGTTGTTTTGATAGTTTAATCTATGAGTTAAGCATGTGTTAAATTTTAGGATCGACATGATTGTAGTAAACCGATTGTGAGAGCACACGATCTAACCGATTGTTTGTGGTGGTTAATATAGATATCTATGGGTGATCAAATATTAACGATCTATGCATAAGTTATTAAATATTATGCATTGGTTAATATAGATATCTTGAGCTTTGTTCGCCATAACTATCGGTGATCAAATATTATGCATAAGTTATTGTAGAAACGATAACTCTTTGAGTGTAGAGAACCTACGATCTAGATCGTAGTGGTGGATTACTCTAGTAGCTACTTCTCCATCCACAGATTTAAAATTTTTGAAATTGTCTATGCAGTAAATGAAAATAAAGCCTTACGGTCAATGATTTAAGCTTTACGAGTTCCTGGGTCAATGTTTAGACCGCCAGGATCCGAGACAACTCAGATCTGTTAATTTATTTAATTAATGCCCTCTAAAACTGTCACTTGGGTATGGAAATTCTAGGGATTTTAGCCTGAGCATTTTTGCCCACCTAACCGCACACCCTTCCAACGCCAAGTCTTCCATCATTGATGGGGACCTATGCAAGTTCATTCATGTCTAACTGCCTCCGATTATCGCTGTACCAGCCAAGCTATATCATCAACTTTTAAGTTGGATAGCCGCAATTTAAGTTGGATATGCTCCTTTATGAACGCATTAGTTATCTGGTTCAATATTGATAAATTATTAATAAATAACCTGAAATTACAAACTAAATGCTTACACGTATGATATATTTATAGACAGTGTGGAACATGTAATCTTGCCGAGCTGACAGAAAACTTATCTCACCGATCAGCCAGCCGGTTGAGAGGATGGGACTTTAGCCATTTGCAATTAATGTGATGGTGAGGTGGTGTCTTTGAATAATAAACGAATAATAAAATTTGTACAAAAGACTTAGATTGGAGAAAAAGCGTTAATATCACATATATATTAACTTATGTTCAACCACGGTTGAGTTTCCTCTATCCATAAAATGACATGCAAATGTAATGGATTTGTATTTATTTTTTTGTTGGAAGTATATATCTATATATATATGACCACACTTTTCAATCCATGTGAAAATGTATAACATGGATTATGCGTAAACGATCATTTTAAACTTAGGAAAAAGTCATCTTGTAGGGTCGACTTGCTTATGTATAAAATTTCAAGATCATAATGTTCTTCAAATAGGGTAAGATGTGTAAGGTAATAATATTATCAATTTGATTTTGAATACTACGAGGGGTGTGGTAACTATTCTACATTATAAATATATATTTGGAAAGTTACCCTTACTACTTATTCATTAAAGTCTCGCTAATATTACATACTCTAAATTTTTTTGTATAAAAATGTACGAAAAGATAATTTATATATAATTCATATATATATATATTTATGTATATATATAGATGAAATTTTTATTTATTTATTTTACTAAATGGTAATGTCATTTTAGAATTTGAATATAAGATACATCGTATACATATGTTGAAAAATTAAGTTAGTTTTAAATATAGGAAATTAATGTGTGTTATATGGAATCTATATGTGGATTCACTCTTTATATTATACTATTTGTATGTTCTGTATATATCATATGGAGTTGCATAATAGAAATATATGGGGAAAAAATTAACATATTATTGATGTATGTGATTGCATAATATATGTGGTACTTTTAAATTATGAAGTAGGGAAAGTATTATATCACAAAAGAAGTTTATCATTATATGATTTTTTAAAGCCATGATAAAGATGATAAAGTTGTTTTTATTATATAGTTATGATAGGAAAGGGGTTATGACACCATCAATTTTTTATGTTTATGTTGTTATATGACTAGCAAGCCATATTAATATTAATAATATGGCTTATATAGGTCGATTGGCGTATATCAACCACATTTAAATGTGTGGCCTATATACGCCGATCGACATATATAAACCATATAAACCATATTATTAATATTAATATGGTTTGCTAGTTGACGTTCGTTAATAAGTTTTAATATTAATATTATGGTTCTGAAAATATTAACAATAATAACTATTACGGTTCTGAGTTTTAAATTAATAAATATTTTATAATTGTAATTAATAAAATATAAATAATTTACATTACTAATTAATTATTTAATAACAAATATTATTTAACTATGTTATAAAAATAATAAAAATAAGTAATCTGTAATTATGTTAAACATAAATAATTATGAGTACTAATTAAATATTTTGTAATAAAAATTATTTAATTATTATGATTGTGAAAATTATTAATATTATGATTGTGAAAATATTAATATTATAGTTCTAAAAATTATTATGGTTTTGAAAATAATAATAATAATTAGTATTACTATTTTAATATAATAAATATTTTTAAATATTTTATAAGATTTGTTATTTTATAATTGTAATTAATAAATTATAAATAATTTATAGAACTAATTAATTATTTAATAACAAATATTATTTTAATTATTTTATAAAAATTATTAGTTTATAATTTAGAGTAATAATTAAATATTTTGTAATATTAATTATTTAATTATAATAAAAATAACTATTATTATTATTAATTGAAAATAATAAATATTGAAAAAGTTTATTATAATAATAATTATTATTATAAAAAACATTGTTCTATTTTAATAATAATAATTATTATAGATAAGAAAAATAATAATAAATGAAAAAGTTTATTATAATAATAATTATTATTATAAAAACATTATTCTATTATAATAATTATTATTATTATAAATAAGAAAACATAAAAATAAGAAAAATAATTTATAATAAGGATTGATGATTATAATAATAATAATAATAATATTGCGAATAATAATAATAATTTATTTTCTCATTTTTTATTACTCTTGATAATAATTATTATAATAACAAATGAAAATAAGAAAAATGATGAAAACTATTTTTTTTTTTTTTTTTTTTTTTTTTTCAGCTGAAAAATCTCAACATCTAAGTTACAAGCAATGGGCAATGAAAACTAATTATTATAATGTATAATAATACTAATACTAATACTAATAATAATAATAGAATAATAATAACTATTATTATTATTATTATGACTGTCTAATATATAATGTCTAATGCCTAATCTAAATTAATCTTACTAATGTTTAGCATTGCATAACATAAATATATAGTTTCAGTTATTATGAAAATACAATGTTGACTAATGTTTGTCAATGTTTATTAATGTTTAATGCGTAAATTTAATGTTTAATGTCCAATGTGTGGTGTTTATTAATGCCTAATGTTTATTAATGCATAATGTGTAGTTTTATTAATGTTTTTAATGTTAACAAATGTCTTTATTAATGTTTTTTAATGTGTAATAGTGTTAATGTCTTTGTTAGTGTTTTATAATGGTTAATATTTAACAATGTCTCAATGTCTAAATTTAATGTTTACTGCTATTTAATGTCAAATGTGAGGTGATTAACTTTGATTGGTTATGATTGACTATGGTTGAACATGTTTGTAATACATGAAAATAATTTATAATAATGGTAAGGGAGTTATAATTCTAATAATAATAATATTGTGAATAATATATATAACACACACATATATATATAATTCTTTATAATAATAATAATAATTATTATTATTAAATAATAATTTTTAAAATATTTGATAATAATAAAAATAATTATAAATAAGAAAATATAATTATAATAATTATAAATGAAAAATTCAAAAATAATAAAAACTAATTCTTATAATGTCTAATAATACTAATAATGTTTAATTTAATTTCTAATGTTTAATAATAATAATAATAATTAATGTCTAATATCTAAAGGCTAATGTCTAATGCCTAATCCAAATTAATCTCACTAATGTTTAGCATTACATAACATAAATATATAGTTTCAACTATTTTGAAAATACAATGTTGAGTAATGGTTATTAATGTGAAAATGTGAAAATGTTTTTAATATTTAATGTCTAATGTGTGATGTTTATTAATCTCCAATGTTTATTAATGTACAATGTCTAGTTTTTTTAATGGTTTTAATGCTAATAACGTCAATGTCTTTATTAATGTTTCTAATGTGAATGTCTTTATAAATGTTTTTTCTAATGTTTAATAATGCTTAATATTTAATAATGTCTAAATGTATAAATGTCTAATGTTTAAATTTAACATTTATTACTATTTAATGTCTAATTTGTGATGGTTAACTTTGATTGATCATGGTTGACTATGATTGACCATGTTTGACTATGTTGACCTGGTCCACCATGGTTGACATTGGTTGACCATGGTTGACATTGGTTGACCATGGTTTACATTTGTTGACCATGGTCTACTTTGGTTGACTTTTGGTTAATCGTGGTTGACCATGGTTGACTATGGTAGAATATTGTTGAATTTAGTTGGATATGGTTTTCTATGGTTGACTTTGTTTGACTACGGTTGACCTTGGTAAACTATGGTTGACTTTGGTTCACAATGGTTGACGTTGGTTGACTTTGGTTCAGAATGGTTGACATTGGTTGAACATGGTTAATCGTGGCTCACTTTGGTTAACCATGGATGACTTTGGTTGACCATGGTGGACTTTGTTTAACTTTGGTTGACTATGGTCAACTATGTTAGACCATTGTTAACTATGGTTGACCTTTGTTGACTTTGATGGAAAATGGTTGACTTTGGTTAAATTTTGATTGGCCATGGTTGATTTTCATTGACTTTGGCCAACCATGGTTGACTTTCTTTGTGGTCAACCATGAAAATCCAGAGTTGACCATGGTTGACTTTGGTCGACCACAACCAAAGTCATATTAGAATATTATTTGGTTGACCATGGTTGACTTATAATTATCTGGTCAAGTAAAGTCTATGAAAGTCCAGAAAAGTCAACTTTAGTTATAGATGACCATGGGTGGCTTTAGTTGAGAATGGTTCACTTTGGTTGACTATGTTTGACCATGGTTAACTATGGTTGACCATTGTTGACCATGGTTGACCTTCGTTAATGTTAGTTACCATCGTTGAATTTGGTGGACCATGGTTGACTTTGCTTAAATTTTGATTGGCCATGGTTGACTTTCGTTGTCTTTGGCTAACCGTGGGTGACCTTGGTTTTGGTCAACCATGAAAAACCATAGTTGACTATGATTGAACATGGTTGACAACAACAAGAGTCATATGAGAATATTATTTAGTTTACCATGGTTGACCTATAATTATTTGGTTGACCACAAAGAAAGTCATACAAGAATATTATTTGGTTGGACATGGTTGACCTTCCTTTACATTAGTTTACCATTGTTGACTTTGGTGGACCATGGTTGAATTTGGTTGAATTTTGGTTGGTCATGGTTGACTTTCATCGACTATGGTTGACTATCATTGAATTTGGATAACCATGGTTGACTTTGGTTGTGGTCAACTAAGAAAAAATAGAGCGAACAATGGTCAACCATAGTCAACCATGTTCAATAAAAGTCAACCACGATTAACCAAAGCCAACAATAATGAACACAGTCAACTAAAGTCAACCATAGTAAACCATGGTCAACCAAAGTCAATCATGGTAAACCAAAATCAACCATGGACAACCATAGTCAACCAAATTCAACCATGGTCAACCAAAGTGAAATGGTCAACCAAAAACAACCATGGTCATGTAAAGTCTACCAAAGTCAAACAAAGTCAACTATAGTTATAGATAACCATGGGTGGCTTTAGTTAATAATGGTTCACTTTGGTTTACCATGGCTAAGATTGGTTGACCAAGTCAACCATGACCAACCATGGTCTACTTTTTTTACAATGGTTAACATTAGTTGACCAAGTCAACCATGGTCGAGTTTGTTTTACAATCGTTAACATTGGTTGAATTTTGGTTGACCATGGCTGAGTTTGGTTCACCATGGTTGACTTTGGTTGAGTTTTGGTTAACCATGGTTGACTTTCATTTACCATTGTTAACTTTGGTTTACCATGACTAACTATGGATGACTTTGGTTAACTTTGGCTAACTTTGGTTAACTATGGTTGACTTTGGTTGTTCATGGTTGAATTTGGTTGAGCATTGTTGACTTTGGTTGACTATGGTTAAATTTGGTTTATTGTAGTTAACTTTGGTTTACCATTCTTGACTTTGATTGAACATGGTTAACTTTCATTGATCATGGTTAACTTTGATTGAGAATGGTTGACTTTGGATGACTATGTTTGACTTTGGCTAACCATGGTAGACTTTTGGTTTATCGCAATTGACTTTGGTTGGCTATAGTTGACTTTAATTGTCGGTGATTGACTTTGGTTGACCATGAATGACTTTTGGTTGATTATGGTTGACTATTGTTGACTTTGATTTTCCATGGTTGAGTTAGGTTGAGTTTTGGTTGGACATAGTTGACTTTGGTTGACCATTAATTATTGTTAAGGGTTTACTATGTTTGAGTATGGTTGAATTGTTATTCTATCACATTTGCATCATCATCTAGAATTATGTTTAAGTTTCGTTATATTGTTTAGTAAATTAAAATTACATTAAATAAAAATATTGAATGTTTTATATTTACTCATGTTTTTAATACAATCAAATTAAATTATTCGTAGTTCAAACACATATAACCATATTAAAATGTGACAATATACTTTATTATAATTATAAATGTCATATTGCAAGTTTCAATGTAAATTTGAATTACTCGTAATATAATTTAAATTGGTATCATTTAAAAAACACACATATTTATAGATTTTTTTAATTACGTGTGAATATATTTTTATAATAAATGATCTTGAATAAATTGACTTAGTTTACACCTAAAATTGATCATTGATAGAAAAATGAAAATGATATGATTTAAAAGAAAACCTAAACAAACATTTATTATAATGTTTACACTTATTATTTTTGAATGTATATACTCTATTAATTTCCAAACCATGTTAAAATATTATATTTGAATTAAATAGAAATTTTATTTTAATACTTTAGCACTAAATATAGTCCATATTCAAAGGTGACATTGTATACTTTTATAATTTACATGTTATAGTAGATGTTGCAATGTAAATTTGAATTTAAACTTGAATTTAAATGTATATATTGTAATTTTTTTTTACAATGTTAACAAACTTTGTTTTATAAATCTATATACTAAAATGTTTCTAAATCATATTACATATAAATTTTGTATTAAAAATCAAAATTTATTTTTAATATCTTCAAACTAAATCATTCCAAATTTATATATTTTCATAAATATAAACCATATTAAAATGTGAAATTATAAAGTTTTTACTATAATTTAAAAGTTTTTTTACTAAATATTTATAATTAAACATACTTTTAATAAATTTAATATATAATTATTTTAAATATTTTATAACAATTTGTTTTATGTTATATACACACAATTGAATTTAAAACAAAAAATTATATAAATGTACTAACTTTAAAATATTTATTTTACTAAAAATAAACTAAAAAGTTGAAATCCTTTCAATACAAAATATATAAATTTTTTTGGTTATTTATAACTTTGTGAGGTTTTTCCAAAATATTTCAGTTATTTATAACTTTGCTATGTTTTTTTTATTATATTATGGTAAATTTTGAAGTAACAAAAGATAAAATTATTTTATGAGAAAATATGTTATACTAAACCCTAATTTATTTACCTTTAATCATTTCAATTTATAATTAAATAATTTAATAACTTTGCATCCGGCTCGAAATAACATCCAAAATATTTTAGTTATTTATAACTATGCCATATATTTTTTTGTTGTATTATAATATAGTAAATTGTTTTATAATTTAAATAAGAGTTTCATCATCTTAAATATTAAAGGATTTTTCTTAATTAGGAAATTTGGATTTTTATATGTGCCTTTAATTCCAGGTAATGCACATAAAGCTGGGAAGGTTACGCACTCTCTTTGATTCAGCTAAATATTTCATAAACATATGTATTGGCTTAATTTTTCTACTTTGACAAAATCAATAATGTAATAATATTAAAATTAAACATAAAAATTATTCAAAACATATGTATTCCCTTAATTGATTTAACCTCCATTAAAATCAACAACAGAAATTTAGCATTTACCTTGCTAGAGGCTGAGGTTTAGGGTATTCCCTTAATTGATTTAACATTCATTAAAATCAACAACAGAAATTTAGCATTTACCTTGCTGGAGGGTGAGGTTTAGGGTTAACTCTTGGATCCTTGAGGTTTAGCATTGATTTCTTCATCGATTTCTTGATTTCTTAATATTTTAATTATTCTTGAAATATGTATCGGCTTAAAAATATTTCACATAAAATATATGTATTTTAGTGAGATCATATGATTTCTAATAACATCTGACTTGATCCCAGTCATAAAATCACACAGTACACCAAACAATACAGTTAATTACTCAGTTCTTCAATTAATACACTCATAAAATCGCACACTACACCAATCAGTACACTTAATTACTCAGTTCTGCAATCAATACAGTTAATTACTCGGTTCTTTCAATTTCTTTCATTTTAGAGGAAGCTCATCTTCCAATTTCCATTGACCTGGAACAATTTAAAAGATAATACACTTAATTACTCAGTTGTACAATCAATACAGTTAATTACTCGGTTCTTTCCATTTCTTTCAGAAGCTCATCTTCCAATTTCCATTGACCTGGAATAGTTTAAAAGATTTAAAAGCATTTTGATGTATTCAACTTAGATATAAATGTTTCATTTTTCTTACTTCATAGTGATTCTTAAGTTGATAAATTTTGTAATTGGTTTTCAATAACCACCTAAAGCACATCATTTAATGCTATTGACGAGGGAGTCTGAACAATTGGATTTAAACCTCCATGACAACATTAAATACTCTACCTATCAACACAACATTTAATATTTAATACTACCTAAATGATTGGATTTAAACCTCCACAACAACATTAAATGCTTGCACCTTCAATAAAGCTTTGTTGACTTGCAAATTAATTTAAGATATAGTTCATTTGCAGTACTAGTTTAACTTATTGAATGGAAATTAAACCATGGCACTTTAAATTTTATTTGGTTTGCAGTATCACGGAGAGATTATGCGTAAAGTTAAATGTTTTACATTAAATTTTAACATTTATTAAATAGTATGAGACAATAAAACGTTTGAAAAACAAGTTTACAGTGTGCTTAACCAAAATGGGTGAACATGGATCTATTCTGGTCGATACAATTCCTATACTGAAAATTTGCAGTAAAACAATTTTAATCAACTACAAGGGTGACTGGTAGATGATGTACAAATTAAGAAACTCAAAGATATTCATTCCTACAGAATGACTGGTAGATGATGCACAAATCAAGAAACACAAAGATATTCATTCGTACATAGAGATATAGAGTCATTGGATTTAGAATGTTCTGTACACCCTTCCAAATGTCGGGAATTTTTGAAGCGAATCATAATGGGCTTCTCTCTACTTTAATGTTCATCGTCTAATTGTCGACTCCAGTACTTGGAACCGATCTAAAAATGTATAATCTCTTAATTGTTTCAGCTTGCATATCACGATCCCTTCCATTCAAGCTCTGTCGCGATATGAGCATACCATTTGAAGAATAGATCTGTATGTGACAAAGAGACTCCGTCTCGATGTTAAAATCGTTGTTTCCCGGGGATCTTTGTCCAGAATTTGAAGATGTATTGAAGACAAGCTGCTGAGACGAGACGAGTGCTTTCTTCGATATAGAGAGTAAATACGGAATGCTATCTATGACTGTATGCTCAACTTCAACGGGGAAAATGCCACAAACAAGAAAAAGAACAACAACATTATATAATTTTCCTTCATGCAGTACTTATAACAGAATACCTAACCTAAAACGTTTTGGTAGATCTTAAACCACCTATTAACAGTAGAGATAACAATCTGGGTTTCAGCTTAAATCGCATAGATTGGATTCAGATGTATAAAGCAGAATTGCCTACCTCTCTAGTAATTAGTGGCCCCTGTGCCTGAAGGAACAGAATATGCACTGTCCAACATTTGGTCTCTAGATGATCTCCAGTTCCAGTGAATCTATTCTGGTATACTGCATAGAGCCAGCCCCAGGAATTACTTGGTTAACAGAAAACTATGAACATGATTATGGAATTACTTGGTTAACATAAAACGATGAATATGATTATGGAATTACTTGGTTAACAGAAAAATAAGGCAATAGATAATTGCTTTGACAACATAATCTAGAGCAGCAATAGCCAAAATATCTCAGCTGCAAACTGCTTCCACTTGGGACTTGATGTATCCATCACATCGAAACCCCTGACCAAATTATTGTTCGGAACAACCGTCTTTTTCCCAGTTATACCCGAAGATTCGTCCAAAAGAATGGACCCATCGCAACCCTGTAAAAACCCGCTTGCAATAAACAATTAGGATTCAAGACGATACAGAGGATCACGGTCGAATCTATCTTAAAAGAACAACAAATAGATTTTAATGGGGAAACAAAGAAAAGAAGAAATTAGATTGCATTAAAGAAACAGTGGTGAAAGTGAAGGCGGAGCATGGATGCCCCCATCTGCTTTTCTTTGGCCGCTGCTTGCTTCACAGCGGCCTTCACCGTCGACAGGACAATGGGATAGATGTATCATAATACGTTGAGCTGATATCGGATGCCAACCATGAGCGTTGCTTCTCTGTTATTTATTGTTGTGAATGGTGTTCTGTCCAATGTACTACTTCACACATCGGAAGCCCTATGCGGTTCAAACTCGACAGTAGGTTTTAGCATAATAAGGTTCATGATATTCATATTATGCTTCTTTGCAGTAAGAAGGTGCACTCAAAGAATATGGGAGAGGACATAACATTCCAGCCACCTGTTCCAGCCAGCATAACGGTTCATCACGTGTTCTAGCCACCTGTTCGAGCCACCATAACGTTTCAGCACCTGTTCCAGCACACTCCACTTCTCCACTCCTCTCCTCTCCCTGCGTGACTTAATTTATGTCAGCACACGTAATGGATCACTACCTATTATTTGAATTGAATTATTATTTATTTTGGCAAGGTGGCGATTCAATTTAAACATGCGCATGACTTATCTCATTAAATCTGGATGCTTCGTTTGGGTGTAAGACGAAGCATATTCTCTGATCATTAAAATCTGGCCGTCATTTATTAAAAATACAATAAATTAGTCACCCAGCCCTCACCCCCAAAAGTTAAAAGAATACGCCTATCGACGTAAATAAATGGGTGTACTTCTATTAAGTGATGTCAAGATTTTATTATGTAGATTAGAATTGTTGATAAATTCATACATGGATCTTGAATTAGAATGAGAAATACAAAATAAGTTAGACATGACTCCTTATTCACGACAAATATGGTTTTAGATAAGTTTGCTAATCCAATTGAAGAGTAATTGATACTATAGATTAAATGCATATGATCATATCCGTTAGGATGCATGTAAATGACATTATCAAAGGAAGGAAAGAATGGTTAGTATTGATAGAAATTTGTAATGGGGTTTTGCTCAAACGGAAAGTATATAATTATATTTTATCAATTAATATTCATGATATTGTGCGTTATGCTTAAAGATTAATATACTACATCTTAGTCTTGTAGAATTTCTTATGTTATACTATAAGAAAAGGGTTGTCTTATGTGACTTACAATTAGCGATACATGGAGATCGACACGGAAAAATCGAAGCGATGGATTTTTACTTCTTCTCCTTCGGCAAGGATACTTCCAGCTTCTTGAACAGACGATTTCAATCCCGGTTACAATTAGCGATGTCAAGGGAGAACTGCTGTGGGGATTGCAACACTATGAAAGGTACGATCTAGTTATATTACCAATTATGCAGTTTAAACTTATATGAGGGTAGAAAAGAAGAAATGAAATTTTATTATCAATTGTGGATATATTGAAGAAATGAATGTGAAAAGGAAGTGAAAAATCACTGTGGAAGCATATGAGACTTAACTTCGGGATGAAGTTTTAATAAGAGGGGGTGCATGTAATGCCAGCCTCAGTACCTTAACTATTTAGAATAATGAGGTACTAGTTTTGAAATGAATTGGCTAAGTGAAACACGAACCATTTGAATTTACTATGAAAATGCTTGAACGACAGTTATAGAAACAATTACTTAACTGATTGAGATTGTAATGCCTGCCTCAACACTTATGATTGATTAGATTATTTTGAGACCTACGACTGATTTGACGATTTGAGGGCACTGGTTTGAAGTGACCTGGATTTATAAAACTTGGACCATGAATGATTTCTTTAGACTTTGTATGTGAAATGAAAAATGATGATTTGTTTATACTCGACTGACTGAGAAAATGAAAATGATGAACAATGGAATTGCTTGAAATGAAAAATGATGATTTGTTTTTACTCGACTGACTGAGAAAATGAAAACGATGAATGTTGAAATGTTTATTAGTGCAGAGCTACTAATATTCATTTGAGTGTGTGCAGTGGCAGGTAAAACAATTTATCGACTGACCCAAAAAGGAAATATCGGGGTCGTAAGAACGGAAAGAACACTTAGGGGTACTACGACTGACAGTCAACCCTGAACTAGTAATTCACGCATGGGTTAAGCTGTTTCAGCTCACCCGGGGAAGCGTATGCCATACGAGCAAGACCATAATGATTTGGTCACATACGATGAGTTGAGGGATGCACAATAAGGACAGCCTTATCCCTCAACATCCCTTAGTCTCCAAGGAGCGTAGTTGAGAGATCGCGGTAACGACTCCCAATCGCTACGCAGTACTCCTCATAAGAAGAAAGAAGGATACTATCGGAAGGGCCCGCCGAAGATGTACCTAGACGAAAGAAGAATAGAAAAAAAGAAAACTACTCATACATACATAATTAAATAATATACATGTAAAAGTTTTAGAGAATTTAATAATAAATTATTCAATATTCTATTATTATTATTATCATGATGTCGTGTTGGCGATGATGCATGGGATTGAAAGCTTTGATGGGCCATAACCCACAGTTGTAATTATCTTTGTTTGTTTGTCAGAATATTTGCTTTCTGTAAAAGTTGTGTCGGTTCGGGTCCCCATATGTCACTGACCACTAAGGGACGAGATAACAGTCATGATAGTCCTCGTGATTTCCCCAGATCTCTGCTTTTGACCGACGTCTGTCGATCCTTCTTGCTATTATGATTGAGAAAGAAATTTGAAATTTAGAAAAGATAATGTTCTTTTTTTTTAATTAATGGAAATATATTTTAATTATTTCAAAATGAAAATATTTATATAGAAAAAAGAACTTTCTTAAATATTTTCTTTTTACTATAAAAGAAAAAGAAAAAGATGGTAAATAGAATAAATAATTATTTGAATAAAATATTGCTTTTATTTTAGAAAAAGAAAAAGATTTGAATTTAGTAAGAAAATATTTTTAAATATAATATTTGCTTTTATAAAATAGAAATAGAAAAAGAAAATAATAGAATAAACATGGATCTTTCTACAACAACTAGATTGGAGAAGACAAACACAACTGAGACTCTCTTAAAGACAACTACACCTACCTTGCACTGATTTAGGGAGTTAGGTGTACACATTGAGTGAGAAACAGACAGTTGTAATTGAGAATAAAGTTAATTAAAATATTAAATTAATTTAAATAGTGTGCATGGATAGACACATGGCACATAAGCTTTTCCTATATAAAGAGGGAGGAGAAAGAGAGAGGGATCTCTTGCTCCCTAATGATGGATGGTCATCATAATCTCGGGTTATGTTATGATCCTTGGAGTTGGGAATAGCCGAAACGGGAATTGGGAGATCCTTTCGGGAGGTTAGCTATGTGTGTTCTTACAACCCCATTAGCTTGGGGGTTTGAGGTGAAGAAGATTAGCCTCGATACGGTAGGGTGGTCAACCAAGGGGTCACTCGGTACTTCGTTAGGAGATTGGATTGGATCATACGGAAACCACTTCAAGGACTCCATCGATTCACTGGACCAACCGTCGAAAACAGGTTTGAAGTATTTTTACTTTAATTATTTTTCTAAATCTTTTTTAGAATGAATAATTATGAGAATATAGTTTTATATATTGACATTCATGAACTAGATCTGTGGCTTCTATATCTTTTTCTGAAAAAAAATTGTACTGTAAGTTTTTTTTTGGGACCCCGAAAAGGGGGTCCCTACACAATTCAAGTCCTTCCCAACATCTAAGTCCTTCCCGACATCTAGGTATGAAAAAATGGTCTGCTGCTGCCACACAAGAACCAGCAGTAGGAACACAAAGCATTGTTGTTGCTTCATGAGAACTTACAGTGGAAGAAGTCTATGCTGCCATATAACATAGAATACATTCAGAGGGTTTCTATCCACATAACAAAAGAATCAATTGTTAGTGTTAAATCATGCTCAGCCCATGGTTTCATGATCAACCATCTAATTCTAGCTCATTTCATTGCTGCATTTTTCATTTTCCCTATTTAGCCAATTTTTTCCATTTTTCCTATTCTTGCAGCTGTGACTTCATCGGATTTGTCTTATACACCAGCTGCGACTCCGCCAAATTCTTCCTATTTTTCCTATTCTCGCAGTTGTGACTCCGCCAGATTTGTCTTATACACCAGCTGCAACTCCACCAATTTTGTCCCTTTTTCCTATTCTCGTAGCTGTGACTCTGCCATATTTATCTTATACACCAGCTGCGAATCCACCAAGTTCTTTCTATTTTTCCTATTTTCACAGTTGTGACTCCACCAGATTTGTCTTATACACAAGCTGCAACTCCACCAATTTTGTCCATTTTTCCTATCCTCGCAGCTGTGATTCGTTTAAATTTGTCTTATACACCCACTGCGACATCGCCAAATTTTTTGCTAAATTCTCCATTTTGCAGCTGCAACTCTTTTGGTTTTGGTCACTATGCATGGTAAAATGAAAGCAACAGTCAAATGAGTCCTTTTAGTTTGGATGCTACACAGGTATTGGGTTGCATGAGGACATGCAACAAGTTCAGTTTGGGGGAGATGTTGGGTCACGGATTTGTCCATATTTTCATTACCTATCGACATATATTTCATCCCTATTCCTCCTATTATTATGCATTTATCATTCCATTTTCCATCTATTTGCGATAACTTCTCGTGAAATACCATATTACTCCCATTGATGCTTTAGTGGTTAATAATGATTATTTTCGTTTATTTTTGATAAATTGAAGACTATTATGCATAATTTTATTGATGATGGTTTGTCGAGTGATTTTTCATATTAACAGCAGCAGCACTCATGGTTCAAGTCCCCAAGGTTGGCATGTTAGCACATGTCCACATGGATATTCACAACATGGTTTCATTCCTAGGATTGATTATGTGGATTTGTGATTTCAATTCTTTCCCAAGTCCAACATGGTGGCCTCCAAATCATGATCAAACGGCTCCAACTAGAAACGTGTGCTAGATAAGAACACATTGATTTGAGTCACAATTTGCGGGCAGATGAAGAAGAATCTTGAAAATTTGGGACATGGGTTTTGTGCGTAATGGCCTCAATTACCTAACCGATGTGGGAATCGCCAAAAAAAGCCACGGTTTGAGATATACAACAGGTTCTCTAAACATGTAATTCCCAGATATGCAGTTACGGCTAGTTTTCAAATTAGAAAATTTGTTAAAAGAAATTCCATGTTGGGAATTCGGTTCCTCATCCTTATGAATGATTTTTATGTATAAATGTAATAAATCTCATAAGAGGGGAGGAGAGCAAGAACTATTATGCTGTAGGATATGATCCAGACTCTGTTGTAATACTTTCATTATGATAATACATGCTGGTAGTTTCTTAATTCTGGAGTTGTAAACTTTCATTATGGAGATCCAACTTTGCTCAGTGGAGGAAGGGCTCTCTTCCCTGAGCAGATGCTGGTAGTGTTGATTGTAAGTGTGTTATCCTGTAGATTTTCTTATTATTCAGTTCATGCTTTCATTCATTAGATTTATCATAGTTGTATGCTTTCATTCATTAGATTGATCATAGTTGTTTTCCTCTTAATTCGTTTGATAGATCACTGTCCAACATAACACTTCTTTTAGATTCATGAAATTAGATCTTGCTTCATAAGAATTGATTTTGTTTGAAGTGTGATTAGATTTGCAATTTTATGAATAAGATTAGGGTTTGATTTATTTTCAAGAAGGTGTGATCTAGTTTACAAAGAGTTTCGATTTCATACCAATAGATAATAGTGTCAAGTAGAAATTGTGCTTACATAAATATTGCACGATAGCTTTGAAATAAAAGACTTCCTCGGGTTGAAAATTCATGTTCTGGTATTTTCAGTTGTTTATTTAATTAGACAATTAATCTTCCCAACACTACACTGGTGTAGAATTCAAGACCTGCAATAAGCTCAATGAAAATAGATGAATACCATCATCCTCTCATAGGAAGTAGGGGCACATCTCCCAGCTTTGACTAGGGGCACATCTCCCAAGTCATTGAGGCACAATTGCAATCACTCCAATTCTCCAACTGTCAAAAGATGTGATAGTGGTGCAACATCCTTCTTTTATAGATGAAATATGACTTGAGGATCAACAAGTATCCTAGGCTAATGCTTCCTCATGAATAGATAATGAATGCTTGCTTTCATCCTTTTCTCATTTTTTTCTTTGCTTTCTACTTTTACCTTTTATGCTTCAAATTTTCTATCCTGCTTTTCTTTTGACTGTTTTTTCTTTCTTTTCTACCTTATCCTGCTTTTATGATTTTATCTCGCTTTTTTCTTTTGTGCTGCTTTATGATTTATGCTACTTTTCCTAAGTTTTTCTTCCTTTCTGCTTTAACCATCTTTTCTTTCTTTTTCCTATTTTTCTAGCTTTGGATACTTTCACCTATCTTTTCTTGCAAATCGCCTCATTGATCAACCTTATCCTCTAAGACGCGCTTGTGGATCATTATCCACTTTATTTCAAAATAAAAATAACTTATTTGATAATAAATAATTATTCTTAAGTGCATACCAAACTTTAGGAAAAATAAACCACACTCCCTAATTAATTAAATGCGTGAACTTCAAAATTAACCCCAAGTAAATGAAGTTTTTCTCCTCAAACCAAGGGATTGATTGGGTTAGGAACTTAATCAAGTAATCATCAATGAGGGGACATGACATGTAATATGAATATATTTTTGGGTCGGCCATGACGGATTATGTAGAGGGCAAGTTCAGGGATGACCCTCAAGGTTTAAGTTTGGAATCTTGGTGTGCTCAGTTGGAGAATTAGATGAATAAGATTGCTCACAACCAACTAGTGGAAAATGAGTGCATCAATGCCAAACTGGTCGCTCTGAAAAGAGAGTTGACCAGAAAGACCTTTAGTAGAGCTCTACCTTCAAACCCCTTAGCCACACAAACTATCTTCTGGTTTCATCAGATGGCTTGTCAACATGATGCTCGTTCATTAGTCAAGAAGGAACCTCCAAGTGCCAATCATCTGGTTTCTTCTCCTATTCTCATATTCGATGATGATTAGTTATGCATGTGAAGCATTAGTAGTTGTTATAGTTTTTGGTCATACTTTTGATGGTTTCTTTGTGCTAAATTGAGCCATAACCCCTAGCCTATGGGGAGCTGATTTACTAGTACTCTCCATCATGTTTGGCTTAATACTTTTAGATATCTCTCTTAGATAGTATCAGGCTAGTGGCAAGAGTTTGAACAATGTCATTAGGTCACACCTAACTAATTTTTGGCTTCTTCTCAGCTCTCTATATTACTTTTAGTTTACTAGAATTTTGAACCTTACAAAGTATATATATATATATATATATATATATATATATATATAATGATGATA
This sequence comes from Larix kaempferi, assembly GCA_027924585.1. Taxonomy (NCBI): domain Eukaryota; kingdom Viridiplantae; phylum Streptophyta; class Pinopsida; order Pinales; family Pinaceae; genus Larix; species Larix kaempferi. The sequence goes on from BSBM01000719.1 coordinate 2,002,792, forward strand.
AATAAAATTGTGTTAAATAATTAATATGATTTCATTTCCACACACACATATATATGAATAATTATTATTGAATCACATAAATTTTATTATTTGTATATTTTAAATTTTGTATAACATACTACATTAAATCATAATATCGACATTACAAACTAACAAATAAAATAGATTTATATGAAACTTAGAATACGCAATCCTTCTCTCATACAATTTATTCCGCATAAATATTTTGAACTATCATATATTATATGCATTCTCAATAGAAACAAATATTTCAAGACATCTTTTAAGGCCTCAATTGCCAAGGTCTAATAGTATTTATAATTAATTTATTTACATTTTTAATAATTAAAATTCCCGAGCATGATTTAAAGATGACAAACAAAAAAACAACATGCAAATCCAAATTTTAATTACTATTACTTTAACCCATTGTTCGATGTAATATATCCAAGGAACCAAAATTTAATTACTATTATTTTAACCCATTGTTTCAGATGTAATATATCCCCGGAAGACAACATATGGAAATGCAAAGGAAATTATTGTGATGGTAAATAGGTGTTTGGGTGTGCGCAAGGTTTGGGTTTCTTCTCGAAGCTTAGCAATTTTTTCGGTGGAATAGCTGGTTCTTTATGTTTCTTTGTAATTACTATACATTTTTCTATATACTTGATTATCTTTTTGCGGCTATATTTTTTGATCCCTATTGTTCTTCTTGGTTGGCTTGGATGACGTTTGTTGTTGGTTATCTATCTTCTGGTTGTTTCTCCGGTTTCCTGTGGTCCTATGGTGGATTGGGCCCTCTTGTCATTCTAGATGCTTGAGATGGTTCTCGTTTTTGTTGTTTGTATATGAATGTTCAGTGCACTATTTTCGTGTACTTTTATATATAAAACTATAGTTATTTTACGTTGAAAAAAAAGGTTTGGTCACTGGGAAAGGTATGTTTTGTATTCTCCCTGTGCGATTTCCTTGTAATTTTCCTTGCTTCCATAACTTGTAAGGATTGATTCTCTCAGTGCAAGTCAGTCTGTGGCTTGGTTAGAATTTATGTGTTGGTTATTGTTGGTATTTGAGTTTTTCTTATGTGTTGTAGTAGTGGTGTTCGACCCATAGCATTTATTAGATGTGATCTTCATTTGTAATCATTCTATGTGATAATGTTGCCTGTGATGGTGCTCGCTATTCTATGACAATACTTGACTCTCACCACACAACTTTTGCAAAAGTGAGATTTTGGCTCTAAGCTTATCATTCCTATAATGAAATATCGGTGTATGAGCAATAACTACTATGGCGATATGATATTCCTTCATGAAAGTCTTGAAGAGGTTGAGCTTAAACTGTAGGTTTCTTTCGATGCTAAAAAAAAAAATTAGGATTGCAAAGGGCCATCCTTCGAATTTGTGTAGGGGTAGTAAAACAATAGCCATTTAACAAATTCAAAACTTCTTTCAAATTCTAGCTCAATTTTGCATAGAGTAATCGCTTCTAATGCCTAAAGGATTTTGGAATTTGTTGGGGTGTTAAACCATAATTTTTGATAAGAAACCCCCCCTTCCTAGTGGAGTTGTGGATGGATATGATATTTGGGTGCTAAAATTGTGGAATGTTATAGGGGAATTGATAGTAAATTCTAATACAAGAGGAGACATTGCCTTTGAAAATGGGAATTGGTTAGTTATCATTGGTTTCCATATCATTGTGATCAGTGCAGAACATAGGAGGTGATAAGAATAAATTACCTGGTAATATGTATCCATACGGTATGAAGGTTGGAGCAGACTGAAAATTAAAGCACAAATATTAGGTGGGAAAGGGAGTAGGGTCTTCTTAGTGTTTAGGTGTTGGAATATCAAGCATTAGTGAGAGGTGGGGGGGGTGAATTAGTATTACACTATTTTTCAAATTTTATCATAACTAAAAACTGGAACAAAATGTAAGACCCCTCCTTTAGGGTCCCCTTGAACTGAACCTGAAACTTAAAAACTTCATACAAACAAATTAGCCATTATAGTTATTGGAAAAATAAAATAAAAGAGTGAATAACTTAACAAAAATAAGCAAACCTTAACCTGTCAACCCGATCCAGCTGGTCCATTGTTGTCTGCGTCTTCCGTAGGATCCCTCCAGCAAAGCTCGTTTAACCATAGGCGAAGCAACCGTTAGCTTCGCCACCCAACCATAGGCTCATGCTTTCAGTCGCATGGCCTCCCCCGAGCTTTGGGTCGTAGAGCTCACACAAGTATTTCAGAAATTCAGCTTGGGCTTCCCTTCCCACCAGGATTTCTAAGCCAAACCCTTAGATAGCAGCAAGTCTTTGAGGCATTCAAAAATTACGACAATCGTCCAAATTATGGGCCCTTTACCCATTCCTTAAGCCTTCCTTATAAAGGGAAATCTCTTGCGACACATGTCGCTTCATGCATAAATAAATATTTTTAATTATTTATTTAATTAAAACACTCACCCATCCAAGTGTCAGTTTCTCTGGGAAGTGCACCTACATCCCTAAGTTTGCTCTAGTTTGTCCCCCAGATATTTTAATCAACTCCTAGCTTTTAGTTGACTAGGTGTCTAATCTATTTTGCTCCTAAATAATAATTTCTATTATTTTAAATGCTTAACAAAATAACTATTCATGTGCAAATGTCTAAGTTATTGTTATGCATTTGCTAAGTAATAATCTAGAGTTATTCTCCTAAGTTTTTATGCAGTTTAATTTAACAATCAAACTCACTAGGATCACGGTGCCGCGTCGTTGGGCTCCTGGTTCCTTAATTTTTTTATCCCCTGACATGGCACCACTCCGTTGGGTCCAATCATCCATGGTTTTCATTCCTTGGCATGGTACCACCTCGTTGGGTCCTTGCGTCCATTCTTTCCGTTCTCGACAGGGTACCGCATCGTTGGGCCCTTCTGCCACCATCTTTCCGTTTTGACTTGCGGGAACTCTTGTAGGGATTTTAGGAATCGTTACCATCCATCCTCCGTCTACATGCTATCTAGGGACTAATGGCGCTGAGGAGTGAGTCCGTTCTCACTGCGCGCCCCTCAACTCGTACTTGACCAGCTCCGTCGTGGCCCACCTCGTACGCCCTCACGCATTCCTCTTGAGCAAGCGGATCAATGCTTATCTGCTCATGCGTGGTATTCTTGTCGGAAGTCGACATCGTCGTTGCTTCCCCTGTGTGTGATTTACCCGTACTCTACGACCCTCCATGTTCCTTTGTGTGTCCGTTGGTGAACCGTCTCACTTGTTTCTACACACACTTCTCACAACAAATTATCAGTAGCACTGTTCTCAACAATCATCATCTGGTTTCTAACTCTAGCATTGTTAAACATTTATGATTTATTCAAACTACTCATTCATCTTATCAAATATGCATTTCGTCGCCAAATACATGATCACCATACAGCTAGTCGTTAAGCATTATCCATCAACATAATTTTCCATAGTCATAGCTAATCGTTTAACATATGCAATTATTCATTTACCTCAACAGTTCAGATACACATACTAAAAAAAATAAGGTCAAAAGGTTATTTAATTAATGTTTCAAACAGTTGGGTCACTAAGCAAGTGCCCTCAATGTCTACAATAGTCTAGGGGCACTACATACACCCCTACTTATTTAGAACTTCGTCCCGAAGTTCAGAATAAATGCGGAAAGCTATGACGCATCTCAGTTGCGTCTTCCCAAGTCACAAAGCTAGGACTGTAGCTGTCCTACAATACTTTGACTTAACCAATCAAGGTTAAGCATTTAAGCAAGAACTGATCAATCAATTATCCCAGTCCACACATATAATTCAATTCATTAATTCATTTATCAACTATAGTCATGCACATCATCAGGTGATTCTCCCTTATTAAGACACATCCTAACTCGAAGCGCCACTTTATTGAAGTCTGTTCCGCCGGGTCACTCAACAGGTGCTCTTGAAGTCCATAGTCATTTTAGGGGCATTACATACACCCCCTCTTGTATAGAACTTCGTCCCGAAGTTTAAATTTTGTTCTCACCCTTACGACACTAGGCTTAACTTTTAATTTCCTATTCTCATCTTCTGTCATTCTATTCTATTTTTCTCAAGCAATCATGACCATAAGCATTAGTGGTTCAATCACTAGTTTTCCTTCTCATCCAACATGGTTCCATACCATCCTCAGGATCTTCATCGTAATTTCGTAAAATATCAATCTGGTAATACATTCAATAATTGTGAGTCCCAACTAGATTTCCTATATCTCTTATTCCTTCACGAAAATCCATGGTATTCAATCTATCTACTAGTTACATTGCATCAAAAGCCACACCACAGTTATCCAATCATATTTGTGCATAAGAAATCCAAACAAGGATTTAAATCCATTGGCTATCCTTTCTTCTAGGACGAGAAGATAATGGCATAGGATATTTAGTGAAATAATGACGGTAAGTTATAATCACAGGTTAACAAATCAAGAGAGGTTACCAAATATTCCAAAATTCAATTCCCAAAAGACTACATCCAAAGCACTAAATGTTTTTACTATTATTGATTCATAATTTTGACAAGACTCCAAGCGTCCGGAATTAGCGGTTTAGTCGATATGTTAATATTTACCTTCTGGCCCTTTTATCAATAACATCATATTCTGGTCAACGGGCTTATCACGTTCTTACCTCATCTTTTCATTTATGTTGTCATAGGACCACTTCGGCAGATTCATCAAGTCGCACTATCTGTGTTTTCTTAATCTCATCGAGTTCATCGAGGTTTGACCATGTCAATTGGTTAGCATCATTGTATTCTACTTTTCATGTCTATCATATCCATACTTCGTTTTTCTAACTAGTCTTTCTTTGACTCTTTCGGTGGATTTCCTTAGTTAAGAGTTCTCCAATACCATGTGATGGTCAAGTCGACTTTTCTGCTTCCAATTTCATTAACAACGTCGCCATTATGCAAAATCAGTTTCCAGTGTCCTTGTGTTCAGCTCATCCTATTGATCACATTGATGTCCTTTTGATATTTTGTTTCCCACCTATTTTTAAAAGTGTCAATGCCCACTAAAGTAATGGAAAAATTAACAATGATTTTCAGGATAATTATCAAATACAATTACCCCAACATTTAGGGTTTATTTTGTTTGTCCATATATTAATCCATAAAAATAGGTCAAGAATTTATTTAACTGTCATTCTAACAAACTTAAATACAAGCTACCTTAATATGTACTGACAAAGTTCTTAATATACCTACCCATGTCTTGTTTCACAACCTAAACATTAAAAATCCCTTTTTATGATATTTAATGTCCATTATCTAAATATTAATCTCATATGCAACTAATTACTTGAATGTTACAACCATAATCTACTATAAATAAATGAATATAATAACATTTATAACTCTGTATCAAATGCCATTTATTTATCTAAATTTTAACTTTATTGCATATATATATAGATATCCACATTATATTAATACAAATATAATTATAATAACATGCTTAAACTATAAGCCAAGTGCCTCTTAATTATAACTGGTGTGTTATCTCCTTCCAATATAATATCTATATCAACTTTGCATTTCACCCTTTTGGTGTATATATATATAACTTGTTAATCGATTGCCTAAAAGTGAAATATAAAATATTAGGAAGGATTATAGTTCCAGCTTTTATAAGAAATTTCAATAACTTCACTTGATGATGGTACACTTACGAAGGAAGTTAATTTCACCTAAATATGCTCCACTTATTAAGGGATTTATTGAACCATTTGGAGTTTTAACAACTCTACCCATTGAGCGAACTACTTAAAATTACAAAGGTAATTTAGATTTCCTTTTAGTAATTAACTATTGCGAATAAAAATTAGTTTTACCATCTAATTTTGTTTTGTTCAAGTTAACTCTAAAGGCATATAAATTACATATATTTTATACCTGAGTAGATGCAGTAATTTTTTTTTTTTTTTTTTTTTTGTTTTTTGTAAAACAATACATTACATCTTACATTTATTCCCAACCGAGAATAAAATCTTCAATAATCAAATTTCTCAATTCGACCATATAAGTAAAATTTAAAACATTAACTACGTTTCTTTTAAATACAAATAAAAATAACATAACAATTCCATTTTCTCCTAATCAAAAAATATATATATATATATAACTTTTATATATGTACAAAATCGTTAACTACGTTTTTAAGTAAGGAATAGCATACATTTTGGCACGAATTCTGGAGTTGCCATTCGAATTCAATACGCAGAGAATAAGCAAACTTCAATTCGCATCAAGAATTCCAGGTTACAAATAAATTCCTGAAGTAAAACTCAGAGAACCTTAAAGATCTAGGTTGCAATTATATTTAGGGATTCTTGAAACGTTCTTTTCAATCTGAAATTTAGATTACAGAGATTTTCAAAATAAATGATACACACACAGTAATTCAAGCACAAAAAATGAGAAAGAGCAAATTTAATTTGTTTCTACAAATTTTGAAAACGTTGATCAAGAGATCGACACACAGAGTATAAATGGAAAACTCATTCGATATTTATGAATCCTGGGAACGCTTAAGTAAGAAATTGATACCCAGGGAATGGAGAGGCGAATCGAGAATTCAGGATATGCCAAATGAGAAATCGGTGCACAGAGAATTGCAGTGGTAGTTGTAATTCATAATACGAAAACTGGAAACGACTAACAGTCTTTGAGGTGAGAATCGGGTTAGATTGTAAACCCAAAATAAATCTGAAACCCCAAACGAGAAATAAATATGGAATGCAATTAGAAACCATAGGGTTTAAATAGTTTTATCTCGATCAAATTCTGATAAAGTAATCTGAGAACACCGATGGATCGTAAATCAAAGTTTCAATAAATTTAAACTCCAACAAGAACAAATCTGGAGTGCGAACGGAAAACCACAGGGTTTAAAAATAGTTTTTGATAAGGAAAAAGAAAATAAAATATGGAAACGTCAAATATTGGGATCAAGGCAGTCCTTTAAGGAGCCGAAGTAACTCAAATACTTAGATTTGGAAACATCAAAATATTGGGATCAACGCAGTCCCTTTAAGATCAGAAGTAAAACCAATTATTAGATCAGAGATGCCAAGAAATCGATATGCAGGGTATTCGATCCACAACGAATAAGGGAAAATCTAATTTTAAAAGAATTCAGGAAGTGAAATCATGATACAAACAGAGTTTTAAATCTCAGAAGGTAGATCGACTGCAACAATGGATTCTGGAAATGAAATGGGATTACAAGCAGAGTTTTATATAAATTTTTTTTTTTCACCCTTCAAACTGATTTCTGATAAGATTTAGAGGACGCCAACTGGGAATATGATAAATCTTTTAAATAAGTCTGAGAAATCATTCGAGTGCAAACAATAAATTCTGGAAACCTTCTAGCGTGTACGACCTTTTTGATAATTTCGGTATGTAATATAGGTCTACATCCTAGGTACCAATAGAGATCTAAACTCAAATTTTCAGAATAAGTTTAAATGGCGATTGACAATTAAAATCTAGAAATAAGAAATAATATGACATTTCAGGCCGAGAATCTCAGTGTTTGGTTTCAAAGTTTTCGCCCTTCACAGGGTGGAACTAGCATTTCTGAAAAGCAGATCTATAATGACAAAATGACCTCATAAAAAGTAAATCTTAGAGGGCAGATCACCCATCAAATTCATCTCTAGATCCAGTAAGTTTCATTCTACACAATTAATCAAGAAAGGAAAGAAATAAACTAACTATTCAAACCTGATTCGCAAGTTGACCACGTAGTGGAGATTATGTCGACATAGCGTCCAATCTAAGTCCAGCTTTGACGATTCACCGCAGCCCATGAAAAATTCTGAGTTCGATGCCCTCAAGCCGGCAGAGATTTAAAAGAAACAGTGTGCAAGGATGAATTAAAAATATAAACAATGTGCCATCAAATGGTGGATCTGTGCCATCGAAATAGAGCACGGATGAATTAAAAATATAAGCAATGTGCCATCAAATGGTGGATCTGGAAATCATTTCCCATTCAAACGAAATAGAATGTAAAACCATTTCAGCTCTGCAAATTCCTAGTTATAAAATGAATGTAAAACCGTTTTTATGTAAAGAATACCCAAGATGGAGAGTACTTCGCTTGACTTCCTAAGTTAAAAAAAATTAAGTTCTGGAATTCAGGATCTTTAAATAATACAATGTCCAAGATCCTGAGAAATAGCGCAAGGTATTATTTTAGAAGATCAGGGCATGCACCGATTGCTAAAGTGATAATGCGTAGTGCTTCCAGAATCCCAATCTCAAGGTTAAATATGTTATGATTTTGATATGTGACAGGTGGGTAATTCGCAGAGGGAAGAAGCATTGGATGAGTTTGGAAGCGCCAACCACTGAGATTTAAAACCAATGCCAAGATCGGATTTCGAATAACAACACAACATACAGTTATACACTTGTCGACCGCAAGTAAATATGTCTTCCACTCCAAGTCTATTTTAAATCGCAAGTAAATATGTCTTCCACTCCAAGTCTATTTTAAATAAGTATACACACAATGGACCATGCTTTTTCCATTCGAATTCAATAAAATATATAGACGTAAATTCTTGATTATACTATCAATTACTATAAAATGATAGACATTTAACTCCATCCTTCAAAATATATTTGATATGTAATTTAATTGTGTGCCCTATGTTCTAGGGCATATTACATTTAACCAGAACAACCCACAACCGTTCTCATGCAATGTTACAATTGCGGCATCATAAATTCGTGGAAGGGACTGAAAAGATCATATCCGGATTTACTGGATGAAAATAAGGACAATAGAATAGTCATCGATGGCTTAACAGAAGTATGAGATTTAAAGACTATGCTGGGATCCGTGTATACAGACTCACCATGTACAACGATATGCTCGTATAGATCTAGATCCAGAATTGAACGTTTAGCGTTTGACCTACCATAAGGATCACTAAAGTCTAAGGAACATAAATCTAGATCCTAAAAATTTGGGCGTCAATGTTGATATATATTTCGGAGTTTAATCTTTATAAAAAAAATTAAAAAAAAGGAATAAACGGAACAGAGTTTAAGGAAAAGCTTTGGTGCAGAGATAAACAAAAAGAATAACAAGGCAGACTATGGGCCATTCCATATTCCTATTATCAGTGAGTTTATATGCTACGTAGAGCAATACAAAAAACAAAAAAATATTAGATCAGAAAACGAGTCAGCGGGCTTCGGCCGCCATCGGGGCGATAATTACAATAACTAAAGATTTAGATCCGGTAATACAGGGATGAAATCTCTGGTGATGAAATAGTAACTTGTCCAATAATGAAGGAACATACTCAGATGCGATTCGCTTCCCAGAGAAAAGGCCGAGATCTGATTTTAATGATGGTACAGATGTCACGATCGACGATTGGGTGTTTAAGGGTTTAAATACTACATAAGTCAATTATAATGCAGAACAGAGATACACACGCCATGATATGGGCGTTTTTTTGATTGATACGCTTCAGAGATTAGTGAAATTAAAAAAAAAAATACAAAACCGAGATTGTAGTACTGAGGATTAGATCGCTGTCCTTTGTTCTGAAAGCTTAGAGGAATACAAGGTAAGGATTCGAGTAAGAGGTTCTTTTCAAGGGAGTTAGAAGGCGTTAAGCCAAAACAAGAACCTCACATAAGGATTTCACAATACGCAGGCACGTATAAGGTTAAGACAGTCGTAACAAAAGTAGGATTGGGTTTATGTGCAGAGGGTATTAACCCCAGAAGGGATATAACAATGGATACTTCACACAACTATTCCTCCGTTTCTTTTTATTACACAGGAATAGCGAGATCGGAAACCACACAACGATTTCACTATTGAGATTTACATACACAGAGATATCACAATAGATTCGTTCGAAAACATTGAATTCGATTTCGTCATCGCATTCCCATTATTCTAAAATTATGTATGCATTTAAAACAGAGTTAAAACTACACAGGAATCAACATAACTACAGAGATTTTTAACCAAAATATTCAGAACAACCGAGTAAATAAATTTATATGCAAAGTATTCCTTTCACCTAACTATAATCCGACTCATACCACTTACATAAAATTAAATATAAAATATAAATCATTAGAACCTGTTCCGTGGCCGATGTATGAAACCGTTGAAGTAGGTGAATCCGCCACCACTGCAATCTCATCTGTCATCTTCAACAGATCAGAGTATTGTGCCCTCAAGGCTCGACCGGATCTGATACCAAATGTAAGACCCCTCCTTTAGGGTCCCCTTGAACTGAACCTGAAACTTAAAAACTTCATACAAACAAATTAGCCATTATAGTTATTGGAAAAATAAAATAAAAGAGTGAATAACTTAACAAAAATAAGCAAACCTTAACCTGTCAACCCGATCCAGCTGGTCCATTGTTGTCTGCGTCTTCCGTAGGATCCCTCCAGCAAAGCTCGTTTAACCATAGGCGAAGCAACCGTTAGCTTCGCCACCCAACCATAGGCTCATGCTTTCAGTCGCATGGCCTCCCCCGAGCTTTGGGTCGTAGAGCTCACACAAGTATTTCAGAAATTCAGCTTGGGCTTCCCTTCCCACCAGGATTTCTAAGCCAAACCCTTAGATAGCAGCAAGTCTTTGAGGCATTCAAAAATTACGACAATCGTCCAAATTATGGGCCCTTTACCCATTCCTTAGGCCTTCCTTATAAAGGGAAATCTATTGCGACACATGTCGCTTCATGCATAAATAAATATTTTTAATTATTTATTTAATTAAAACACTCACCCATCCAAGTGTCAGTTTCTCTGGGAAGTGCACCTACATCCCTAAGTTTGCTCTAGTTTGTCCCCCAGATATTTTAATCAACTCCTAGCTTTTAGTTGACTAGGTGTCTAATCTATTTTGCTCCTAAATAATAATTTCTATTATTTTAAATGCTTAACAAAATAACTATTCATGTGCAAATGTCTAAGTTATTGTTATGCATTTGCTAAGTAATAATCTAGAGTTATTCTCCTAAGTTTTTATGCAGTTTAATTTAACAATCAAACTCACTAGGATCACGGTGCCGCGTCGTTGGGCTCCTGGTTCCTTAATTTTTTTATCCCCTGACATGGCACCACTCCGTCGGGTCCAATCATCCATGGTTTTCATTCCTTGGCATGGTACCACCTCGTTGGGTCCTTGCGTCCATTCTTTCCGTTCTCGACAGGGTACCGCATCGTTGGGCCCTTCTGCCACCATCTTTCCGTTTTGACTTGCGGGAACTCTTGTAGGGATTTTAGGAATCGTTACCATCCATCCTCCGTCTACATGCTATCTAGGGACTAATGGCGCTGAGGAGTGAGTCCGTTCTCACTGCGCGCCCCTCAACTCGTACTTGACCAGCTCCGTCGTGGCCCACCTCGTACGCCCTCACGCATTCCTCTTGAGCAAGCGGATCAATGCTTATCTGCTCATGCGTGGTATTCTTGTCGGAAGTCGACATCGTCGTTGCTTCCCCTGTGTGTGATTTACCCGTACTCTACGACCCTCCATGTTCCTTTGTGTGTCCGTTGGTGAACCGTCTCACTTGTTTCTACACACACTTCTCACAACAAATTATCAGTAGCACTGTTCTCAACAATCATCATCTGGTTTCTAACTCTAGCATTGTTAAACATTTATGATTTATTCAAACTACTCATTCATCTTATCAAATATGCATTTCGTCGCCAAATACATGATCACCATACAGCTAGTCGTTAAGCATTATCCATCAACATAATTTTCCATAGTCATAGCTAATCGTTTAACATATGCAATTATTCATTTACCTCAACAGTTCAGATACACATACTCAAAAAAATAAGGTCAAAAGGTTATTTAATTAATGTTTCAAACAGTTGGGTCACTAAGCAAGTGCCCTCAATGTCTACAATAGTCTAGGGGCACTACACAAAAAAGAAGATAGAACACACAACTTTATCATGGAAGCCCAATTGGGAAAACCACCAATACTTTCTATTATTGCACAATTATATTTACAAGTAGTTTGCAAGAACCAACTTGTTGGATGCACCAACACCCAAATTCTCAGCTACAACTGAAGGATGCACCAACACCCTGTTTTGTCATCTACAACTGACATGATGCTACAACACCCTTAGCAGGCTACAACCTGCCCTAGCACCACCCTTTCACCCTTTCTGACTTTTTCAGATTTCCCGATCTTCTTTCTTTCTTTGATTCTGTCACTCCATTATTCTCGGCCTGTTCTTCACTGCTCCTTCAACCTGGACACTCGATAAATTCTTCTTTTCCTTCAAATATCTGTTTATATAACATCATGTGTCTCATCTTTTTACGGTTGCATCTCTTCATGCTGAAACTCGTGTCTTTTCACAATCGTGTCTTTTCAAATGAATTAGATCTTTGTTTATTAATTAATGAATAATACATTTCGTTTATCATATCTCTTGCGGGCATGTACAATGGCTTATGGGAACATGGTGGAGCCTACGGGCATATGCTTCCTCTTCCGTGGGCATATTATCCTTATGGGCATATCTTTATGCCTTTGTGTGGGCATAACCTTCAGGCTTAATCCCTTTTCGGGCATAACCATGGGAATAACCATAAGCTTTTATGTGGGAAATCCCCTTGCGGGCATAACCATAACCCTTTGTGCGAGCAAGTTATTGAACTGAGCAAACATGATTTTTCTTCAACTTGGCAGGTTCATTTCTCACACGTGTGACCACTAGAGGGAAAAATGAGAACATGACTAGATAGATAATTAAACAAAGAATAGTTCCATATCACTTGTTGAATTCATTGACACAAGGAGAGCATTTGGCGTGCATTTGAAACTAGCTTTTTAAACTACCAATTCAACAGTTAGACAAAATTGTCAAACCCTAGTTCAACATAGGGAGATTTTATTTTCATCAACTTGGAAGTAAGAGACACCCAATGGATATATTCTAACATGTGGATTCTATCCATACCAATTTAATCCTTTGAAATCTCTTTCTCTCTCGTCTATGGACATTTTTCTAGAGTAGTGCAAATCAAGCTGGAAGGTACTTTTGGTAGATTAATATCTTCACCTTCAAAGACTTTTTGGAAAAACTAATGATATGGTTGGATACACCAATCAACAATATAGAGACTCATACCCTTAGAATAATTTAAACCATCAACTATAGGAAATGGTGGGCATTTTACAAAGGTCACTTAGGCAATTTTACCAATAATTTTACTCGACTGGAGCAACTTGCCTGAACCAGTGTTTTGGCAGACCCATAACTTCCTCCTCAGAAACTATCAAGACAATCTAAGACCATGGTTAGGTATATAGATCAACAAGCTACAATCTGAAAATACGGGACAGGAATTTACCTTGACCTATGAGGTACAACAAGCATTTTCTTAATCCCACTTGGACCAATTTTCCAACACTTGGTCAATTTCCAGAATTTCTCCAAACTGATAAATCTTTATATAATTAGGTCAAATTGTAATAATGAAATCATGAAGATACTAGAACACAATCAGGTGGATTTTCACACTCATAATTCATGCCACATCATCATATATTCCACATCATCATATCCTTTGTTATTAATGAATACTTTCGACATCAATGACATTATACTCAACATTCTCCCCCTTTGTCATTGATGATAACAAATTAAAAAAATTTCCTCCCCCTTTTTGACATTAATGACAAAGATTCATAAATATCCCCCTGTCAACTATGTCCCTTTTGTGACAAGGTTACAATCTTCATTTTATTTTAATGAAGAGAGATAACTCCTAGTTTTTCCCTGATATATGAAAATGATTCTCTGGGAAATGGTTTACTAAAAATATCAGTTATTTGTTCCTTTGTATCAACATACTATAGTTTGACAATCTTTTGTGATACTTTTCTCTCTTAAATAATGATATTTGATTGGAATATGCTTTGTCTGGGAGTGCATGAAAGGATTTTTGGATATGTTTATAACACTTGTATTGTCACAATATATAACTATGGGATATTCATATTTTACAAGTAAATATTCCAATGTTTTCTTCATCCAAATGACTTGTGTACAACATGATGCAACAACAATATAATCATGTTCTCATGTAGATAGTGAAATGGAAGACTATTTTTTGCTTAGCCATGATACCAAACAATTTCCTAAGTAAAATGTTGCTCCACTAGTGCATTTTCTGTCATCAATACTTCCTGCCCAATCTACATCTGTGAATGATTTTAGAGAAAAGTTATTGTTCTTTGGATACCATAGTCCATAATCCATAGTACCTTTTAGATATATGAGAATTCCTTTTACTACAGCCACATGTGTTTCTTTTGGGGTTGACTGAAATTTGGAAACCAAACCTACAACCTGCATTACATCTGGTCTTGTAGCTATTACATATAATAAGCTACCAATCATTGACCTATACATGGTATGATATACTTTTAAGGATTCATCATCTTTGCTTAATTTACAACCAGTAACCATAGGAGTACTAACATGTTTGGATTCTTCCATTTTGAATTTTTTCAACATCTCTTTGATATACTTAGTTTGAGAGATGAAGATCCCTTTTTCTGATTGAGATACTTGTAAACCTAGAAAGAATGTTAGTTCCCCCAACATTGACATTTCAAATTCCTTCTTCATTTATGAAGCAAAGTTTACAGTCAAAATTTGTTTATCACTTCCAAATATGATATTATCTATGTAGACTACAACGATGATCATATTTTTGTTTTCAAATTTTATGTACAAATTACTGTCAGTACCCACTCTTTTACATCCTTTTTGTTTTAAATAGTTGTCAAGTCTTGAGAACCATGCTTGTGGGGATTGTTTAAGATCATAGAGTGCCTTCTTAAGTTTGCAAACATAATCTCTATTTTCTTTTAAGAGAAAACCTTCAGACTGCTCTCCATATACTTCTTCTTCAAGTTCTCCATTAAGAAATGTTGATTTTACATCCATTTGATATACTTTGAAGTTCTTGTATCATGCAAAGGCTAAGAACATTCTAATAGTTTCAAGTCTTGCCACAAGTGCAAGGGTTTCTTCAAAATCAACACCTTCTACTTCAGCATATCCCTTTCATACTAATCTGGCCTTGTTCCTTATCACATGACCATCCTCATTGAACTTGTTTTTAAAAATCCATTTGGTCCCAATGACATTCATGTCCTTATGTCCTGGGACAAATTCCCAAGTTTGGCTCTTTTCTATTTGATCAAGTTCATTATTCATAGCATTGATCCAATCCTCACTTTTGCAAGCTTCTTTAAAGTTTTTAGGTTCTAATATCAAAAGCAGTGCTTGTTCTTCATCATAAAACAATTTTCTCCTTGTTTGAACTCCTGAATTTTTGTCACCAATAATTTGGATTTCAAGATGATTATTTTGAACTTGCCTAGATGGTGTTCTTGTGTCTGTTCTGGGGGAGTCTTCATTCTCCTTTTTTTCTTCTTCTTCATTTTCAGGAATATCTTCTTCTTGTGAACTTTCTTCTTTTTCTTCATAATCAGTTTCATCATCAGTTTCTTCAATATCCACATTTTCTTGGATTTGTATCCTTCATGGTTTAGTGTCATCTATAGTTACATTTGCACTTTCTATGATCTTGTGCAACCTTAGATTATAACATCTGTATGCTATTTTGGTGGAAGAGTATCCCAGATTATCATCATCTCATTTTATGTAACACTTACTCCCAAAAACTCTAGTATTTAACTGTAACTGGTCTTCCAAACCATATCTCATAATCGGTTTTGTCACTATTTACTTTGAGCTTTCCTCTGTTTTGTACATAGACAAATGTGTATACTGCTTCTCTCCAATAGCCATCAAGAAGTTTTGCTTAATTTAGCATAGTTCTGGCTACTTCTTGAACAATCCTATTTTCCCTCTCGACCACTCCATTTTGTTGAGGAGTTCTGGGGGATGAAAATTGTCTCTTGATTCCATGAGTTTAAAAAAACTTATTGAAGTAATTTGAGGTGAACTCACCACCATTATATGATCTTATACACTTAATCTTGAGATTAGCTTCATTTTCAACAAGCTCCTTGAAGGCTTTGAACTTCATAAAAGCTTCTGATTTTTCTTTAAGAAATACCACCCAACTCATCCTTGTATAATCCTCAATTAATAACATGAAGTAATATTCACCTTGAAATATTTTAGTCCTTGTAGGTCCACAAATATCAATGTGAACTATTTCTAATGGCTGAGAGGTTGTATGCTCTTTGACCTTGAAGCTTGTTCTTGTTTGCTTCTCATGAAGATAGTATCTACAAACATGGTTTGGTGGTTGTATGATCTTTGGTAAATATCTTACAACTCCCTTCTTACTAACTTTTACAAGATTGTCAAAGTTCAAGTGTCCCATCCTTCTATGCAATAGCAAAATTTCATCAATTTGACTCATATGACATTGTTCTTCATTTTCTAGAATATCACTAGTACAAAATGAGAGATAAGTGACTAGAAAAACGACCAAAATCCACATATAAATGACCACTTTTGAGTTGGTGACCATTGGTAGCAAATTAGCGGTCATATATCATGCGACCAAAAATGTGGTCATATCTAGATTGGTCATTTATAGCTTATCTTGTGGTCATATATTTGGTCATTAATTGTCACAAATAATGACCAAATTTATGACCACATTTTTTGTCATATAATAAATGGCTGCTAATTTGCTATCAGCGGTTGCCAACTCAAAAGTGGTCATTTATATGCATATTTTGGTCATTTATCTCTCATGTTGTACTGGTGGTCATTTATATGCAAATTTTGGTCATTTTTTTAGTCATTTATCTCTTTTTAGTGGTTTCAGAATATAAATAGGGCACAGAGGAATCGAACCACCAACCTCCTGCCTATAAGGCAGGTGCTCTACCATTGAGCTAGTACTCTTAAATAGAATTCCTTATGGATTGATATGAGAATAAAATTTCCAACAGTTAACACTGCTTTCCTACAGCTGCCAAATGCCTTATCTTTAGATGCATTTGTGTTTTTGGATTTTAATAAAGTGAATAACTGCATCACCATGGCATGAATGAAATGCTTAGAGCAGAAAATCTGATTTGACTGATGCTTTAACAGAACAACAACACCAAATCAAATCATACTTATGTCATGCATCTCTTTTCAACATTCTCCTATTTAAAAATGTTGCACTCAAAAATCACTCGAGCATCTGCACTTGAAATATTGATCAACCTATCAATGGGGATTGGGCTAGGAGTGATATTAAATTATGAATATATTTACTCTTTTTAATTGTACTTTAGCATATCATTGACTTTTTGTTTTTGGATGGTAGAATTGCTGCACATTTAGAGCAACTGGAATTTGATGTCTCTCTTGTGGAAATAGAGTGGTGTCTTTGTCTCTTTGCAAAGAGCTTTCCATTTGAAGTAAGCATCAAATTTTCATTTAAAAGATTCTGTAATTGGATGATCCAACTTATTTAAACTGTGGATGTCGTCTCACTAATACTTTACTGTGGGTGGTACTGTAGACTACAATGCGGGTTTGGAATGTTCTCTTCAATGAGGGTGCCAAATTTTTATTTTGAGTAGCATTAGCTATCTTCAAGGCAAGTCTATTTAATTTATTAACAAAGAACACTATCTCTTACCCTAGAGCTTTATGTATTTATAATCTTTCCCCATAGCCTCATTATGTTTTCTTCTGTAATTACAGATGAAAGAGGACGAGCTATTGGCTGCTCAAAACATTGGTGATGTTATTAGTATCTTGCATAATACAACACATCATGCATTTGACCCTGATGAACTGTTGAAGGTGAGAAAAACAGGTAGCCAATAACACATAATTTTTGTAGACCTTTATTTATAGTGCTCTTATCAAGGGCTCTACATGATTTAATATAGAACAACTCTTTCTATTGACATTGCAATTGAACTAAATTTATAAAGATAGTGCTCGTCCTAATCATTGGCAGCATGGAGATTAGTATAATTATTGTTTGTGATCATCATAGTAGTTTTGTATTCTACACAACTTTAAGCCTCGGTTACTCTTCTTATATTGCAGGTAGCATTTGAGAAGATTGGTTCTATGACCACAAATACAATCACAAAACAACGTAAAAAGAAAGAACCAGCAGGCATGGAAGAGTTGGACAAGAGGTCAAGGTGACTTGGTTTCATGGGAAGTGATAACACATTAATATTTGTTGATTAGCTGCTGAATTGGCTCTTTACAGTGTTTGTTTGTGTGCTAATAACTTGGGCAGAATCAAATGATACCACATAAGTCATATATGTTTTGTTAACTTGCTTATAAAGAAGCAATAAAGGCTATTGCAGTATATGTGACAGAGATGGGGCAGGCATCTTTTGACCACCAAGTGATGAAATCATGCAGATTCGCCAACATGATTGTTGCAATGTATTGAGAGGTTTGGAATACTTTCATTGTTACAATTTTTAACAACCATTTAACAATGATGAGATGCAATTCCGTCTCCGTTATTGTTTTACTTATGTAAGGTTCTAAACATGCTTACCTTGTTACAAATTGCAAGGCATGCTAAGTCAGGAAGTACTTGTCCTGAGCTCAGGTAAGGTCCTGTTCCTGAGCTCAGGAAAGGTGTGATATAATAAATGGGATGGCTCTCTTTTTCAAGTGTCACAACCTTAAGCTTTCTTTTATTTTGATAAGATTAAAAATTCTTGTGGGATTATATTACTTGAAGTTCTTAACCAGGTAAATGGTTTAATACCAGCATAGATCCATCTTAAACCCGTATCTAGAAAGCACCAAGATGGATCCAATTTATTGAGGTGTATTTCTTTTTTAAAATTTAAACACAATAAATTTGATCTCTCTTGATTGATAGATCAGGCTTTAAGTTTTTATTTTATAAACGAACATCTATTTTCTAATTACTTTTCATTATATTTTATTTTATGAACCAACATGGATTTTTTTTAAATACTTTCCATAATTTTTTATTTTATGAGCCGACATGCATTTTTTTAATTATTTTGTTAGTAACAAATGTTACATCATAAACATTACAACATCTCCCCCATACTGGGATGTAGATCACCTCATTTCACTCGGTGCAACCATTCAATGAATGAATACATTCGAAGTTCCCTCAAACCAGTTGATCTATTGGACCTTTTCTGGGAATGCATTTACATGGTTATTAAGATAAATTGTTTCTATGTTTTAGGTTTCCATAATAAGTTTTGTGAGAAACCATTATTCCTCATCTTAGTGGTTTTTAGGCACCCCAAACCTGCATTTAACTTGTTCAATCATCGTTCTCAACATCTGTATGTCAACAATAGCACCTACAATATTTATGTTTATGTTATTTTGATTGGTTCTATAAAGCGAGATTGTGTTCTAGGAAAGAGTGGTTTGCTCCTCAAGCTTGCAGAATGCTATTAAAATATCCCTAGTTATTTCTAAATTATTTGAAAGGAAGGGTTGAGTCTTCCTTCCTGATTGACCTTTGGGTGAGTAATCACTTTTCATGTGAAGTTAATAGGTCCAAAACTGGTGGGGGGTAGGGTTTCTCATTGGCCCACTGTGACAAGGCTCAAAGGGTAGGAAACCTTGGGATAGAGGCTAACCCCAGTGGGCTTCGGAACGTCTCGGTCCCTGTTGAGTCACAAGTTAATGGTATATCTGACTTGTGGGATGTTGGATATACCCTTGGGAGGTTGCTATTTCCATGGTAAAAAAAATGTTAATATCTTATTAACAAGCAGAAAGTTAAAAAGTGGATAGGATTTCCATGGGCTTCACTGGTTGGGTAAGTGGGTGGTGTTATTCTCCACCAGGGTTTAATTCCCTCCAAAACAAAGTATGTTGAGCCTCAAAAAGGGCGAGCGGGTGTGCCATGGCTGCATAATAAGGCCAAGCATGAGTGATGGGAAAAGTCCCCATGACTGTCAGTCAGCTTTCCACCTTGGTGTTGAATGGATTTTATGTTAATAGTTAAAGAGAGCCTCTTTAACTTTCCAAAATAGTGTAAGAATTGAGTTGCTTTACAAGTAGTTACAGTGGTTATTGGGAGACATAAATTAAAAATACATGGGAAAATTCCCCATGATTATCAGCTTTCCACCTTGTTGTTGAATGTATTTTATGTTCATAGTTAAAGAAAGCCTCTTTAACTTTCCAAAATAGTGTAAGAATTGAGTTGCTTTACAAGTAGTTACAGTGGTTATTGGGAGACAGAAATTAAAAATACATGTACTTATTGGTAATCATGCTCCATAGGATTTTTGCTTCTTCTGCATCACTATCAGTGGTTGTAAGCATATTCTTGTATTCTGTCTATGTAGATCCTCTTCCTTTTCTGCTTAAAAAACCTGAAATGGCTCCAAGTGAACATCCAACAATTGTATAAGTTCCTTTTGAATCTAGATGAAATTTTCCCTTTCTTCTTAACACTCATTCTAGCCAAGGGAATGCTATGGGAATTAGCTACATGAGCCATATGGATGATTGATTTGATTAGATTTCCCAAGGAAATATTTGATTTCCAAAATCCAAGAGTAAGTCATTGTAGCATCCCTAGATGCCTCCTTTGGCCATCGGGAACTACCAACATGATTGCTTTGCTTCATTGATTATCTATAAGGCTAAATTTGACCTGCAACAACATTATAATACAAAGCTAGTTTGCAAATATGAATTAGTAGCAGAGATAACATTGCACATTTTGAATGAATTCACTACCCATTTTATTCAAGGCATTAACAAAATAAAAAACATTCTACAAGAGATAATTATGAATATTTATTTGTAATTAAAGCCATGTCCACCACATTGGTTGCTGAGAAGTGATTTACCACCCAAATTTAAGAATCAATTAATGATTTCACCCCCCAAGCTAGAGCATGATAGCACCAAGGCCAAAGAATCTTTTACCGGACTCAACTCTCTCATCCCAACCCATTATTCTCATGCTTAGTCAACCTACTCACGACAAAGCATGCTTAACCCTCATCCAACCGTTAAACAATCATGCAACTCTCTTACACTACCCTACATAACACGAGGAAGATCTTCCCCTTTTCTTCTCCATTGTGCTTCAAGGATATTCTTTCCTTCTAGTTCTTTTTAGTGTAAGCAGAAAGAGTCCAACCTTTGGTTGGTTTCTATGAATAACCTAGAAGAGAAAACACTCAGCTTCAAAACAATGGGAGTAATGGCTTAAAAACCATTAGAATCTAGAGTAATTTCTTAATTACTTATGTGAAGTGCTCTTAAACTGGAAATTCAAAACAGATGCTAAATAAAACTGGCTGTAGTATTATGTCCATTTAACATCATCGCAATACCTCCACTTTATGGTGGATGAGCAAAGCACAAAATGGTAATGCCCCCTTGTCAATTAAATGGCTTAGCTGCAGTATTCTACAAATATGTACTTTGAAATAGAAGAATAATGTTGAGAAGTTATTTGGATGTACTAAAAGGAGAAAAAAATTGCAGTAAAATAAACACTTCTTATGATCCATTGATGATTACCAAAAAGAGATAGGAAAAATAAAATGTAACCTTGCAACTTTATTATATTAGAAAATATGAGTGTGCATGGTATTTGTTTCTTGATTTTCATGTATGCATGAAAAATACTAGAAATAGATCAACATAGAAGACTAAGGCATTTTACTATGTACGGCCCTTCTTATTGAGAAATCACTTATGGAAAGCAATTTCAGTCTTGCATATATGGTATGTGGTCAAATATAAAATACTCTTTGGAAGGAAATGATGATGGCACATTATAGAATGACCAATAACATCCACTGTTCAAAACTCTTGCAGTTACTAAAGGTCAAAGTACAAATGAGAATAGGTGATGAAACTTTTTTTGTTACACCACTCGTCTTTCCACTGTTAGTTCCCTACTAAAGAGCATTGGCACTTGGGAATCAATTTTAATAGAAATATGATGCTACCATAAAATATGATTTTCCAAAAGGACTGAACATCTCCCACTGGAAGCATAAAATCAATGGATTTAACATGGAAATGAAATGCCAGCCCCTTTAGTGATCAAAAGTGCTACAGAAAACTGGGAAAAGAAAACTAGCACTTTGAAAAAGAAAATCATGTTAAACAATTCAAATACAAAGTTGAATTTAACTAAAATTAAGAAGTCCAACTGCACCCTCCCAAAATGATCTCTAAATGCAATACCAAGCTAAGTGTCTCTCACATGTGATAGAGTAATAATAATTTTAACTGCTATAATATATGAAAAGAAGGTCCTAGAGCTAAAGAACCCAGTAGCATGAGGTTCACATATATGCAACACAATGATTGTATACAAGATAAACCTAAGTTTCATACCTAGTTATAACTTATAAGGCGGCATTAACAAACTGATGATCATTAGAACAATCATCGTGGAATCAAGAGTTTGAGTCCCAAAGGAAGAAATCAATTCTAACCAATAACATAAAATCAGGCCCTCAATAACCACAGAAGAGCAGTATAACTGATCCTATTTTTCAAATTTGTCCCGCATCTGGAAAATGAAGTGTAATAAAGCCAAAGATAAAGCAAAGAGTGACAACTGTGGCAACAATTTTTCAGATATTTGTGATGCTGTATTTGGGAAAAAACGGGTATATAACTTGACCTATAATCATAAGCATTCTTTGTGAAAGTAGCAATGGAGAAGGGACTGAACCAACTTCAGGTTTTCAGGGACTCAATTTTGATCATTAACTGGATGAAAAACCTTCTACAAGTTCAGAATATAGCCTTACTACCTCTGGTAGATCAACTTAAGGAGACAACACTTCAATTTCACATGATTACTTTCACTCGTGTACCGACAAATGAACACTATAATTTGCTGATACATTATCTAAACAACACTCACACTAATTGTGGGACAAGTCTTTCTGGTGGAGTCTCATGAGGGCATCACTATTGAAACCAGACATGATATCTAGCTGTCAGAGACTAATTTCAAGCAGAATATCTGAAAGTCATAGTCTAGATGATAGATCTCTTTTGTCATGATGATAATATAATTCCAAATTGTAATTTACTCCTGGATTACTATAATATGTCATAAGGGATAATTGCACTTTTGTGATGATCTATTTTGTAACCAAAACTTATTTGGATAACTTCATATATGTACTTTCTGAAGTTTTGGAAAAATTCCTCCATGAAGGATCTCTATCCTTTTTATTTAACTTTCCTGGAGCACATAAAGAAAGTGTTTTTATATTGGAATATAAAATGCTTTCTTTCCTTGGAAAAAATATCACAAGCATTCTCTTAAGCAATTGGCAATAAAAAATAGACCAATCTAGTCAATACAAACATGCAGTGAAAACACACAGTGAAAGTAATGAATGAGAGAGAAATCAACTCCCAAGAAAACTGGTGTGTCATTGCATTCCCTCGACAATAGAATTTTTATAATAAGTTTGTGACAAATTTGGATACTGCAGATCAATATAGATTGTAGATTTTCCTAGAACAACTTTCACCACATGAGGGTGGCTAAAAATACTAAATAGCCAATAGACAATAGAGTAAAGCTTGTGTATCACAACCACATTAGAAATCTTGATTTGCAATTCCAGTCTTAGAAAATATTAGCTAAGGACATTTGTAAATAGGAAACTCATAAGCAATGAAAGTTACCAATTAGAGCTTGCAAGTTCTAATGGATATGCAACCTCAGTGGCCAAACCAAAAACTCATCAAATTGTATTAATGAGCTGATTCCCACACAAGTAGGGCCTACCCTCTCGTAGAGAAAAAGTAATGGGATTTTACCTTCACCCTTCCCCTCAAGCTGCTTTGTTGGATGCTTTTGGAGATGTTTATTTGGAGAGAGACCCAGGTGGCCAAGAGTGCTACGATCAAAATCATAATTAAATAGACCATGCTGACTAAAATTTCCTTGTGGACCTCCCAACCCAGGGTGTGAATATAAGTGCCTTTTAAGAATGGAGTTACATTGGAGACCTAAGCTTCTAGGTAAAAATCAAAATCAAAACTTACACTAAATGGAAACTAAAACATAACTGTTGTCTTCTTGAAGGAATCCAACCTGCTAAGTTTATCATGTTCAATTGATGGAAAAAACCCAAAGGAATAATGTAAATGCTTTTGTACAATTCAAAACTTGAGGCTTTCGTAGAAAAAAAACCCAATAAATAAACAAGGAGAAGTTGTATCAGATTTCAAAACAAGTTACCATTTTAGTTCTTTCTAAGCAAACCCAAGTAACAAAAATATATAATAAAACCCACAACCAATCAAAAATTGATATGATGTTCGATGTACTAATTGGAAGTGATAGTCTAAAGACGACAACCTTTTAACACAGTGAGAAAAAAGGCATTCAACAGTCCGAAAAACTTACTTCCAACGATGAGATTTCTCGATTTAACTGATCCAATTCGTCTTATTTTTTGTACTTTCCATTGATATCCGGATGACGAGGAGGTGTCTTGGGCTCTGGATGTCCCCTCCTAGATGTTGAATCCACATCCTGATGGCCGTTAACCAACTACATTCTCTCTTCAAGCACGTCTATATGGACCCCTCTATCATACACAATGACCCACTGAAAATATCCTTCATTGGGGCCCTGAAACTTTTATCATGCATTCTTGATCGACAACAACACTGTTGGTGTTTTATGAATCTTTGTTTCTATGTTAATGCCAAAACCATACATAAAATTATTGGTTTGATAAGGTGGCCATGGAGGGTCTAGATAAATTAAAAACACTATACACAATAGGCCCCTACAAGGATGGAAAATATCCTCAGACAAGTGGGGTGGGGATACCTATCACACATTCCTCAAGTTGGGTTTGTTGGTTTTCACTATACATCAGGATTACCCTCTAGTTGCCCATTATTTTTTTGTTCCATCATCCCCTGCTGCTTATAGATTTCACCAAAATCATCTCTGTCAGCATGAGAGGGGGTTAGTTTAGAATCACTGAGATCCTTCATGGTCTCAGCTTCATTGTCAGACTTATCATCGTCACTAGTAATGTTTACATTAGCCTCTTCACTGCTGCCAGAACTACGTTCACTCTCACTATCACTACTGCTTCCACTCCCACTTCCAGCTGGGCTTCTACTCTTGCTTTTGCTTCTAATTCTGCTCTTGCTTTTCTTTGACTCCAACCACTATCACTTCCAGTGTCACTATTTCCACTGTCACTTTCACTGTCACTTCCGCTATCAGTGGAACTACTGGAACTGCTTCCATCACTATTAATTGACTTTTTCTGATTGGTAGTCACATATGGGGACTCATGCAGATGGTCATCTATTTCATCAACAATGTAACCAGTAGGAGATTAATAAACATGGGAAGCCTAGAGAATTCTAAACACAACTGCCAACTTATGGTAAAAAGGAAAATATTTTACTACCAGTACCGAAACTTCACTTGGATTCCTTGTACATGCCAGTCCCACATATATGCAATGGAGATACTGGTGCCAAAAGGGATCCTAAGGCATCTGATGATCACTCTAGCATGAATAAACTTCCAAGCCCTAGGAATCTAGTCCGGAGGATCCTTAAGGTTAATAAGCTAGAAATTGGATTTGTGATCACTCATGAATATCAAGGCACTTTCTGACTTATGCCCACTAATACCTAATCTTACCTGGATGAGGTAAGGGAGTCACTGGAAAAATATCTATTGACCATCACATAACCTTTTGGAAGAGAAATATTCTGAATTTGCGCCTGAATCATGAATGATTAAAAAAGAGAGCACAAAGCATCTACCAAAACATAAAGTTATGGAGCCAATAGGTAGCCTTTCCTAATAGATCAATCTATTGTTATCTTGTTAGAAAAAGAACCATCAACATAAACAATAGAGGAAACATATGAAGAAAGAGTATTAACCATATCCACATTGAGTACCAAACCGAAGACACTGCAACATTTCAATAATGAAGCTCCAATATACACTATCATAAAATTTGTTGAAATCAATTTAAGATAGAATTATGTTGAATCTCCCTAGCCCACTCCATAGGGTCCCAAACATAAATCACTATGTCTAAGATAAACCTACTCTAAACAAAACTAGTTTGCTCTTGCCTAACTATGTGTGCAGCAATTTTTCAAATAGGAATAGCAATTGTCTTGGCTAGGATTTTATAGTAAACATTGACTAAAGTTATCCACTAATAGAAGCCTTCGTTGCATTCTTTGGAATAAATTTGATCAGTTCCAGGTTCAAGAATTCTGGTAGTCTTCAATGGGAGAAAGCCTCTTTGGCCATCTGATCAAAATTCTGGAGGTGTCCATACGAGTGAAAAAATTAGGCTTAATGAAGACCTAGGATATGAAGTAATAGAATTATAATAAAGCCTCAGAAAAATGATGACATTTTCAAACCTGAGAAGCAAAATCGAGCCCTGGGACATGACTTTAAGAAAATGCTTGTGGAAACTTGGCTCAAGTAATAATGCTTTACCAAAGGCCCCCAAGGGTATGGAAATAATTTAAATAAAAGCTAGCCTGAGAGAAAACGTTGATATTTTCAAACATGAAGTAAAACTAAACCCTGCAAGTTGAATTTTGAAAATGCTAATGAAAACCTAGATCAAGTAAATAGTATTCGCTACAATTTTCTAGGGTTATTTCGCTAGAACAGTTCAAGTTCCTTGAGGGTAGAAAAATTTATAAAGCAGTGAGATCAACCCAAGAAGAAATAAACTCAATCAAAACAAAAAACACCTTAGCTATGATGTCTATACATGGATGGCTAATAGTATTATGCATCAGAACTCTCTTTTTTGTTTACAACTTACACTTCCACTATTGTGGTCCCTGAATGGTTTTGATTCTTAACTCAATTCCTCCAACTAGAAGGGACTTGCATAACTGGAGGAAATGGAACATGATCTCCAGGCCTCCATACTAGAGAAATTGTGGGCTATTCAATTGTCATTCCAGGCCTCCATCTAGCATCAGTGGCAGTGTTGGGTCGTGCACCTTGCAGTTATTAAGAATGCTCTATATTAGAATTTAGAGTGGATTTGTAGTGAATAATTGGGAAGCTTTCATTGTTTGTTTAAATCAGAAGCACGCAGATTCATAGTGATGAGTTATGAGAAGTCTCTTCTCATAACTAGAAGTATTGGAAAAAAAATAGATATTAAACAAAGGATTGTAGGATCTAAGCACTATAATCTAGTGCTGACAAAAAGAATACAAAATCAACTTCTACATTCTTCCCCCCATCTGTAGATTCACGAAGGGAGACCATAACCAATCTTAATAGATGAATTACAAGAGATAAAAACCATAGCCTAGTACACAAAAATCATATGTTACAAAAATTTACATTATCCCCCATCCATAGATACTAGATATAAACAACCTAGGTTTTGGCAACACATTTGTAGGAAGAAAAAAATGCAATCAGGTTAAACTCAATATGTGCTCCATTTGTATATTGGTTGATGGAAGCCCCATAGAAGCAAATCAAGATGAATATGAAGCCAGTAACCCCTTCATACTATGGTTCATCCATCGTTTTGGTACCCAAAGACCAAAGAATAAGCCAGTTCTAAGTTCTTGTTGCCTCACATTATGAGAAGTTATAGAACCTAAGTGTGCTTGTGTTACATCAATAATATAACACATAGATTGAGTAACTTGCCTGTGTTTTATTTCATCTTTCTAGGACCTTCATGATCTGTTTCTAAGTAAGTGGGCCTCCATTCCTCAAGAAATGAGCCTAGTAGGCATGCATACTTCAAATCAACATGAGGATAATGATCAGATGAATTTTTTTGACATTAATGTTGTTGAGGAGCCTCATGTCAGACAAGAAGAATCTATTAATGAAAGGTATGTAGGAACTTCTCAATGCATTTTTTATGACAAAGATTTTGCTGCAGATACATTAATTATTCTAGCTAGAGAAGATCAAGGTCATACCTATGTTCTGTATACTCTTTCTTTTGAGGATAATCAAAAGTGTCTAGAGGATGTGGTTGAGCCTTTTAAAAATCTAGAGCCAGCTGATATTTTTGAGGATGGTGATATTTTTAATGCCTTAGAACACTACTTTTCTACTCATGAAATCTATGGTCAAGAGGATAAAATAAAATTGTTGAGCAGATGTTAAATACCCTAAATCTAAGTGTTCATTATCAAATA
This sequence comes from Larix kaempferi, assembly GCA_027924585.1. NCBI lineage: Eukaryota > Viridiplantae > Streptophyta > Pinopsida > Pinales > Pinaceae > Larix > Larix kaempferi. The sequence goes on from BSBM01000719.1 coordinate 2,031,040, forward strand.
CAAAAGGAAAATTCTTTAGAGGTTGTAGATGTTCACCAAGAACAAGCTCAAATACAAACAGAAATTTCAATACATCAATATGAGGAAATAGACATCACATTTTAGATTTCAATTCCTGAGTTGCTCATACCAAACCTCTCTAAACATTATAATCTAGAGGAAAAATGTCATAGCCTAGAGGTTCAAGAAGATCACAGTGCCTAATTTTCATTTTCAGAAACTTACACTAACCTCCCTATTTATTATGATTATGAAGATGACCTTGAACATCCTTGTTTCACAATTCAGAGTCTGCCTATATTTGCTTGTCTAGAATTTGTATTAGATCATGAGAGAAGTGTAGAGAGGGTTGTCAATCTTGATCCTGAGCGATATGACAATACTCAACCTCTATGGGACAAATATCAACATGAGCAAAAAAATGGGCATCAATCAGAAATAGAGTCTCTTTCAAAGACGTTTGCAGTAGAAGTTCATGTACATAATTTGACACAAAGTTGTTAAGATAAAGATGACTCTACATCTCCTTGTAAACTAGCAGAAGCACATAGTGAGGAGCTATGTTTTGAAGATGAAAGAACAAAGATGATACATAGACAACTAACTCAGGATGACAATCAAGAAGTTTTCTATCATATTTTTGTGGATCACTTAGCAAGAAGTTGGGACTAAATATTCAACAAATTCAAGATTTCATATTTGTCTTTTGCCAGAAATAGAGATTCCTTGTATTTAGTTTGGCACCCAAGATTGGAGAAGGTACCCCAATGCATTTGTTGAAATAACAAATAAATAGGGGGAAGAAGGACATCCTTTCCGAATGGATCACTAAAGCAAAATTACTTCTTACAACATACCATTACCATAAACCCTAGTTGAGGCATTCAAAAAGAAAGTCCTGATTGTTTTAGTAAAAATTCCTAAATCCCAACAAAGAGAGCATATCAAGAATGAAATACAATAACTTGCTTTGAGATACCATTTGTGATGTATCTATCCAAATGGCTGCTTTTTGGTCACATAATAGCATAAAAAACTTGTTTTTCAGTGAAGTTGTTTTGTCATTGAACATATTCTTACAACAACAACAAATAATTGGTTTTCTCTTTCTTTAGGTCTCATAATACAATACATATAATCATTGTGTTCCTGCTCTCTTAGTGATTATATCGCACAAGTATCCTAATGACTGATTGGAGCTCAATATAATATTATTATTCAATATTAGCATTTGCATGTACCCTCTATCAAGATGCCTAAGTTGGCCTCAAATATGTCTATAATAATAGTGAAAAGGCCTCATGTTGAGTGTCTTACTTCTACCATAGAAAGTCTCCAAACTGGGCACCTGAACTAAGTACAAAATAGGTCAAAGAAAGCTGTTGAAGTCTGCATGTAATGGCAAGCACAAATCCCCCAATTGTAGTGCTCAAGGTATGCATGTAAGTCATCTCACAACCCATAAAAAAAAGGCACCTTTAACATTAGGACCAATCAACCATCAACATATGCTATCCATGCCCTCCAAACCAGGCCTGGCACGAACTTAAAAATCATCACGAGTATATACTCTCGCCACTGGTTTATGTATCTTTCAAATCGACACTCAATACCCTCATTCTGAATGCTCGTGAAATCATTATTAACCATTGTTTTACATGCCAATACATGATGGCATGATGTCAAATCCCTGCCGAATTAATCATAAAGAGGCACCAAAATTACATCATCATAAACACTGATACCAATGAGTAAACTTGGGTTGCTTTCGAGCTAAGCAACCCCAAAACGTACCAAAAACAACTCTATCAATAGAGACGATCCATTGCTGAAAATGGAGTAGATTTGCCTTGAAAACCATGTTAAATCCACACCCTAATCTATGTATGAAAACTACCAACAAAATCACAAGTATGGACGCTTATATCGACCTAAAAGTAAAACACATCCAAACAAGAACAAACTTGCTATGGTATCCCTCATCTAGGTACTACTGAAATAATCCACAAATCACATGCAAATAAAAAGGTCCATAATATACATGTTCACCAACATTGCTTACTATCAAAGCAACCATAGACATGATTTTTCCCCGAAAGTAACTCCTCTTGAAACAAATTCTTCAAAAAGAGCTTTTGTAGGTAAAAGGAAAAAGGATTTCCTATCTTGAAAACTTTCCCTATACCTAAAACCCCAAAAAAGTAGAAGTCAATTTTTTGGTGCATGAAGTGAACTAGTTATGATGTCAATGATACAAAACTGATGTGGTCCACATATAACTCTCTGCCTGATTTATAGCCCAAGTAGTTATCTCAACCAGCTGTCAACAATGTTGCTGGGCATTTGGCTAGTCCCATGTAGGTCAACAGTTCGAATCCCCCTAGGTGAGCTACACAAGCTTACACTGACACGTTTACTAGGTATGATATCCAAGAATGTGGGGAAGCATCCTTTGGGTTTCCCCAGGAGGTTTTCCTTGGAAAAAAAACACTATGCCTGATCTGAAACTTCAACTACTTAACTATTTGCATGCAATGAGTTGAGCTTGACAAAAAAAAACTCATCAACCTCTCTCTAGTCCAATATATCAAAGCAGTCCAAACAGATCAAGGAAACTCATACCTTACCTACTTCCCACTTTTTTACATGATTGGTACTTGGCTTTCAGCAAGCTGAAACCTTAAATCCATAACAATGACAGATTTGCAACGTCATCCAATCTCAGTGTTAACAGGTAGGATGGGAAAAACTTATTTTGATAGTGCAATAAAGGAAAACTTCAACCCAGGCCAACAGGCACAATTGGGTACTCTTGAAATCATGAAGGTATTGATGATATATTATAAGTATTTAGGTTTAGCTTCAAAAAATCAAGCATTAATCTACTCTCTTGTGGAAGGAATAAGGCTTAGACTAAAATATGGGTTCCTAAAACTTGAAGTTGAAACAGTTAAGAACATGTGTTACCTCCTAAGAGGTAATAGGTTCAAATTCAGAGAGAGGTAGGGTATGTACACCTCTGTAGACTTTAGAAGTTACATCACTGCACAGACTCTCAAAGGGGGTCCCTGTCCCACAAACAAGGAGGTCTCATACACCAACTTGGTGTATGGCTTGGTTGTGATCTTAAAAATAGATTATTAATATTAATATTACTATTACTATTATTATTATTATTATTATTGACATTATGAATAATAAGAAGAAATTTCTTGAATTTACGGATCCAAGGAGGGCGGAGCTAGGGTTTTGATTGGCGGTCTCGAAACTGGTTTTGGTGGCCATGGATCCTTCCATGGCCGCCCTCCTCCCTTCTCCCCTGAGTCCGCTATCTGTCTGGCCGACTGAAAGGGTTTTTCTTCTGCTTCGGATCGAATGGTGGCGCGTTGGCGCGGAGACCCATTGGTAGCGAGCCTCGGCTCCCCAGTGGCGGTGGCGGTAGCATTATCGCAGAGGGTCGCAGCTCTAGGACGGGGCGTTCCTTGGTAGGGTGACGACGGCAGACTGGTGGACTATTGAGCTTGGGCTCTAGGATCCCCCGTTACTGACGGCGAACCGGTTAAGGAGGGCGCGCGTTGGGGTTTCAATGCCCCTGGTATGCTGAAGGTTCGTTGATGGCGGCGGCAGATCTCGGTGGCTACCTGCCTGGGAGTTTCCGTGGGCCAACGATTCATCCTTTTGGCTGGCTAGGGGTTAACTTCTGTAGATGGTAGTGGAACTGCTTTTTATTCGAGGATTCTGGAATCATTTTCTTGTAACTTCTGGCTTCCATCCACGGCATTTCTGCTGGTTTTTACTTGTAGAGCCATTTATGGCTGCCTGGATTTAGGTTATTATCGATAGTTTTTATCTCAGGTTCCACATTATCTGTTTTTTTCATATTTGTTTGAAGTTGTAAGTTCGAAGTAGTTTTATTGGTACTTCTCAGCAGCTTATACACTCTGCCAGAGTGATGGTGAAAGTTGTAAGTTCGAAGTAGTTTTATTGGTACTGCTCAGCAGCATATACACTCTGCAAGAGTGATGATGATCCAATGTAATTTTGTACTCGCAAGATGAAATAAAATTACGCTTTTTTTTCGGGGAAAAAAAAAAAAGAAGAAATTTCTTGGTTCCTAGAAGGATAGAGTGTTTGGACTAGGAGAGCCTTGGAAAACATGTCGAAAGCCTTGTACTTCATGTAGAAAGGGATTCTAATAAGATTGATAAATAGTCAACAAATAGATAAGTAAATAAGAGGTTGGAGGCTTGTCTTCATTTGACAGAACAAATAGTCTTTGAGCAAGGCTAGGAAATCATTAGGGAATGTGTTTTTAAATCACGAAACCAAAAAAATGATTATAATGGAAGTTTGCTTCTAGAAGGATTTTCAATCAATCAACAGCCATTGGAGAAGTTGTCCATCTCTCAGGAGACTAAAAGTGCAAATATTCATGAACTCCAAAGAGAATTGTCTAGCAAAAATAGTAAAGTCTCAAGGGGTTTAAAAAAATGTATAAGGAGCTATCAACACTTTGTTGATCAACAATGATTAAGAAAGAAAAATCTCACATCAATATTGTGGACCTTCAACAATATTATAGCAAGTTAAAGGCTAGATCAACTTGTTCTTTTGTTTTTAATTATAGTTATCTGGAAATTTTTCTTGTGTGGAATGTTAGTTATTGAGAGTTTTTCTATACTGGTTATCAGTAGTCTGAGTATATGTTTAAAGTCAATATGTATTATGGGGCTAGTTTGATTCAGACCAATTGGGGTAGGGTAGAGAGAATCCAAACCATTATTTGGTGTATCATCCAATACAAACGGATAGTTCCCCCTCCTGTACCCGTAGAGGCCAGTTTCAGAATGGTCTCTTTCCTTCACAAACTATGGATTCTTAGAACTTGACTTCTAGTAGAAATTAGTACTGGTATCTTGCACTATGTTGGTCTAAGGCCATTTCCTCAATAGGCCCTCCAAAACTTGTTCATTGTTGGTTTCAGAGGCTTCGCAGTTACTTTAACCACTATTAACTTCACCAGATCAACTCCCAATTTCAAGTACTCTTTAGATGGCCCAGGGAACCTCCTACCGTCTAGACTGGCCTTGAACCAAGTAATCAAAGAGAACATTTACAAACATTATATTCAAGTCCCTTGGTTTACACCTCTTGAGGGTATTTATCCTCATATGAACTTTATTATGAGCATAATTTGAAAAAGATAGATGACCTTATTGTCAGACCTTAGTATACACGCATACGCTAGGTGGATGCCCTACCATTCATCAGTTTCGATTGGGTTATATAATATTTACCAATTATGGATGTCCTACAATCAAATAAGATTTACCAATTATGGATGCCCTGCAATCAAATAAGATTTACCAATTATGACACTTACAGAAGACTGAAGACTGAGATGACGGAACAGCTCGGTTTCCGATGTCATTATGATATCTATTATGATATTAGAAGGAGATATCACTACCTTTATGGCGCCTTAAGGATTTCCCTCTACAATTTCTTTCATTATCTAGATTAGAGGTGCCTCATTCTCTTCATGAGATATAGTTTTGAGCATAAAATTGCAATCTCTACAAGCCCTGACCTAGTCAAAGACCATTAGGAGGGTTACCCCTTCCTTCCCAACCATCACATCATCTCAAGATAGCAAGCAACAAGTACATACCATGCCACTTTGAATTCCTAATCAATGAGACCTTGGGTTTCCACCCCCCCACCCCCCAGATGGGTCAACCAAACCCCTAAGGACCCTCAAGGAGATACACTTCAAACCCTGCAACAAACACCACCAATCTAGTAGAGGAATTAGCTCTAGGATATCCTAGAGTCTGGCTCCCACCACACCTAATCTCCATGTTTGGACAAGCAACCAACCCTCCATTGAAAGTATATTCCCCATAGCCTTGGTTGATATGAGAGATGGAACATCTTTCTAGCAGTCTTCTTTCCTGAGACTTGAGGATGATATGTTGATGATTTGTTCCTTGCTGGAGAGGAACGACTGATAGCTCAGTGTAAGAGGGAGCTCACTTTAGAATTTGAGATGAAGGATCTAGGTCTTGTGCATTATTTTCTTGGTCCAGAGGTCTGGAAAAAAGCTAGATGAGATCTTCCTTTCATAAGGGAAGTATGCAATTGATATATTACGAAGATTTGGGGTGCAAGACTCCAATCCCATGAGCACACTTATGGTATCAAACGTGAAGAAGCTACATGAGTCAGCTTCGTGTTCAAAGGTAGTGGATCCTACCTTGTATTGTCAACTTATTAGATCATGGATGTGCCTAGTACATACTAGACCAAATATATGCTATGCACTGAGTGCAATGAGTCAGTTTATGTATGAGTCTAAGAACATACATTGGGTAGTTGCGAAGCATGTGCTTAAATACTTGCAGGGCACTATTTCTTATGGGCCTAGATACACTTCCAACAGTGGAGTGATGTTATTTGGTTATTCCAACTCTGATTGGGCAGGTAGTGTAGTGGACCGAAAAAGCACATCCAGGTATTGCTTCAGTATAGGATCAACCATGATCTCCTGGTCTAGCAAGAAACAAGGATCCATAGCTCAAAGCACAACAAAAGATAAATATATTGCTGCTAGTGATGCTTGCAGAGAAGCAGTGTGTCTTAGGAAGCTACTATCTGATTTGTTCGATGGAAAGCTTGAGCCAACTATTATCCATTGTGATAACAAGAGTTGCATGAAGCTTTCATAGAATCCAGTGTTTCATGACAGATCAAAACACATTGAGATGAAGCATCACTTCATCAGAGATATGGTTCAGAGAGGTTCCATAAGACTTCAGTACATTCATACAGATAAGTAGATTGTTGATGTGTTAACCAAGACTCTATCATTGACAAAGTTTGTGTACTTATGAGACAAGCTTGGTATTGCAGGGAATGCCCCTCTCGCTGAGAGGGAGTGTTGATTTTTGAGCAACATTGAGAGCCATTCTCTGGGAGAATGGAGGCACTTGGTCAGTTACCATGAACCTGATTCAGTTTGGGACTAAAGCTCAACTCGGGGCTGAGATCCATTCTCTAAGAGAATGGAGGAACCTGGTTAGTTACCAATAAGTTGATCATCTTGACTTAGTTAGGGACTGAGGATCAACAAAATGCAGTCTCAGACTGAGGCATTTAGTTAATTACCAAGTAGTTGACATTGGTCAACTTGATGCAGCCTGGGGTTAAGGCACCTAGTCAGTTACCAGGTCATCACTAGAAGCCTTAGACTAGGTCTAGGAAAGTGATGTATTCCTCTCCTTGGTTAGTGGGCTATGGGACCTTCTCAAGGGACTGGCCACCTCTTGTTGAAGTACCTAGCACATGACCTTGGTGTTAGTGAGGAGAACAAGATAAACAATGAATAATCTTCCTTATTTATGATGATGTAATTTGATTTGGCACATGTGGACCATGAAGACCAAGAAGAATGCTTAAGATGACTAGTTGTGGTTATGGAACCCAATGAAGGACTAAGAGCCCACTAGTAAAGGACCAAAATACCAAGATAAAAGTCAAGATCTTTTATGAAGGGTTAAAAGTGCAAATAAAATATTATAACCCTAACTAAGGGGATTTTATCATTTGTTTAATCCTAAATGTAAGGAAGTGATCCTCAAAGGTGAATTATAAATAGAGAAGTGCTCTCATTTGAATAAGACATTTGAAATTTTGATCTTCATCTCTGATCAACCAAATCTGATTTCTTGGGGCTCTATCTTTAACATGGAGGTCTGATCTAACTCATGGAAGGTAGCTACAGGTGTTAGAATTTTTTGTTGAAGGAGGCCACAGGGGTTTGAAGTTTGTATCTTCCTACTCAATCCTTGTTAGGGTTTTCTCTAGCTGACCGAGCTCTGTTTAGGTTTGTTCCAATCTCTAGAATCCCTACAAGGGCTTGTGCTTTGTGCCGATAGCCCTTATTAGGACTTTATCAACCGAAAACCCTATAAGGGATAATTCTCAGTCACCGAACCCTTCCATGGCCTTCAACAGTTAACGCCAACCCTAAATCAGTCAACGACAACTTTCAACACAATATTGAAGTCAACTACAATGAACGACGCAGTCCTGAGGTCAGCATACTGTGAACGACACAATCAATCAGGTCAACAGTAGCATCACAGAGTCAATGGAAGCCTCATAATCCTTTCTTTTGGTCAACAGGTACCTCAGATCAATAATGGAAGTGGTTAGGGTTTGATCAATGTATGACAAACTGATTGATGGTAGCAGTCATACAGTGCAAGGTTGACTTCATTATTTAAAGGCAATCTCTTTTGGTATGTGTGCCTTAGAGGAAAATTTATATTGATGCAAAAGTCTTCCCTTTATATCTGCTCATGTAAAAACTCAGTCATCTCATATTAAGGAAGATTATTCATTGTTGGGGTTTTTATTTGTTGAAAGGTTTTCCCAAGGGTAAAAAAGAGTTGTGTTCTTAGGGATGGGGATGGTTGTCTCTTCTTTACTATTGGTTATCTACTACCATTCATTTAATGCTGTTATGTAATCTTGGAATTTAATGTTTTAAAACTATTCTAAAAGTGAAATAAGGTTGTTACTTCCATCAAATCAGATCTATGTTAAAAATTTAACAATTTGGCCTTCCAACATAGAGATTAGAGATTGCTTATTCAAGCTCCTCTAGTATACTATTGGTATTCAAAGGTTTCATTACTCCTTTAATGAGTAAGTATCTCCACTGTAGTGTCCCCCATTATGGTTACTCCATGGATGCCTCTCCACACCTTCTCTCTTAAAAGGGGAGTTCAGTAAATCAAACCAAGTGGACATCTATCGAATGGCAATTAAAGCACTATGAAATTTGCAAATATGGATATTTGGGATCAATTGGAAGGCCTTGCTTATCAAACTACAAATGTTGATACATACAATCTAATTAAAACAGAGTTTTGCAACCTCGGGCATCTCACATGGCTGCATTCCTATGTCCTTCACGGGGTAATGCATTGTGATGGTGATCCGGCTTGTTTGTATTTAATATTTTGATGGTGATCAAGCATGTGACCATTAGAGAAATCTTGGTGGTAGCTATTACTGCATTTCCCATCACAAAATTTGCAGCATTAACACTAAGGAATGGTGATATTGTTTCATGAACATCAAAATGGGGAATATATATGGCACCTGGAATATATATGGTCTCTGAACTACATAATGAAAATTGGTTAAATTTGAAGGATCTTTTGTCATGCTTACCTTGGATGCATGCTATTCATGTGTATTCTATGCATGCTATTCCAGCAACAAAGAATAGGCCCGCCTCCGGTCCGTAAGCTCCGAGTCCTTATTCTCTGTTTTCTCGGAACCCTTGTCGTAAAAACCCTCGAGGGCCTGTTAAACCAACCAGGAAAGATTAATGTCACTCTCCAGCACCCACGGCTGCTTGGCCCTGACTACTGTAAAATATTTTATGTACTCCACGATGAATTTCCAATGACCCTTTGCATCCATCTTCTCGCAGAGGAACTTCAGTCCATTTTCACTCTTCGATTTCAATGGCCACGAGGGCCGAGGCCTTCTACTCTTCTAAGTGGGCGAGATAGATATTTTTTGTTGGATACGGTCGATTGCTTTATTTGGTCCAGTAATTAATCTATTTCTTTGGTTTTAAGCTCCATATGTTTTCCCTTCTCCGCGAGTTCTTCGAATTTCTTCTTCAGCGATTTCTCCAGCGAGTCGTAGTGGTATGTAAGTTCCTTGCATTAGATGATGCATTTCTCCATAATGACTTTTTGGGTATCCAAAACTGTAAATGCTTCTTCTAGCCATTGCTTGTCCACCTCCATTGAATCCATCTGTGTTGTGCTAAACCCTTAACCCTAGGTTCTTGATGTTATTGACACTATCAGTAAGGAAAGATAGAAGAAAGGATGTGATTCAACTATGAAATTGTATTTCGCCAATCATTTTTCCCTTTCCATTTGTTTAAAGAAAGTTTTGACAAATAAATGAATCTTTGGAGAAGACTATGAGGCCCAAACGGTGTGAACCAAGGTTTTATTAATGTAATTTTTACAAATTTAAAGTGCTTGTCATGAGTTGGGGTTTAGGGAAGATGTGGTTGTAGTGAGTAATTTTTTATGATATAATATTATTTTTTATTTTTTTATACTGTTTAAATTTTAAAATTGGATTTTGGAAATGTTTTTCAAAACTTTTAATTTAGAATAAAAAAAATATTAGTTATCAATGGATTTATAACATATAAGTTTTGATATCTCTATTCAATTTATTATTATTGTTATTGCTTCTCTAATTCGACTCTTAAAAGGGTGAACCATAATTTTCACTCTGCAAGTTAGCGTTTGAAGGTCGTTTTAATAACACGGTTCCAGGCGGCTAGGGCTCTCCCTAGCCTCCCTCCTCCTTCCCCCGCGAGAGGTGATAGGTATAGGTTTTTTGCATGTTCAAGTGGTGGTAGCTCGTGGTGGTTCTCTCCGGCGTGGTGCTGTGGTGCATCGGCTCATGGCTCGATGGTGGTTCTCTCCGGCGTGGTGGTGTGGTGCATCGGCTCATGGCTCGATGGTGGTCGTGAACCATTGTTGCGAGCAGCGATGGCTCAGACCCATTCGTGCAGGTGGCGGCTCCCATGTTGCTTCGACTCGGTGGTGCTGGTGGCGGCTCACTGCATCTACTCGGTGGTGTCGGTTACTCGGTTTGGTGGTGGGTGTGGACGAGGTGTTCGTGGCCATCGGTGGTCTGTTGCCTGCGGTTTGTGCATGCAGACCAACATTTCGCCCCATCACAGCTTCACATGGTTTCTCTCATGGTGACGGTTTTTTGTATTGTGTACATATCCCCGAGGGTGTAGAGATGCCATTGATTTGGCTCTCCCACGTTTGTCTTCTTGGCTGGGGAGTATGGGTTTTATGGTTTCCCTATGGATGGAACAACCTGAGCTTGTTGTGATGGCTAAAGTAAGTCCAACAACACCATTGTTGTGCTCATAGAGGTGGCTTATACTTATGGTCTATTTTATGTTTTTTTTTGCTCTTAATGAGCAGTTATTTGTAAGGATGTTTTATGCACACTTGGGTTGCCATGTTTTAGGGTTTATTGGTTCTCATTTGCTCAATGAGCAATGATCGGTTGTAAAAGCATCTTAGGACATTTTCAGAAATGTACTATCCTCGGGATAGAGATGATTATATGTAGTTTCTTTGATTCACTTTATGAATATCAAGAAGTTGTTTTTTCTTCTTCTTCTGAAAAAATATTATGAACCTTGTGTTAATGGGTAGTTGTAAAGAAGTCATAATAATTTATTTTCAAAAGCACAAGATACTAAATTGGTGAATGAGATCCCTTTGCTTGTGAGATGATATAATTGTTAAAAGTTTATGAGTTATACATACCCTAACCTTCTTTAGATTTGAACATATAATCTCTTTAAAAAATATTTGTAAAAGCTATAAAGCAACTAAAAGAGGTCACTTTGATGAGGAGTTCACCTCTCCGTCCAACAAAAAGTATTGAATTTAAACTTAACTACAAAGTTTATCACAATAACTCTTATATGAGTGACATTGTTAAATCTCCATTCTTAGAATATGAAATGAATTATAGAAACTTTATTTGAACTTCTTAAATCCAACACAAGTTAGGGAATCATCACTTGTGTAAGAATTTGTCTAAATTTTAACGTAGATTTAGATTAAATGAATAAATTGTTATAGATTTATATTTAATGAATACATTGTGATAGAGTGGAGGACTCTAGCTAGACTACTCGATTGTGAAACCATAAATTTTAGGTTTTGAATTTCTTAAATAGATTATTTGAACTATTACTGCCCAAAGGTTGAAGTTTCTTATTTATTAAAAAAAAACATTAATAATCCATACAATGATGAATAATAAAAAACCACTTAAAATAATATCAAAATCTAATATAACAATATCTAACATGTTATAAATATTGATATAAATTCATTAAATGGTGAATAATAAAAAAAGAGTGCGGGCATGCAGGCTAATATTGTCCCCACCCCTTTCGAGCTCCATTAAGATTACCCAAGGCAGACGTCGTTTAAGAACACTAAAACGATTATACTACTAAAATGATTATACTACTAAAACTCAATTACTTATAGGTAAGAAATACTACTAATTCATATTCATGTAGTTGTTGTCTAGTTGTAATTTTTATTCCATGACTACATTAGTTGTTTATTTTAGTAATTTTTGGTCATGATCACATAAAATTGTTCAAATATGGTAGTGTTTCACTTAAAGACACTGTGGTGTCCAATATTTTTGTTGTTTAGTTGTTATTTACCGATGGTGACCAAATTTTTGGTTGATTGGCCACTAATTACCCATTTTTCTACTAGTGAATAGAGCACTAGCATCAACCATCCTACATCCCAATTGATTATCCCTTGTCCATCAAACTCAATACCACGTTCCCTTGTCCCCTAGATTCCCCCGCGCCTCCCCTCCATCACTTCTACACGAAATGTAATAAAATATACCCTAAATATTTGCATTATCATATAACATAATTAAGCCCCTTTGGCCCCTTAATACAGGCCAATATATTCTCTAATTTATGTATCATAATTTATTCCCCAATATGAATGGACGTGATATGATATTGCCTACTAGCTGACCCCCCTCGGTGCAAATATCTAAGATTCGACTCAGCCACATGTAGAAGAACTCATCTATCACTTGATAAACTATGTGCACGACATGATGTATTATCTAGATATCAACTGACCACACCCAAGGCCGTAATTAGACGTAGAGAAACCCCTAAATGAGCATCTCAATGATTCCCCTATCATATAACACAATAGGTATCGGGATGGCTTTAAAGAAATGATCCCTTAGAAGACATGTATTTAAAAATAATCCAAGTTGTGTACTATTAATGTTACAATTTACTAAATTTTAACACTACAAATGGATTCAGAGACCCCCCTTCAATGTTAAAATTTAGTAAATTGTACAAATTCATTATCAAAATTATAATTTTCTCTTCTCGAAATGACACAACTAAAAATGACCACATAAATGACCAATTGTTATGTGGTCATTTTTAGTTTAGTTCTTATCTCCTAACCAAATTGGTCATTTATCTTGGTTATTTTTAGTTTATTTCTTATCCCATGACCAAATTGGTCATTTATCTTGGTCATTTTTAGTCAGTTCACTTAAAATTTCTCAATTTTGGTCATTTATCCCTTGAAAAAACTATAGTCACCAATTGTTTTGGTCGCCTGGTCACACGAAGGCTTCACTAGAAGGCAATATAATACCACGTTCATTCATATTGCGGTATTAAATATTCATGAAAACCTAAAAATTATATTGCTTATATATTAAGGGGCAAAGGGTTTTTTTTATTTAATGTAACAAAACAAAAATACTTTGGGGTCTTTTTTATATGGGCGGGTTGACAAATATTTGCCAAATGGAGATGGCAGGATCATGAATGGATGAGAAATCAGGTTGAGAAGGCTCAAGCTTTCCAGTACGCAGGGAAATTGCATCTTGAACCATGCTTGAGGCTAGGGAATTTCGTGGTGAAGTGGGTTTGTAGTCGGTCATAGTCGAGAGACAGTGGTTATTGACAGCCAATTGTTACCAATAGCCTTGGGAGGCTCTAAGCGTCGAGGGCCTGTTATAGGCCCTTGATAGGACTTAGGGGATTAAATACCCAACCACTCGTGCCTATTATAGGCCTTGGGAGGTTTAGTCAGCCTCCTAGATCTTATTACAGGCCCAGGGGGCATGGATACCTAGCCCACAATAGGCTTAGTCAGTGATTGGGGAGCTGCAACATGCAATCTAAATGTTGTACTATGTACATTGACTCTAGTGACATACAAGAAGTCATCTCCTATCTCTTCATTAGACCATTAGATGTTGCAAATCATAATGATATGTGGTTGAATAATTGAATTGTGGGTGAAGTAATGTGCATCCACAATATACATCGAAAAAAGCAAGGTGCATTGTAGAATGCATGTGGGGTCATAAGAGGGGTATCATATCAATATACTAGGTAGAAATATAAAGGGGTATAAAAAATATTAATGAAAAAATTGATACATACAATATCTAGTGAAAATAGGGGTTTTTTTAAATTGGGAAGGCATATTGAGAGGGGGGTTAAAAAAAACAAATTTGGAAGGTATTTTCCAATATTTAATGAAATTAGGGGTAATGTTTCATATGCCACGAATGAACGTGCTATGATAGCGGTTTATTGAGTTAAGCCCCCATGCTTGGTCACTTATCTCTCATTTTGTACTAGTGTATACACATTGCTTGGAGTTCTCACAGCAATCCCAACAATTTTTCCTGAGTCCTTTTTTCTGATTTCATATTTCTTGGAATCAAATATACATATGTGTCCTTAATCACATGTTTGGATTACACTTAAAATATTTGGTTTTAAATCTTTTACAAGTAAGACATTTTCAGCTTCCATCTTGTCTTTAAGAGCAACTGTACCCTTCCCAATTGTTTTAGAGGATAGGTTATCTCCAAAGGTGACTTTTCCTTTCTGATTTCTTTTTAGACTTGTAAATTTCCGTGGGTCTCTTGTAATATGTTTTGAACATCCACTATCTCTATGCCATATATTTTGTTTTTCTATTGCACATAGAGCTATTGAACATTTTAACTCTTCCTTTTTCATCCAAACCTTCTTTTCTCCCTTGTATTGGGGTTTTGTGGTATCATTCTTTATAAGTATCACCAAGTTTACAACTTCTAGTGATATATCCTAGATTACCACATTTGTAACATTCTATAGTATAAATCTGCAGAGGAGCAAAAGAGTTGTATTTTCTTCCTTTTGGATTACTTCCAGTGCCATTATTCTTATACAATGGAGATTGTGATGTAAGGCCTTTCCTAATAGGAACATTTAGTTTACAATTTCTAGATATATGTCCAAAATTGTTACAGGCATAACAATTTCCCAAAACGAGTTGCTGATGATTACTCGACACATTATCTGTCCTGCTTTGAGAGTGAGCAAATTTTTACTGTATTCTTTTACAACTGGTTTGGCATAAGTGCATCAACATAACTCATTTTATTTCCTTCTTTGTTCATGAAGGAGAATTGTTCTGACTTCTTTCCTTTGTCATAACCTTGTCCAGTTTTATTGTTGCATGATTTTTGAAAGCTTAGGATGTCATCTAGAATTTTTGAGTTGCTCTTGAATTTTGATTGAAGGGATTCTTCATAGGTATTCTTTCTCAACCTGCTTATTTCAGCTTCGATCTTTTCTATTTTTTCTTCTTGTTTCTTGAGTTGCTATTCTAGATTGTCCTTTTCTTCATAGGTTTTTCGAAGCTGAGTTTTTAAGTTAATAATAAATCCTTCTAATTCTTCAACATTACTTTTAAGTTTTGTTTTGAAATTTGCTACGCCTTCTTCATCTTCTTTATGTTCTACTCCCGTGAATAGAACTTCTTCTTCTTCATCTTCACTAGACTCACTGTCATCCATGGTATAAAAGGTCTTCTTATTGTTTTTCTTAAAAACTTTTTGTTTTTCTTAAAAAACTTTTTGTTTTTCTTGAAGTTATCAGGGCACTCACCATCTTCTTCTTGTTTGGAATAAGGACATTTGCTAGCAAAGTGACCAATTGCCCCACAGTTAAAACATTTGAATGGCAATTTCCCTTTGAACTTTCCAGTACCTTTCTTAATATTTTTAACTAGAAGTGCTTCTTCATCATCGTAATCTTCTACTTGAAATTTTGTTTTAGATTTATTATCTATTTTTGATGCTTTAAAAGTTGCTTCCTTCCTTTGAAAATTGGCTTGCGCAATCATCATTTCATAAGCTATAAAAATTCCATACAGCTCATCCATGGTGAGTTCATCAAGATTTTCTCTATCTTCTAGTGTGGAAATATTCATATTGTAAATAATTGGAAGTGATTTTAGTACTTTTTCAACTATTTCTTTTTCTTCTAGTTCTTCTCCTAGCCCTTGAATTACATTCACAATTTAATCAATTCTCTCAAAGTATTATGAAATGTTTTGTTCTTCCTTCATTTTTATACTTTCAAATTGGGTTTTAAAAGTCTGGAGTTTTTCCATTTTTACCTTGGTGTCTCCTTCATAGATGGTCTGCAATTTGTCCTAGATTTCCTTTGCTGTCTTACAATTCATCACTTTGGCAAAGTCTGTTCTGGATAATCCTGCTAAGATTGCATTAACAGATTTGACATTGCTTCCAAAATTTTTAATTCCTTCAAGATATGTAGGAGGGTCTTTGGGATATGTATACCCTGTTTCTATAGAAATCCAAAAATACAAACAGACATTATATAGCTTCTCATCTCGATGCTCCAAAAAGAATAATCTTCTCCATTGAATAAACGAACCTTAGAGGACACTTTTACTGGCTGATCCATAGTGATAAAATATTTCTCTTCAAGTATTTCAAATTTTAATGAAGAGCCTGCTCTGATACCAATTGTTGGAATATCAAGCAATACTAAGAGGGGGTGCTGAATCAGTATTACACTATTTTTCAAATTTTATCACAATTAAAAAATGGATCAACAAAGAAGATAGAACACACAATTGTATTGTGGAAGCCCAATTGGGAAAACACCAACACTTTCTATTACTGCAAAATTATATTTACAAGTAATTTGCAAGCACCAACTTGTTGGATGCACCAACACCCTAATTCTCAGCTACAACCGAAGGATGCACTAACAACCTGTTTTGTCAGCTGCAACTAACAGGTTGCTACAACACCCTTAGAAGGCTGGAACCTGCCCTAGCACCACCCTTCCACCCTTTTTGAATTTTTCATATTTCCTGATCTTCGTTCTTTATTTCATTTTGTCACTCCATTGGTCTCAGCCTATTCTTTGCTGCTCCTTCAACCTGGACAACCGAGACATTCTTCTTCCCCTTCAAATATCTATTTATATAACATCATGTGTCTCATCTTTTTACGATCGCATATCTTCATGCTGAAACTTGTGTCTTTTCACAATCGTGTCTTTCCAAATGAATTAAATCTTTGTTAATTAATTAATGAATAATACTTTTTGTTTATCATATCTCTTGCGGGCATGTACAATGGCTTGCGGGTACATGCTGGAGCCTGTGGGCATATGCTTCCTCTTCTGCGAGCATATTATCCTTGTGGGCATATCTTTATGCCTTTGTGCGGGCATAACCTTCGGGCTTAAGACGTTTGCGGACATAACCATAAGACTTTATGCGGGAAATCCCCTATCTGGCATAACCATAAGCCCCTTGTGGGAATAACCATAACCCTTTGTGCGGGCAAGCTATTGAACTGAGCAAACATGATTTTTCTTCAACTTGGCAGGTTTATTTCTCACACGTGTGACCACCAGAGGGAAAAATCAAAACATTACTTGATGGACAATTCAACAAATAATAGTTCCATATCACTTGTTGAATTTATTGACACAAGGAGAGCACCTGGTGGGCATTTGAAACTAGCTTTTTAAAATACCAATTCAACACTTAGACAAAATTGTCAAACCCTAGGTCAACATAGGGAGATTTTTATTTTCATCAAATTGGAAGTATGAGACACCCAATGGATAGAGGCCAATATGTGGATTCTATCCATACCAATTTCATCCTTTGAAACCTCCTCCTCTCTCCTCTGTGGGCATTTTTCTGGAGTAGTGCAAATCAAGCTGCAAGGTACTTTTGGCATATTGATATCTTCACCTTTAGAGACTTTTTGGACAAACTAATGATATGGTTGGATGCACCACTCAAAAATATACATACCCATACCATCATAATAATTTAAACCATCAACTATAGTAAATGAAGGGCATTTTACAAAGGTCACTTAGGCAATTTTACTAGTAATTATACTGGACTGGAGCAACCTGCATGAACCACTATTTTGGGAGACCCGTAACTTCCTCCTCAGATACTCTCAAGACAAACTGAGACCATGGTCAGGTAGACAGATCAACAAGCTACATCCTGAAAAGATGGGGCATGCATTTACCTTGACCTATGAGGTATGACGAGCATTTTCTTAAGGCCACCTGGACCAATTTTTCAACACTTGGTCAATTTGCAGAATTTCTCCAAACTTAGAAATATTTATATAATTAGGTCAAATTGTAATAATGACATCATGAAGATACTAGAACACAATCAGGTGGATTTTCACACTCATCACTCATGGCACATTGTCATATATTCCATGTCATCATATCCTTTGTTATTAATCCTTTGTTATTAATGAATACTTTTGGCATCAATGACAATTATACTCAACATTAGGAAATTCTATGCAAGGTGATTGGGTAGGATAATATTAGGGTTTGGTGATTGTCCAGGGTTGGGATCTTTTGGTTTATAAGCTGAGTTTGTCCCTTGGTTTCAACCTTATATGTCCTAGTTGTTGAAACGATTGGCTATATTTTATTTCTAAAGTTGATTGGGGTTAGTAGATATGGGTCAAGGCTTTGCTCCGTAAGGCGTTTGGGATGGAATTTGCATTGGGGTAAAAAATAGCTACAAATGGAAGCTAACTCGCTCGCTGAAGCATGTGGTTCTGTGTAGTTGAAAAGTCAACTCTTGTAGAGTTGCATTGGACTTGTTCTTCTCAAAATAGCCTTCGGGTAGTATCATTCTGATTTGCATTTGTTTTTCACGGTCGGTTGTCTGGTGTTTTTTTAGTCTTCTCTTTTTCATTTAACGTTTGCTTCTGTTGGATATATATCTGATGTGTATTTCTTTGTAATGTATGCTAGTTTTGTGCATATGTGGAGTTGTGTTTTAGATTGTGGTTGGTGTGAATCATATATGTTATGCCTCGATGGTAGTTGATTTGTATATTTGTTGGGAAAGTTGCGAAAATGTGTCTTTTGGACATTTATTGTTGTGTTAGATAGCATTGCGATCATGGTGATTGTTCCATAGTTGTAGTGGAGCTAGTTTGTGGAAAATAGCTTTTGATGGAATTGTTTCCTTTGTTATTTTCCTTTGGCCTTCATGTTGCATTTTTTTATATTTAGTGTTGATATTGTGAAGTGCACTTGCATTTGTTTCCTGGGATGTGCAAATTTAGTTGGTGTGCAAATTAGATTGGAATATTTTTATACTGGTGTTGGATGTATGGTTGTTGTTGAAGTAGTTGGCTTGTATCTAATAGAACATTTCCTGTGCTTTGTCTATGTTACAAATCTTGTATAAACAATGTGTTTATCTACTGTTGATATCTTTTTTTTGCTGGTGGAGTGGTATCTAGGGTTGTTGGAATGTGGTTATGCTCAATATTGTATGCATGGTAACAACAAATGTGATTATGTTGTATGTGACAATGTGGGTCCTAGAAAAATGCACTTGCATTTGGTGAAATCTTGGTAGAGCTTGGTCTACCCTGTGTTCTTAAAGAGTCCATGTATTGATGTCTTCTTGCATGTGTGGAACTTGTGTTTCCTCTGTGGATTTTCAATATGTGCAATCTATGTTAATAACAATTGCCAGGTGTCTTTGCTGGACATTGCATAGAGAGGATTTTGCTTTGATACTTTCAATAGAGGGGGTTTACATATGTATGTTTGCTATGTGTTTTTTTGTTATGTATGTCAATTTTTCACAGATGGAAAACCGTGCTCCAGGCTATGATTCAAATGAATCATGTATGTTATGTCTAGATGGAAGTTGAATTTCTGTATTTGTTTGGAGGCTCTAGCTATTTTGCAAAGACATAGTAATACACATTTGTTTGAGTAATTTTATTCTCTCATTGGCATTGGCCAATTTAAAGAGTGTAATGACCATTGTGTTGGATATGAGTAAAGGAGTGATGAAAATATGGCCTTGCATCTGCTAAAAGTATTGTTATTCTTTCGTTGTACTACAATTATTAAAGGGACAATGTATTTATGTATGGTTTGTAGATTCTTCTACTATTGGAATTGTTTCTATGGCTATTGGAAGTTGCTTGTATTGAATATTGTATCCATGGTGACAACACATAAGTTTATATTGTGTGTGACAGTGTTCGCCCTTATTCCACACTGTTTCATTTGGTGGAAGACTATTTGAGATTTTGCTATGCTCTAAGACTTTGGCAGTTCATTCATGTGTGTATCATTGTCTTGCATTTCCTGAAAGAGTTTGTAAATGTTGTTTAGACTAATTACCTTTGTAAATTTGGATATTGAATTGTTCTATGTTATTTGATTGCCCGAGACGCTTTAACATTTCATAATATCTAATAGTGAATTTCCCTAGCAAACTGTCCTATCCCCTTTGCACTCAACACTGCCAGGAGCTGATGGCACCTGGTGGGTCAACAATCATACACACGACAAAAAATTGGAAAAAATTTACAAATATGTTATGTGAGTTTCATTGCAATGTATATGAGTTTTGTGCATGTCTGAAGTCATGTTTCAACTTTTCGTAGATGTGAATTATGCATATTATGCTTCAATGACAATTGAATTTTTTTATTTGTTGGGAAGCTTGAGATATTTTGCATAGACATGATGGTGAAATTTTTTTTATGATTTTTTTTTTGGCATTTGAATAGTTCCCTTATATTTGGTGAAACGCTACTTGATCTTTTTCTATTTCGTGTTCTTTCAATAGTCCAGTTTTTCTATCTACTTCCATTAGCTATGTTAGACCTATGGTCATTGTGTGGCATGTGTAGTGATTCTTTAAGTGTCCATATATTGATAACACCAAGCGTGATAGCAATCACATAGATAACAAAACACTGGAAAAACTTTTCAAATCACCATTGCATGATTCCGAGAGTGAGTACGAAAAAAAACAACAAACTCAAGGGAAAAGCACACACCGCATAGTCAATTAAAAAATTAATTGCGCAGTAGATAATTCTTTGTATTATTAAACTTGGTGGAAACCCCAACTTTTAATTTCACAGTAATTAACTTTGCAGAACTTGGATTCGCACAACTTGTTTTCGCATTAAATTTACTTCGTAGTAAATTGACATCGCACTAAATTTACTTCGTACCAAATTTTACTTCACACTTATGCGAAGCTTGCACTTATGTGGAACTCTTAACTTGTGCGAAATACCTAAGTGTGAAATACCTAACTTTGCGGACTTCTTTACTTGAAGATATTTTTACTCCGCATAACTTCTCAACTTTACGAAATACATTGACCTTCAACAAACCTATTCTTAAGCAAACATTTTAATAAATTATTTCTTGTTAAAACATAACAATGGAAATATGAAGATTATGTTGAAGTTACTCTGTGTTAAACTAAAACTTTACCGCTGTGAAATATATATGGAAATCTTGATTTCTTTTACATACAATAACTATAAACAACATTTACATAGGTGAATATGAAGAAGATGTGCGGCATTGCATTAAACAATATTCTTGAGAATGAACAAAAATAACTATTGACTTATATATAACTGCAGTAAACAAACAATATTGCCGCACTTACAGAGAGATGAGTTTTACTTCAATATTTCACCATTTTACAGAGCTTGGGCTCGTAATACATTTCATGACCAATTTCGTCTTCTCCTTTTACTCCTACATCTCTACCTAATCCTATGAGAGAGTTTTTCATTTATACACAAACTTGAAAATGTTTCGCATGGAAGCTATTGAACTTCATTAAAGACTATAATAAATTTCTACCTAAGAATTTGACTTGCAGAATAGAAACACAGCTGAATAAATACTAGGAAGAGTGCATGAATCCTATTGACAGACTGACTGTCTATCTGACATATCTGTGACTTCAGCGGACTAACAGAATCGGTGCAAACTACATACGCGATCAGCTCGTAATTACATATTTCCAACACTCCCCCTTAATTGTGAGTAGATGGGGATCATACAACAAAAATAAAATTTTACAAAATTTTTCAGAGCTGAAACATGCTCTGTGCATGACAAAGTTTACTGATCAGACTTGTCACTCCCAAACAACTTCGCAGATATTGGAATGTGTCCCTTGCCAATGGTTTTGTGAAGATGTCTGCTACTTGATCTTCAGACCTACAAAATTCTAAATAGATTTCCTTGTTATTTATCAATTCTTTGATGAAGTGATACCTTATATCGATGTGCTTGGTTCTCTTATGATACACATGATTCTTTGATAGTACGATAGCTAAATTGTTGTCGCAGTAAATGACTGTGGTTTCTTGTTGTTTCTGCAACAGATCACTTAACATCCTCCGCATCCAAACGGCATGACATGCAGTGCTTGTAGCTGTGACATACTTTGATTCTACTGAAGATAGAGTTACAATGGGTTGTTTCTTTGAAGCCCGTGATACAACACCTATTCCTAAATGAAAAGTGTTTCCGAGCGTGCTTTTTCTGTCATCTATGCTGCCTCCATTGTCACTGTCAGTGTATCCAATGAGTTGCAACTTTTCTGAGGTTGAATACAAAATACCAAAGTCTTTTGTTCCACTTACATACCTCACAATTATTTTACGTGCTTGCCAATGCGATTCTTTTGGTGACTCCATGAATCTTGAGATTAAGCTGATTCCATACATGATGTCTGGCCTTGTTGCTGTAAGATACATAAGGCTGCCAACAAGCCTT
Source organism: Larix kaempferi (assembly GCA_027924585.1). NCBI lineage: Eukaryota > Viridiplantae > Streptophyta > Pinopsida > Pinales > Pinaceae > Larix > Larix kaempferi. The sequence continues at coordinate 2,053,649 of BSBM01000719.1, forward strand.
TTAAACAGCGTAGGATCTACATTGGCCCCATCATCATTCTTGCTTAATTTCAAACTTGTTATCACTAGTGTTGGGGTTGTCTTACAGTTAAGCATCTTGAATCTATTCAAGACATCACTTGCATACTTCGAATGAGATATAAATATCCAATTTTCAGACTGTTGGACTTCAATGCCCAGAAAATATTTCATAAGCCCCAAATTAGTCATTTCGAATTCACTTTCCATGACTCATCTAAATTATTCTATGCCAAAATCACCAGTAAATATTGAATCATCTACATATAGGCAGACAATTAGCTTATTACCTTGCTGGTTGACTTTTGTGTACAGTGTTGGCTCACATTCACTTTTGTGAAACCCATTCTGAATGAGGTAAGAGTCAATGCGATTGTAACAAGCTCTAGGAGCTTGCTTCAAACCATAAAATGCCTTTTTCAGTCTGTATACTTTGTGTCCTTGTCCTGGAACCTCATATCCTTGTGGCTGCTCCACATATACTTCTTCCTCCAGATAACCATTTAAAAATGTAGACTTTACATCCATTTGGTAAACAGGCAATGTCTTATGTGCTAGGATGGCCAAAACTGTTCTGATAGTGTCCATCCTTGCTACAGGTGCAAAAGTTTCATTGAAGTCTATACCTGGCTGCTGTGTGAATCCTCTTGCTACCAATCTTGCCTTGTGCTTCTGCACATTACCTTCAGCATCCTGTTTGGTCTTATAAATCCATTTAACGCTTATCACATCATTGTCGACAGGAACATCAACTAATTCCCATGTTTGATTTTTCTCAATGCATTCAATTTATTCATCCATGGCTTGTGCCCAAACTTTATCTTCTACAGATTCTTCAAATGTTAGCAGATCATTAATTTGAGAAAATAATGCAAAAACATAAAATGAATTTGGTGTACCAGTCTCATATATCTCACGCATACTTCTTGTCTTTCTCGGTGTTGCTCGTGTCGAATTGCGCGAATTGCTTGATGGAGTTTGCTGCGCACTTGGTGTGTTTGTTGGAGTTGCTTGTGCTGCGATTCGTGTTGAAATAGCTTGTGCTGAAACATGTCACGCTGTCCTGGGAGTAGACAGAGCTGTGACATTCTGATTCACATGCATAGTTTCAACCACATCCTCTACGATGTCATCATGTTCAACATATGACACAATTTTCACATTCTTCTCCACAGTTCCATCACATGCTTCATTTTCTACAAACTGAACATCACGACTAATGATAACTTTTCTTACAATAGGATCACACAACTTGTATGCTTTGGTGTCTTCAGAATAACCAATAAAAATGCATTTCTCCTTTATTGTCTAATTTCCTTCTTAGCTGATCTGGAACATGTGCATATGCTACACAACCAAAAACTTTTAAATGCAAAACACTATGTTTCATACCTATCCATGCTTCATGCGGAACCTTGTTCTTCACACTCTTTGTCGGACATCGATTCATGATGTATACCGCAGTTGCCATTGATTCATCCCAGTATTCATTCGACACATGCATGGCTTCCATCATACTGCACGCCATCTCCATAATGGTTCTGTTTTTCCTCTATGCGATACCATTCTGCTGCGGTGTATAACGCGCAGTGAATTGATTTTGTATGCCATTTTTTTTGCAAAAATTTAAGAAATCATTTGAAACATACTGACCACATTTGTCTATTCTTAAGATCTTGATGCTGTAACCAACCACTCTGCTTCTCCACAAGTGCCTTGAACTGCTGAAAACAACTAAATGCATCAGATTTATGTTTTAGAAAATAGAACGATGTTTTTCTTGTGAAATCATCAATAAAAGTGAGAAGATAAGTGCATCCTCCCATGGACATTGTTTGCATTGGTCCACAAATATAAGAGTGCACAATTTCAAGTGGTGTGTGAGCTCTGTATGACTTTATGACTGAAAAAGTTTCTCTGTGTTGTTTGCCAAAAATGCACCCTTCACAAATTCTCTCTGGCTTTTCAATTAATGGAAATCCTTTCACCATGTGCTTCATATGCAGTAGCTTCAACCCACCAAAATTAAGATGTCCAAATCTGAATTTCCATAACTAGGATTCATCCTTTATTTCTGTTTGAAACGCTGTTTGCATTTTGCTGTCTTTTTCTTCCTTGTCGCAGTGAACTTCAACTTCTTTTCTTTCTGCTTTGAATGCAGCTCCAGAATTTCCATTCTCACTTTCATGAACAACTTGAGTTGTCTTTCCTTTTATGTTTGGCCTTATCCTCAAAGCAAACAAGCGATTGCTTGTCATCTACACTTCGGCTATCAACTCATTGCTTGAATATTTGTCTTTGATCAGACAACGATTTCCTATCATATGGATTCTGTAACCTTTTTCCATCAGTTGTCAAGTGCTCATCAAATTATGCTTCAAACCTTGAACATAATAAACATCAGACATATATTTCTGCTCCCCTTGTTTGGTTAGAATATCAACAGTACCCTTGCCCAAAATAGTGACTTGAAAATTATTTCCAAGTGTGACATGAGTTTGAATTGATTTATCTAGACTAGAAAAGAGATTTATATTACCAGTCATGTGATTGCTACAGCCTGAGTCTAAATACCATATGTCGTTTGGACTTTCTTGGATAGCATTGCATTCCAGTGGAGATGTGCATGCTAAGAACAGTGAGTTGTTCGAAGTGTTTTTGTTGCTTGACTGTGTTTGGCCTTGCTTTCCTTGGTCATACTGCTTCTTCTTGCATTCATATACGAAGTGCCCATACTTCTTACAGTAATGACATTGAATTTTTTATTTATCATATCTTTGTCCACTTGGCTGATTGGGGCTTCACTTATCTACCTAATCCTATGAGAGATTTTTTCATTTATACACAAACTTGAAAATGCTTCGCTTGGAAGCTATTGAACTTCATTAAAGATTGTAATAAATTTCTACCTAAGAATTTGACTTGCGGAATAGAAACGCAGCTGAATAAATACTAGGAAGAGTGCACGAAGCCTAGTGACAGATTGTTGTCTGTCTAACATCTCTGTGACTTTTGCAGACTGACAAAAAAAACTTACAGAGCCGGCGCAAACTACCTACGCGATCAGCTCGTAATCACATATTTCCAACACGAACAACCCATTTGCTAATTTGGTCTTATTTTGCATTGGCGTTGGTGGTGGTGTTAGTGTAATGTTTCTTTTCTTCAGTATGGTGAGAAGTACTAGTACTTATGTTGGATATATATGTTTTCTTTTTAATTGATATACATTCAAGCCATATACTTTTATTGGACACAAATCTTGCTCTCCTTTCTCTATACTACAATTGTTAAAGAGCCAATGTATTCATTTATGGTTGTTTGTCCATTGTCCAAAATATGTGGTTCTCATTTTGTATTGGCATTGATGTCATCTATTTCCATGACGTGTTGGCAGTTGTATGTAATACATGTTGTTTACTTGTACTCAGTGTATGCAAATTTTGAAAACACATAACGTTGCGCTTAAGATGGTGTAATGTATATTGTTCTTGTACATATGGCAGGTTGTGTTTCAAGTTTTGGTTGATGCCAACCGTGCATATTATGACTCGATGCAAGTTTTTTTTTTAATTTGTTGGGAAACTTGGACTGTTTTACATATACAGGTTGGTGAAATTTTTTTTTGTCTGCTTTTATTATCTCTTTGGCATTGCAAAAATGTGTTCGCATTTGGTAAAAGACTGTTTAAGCTTTGTCTATTCTGTGTTTTTCTGAGAGTCTATTTATTTGTCTACTATCATTAGCTACGCTAGACCTGTAATCATTGTATGCCATGTGCTATGTGTTGCATTTGTGGAACTTGACTTTCCTGTATAGCATAGATCTATAATCATTGTCTGGAGTGTGCTATGATTCTTAAAGAGTCCATGTATTGATGGAAATTGTCGGGTTAACAATCATACAGATGGAAAAACAATGCCAGAACTTTTCAAACCACCACTGCACAATGCCTGGAGAGAGTACGGAAAAAACCAATAAACATCTCATTTGCTAAATCAACCTTATTTTGCATTGACACTGGTGCTGTTAGTGACATTTTTGTCTATTGAGTATGGTGTTCTTAGCACTTGTGTTGGCTATAAATATGTTATCTATTATGTTGCAATGTATACGAGTTTTTGTGCATATGTCAAGTTGTGTTTCATGTTTTGGTTTATGTCAGCGATGCATATTATGGCTCAATTGCAATTGTTTTTTTTATTTGTTAGTAAAATTGGGATTTTTTTGCATATATAGGGTGGTGAAAGTTTTTTTATATACTTCTATTTCCTCTTTGGCATGGGAACAATTCCTTTGGACGTGGTAAAATAACAATTAAGCTTTGTCTATTATGTGTTTTACTGAGACTCTATTTATTTGTCTATTGTAATTAGCTATGTTAGACTGTGTGCCATGTGCTATGGTTCTTAAAGAGTCCATGTATTCATGTGGCATTCCATTCGTGGAGCTTGGCCTACTTGTGTGGATTTCCAATACGTCTCTATTGGACATTGCATAGAGAGGCTTCTACTTCAATGTTTTGAATCCATGGGTGCTATTGTGATGGCAATTCTTAGCTAGTTGCATTGAAGCTTCTTTGGGAAATATAGCTTCTGATGGAGTCAATTCATTTTCTCTTTCTCTTTGGCATGGATATCGAATATTTCTTTAATATTGTTGATATTGTCAAATGCTGTTGCATCTCTTGGTTCAGACGGTGGAAACTTAGTTGTTGTGGACATTTAGTGCAAAAACATAGCATTGTCATTATATTTAATTTTGCAGACATCTAATATTGTTCGTGACTGGATTTATTTGATTCGTCAGTGTTTTTATTTGCTTTTCCACTATTCTTTTATGTATTTCTAGTCTCTCCTGATTCATTTTACATATAGTTATAGAGAAATTTAGTGTTCTCTGATGTGTTATGTTACATAGATAGTGAGTGTTTTCCGTGCATCTACAGGTGTGTACTGCATATGGTTATTGATGTTTATCTTGTTTTGTATCAATTTTCGTAGCCATCTCTGTGTTTATATATGCCTTCTTATATGCCATGCACCCTCGTGCAATGGTGTTCGATCCGTAGCTTTTATTATAGGTGTTCTTCATATATGACTTTTTTTTCCAAGTGTACTAAACTGTGGTTTAGGGTCTTGTTGATGGAAATATGTTATCTTGAAAAGCATAGTGTTATTATTATATATGAATGGTGCTGTTATCTAATGTTGTTTCCAACCGGATTTGTTTGTTCCTTGGGTGTTTTCATTTGTTTTTCCGTTGTTGTCTCATGTTTTTCTAGTGTTCCCTAATGCATTTTACATACAGTTATAAATTTAGTGTGCTTTGATGTATTCTGTTAGATAGATATTAGGAATCCTTCGTTTTCTTTTTCATTTTGCATATGGTTCATGATGTTTACCCTGTTGTATGTCAAATGCCATGGCCATATATGCATTGAAATTGATGTCATTTGTTGTCCTAAACTGCTATAAATTATGTTGGATATATGTCTATCGTATATTGATTTCCTATCTATGCCAGCTTTGCGCATATGCAAAATTGTGCTTTAGGTTGTGATTCATATTAGTCGTGGGTGCTCTGGATGACATTTTTTTTTTGTATTTGTTTGAATAGTTTTATTTCTTCTTTGGCATTGCCCAGGTTAAAGAGTGTGTTGACCTTTGTGTTGCATGTGATAAAAGCAATGTTCAAGCCATAGTGTTATATTTGACAGAAATCTTGCTATCCTTTCTCTATATCACAATTTTTAAAGAGCCAATGTATTCATTTATGGTTTGTATATTGTTCAACTACTAAAATAGTTTCTGGGGCTCTTGGAATTTTCTAGGATTCAATATTGTATCCTTCGGGAGTCGATTTATGTGTGTAATGCTGTGTGGCATATCCTGGAAGAGCTTGTCAATGATGTTTAAATGATTTGTCTTTATAAATTTGGATGTGAAAGTGTTCTGTGTTATTTGATTCACTAGAAAGCTTTTCGCTTTACACAAATATTGAGCATATTGCATTGCTTTCTCTGCTCTCCTAACAATTCCTGGTTGTTTGTCCCTTGTCTAACAAATTTGGTTCTCATTTTGCATTGGAATTGATATCATCTATTGGCAGTTGTATGTAATACATATCAACTATTAACTTTTACTCAGTGTATGAGAATTTTCAAAACACATAAAGTTATGCTTAAGATGGTGTTTGCTATGAACCATATCTGTTATGCTTCTATAAAGTGGAATACTTTTACTTCTTTCTTAGCATTGACAGGGTTGAAGACAGCATTGATCAATTTTTTGTATGTAAGAAGACAAGTGTTAAAGTGAGTGACTTATATCTGATAGTAGGGTAGTAGGGTTCCGATGTTCTGTCTCTGTTATGAGCCTTGGAAGAAGTCTAAGCATTAAAAAAATTGATGTATCAATGTATTTTTTTCTCACTAGGTTTTTGCAATGTCCCTTTATTATATATTATAACTATTGTGGTATCATATGTGATATCATGAGAACATGTGTTTTTTCCTTTTGTTTCATTAAATGCTTTTCTTATAAGCTGCTGCATGTTTTCTAGGTTGAAGACATTAAAAAGATTTTGAGATCAAAAAAATGGCTTCCTAAGAGTTGTATTAAAAAAGTATGAGATTTATTAAAATATTATGAGTTGGGGGTTGTATGGAGTAGGTAACACCTCCTACACTATTTTCTATGCACAATATAAATAACCATGGTTGAGTTACTTTTCAAAATTCACTAGAAATAAAATTAATAAAATAACTCTACATTGATGTGACTAAGATTCATTGTGAATTCCCAAAAATTTATTGTCCTTTAGCATTTATTCGTCTTGAACTTGCAAATGAAATTAAATAATAAAAAACATTTTTAAGAACTATTTTTTTAATTTATGTTGATTTTTTATATTTAGTATTTTTCTCCTCAATTTAATATAATGTGATTTTATTGAAAATTTATTTAAATGTAAAATGTTAATAATATTATTATAATCCACATTGCATTATTATTATTATTCTTTATTCATTATTATTATTAATATCAAAATCATAATATATATATGTGTGTGTGGTGCTTATAAATTAATTTGGAATTATAATATTAAATAAAATGTACTGAATATATAATTAAAAATTAAAAATATGAAAATGACAAAATTAATATTTTATAAAAAATGTAAAAAGAATATATATATATATATATATATATATATATATATATTAGTTAAGCATTATGATATTAGTTTGGCATTATAATATTAAATAGAATGGAGTGAATATATAATTTAAAATTAAAAACATGAAAATGACAATATATTATTTTATGAAAAAAATGTGAAAAGATCTTTATAAATTATGAGTACTTTACTTGAAAATGAAAATAATATTATTTTATGAGAAAGTGTGAAAAGACATTCATTATGAGTACTTTACTTGAAAATGACAATAATATTATTTTATGAAAAAATGTTAAAGGACTTTCATTATTAGTACTTTACTTTATGACTTAAAAGTATTTATACCACTACCTTGGTTAAATATGGGTTTTCATCCACCATAGAAAATTTGACAAATAAACATTCTTAACTCATGCAATGACACCTCAACCATGGGGGATGATTTCATCTACTAGAATGTGATTGGTTGATTTTTATAGTACATTTTCTTTGTTTTGCGGCCCATTTTTTACCTCAAAATTTCTCTAATGTGATATTGGTGAATGTGTTGTATGTTACAATATATATTCGTGGGAGCATGGTTTTGCATTTAATAGAAGGCTTTCCAAGATTTTTGCATGTTGTGCTTCTTGAATAATCCATTCATTTGTGTACTTCCATTAGATAGCTTGGCCCTATTTTTTTTCTGGGTAGTGTTTACTACAACACCTTATTTTCCCTATTTAAATTATACATTGTATCTTTTTTTTTTAAGCAAAAAAGAGACCTTTCATTCTATTATAAAGTAGCAAAATTACAGACTTTCCACATTACAACCATCCTGGTGCTACCAGAGCCACCACAAAGTATCATACATGATGCTGTCAAAGCCACCACAAGGTAACAGAAAGACCCAAAACGACCACTAAACATATCCTAAAGGAGTTACAAGGCCAAGTTGCTTACAAAAAGACCAAGACCGAACCCAAGAGCTACAGCAACATAATCAACAGTTCCACACCCCATAGCCAAAACAGAGTTAAGCCCCGAGAGAGACGAAAATAACCCATACAGAATAACATTTTCCAGACATCAAGCCCTTTCCCCAAAAGACCAAAGCAGAGACCAAAATAACATAGAACAGACAATAATGAAACCTTCACCATACCAAGATACATCACGCTGATAGTAGTCGAGCCGAGAGAAAAGAATAGACAGAGCATTAAACGGACGGACCCGCCTCGTCGTCAATATTCACCACCAGAGGTGCCTCCACAGCCTCCCCCTTATCTTTTAAAATGATCTCACGAGTGTTTTCCACCTTCCTCGGGCGAGCGAGATAGGAAATACCCAAATCACGTGCTAGAGCATCTAATTTCATGTCAATCCAATTGCAATTTTCAGCAGTATCCTTACACAGATCTTCCATCTTTTTAAGCCGCGGAGAACCAGACAATGCATCCCCCCGAGTTTCCAGGCACTGAGCGATCAAAATCTTAGTCACCCAAAGGGTCAATACCACCCGGTTATATAGGGCCATACACCCCATTGTATTCCCCGGGGCATGTATCCAGTTAGCCATAGCCCCTACTTCCTCTAGCAACTCCGCTTCCCCCACAAGATGCCAAAGGTCCGCTTCAATTTCCTCCACCTCCTACTGTACCCCTGGCAAGAAGAAGTGATAGAATAAAACTACAGTTGCCGCAGCGTTCTATTGTTCCCAACTAGGGCCGGCTTGCATCGGATCACCCCTACCCACATTACTATGCTCACCATGAGCACGTTGACCTCTCCTCAAGTTTCTACCTCTCGACGGCATAGTTCCCACCCCCTTGCAATCACACTGCACACTAAAAATGGAATTACAATATCTAAACTAGGCACAAGAGAGCTCCAGATGATAAAATTTACGGCTATTACCATCCTTGCAATCCCAATTTAAAGGGGAGCCACCCCCTACCTTCACTAACTCCTTCATCATATTTCTGACTTTGGATGATTAAACCTGTCCCGCTCCTTCGTCACCTTCGTCCTTCGCTGATCATGATAATCCATTGAGATCATGTAAGATCGATTCACCATGTCTCTCTCACACTTCAAATCCCAAACATTTAATTTTCCTTTCGATAGGAAATCCCCGGAAAACCAAACAAGAGTCCTTTTATGTATTCTATCGTTACTCCAGTTGTCCGGGCAATCAAAGATGTGTACCCTCATTACCACAGACTTCGTTATTCAGATGATTTCTGTCGTCATCGTTCAGCAGCGGTTCTCCATGATCACACTCGACGATCTTAATGCACTTAATCCGACACATATCCAATGGTCAATCCAAGGAATTCCCATCGTATCGTTCATTACATTGAATTGCACCCTGATTAGCAAGCGCATTAGCCAAACCGTTGGAACTTCTCTTGACGTGCTGAAAAATGATGGAGTTAAATGCTATCATGAGGTTGATGAGGTTACCTAGACAGATCAGATGCCAGGCCAGACGCCACTAGGTAGCCAGTTTAGCAGCTGAAGTCCCGTTATTCAGTTTTTTAGCAATATGTATGAGCATGTTCGAATCTCCTTCCACGATAATACTTCTAATGCCACGATGAGCCACAATCATTAATCCTTGTAACAAGGCTTCACACTCCGCAAAGTTGTTAGTATCACAACCCAGATTACCATAGTAACTGAACAAGACTTTACCCTGGTCGTTTCTCATAGCACCTACATACCCTGCCATCCTCGGGTTCCCTTTAGAATCTCCATCAAAGTTCAGCTTAAGCCATCCCTGTTGAGGTGGTGCCCACTCAATCGGACTGTCCTGCATCCTGCTGCCAATATTGTTGCATCCTATGAACTGTGGAAGCGCCATGATACCCCAAGTATGGAGAATCCGTAATTCATTGTCCGGTATGTTCATATCTTGTTCCTTCCACTTGGTTAGTTTCAGCATCTCAGTAATCCCTTGCTGGATATGAACTTAGACAGCCTTCCATGAACTCTTTTTCCCCTGAAACAAGAGTTTATTCCGTTCCTTCCACACCTCCCATAGGAGAATTATACATTGTATCTTATTTAGTTGGAAAGAATACCTATTTTTTTGGCATAACATCTAATACCCCTAGGACTATGTAAAAATTCCCTTCTTTGGAAACACTATTGGAAATAACATTGTATGTGATTGTATTTGCACTGTATCCATTTACCAAGATTGTAATAAGAATTTGTGTGGCCTACTACAATTGTTGTTGTCGACACAAGTCATCAGTATGTGCATTGTTTGTGAGTGCATATATCAAATGTCTACGTTCAACATTGCATAAATGTTTTTACTAGTTTTGTGCAAGTTACCATCCCTATGTAGGTGCAAGTTACCATCCCTATGTAGCTGACCAATGTGTGAATTTTATGTAAAAATAGTTGGCCATATGTCTTTGTTGCAGATTGCATGCAAAGGCTTTTGCTTCAATATTTTGAAGCCAAGCATGTTATTGCAATGACAATTCTTTGAAAGTTGCATTGAAGCTACTTTGGGGAAGATAGCTTCCGATGGATTCTTTGCCTTTGCTATTTTTGTTTGGCATTGGTATTATCAATTGCAGTTGACTTTGTTGGATGGAGTATTGAAAATATAGTTCATATTGAAATTATGCTGCACTATTTCGACAAAAGTGTTTATTGTAATGTGGCCACAATTGCTACTGTTTATGTTGTTTGTTTGTGTCCTATTTTGAATCCGCAATAACAATTATGCATATATTTCTTGGAACTGTGATTAGAAACTTCATTCTATTGAGTTTTTTTCCATGCTTCTAAGTTATTTTGTAGGGAGAACTTAGGTGCACCTATTTCTTTGTTATTGAAAATAGGAATCAAATATAGAACAAACTTTAAATTACAATATAGCAATGGGCCATATAACATTGTGTAAAAAGCAGATTTTGTACCTAAACATTGACTTCTTTCATAATACTAATAATGTTTGAATGCATTATTATTCTATTGCATTTACAAGAGATAATATCTTTCTGTAAAATATAAAATAAGTTTTCCATTCAAGTATAGGTTAATAGGACCTTTCCTAAATACAGATACTTCCAATTGCAACTGCCTAGGCTATATTCACTAACCATCTCACATAGCTAGCTTCATCATTTCGTAATGAGCTTTGCAAATATACTTTTTCCATTGTTGATTGGAAACATGTTTAGATATTGTTCAACCTGCTTTTGTATGTTGAGAACATTGATACATTGGTCCAATGGCAAGTTGTTAATTTGTTTATTGCACGGGGGCTTCACTCAATGACTGCCTACCATAACACATTCTACTCATGGCATATGAAACAATACCCTTAATTTTAGTAAATATTGGAAAATACCTCCCAAAATCATTTTTTTAACCCCCTCCCAATATGCCTTCCCAATTTTAAAAAAAACCCTATTTTCCATATATATTTTATGTATCCATTTTTTCATTTACATTTTTTATACCCCTTTATATATCTACCTAGTATATTGGCATGATACTGTGGGCTTGACTAAACCTCCCAAGGCCTGTAATAGGCCCGAGTGGTTGGGTATTCAACCCCTCAAGGCCTATCGAGGGCCTATAACAGGCCCTGGAGGCTTAGAGCCTCCAAAGGAACCCTAGGGGCTTGGATACCTTCATGGTATACAAAACCCAGGGAATCTTTGCATAGCACCCTCACCTAGGAGTTTTCCCTAATCGACATGATAACTAACCCATTAGGTATACACAATGGGGGAGTCAGTTGCTCGATTAAGAGAGGTACCTACCTAGTACAAGGATGAGCATTGGGAACTTGGAGGAGAGAAATTAGCACTTGAAGCTTGGGACTATGTGATAAATACCTTATAGCTCGGACACTTGACTTGGACAATTACGTTGAGGAGCATACTTCATGGAGGTTGGTGATGGACTCGGACACATATGTTCAAAAGCATTGGAACTTAGTGACCACATCGACACACATGTTGAGGAGTGTTGGGCACAAGAAGACATGTGGCACACAATTAGACGAGGAGTGCCTCACATGAGGACGCTTGGATAGCAAAGCACCATGGAAGAAGAAGTGTTTGACCAACAAGTTTTTTGATAGCGCACTGCCTTGAAAGGGGGCATTGAGCCCAAAGAGCATCATGCATGGAGGGCGTTTGATCTTGGGGGTTGGATAAAGCCTTATGTGACACTTATATATTCTTGTATTGTAGAATGCTCCATGTGGGGTTCCATTGTTGGTTACTTGTATGAACATAAATCCTTGTTTTATGTTAGCAACTCTCACCTACTGTAGATATAAAGCAAGGAGAGTGTTCTTGCTATCAATCATTGTCATTGTACTCTATTCTATCTTTGTATTATCTTGGAGATGTCTTGTATGGATCAAGATGCTAGGGATTATGAGAAAATCCTAGGAGAAGACAAGAAGAGAGAGAGAGAGAGAGAGATCTTGGATGTTCTTGGAGAGAGTGCCCATGTGTCATGTTAAGGTTTTCTCTTGTGAGATGCTAGGGTTTATGCTATGCAAGTAAACCATAGAGAAGAACATGATGTTGGAAGTGATGATGGTTTCCTTGTGGCTCTTGTTGTAGTGCTATGGTTTCTACCTAAGTAGAATACTTTACAAGTGGAGAAACATGGATAGGGTTTGTAAACTCTAAGGAAGACGAGAACTAGTATGGTGAGATTGTGTGATACAAGCTTGGACTATGTGGCAAAGAGGACTTGTCGGTGTTGATGCTATCAAGTTGAGGATCTTTGGTGGAGTCAACAACTTTGGTTGGGAGTGATTCCTACCTAGGAGAAGTTGGTTGCTATTATTTTCTTGTGGTTTCCCTGGCTAAGGTTTGGAGAGCTTGACTTGTACCAGATTTGTCATAAATTTGTGGTATGCATTTGTAATTCATTATAATGAATTACAAATGCATACCACAAATTTATGACAAATCTGGTACAAGTCAAGCTCTCCAAACCTTAGCCAGGGAAACCACAAGAAAATAATAGCAACCAACTTCTCCTAGGTAGGAATCACTCCCAACCAAAGTTGTTGACTCCACCAAAGATCCTCAACTTGATAGCATCAACACCGACAAGTCCTCTTTGCCACATAGTCCAAGCTTGTATCACACAATCTCACCATACTAGTTCTCGTCTTCCTTAGAGTTTACAAACCCTATATATATATATATATATATATGAAGTTTCTATCTATCCAAATTTTGTGTAATTGCAGATTTGATTTTCAGCTTATGTTATCTTCATGATTGAGGAGACTTCAACATTGTTTAGACATGCTAATTTGACATAACATGAAGCTGGATTGGATAAGTAATTTAACACATATTTGGAAGATAAAGGAGCAGTTTTACTGCTGCAATAGTATGATGTAATTAAGTATTTTCAGATTTGTAATTTGCATGGGAAGTGTGCCCTAAGGGATGTAACTTGTTGGCATTGAAGTACAATTGTTTGGTATTAATTTTCTTGGGCTCCCTAGTGAAATAGATTGGACAGAAATAAAATATTAGCTACTGTAATTTAATATTTTAGTTTCAGACCTAATGCTGAAAGTTCACAGGAAATAGATCTGGGAAACCTTGAGTAAATGAAGTGAAATTTCAGAAATTGCATTAAAAGCCAAATTTCCAAAATTTAAACACTCACTGCTAGCACTCGCACTAGCTTGGCCAACCCACCATCGAACATATTACTACATGGGGGACCCTTCATAACCAAGCTACAATTCAGGCAAGGAGATCCCAGCCAAGCTACAACTCTGGTAAGGGCCATGCTCAGTTACCTCTGCTCCTCAAGGAATCCCATTGTCATACCTCCTAATGGGAAGATTCAAATAGTATAACAACTCACGATGATCAAGACTCAATACAGGGTAGTAGTATATGTTGAAAACATCCCTCTCAAATGTCACACTCACAACAATCAACTTCATCTTTGCAAACAAGGCACATACAACACGCATATGGCATAGCAGCCATAGCATTCTAGTCTAGCAACAAAGAAAAATGATAAATAGGAGAGAAAGACAGTGAAAGAACAATGGAAGAAGAAAGTTCCCAAAGGATAAAGACTGGAATATATATGTGGTTGTGCATGGAAAGGTATCTGATAGCATATTCTAAATGTAATTTGTGGTCTAGACACCTTACAAATATCAAGAAGTTCACAAGTTGACAAGTGTTCTTGTTCTTTTTCCCACTTTTTCACCCCTTCTACATCTTGCCATATCATAGGCCCCGCTTTCCCTTAGCAACCCATTCCAAGATGTGTTTTTACATTACTATGACTTTGCATGCTTACATCACAATGATGTCATCATTTTCATGTTCAAACTCAGTAGATATCAAAATGCCTAAGAATGTAATTATTCTCAAGTGGCACCTTGGCCTTGGGCTTCACACTAAGAATCTACACAAGTACAACATATGTACACAGGCTTTTTACAAATCCCACATGGTTTGAAATCTATGCAAAATTTCCACTTATGTACAAAATCTACATGCCAAAATATATATAACATGTATTACAAAGGGACACTTATCTGTAACACCCCAATTTCAACAATATCATTTCTAGAAAGGCATCATCGCCCAATTCACAATCCCAAAGCTTTGTCTAATCACATGTCTAGAGATCTCCATGGGTACTTCCGAAGCAACATCACTGAGATATTGTATATTTCTTACTATGATCACATAATTTTTCATCAGTTTAGATGATGCTGCAGTCTCTAAGGGATGTTTAAAAGTAACCTTCTTTCCAGCAATGGAATATTGTTGTGTATCACCAATGGGTGTTTATTAACCAACTATGCCTCCTCACACTATAAACTTAATTGTGACTAAATTTCTCTTCATTCTTTATCGTTGGTTGCCTCATCGAAGACATCTTATTACATTGTTGTTGTGTTGCTTAAAAATTCAATGTACTATGGGTATGATGAGTATCATTTCAAAAATGGCATCCGACATCTTTGGCATTGCAAATAGACCACCACAAACAACATTCTTCAATTTGGAACATTTGTACTGGTATGAAGCTCTAAAATATACAAAAAAAAACTTTGTCCAGTCTAGAATTGTAAGGCATTCAACTATCTTCTCAACTATTTCACTTCATCAGTCACCCCTACCATTGTCCTGGTTGGAATTGGTGCCATTTCTTAATCAATAATTGATCTTCAAGCTTCATCAACAACAATGAAACCTATTTATAACCACAGATAGGATGCATAGTCACTCTATTTTGCACCTCTGTGAGTAAACCCTGCAAAATTATTTTAATGGCATGTGTCCTAAGATTGCATTGGATGGATCCATTTTAGTCAACAAAATTTGTGTTCTTCCATCAAAATCCTTAACAAGGTCTCTAAGTAGCTATCAAATAGCCCCCATAGCTCTCACACCAATAAGGGATGCCTAAAATTCTAGGACGTATCCAAAATTTCTTCAATTGAACCCAAGAGGGTTTTGGCAATCTAACATACCAATACCATGGGATTGCTACCCCTCTAAAAGTTGAAAACATGAGCTTTAAAATTAATTTCATAAGTAATTTTTCTCAACCCAATCCATTTTTTTCGTATGGAAAAATGATTAGAATGGCCACAAATCTGTGAAAACTAATATTCAATCCTTGAGAGTGGTAAATTGCATGATTAGTAGATTCCATGCTTGCTAGCTTGGTTGGAGATATTGAAAATTTTCCCCCTCTCTTCCCAAAAATAGGATTATTCATGTTTTAGGTTCTATAAATGAAACTCAGGAACCATTCTTCTAGGTTTCTAATCTCCTAAAAAGATTTTGCTGAACTAACACTCCTTATTCCAGTACTAATTTATGAACCAGACCTGTTTTCATCCACAGATATTTAGTTTAAAAAATTCCCAACCACATGCTCCTCACCCAAAGCAAATTCTGATATATAATACAAAGGATTTTTAGAAGAAATCAAAGTATTGATCACTTTATCTAAATTTACTGGTATTAAAGGTGTTATTACTCATGGAATTCATCTCTCTTGACTACAAGAACAAGAATTTTTTTTCCTTCCTTGGTAATCATTCTTTTATACCAAGGGCCTGGGGTTTCCAAACACCATATTCACCTAATGCTCCAGGTTGATTTCAGTGCACATTAACATCATAGTAAGATGATAATCCAACCCTCACCCTAATGTCACATTCAGTCAATTAAGGCTTCACCAAATTCACTTCTCCCCAAAATTGACTAGCCTTGCATCTTGCCCAATCAGATGGATCTGTTTGCATACTTGTTCCCACTTTCTTACTGATTTTGGGAGGAATCTGAGAATACTATCTCCCATGTCTCCATTTTCAATTCCTGTTGCAAAGCATGTTCTGCATAAGTTCTAAGGATGATTATTCCTTCTTCAATGTCATGGAGACACCCTATGCAAACCCATTTAGCAAAGAATTGCCATAGGGTTTCCCAGAAAGGTTACTTAATTTACCAACACAAATTTTCTTCTAATTTTCTACTGTTAACTATTAACAGAGAAATATTCTCTATATTCCTCTCAGTCTTTCACTATAGGAAACCCTAGAATATCATTCAGACAATAAAATAATATAATAGCATAACACATCAATATAATCACAAAAGAACTAGCATTGGATAATTTGTCTTCTTAAATGCAGCAAAGTTGGATGTCTAATAGGACACCAGGAAACCATTGTTCATAATTGCATGTTTGACACACTAAACATCCCATAATTTCTTTATTTGTAATCATTTTAGGCTATCAATCTATGATTGTTCAATTCTAACTATCAACCAAACATTGTTCGTTATTTGTATATTTTGTTTCAAGGAAAACCTGGCTAGGAAACCCTTGGGGATGCTTCCCCACATTCATGGATGGCATCTCCATTAAACCCATCAACATAGACTAGTGTGCTCACGCAGGGGGATTTGAACAGGGCACCTGCTAGCATAAAACTAGCCAAATGCCCAATAACATTGGTGACAACTAGTTGAGCTAACCCCTTGGGCTACTATTGGTTATTGTTGGTTATTGTCAGTTATTGTTATAGCATAATGAAAATAATTGATTACAAGTAGTTATCTTAACACGTTGTAAGTTAACTAATCCCAAAACAAAACATGCCACAATGGAATGGTCGATAAAATCATTAGGGCACTTGCCAATAGAATAGTCAGTGAAATCGTCAGTAGAACCATCAATGGAGTCATCAGCAGAACCATAGGTGGAGTCATTTGTGTAGTTATTCAACAAGTTAAGCCTAGTGGGCTAGCTCAAGTGGTTCAGAGCTATGAATAGCAAGTAAGAGGTCTCAGGATCAAGTCCCCAGGCCGGATGCCTTTGCTTATGTGGGACTCACATGATGTCCCTTCCATGTCAGGGTACAATAGTCCATGTAGCTCACTTTACACTAGGTGCCATCCTCAAAATGAGGGGAAGTGCCCAGTGGTTTCGTGGGGATGTATTTTCCAAGGAAAATATGCTATTCAATAGGTTAGTGGAGTTAATCAGCACAATGCTTTATTCTACACAAATTCCCATGAAAACTTAAACCTCGTACATATTAAAAGATTGAGAGGATTCCTGATTATTTATGATTTTAATCATTCCCATATTTTTCATGTCGGTCAATCTAAAGGCATTCTTCATCACAACATGAAAATTGCCCAAAAAGGAAGCATAACAGGATATAGTATATCCTTTTACTCATGAAACGTACTCATAAACATCATTTATATTGAAAATGATTTAATTAGGCTAGAAAATATGCTTTGTTCATATACGATTTTAATCTCAATTAACAACTCCAACACACGGTCAGAACATAATACGATTCATTCTCTAAAAAACAAAGAAACTGAAATAGAGCATACCTGAATGAGCTTCTTTTGAAGTTCTATATTTTGAGCTCAGATATTTCTCTCCTCAATTCCAAACATGACTCTACACACAAACCATAATCATCTCCCAAACCCTAGAAATCGGTCCATATTCCTAAACAATGCAACAAATCAGTCATAAATTGTATTGCATCCCAATTGCAAAATGCCCATTACTGAAATAGAAATTTGTGATTTCTCAAATTTTATAATTATAGCAATGCTAAATGGTAGAAAAGGAAAGGAACAAAGTTACAAAAAAATACTAATGTAATTTGGATGTTATGTGAAGGTCTGAGACAGACAGTCAAATATGAAAAATAATGTTGGCTCTCTTCAACACCTCTAGCCCACACTTTCAATTGGCAATATTATAACTCAGTAATGCTTCAAACATCAAATTACTTGTAGCAAACAAGGACATGCATTCAGAGTGGGATATTTACACAAAATAAATAGGTCATATTAAACTCAGTTATCATAGTTAATGATGTGATATCAGGATTGATTGTTTCATGAATGATCACTCAAAATTAACACATAACCAATTGCTAGATAAATAATACAATATAAATATTCCATAGTTACTTGATGAGTCCAAATACAGCAAAGGAACTATGAGAAGCTCACTTACATGTGATGAGTCCAAATACAACAAAGGAACTATGAGAAGCTCACTTACATGTTGCGGGCATTGCCAACATATATAGATAAGATAATTTCAGTAATGTACAACAAATGACATGCAACTAAAAGAAGTACATCCAGTGTAGGTACATAGTGGGAGTGCAAAAGCAACTCCTATAGACATGCTATAAAAAGCAAATAAAGATAAAGATCTAAGTATTTAGCTAAAAGAAGCTACAAGAAAAAGGTACAAAAACAAATAAAGATCTGATTATCTAGCTAAAAGAAGCTATGAGAAAAGGTACAAGTGCATGATAAATGCTAAAAAACAAAGCTAGGTGCAGTACAAAAGAGAGGATGTCAAGCCATGGTGGAGCTAGTTGTCGAGACCAAGTTAGGGGACCAAGAAGCAACTTCTCATTGGAGGCATGAATCACTGCGAATGGACCTATGCACTGTCGGATGATGTCCTCTAGAGGGTATCTAGGGCTCTGCTATGTGGGAGCACCCCCCACCCCTTGGCTCCCACTCCCAAAGCTCGCTTCCTTGGGAAGCTTGCTCCCAAAATGCTCCCAGTTTTGGGAGCACACTCCCAAGGTGCTTCTGAGGCACTCCCTACCTCTCCTATACTAAATGCTCCTATACTAGGTTGATCATTTGATGACCACGGGGGGTTCACTCAGTCACCTTGTTACATAGCACGATCGTTCACAGGATATTAAAGAATATCCCTAATTTCAATAAATATTGGAAAATGCCTCCTAAAATTGTATTGATGAACCCCCCTCCCAATATACCTTTCCAATTAAGAAAACCCTTAGTTTCACCATATATTGAAGGTATCCATTTTTATCAACCCATTTTTATTACCCCCTTTATATCCTATTATCAAGTTGTAACAAAAATGAGCCCTAACACATCTTAGTATAAGCAAACAATATGCTAAATAAAATAATACTATAATGCTAATAAGGATCCCACCAAGATTGCAGGGCCAAATAATCAAATTTGTAGCGTTGGATAGTGGAATACCCAAGGAAATGTTAACGGGGGAGGAAAAATTGTCAAAAATGAAACCCAGTCAAGAGATCAGTGTAACAAAGAATGTAAAAGACTGATTCTCCAATAGTTAGTGAAATGCTTAAAAAAGATGAGAATTGCAGATGTTTCACACCACAACCTGTCAATCCACCAATTTTATATCATCTAAATACAAGTATAGCCATATAGAGCTCATGTTTTCTATAAACTTAATAAATTGGAGGTATAACTTGAGCCCATGATTTGGAGGTATGTGAATCCATCCCATGATTTGGAGGTTATTCCTTAGCCCACCCAAATAAAATAACCCCCAATATTTATATTACTATGTCAAATTAAAACCCCCCCTTGACCCTTTAATACAAGGCAATATATTTTTGAGTTTTTTAGGAGCATTCAAACCCCCAATATGAATGGACGTGATATGATATTGCCTCGCTAGTGAATCCCCCGTGTTGATGACAATGTTATGGTACCTCCCTTCGTTGCCAAGCTCATATAAAAGTAGTTATGGTTGATCATTTGATGATAATGTTATAAGTTATACTTATAACTACTAGATGATTGATGTTATATGGTTTAATCCATGTTTTCTATATCTAATTCAACATCTTACATTTTTTTAGATATAAATCCATCAAAATATATACTATATAAAAAACGCTCTCGGAACGTTCCCAAAACGAGAGCTTTTGAAAATTTCAATTTTCACTCCGCTCCTGCTCCCCACTCCCACTTCTTGCTCCCAACAACATAGATCCAGGGCCAAGGCGGGGTATGACTGCATGATTGTAAGGGAAGAACAAGAATGAGGAGGTCCAACTCTCCTAACATCCAGTGGCAGTAGATCAAGCTAGGAAGTTTGTTCTAGAAGACTAACATTAGGTGATCTACTGAAATCAGTGATTTTAATTTTTGATTTATCCAAAACTAATAATGTTTGCAGCATTATAGAGAATTATATTCCAATAGTGTATGCCACTATATCCACTATACCTGGGATGAAAGGTTTTCTCCAAATTCCATCTCAAACCAGGATACCTACTCTTTCAATTCACTTCCATACAGTATTGATCAAAGTGACCACCAGAGGCCCATGGATTTGCAAATTTAATCTCACTATTTTATTACAGTATGATGTTTGATATGTTAACCCTTATGATACACTTTAATGCACTAAAGGGTTGCATTCACCTTTCCATACCCATGTGAGGTGGCATGGAATAGGTTGCAAATCCTTTGGGTGATTTTTTGTGTCAAGCCACTCGTTGCTTTGTTTGCAACATAATAGGTAAATCTGCATTACTGTCAACCTATCTCCATATCTTGTTGAATCTATTTAAGTTTCTTGAGAAATCCATTCAGTGAAAGGCTATGTACATCACACTACCAAAAGCATGCTTTCAATGCCAAAAAACAACCCATGAGGATAAAGATTTCCAAAACCTATTTCCAAAAGCTAGAGCTATGTGTTCCAGGAACAAAGCTGCTGCAATGTTTGTAAAACATAAAAAAGACTGAAGTCTCCAAAATTTGAGACAAAAGAAAGGAACGATCTGTACAAGTAGAGATAAGATTTGTAACTACCGAATCTCAATTCCATACCCCTATTTCTTCTCATACAATACAACTTTCTCAACCTCGAAGACTGTCCAACCACATTGTTTATAGAAAGTGCTTAATATAGAATCTGCACAAAAGTGCTAAAGATAATTCCTACTAAACACAGCTTAAACCTTAGACTATTGGATCATTAGTAATATCAGCGTTTTCTTATAGATGATGAGAAAAAGTCCCGTATACACATTCTCATGAAGAAAAAGAATGCAAGGGAATCAAATCATTGGTGGCGTTAGCTTATTTGCAGCCACCCACAATTTTCATTTGCAATGAAAATAGATGATCAAGAAATTCAAGGTAATCGAACATACCTATGGTCCACGTACACACAACACAATTTCTCTTTAACATGAAATTCTAGTTTTTTATTTGATCACATTCTAAACCCTAACAAGCCATCCTGGATGTCAAGCTTAGCCTATCCATAGCTATGAATAAAGTTTATAAGGTTAATCTATGACCAAGCTTAACCTATCCATAGCTGTGACTAAGGTTTATAATGTTTCATAACCTCTTCCATTTTTTCAAAAGATCAAAAAACTTCCGTGGCAGTATCCAGCAATATTTCAATGTCTAAGATGAAAATGTACCTTATAAATAATATCTCCCTTGACTTCACGCTGGATTTCACTAGCTAGTTTTGGCGCTTTGAAGTTCCATAACACTACAAACACAAATGAGATAAATGTAGAAGAGCTACTCTTTCAGATATCTCTTCCTATCCTCTTTGTGCATTTCTCTCCTTGGATCTCCAATAATGTTGGTTCAGTTTTGTGAGAAAGTAGTTATTATATCTGAGCCACGTGTGTCCCTACAAACCCCGATAGTTGAACTGTCTTCTATTTCTAATTCTATAACATACGCTCTTCTTGGTCATATATTGCTGGCTTTTTCACTTGGGAGAATTGTGCACAAACTCCACAATCCCCTTCATGCATCTTACATGGCCTATATACCTTCATGGTATACAAAATCCTTGCAAATATTTCACCGTGTCTTCTCCACAAAACCCTAGCCTCTACGCGATTTCCCTGCAAGCCCTTTCCTCTTCACCGTGTCTTCACCACAAAATCCACAGAAAACCCTAGCCTCGAAGTAATTTCCCTGCAAGCCCTTTCCTCTTCACCACAAAACCCTAGCCTCGACACAATTTCCCTGCAATCCCTTGCCTCTTCACCGTGTCTTCAGCACAAAACCCTGGCCTCAACGCGATTTCCTTGCAAGCCCTTTCCTCTTAACCATGTCTTCACCACAAAACCCTAGCCTCGACGCGATTTCCTACAACTCTCATTTCCATTTCGGGGGATATTTGGCAACCCGCCCATATAAAATATATCCCAAAGTATTTGGGTGTTGCTATATTAAATAAAAAAACCCTAATGCCCCTTAATATATAAGCAATATAATATTTGGGTTTTCATGTTTATTTAATACCCCCAATATGAACAAACGTGATATTATATTGGCCCCCTAGTGAAGCCCTTGTGGTTTATTGCAAGGTTGTTTTTTTGCAAAAAAGGGAAAAAACACAGGGTTTGTCCAATGTCCTTTGTCTTTTCTTTTGAAAAATGTTTGTTGTATATGTTCACTGTTGTGACAAAATTGTATCTACTCTTGGGTAAAAGTTGTTTCGTTTGTATGTTAGTTTGAATATGTTTACTTTGTATTTAATGAATTTGTTCCATGTGTTTGCAATATTATCTATGCATAGATGTGATGCAATTGTATGAACGAAAATGTGTTCTTTTATAGCTATTACCATGGTTGCTTAAGATGGACAATGTCATGGTTAAATGAAATTGGCTAGGTTGACTCTTGTTTTGAACATTTTGTTGGTGCCAAGTTGATCATAGATTTCCATAACATATTTTTAGTGCCAAACGTTTCCTTTTGCAGTTGTAAAAATATATTGGCTTTTTCCCCCTTTTGCAATATATTCCCTATGTGCAAGATTAAATTATAAATTGGAGAGATAAAATGGGTACAATTCATTCAAATACAGGACAATAGGACTTGCACTGAATATAGATATTAGTAATCATATTTACAAATCGCTTTCTTCTAGTGTCTACTTTTTTTGTTTGGGTCAAATAGGCATATTAAATGTTTATTCCATGTTTTTTATATCTAAATTTATTTTCTTGATACTATATCAGGTCAGTGCTAAATTGTTCCTAGATTTCTATTAGCATGTTTTTAATGTCCAACTTTTCCTTTTGCAATTGCAAAAATATATATTGGCTTTTTCCCCATTTTGTAATACATTCCCTATATATAAGATCAAATTGTAAATTGGAGACCTAAAATAGGTTCTTGATTCAAATACAAGACATTAGGAGCTGCACTGAATACCTATAATAGCAATCATATATACAAACTTACTTTTTGCCAGTGTCTACTTTTTTCTTTGGCTCTAATGGCCATGCTAAATCTTATTTATTGTTTCTTTATCTAAATTCCTTCCATTGGTGCTATGTCAAGTGCAATTACTTAGGATATGTTTAGTAGCTCTTCAGCATAACTAAGTTGGTTATTATAAAATTGAATTTGTAAGTAGTAGAAGCCAAATTCCCAATGAGGCATTTTTGGGTAATACAAGAACTTGATTCCGATTACAGGGTTCTAATGTGGAACAAATTGATTACAGTTTAGCCAAATTCGTTTTTTTTTGCATGGACATTTTTTACTACCAACTAGGAAATTGTTTATTTGATGCCTTGGTTGTGCTACTGCATTTTTGGTACACATTGCTTGAGATAAGGGAAGGAATTGTGAACCCTTTTTTTGCTTTATTAGAACACAAATATCCAATGGCTCTTACATCAATGCAAACAGACTTGGATACTGATTTTTTATCGCAACTACATAATGTAAAAGATGTTAATATATATCTGGATCGAATGTCTTTGTCCGCTTTGTAGTCGATCCAGCACAATGGACAAGGTCTGTGGGGCGATTTTTTCTGCATCAAATGGTTAGATATACCATTTTTTTTGTGGTCCTTGACAAAAGAAACATGATACCTTCATTTCAATGCTATAAACAAGGAATATTGATACAACCTTATGTTCCATGACCAGGTTCCTTCATCTAGGCACTTTCAGCCACTTCTATCATATCGAACTTTGGAACATATTGAGAAATTCATGGTGATAACTCACATTGATGAATGCAAAAATAAGTATTGTAATAGTTCAATGGAATTATTATCTATTGAGACAACACTATTAGAATAATATCTTTGTATTGTTGGATTTATATATGGTGATTGTTAAGACTCACTATTTGAATCTATTTGAAAATTGACATCACTATTTAATGTGAAGACATTGAGAAAAGAAATAGCACAATCATTCTATAATTGACTTCTTGGGAACGATATGCGAGCAACCAATTGCTTTAATAAATACCTTAACCAAATAGTGATTAGAGAAAATCATTTTGTTTATGAATTTGAAGGATACATTGTAAATCACCATAATATAGGCAAGGTAAAATACAAGGAAATGCATTTGAGATACAATGGTTATGTGAGTTTCTAGGTGATAATATATGTATTTGGAATACTGAACTAAACAAAACTAATATGGAGTTCTATCCAACGTACAAATATTCAAAATTATTATATTTACTTTGCAATTTCTTAGACTCTTCGCATTTGCATTTCCAACCATTGCTAAAAAAGAATGCATCCTCTCTTTCTGTAACCATGTTATCTGAAATTATAATTTCAACTATGTATACTCCTAATAGCTTTTGCAAATGAAAAAAAAATCTTAGATCAAAGAATAATAGCATAGAACAAAGTGTTGATGCCATTTTGGTTTCTGAAACAACTAGCATGACAACAATTGATATACATAGCAAGAAACCAAACAATTTAAAAAATGGTAGATTTGCAACAGTTGCAAAAGTGGAAATGCAACATCCACAAATGGAAAAAGTTGCTAATTCACAAATCTAGGAAATTGAGGCAAATATTCCTGGTAATGAGATAAGAAAAATGCATCAGTTCAAAAAACAAATATGAAAGCATGATAGAAGGATTTGACAAAAAAAATATGACTATGTCAAAAAGAGAAAAGCAATTGTTGCATACATGGATTCAATTCAAGATACAAAAACATGTGGATGTTCTATATGTGAGCGATTGCATTTCCAAAAAAACATACATCTGATTGATAGGGAAAGCATCTTGGCTATTGGCATAGTCTCATTCAACAACTCCACAAAAATTATCCAACTTGGTGATAATATTTGCACTCAATTCAAAAAATTAATCTCCAATCAACAATTGACAAAGTACATGGTTCCCTTTCAAATTCATCGTAATAAAAAAAACCTACTATTCTCATTTTGACCCCATTGGAAGAACGCTTAGTTTCACCAAGGATGGCTTTTTCACATATAAGAAAACTTGGGTACAAGAGAGCACAACTTGGATTAACTGGAACAATAATCAATATCCCTGTAGATTTGGATAAAATCCAAACAACATTGCCACAGATCCTATCTAATATTATGACAATTGTTGTAATGCTAAAAAGGAAACTTCAATACAAAAATGCCTACTTATCTAGAAATGTGCTACCAAAACATGTTGTGAATGCTCTTAATGACTTATGTAAAACAACACTTTACAAAAATGAAATCATAAGCATCAAACATGATTGGGAGTAAATATTTCACAAAGACATTGAAGAAGAATCCAATAATTCTATAAACATAGAAGCATAGGATATAGAAGATGTAGACAAAGAACTTGAAAAAATATATGAGTATGTAGTACATGGATATTGACAAACTCATTTGATATATGAATTGGAGAACAAAATCATAGAAATTGCACCTTTAGAAGCATTTTTACCAATAGTTATTTTCCAAGAAAACATTTCTAAGGACCTAAATTTTCCTATATTTTTCTTTGGATCAAGCTGACCCGAAGACATTTTGCAACATTTCCCTTATCAACAAATAGAACATTGGGAACTAGAACTTATCAACAACGATTTTGAATCGCACAACACAAATCTCTTCTTCAAAGTAGTTCGTATTAATATAAACCAAGTGTAAAGATCTGCATGGATATCCATTTGCAAAGGAGAGCTAAAAGGTAAAAAAATTCTTCCAAAATACATGAAACAAAAAAGTCTTCAACAAATCCTTAAATCACCAATTGCTTATCGTTGCTTGAAAGCAATTCGAACATCGCCTGACTATTTTGGAAACATGGAAAATAATGTCTTTGTTATGATATGACAGCTTCCCCCCTACATTTTTTGTTACTTTCACAAGTGCTGAAAATCTTTGGACTAGATTGTGTGATTCGTTACAACAAATTGATAGTAATTGTCCAAACAAATTTCTTAGAATTTCGTGGAACAAAAATTTGATTCACTAGTTAGAAAATTTCCTATTATTTGTAGTCGGTACTATAGGAATATAATAATATCCTTTAGATCCTTGATCCTAAACAATAGTGATTTCTTTCGAAAAGTGGAAGACTATTTTTTTACCATAGAGTTCCAAAATAGAGGCACTGAGCATGAGCATGGATTTCTTTGGATGAAAAATGCACCAGTCTATGGCCAAAATTATGATGATGAGATAATAGCTTTTTGTCGATCAATATATATCTACTAATTTATCTTTTCTAAAAGAAAACATTTTGAAGATACAAACTCATGATCACACGAAAACATGCAAAAACACCAATATTCTAATTGTAGATTTAGTTTCCCTTTTCCTTCACTGGATAAAACTTGCATTTTATATCCATCAAAACATGTAGCAAAAGATATTGTTCAGAAAGAAAAAAAAATTATTTTCTTTTTTGGAACAAAAATCTTATCACAAAGACATATCCTTTGCAAACTTCCTGTCGGAACTAAAAATTACTAGGGAAGAATACATTTTTGTGTATGCTCATGTCTAATATGCCACGTTCTTTTGTTAAGAAGAAGGCCAACTGATATATGGATAAATGCATTTGCTAAAAAAGTCTCGAAGTTATGGGAAGCAAATATAGATGCACAATTTATTCTAGATGCATATGCTGTAGTCACATACTATAACTATTACATAGCAAATATGGACAAAACATTAAATAGTGCATTCAAAAAATACAGGACACATTCCTTTCTAGCAATGATGGAAAAATAGAAACAATTTGAAAACTTGGGTATGCAGTTTTGAATATGCAACAAATGTCTATTAGACATGTTGTTCACACTATCCTTTCATTTCCTTTGCACACTTCATCAAGGAAAACAATTTTCATTAACACTTCAACAGAGAACAAAGAAACATATGTTCCAAAGAGACCGTTGTTATTGCAACAAGAGCCTGATGACTCTGAGAACATACTATGTGATTCAATTATAGAAAGATATAGATGTTGGCCAATTGAACTTGAAAAAATATGTTTAGCAGTTTTTGCATCTTTCTACAAATGCACAAACACTTCGAAAAAATAAAGAGAGCAAGCATCTATTATACAATATGTTTGACACAACAAAGAAAAAGATCCAAAGAACTTCTATAGAGAAAAAATGATGTTGTATAAAATCCATAGAGAGAATGAAATCACCTTACTAGGAAACCATGGAACATGGATACAAGCATATGTGTTGCAAATGGATCAAATAAATGATATTGAACAAATATGTTTAGCAAAAGTAAGCAACAAATGGGGCAATATTGATACTTCTTTAGAAACACTTGATCCTAATGCCGAGAAAATATTTGAAACAATCCATGTTCCAGAAGAAGACCCGTTTGACCATGTTCCATAACAATACGATATTCAACATGACCTTTTGCATAGGCTTTGCTTCCAATATGTAGATAAATCTTCTAATTGCCACTATAGTAAACAGCCATTTGTTCTAGACAAAGATGAATACTATAGAACTAGAAAAATACTTAACAAAGAAAAACAATAAATAGTGAAAGAGTGTTGAACTCTAGTTTTCATTGATGTCAACTAATTTCGAAGAGGACTCAGTATCCTTGTGCTAGTTTGAAAAAAATATATGAAATCCACTTTGAAGAAGTATATGAAATCCAATTTGAAGAAGTACATAAGAAGTACTTATAGATTATAGAAGTACATCCAGTTTGAATAATTACATAAGGTATGTGCACAAGTCCCCATCCATTAAGTCAAACATAGGGGTCAGTGCAAGCTAATGAGGGTCACTTTTGGCGCATTAGATGCAATAGAAAACTGAAAAATCAGGCATCCCTCAACTTACTTGGATTTTTTGAGATACGTATGCAAAATATCTTGCATTGAGTAAAAAAGATGAAATGTAGGAAATTGAATCACGTTTCCAAATATATAACGTTTATGTATTGAAAATTTTCATAGCTATGTCAAGTTTCATTTTTCCTAACAGACACCTTTTATTTTTCAGGCAAATGATAAGGTATATGTTTTTGTGGGTGCAGCCTTTGAGGGCCTAAATGATGGAATCGAGCTACAAAAATGGGCATGCATGTAGAGAAAACATAGCACTTGTGCACCATTATTTTTAGAAAATTAAATTAGTAATTTTATAATTTTTTTTATAATTGTCTAAGTGATCAAACCTCGAAAATAGTACCTCTTTTGTGCATGCAGCCTTTGAAGGTCTTAATGAAAAAATCTTGAAATGGGTTTTTCATAGAACGTGGAGGTTAGTGTCCTCTTGTGCACAATACAATTTTTTTTTGAAATGATCGAGAATTGAAAAAGTTATGGAAGAAACACTAACATTGTGTTTCACGAGTTAAGGAGGTAGGACACAAAAGAAATTGAAAGAAAATAGGAAAAATTAATATTTTAAAATAAAAGTTACATATTGGAATCTGCAGAAAAAATGTTATTTGTGTCTAAGATTTCATCAAAAATGACTGTGTGTAGCATACTGTAATGAATGGCTAAGAACAGGCTTCTCCAGAAACTGGAAGAAATACCCAATTAGCTTTGGTTTATCATTAACATAGCACAAGTTTGGAATTACCAAAGCAAACTCCAAAGCATACACATAGGATTATTGTTGACATGCGAGCAAGTGAGTCAGCTTGGTTTAGGCTCTAAAAAACATGAGTGCGTTCTGTTTAAATTCAAAAATATTGTCGTGCTTTTAGAATTCAAGAATGCACACGCATTATATAACTGCATAACGCATACGCATTATGTAGTGCCAAAACGCACTCGCGTTATGTAAATCATAAAATATATGTTTAATACTTGAGAGAGAGGGGGTGTGGAAGACTCAAGGGAATTTTTGGTTAATATTTGATAAGGGGTGGGGAAGGGTCAAGGGAATCTATGGTTAATATTTAATAGGGGTGGAAAAGGGTCAAGGGCTTAGAAGGGATTAGAAGGATGTTGGAAGCTTGAGTGGGGAGAGATGAAGGGAATGAGAACATGATGGGCTATAGGGGGTGAAGGTAAGTGGAGCTTGAGAGCACTATTAAAAGTAGAAGAGGTCCTAAAGAGGTATAGGGTTAGAAGTTGAAAGTGAGACTTGAGTGACAAGAGGGAATGGATGGAGGCAAGGGGGATGTGAGAGAGAAATAAAGAATACAAGGGGGGGGGAGACATAGAGCGAGGGAGGGAGAGGGACAATGGGGAGGAATGGATTTAGAGGGTGTGAGAGATATATGGGGATAGAAAGAAATAAAGAGATAGGAAGGGAGGGACAAAAAGTGTTGGTGGCAGACATGTAGGGAGTGGTGGAGAGAGAGAGAGAGAGAGAGAGAGAGAGAGAGAGAGAGGAGGGGGAAGGGACATAAAGTGTGTGAGAGAGAGGGATTGATGGAGAGATTGGGATAGGTTGAGGGAAAGATAACATGAGGGAAGAAATATAGAAGGTGTGAGAGAGAAAGGCGATGATAGAGGGAGGGAGAGAAGGTAGGGTGAGGGATGGAGGGAGAAAGGTGGAGATAGATATGGATGGAGGGGAAATGGGTTTGAGAATGGAAAGGGACATAATGTGTGTGTGTGTGTTTGAGAGAGAGAGAGAGAGAGAGAGATTGATGGTTTGGGAGAGAGAGACTAGAGGGAGGTGTGAGCGACAAAGAAAGTGGGAGGTGGTGTGTGTGTGTGTGTGTGTGTGATAGGTAAGGAGGAATCAGTGGGGTGGCAGGGACGAAGATGGTGCAAGGGAGAGAAAGCAACATAGAGGGAGGGACGTAAAGGAAGTGAGGGACATATCCAGGGATAGATCTAGATAAAGAGATAGGGAGGTAGGGATACAGGGTGAGATAGAGAGGGCAGGGGGGAGGGATAAAGGCACATAGGGTTAGTGATTAAGGGTGAACGAAGGGAGAGATTTCTATAGGGACTTGGATAATTGCGAATATATACATAAGGTGGATACCCTCCTCGTCATCATCTTCATCACCATCACCATCATCATCAACGTCTTCATCATCATCACCATCATCATCATCATCATCATCATCATCAACAACAGATTCATCATCATTGTCATCTCTAGGTTCCTCATCAACATTTCCATCATCATCATCTTCTTCATTCTCATCATCTTCATCACCATCACCATCATTATCAACATCTTCATTATCACCATCATCAGCACCATAAACATCTTCATCATCATTTTCATCTCCCCCTTCCTCATCAACATCTCCATCATCATCATCATCATCATCATCATCATCATCATCTTCATTATCATCATCATCATCTTCATCACCATCACCATCATCATCAACGTCTTCATCATCATCACCATCATCATCAACATCAACATCTTCATCATCATTTTCATCTCTAGGTTCTCCATCATCATCATCTTCATCATCATCATCATCTTCATCACCATCATCATCAACATCTTCATCATCATCACCATCATCATCATCATCATCTTCATCATCAAATCAACATCTCCATCATCATCATCATCATCTTCTGAACATCATCATCATCATCATCATCATCTGAACATCACCATCACCATCATCATCAACATCTTCATCATCATCACCATCACCATCAACATCTTCATCATCATCACCATCACCATCATCATCATCATCAAAATCTTCATCGTCATCACCATCACCATCACCATCACCATCACCATCACCATCTTCATCATCATTGTCATATCTAGGTTCCCCATCAACATCAACATCTCCATCATCATCATCTTCATCACCATCATCATCATCATCAACATCTTCATCATCATCATCACCATCATCATCATCATCTTCCTCATCAGATCAACATCTCCATCATGTCACCATCATCTTCATCATCATCATCATCATCATCTGAACATCACCATCACCATCATTATCAACATCTTCATCATCATTACCATCACCATCATCATCAACATCCTCATTGTCACCACCATCATCATCATCATCGACATCTTCATCATCATTGGCATCTCTAGGTTCCTCATCAACATCTCCATCATCATCATCATCATCTTCATCACCATCATCATCATCATCAACATATTCATCATCATCACCATCATCATCATCATCTTATTCATCACCATCATCATCATCATCATCATCATCATCATCATCATCATCTTCATCACCATCACCATCATCTTCAACATCTTCATCGTCATCACCATCACCATCATCATCAACATCTCCATAATCATTGTCATCTCCATCATCAACATCTTCATCATCATCACTATCATCATCATCTTCATCATCATCAGATCAACATCTCCATCTCCATCGTCATCATCATCTTCGTCATCATCATCATCATCATCATCATCATCTTCATCACCATCACCATCACCATCACCATCACCAGCTTCACCATCATCATCAACATCAACATCTTTATCACCATTGTCATCTCTAGGTTCCTCATCAACATCTCCATCATCATCATTGTCAACATCTCACATCATCATCACCATCATCATCATCGTCAACATCTTCATCATCATCATCATCATCATCATCATCTTCATCAGATCAACATCTCCATCCTCATCATCATCTGAACATCACCATCACCATCATCATCACCATCATCATCATCATCACCATCACCGTCACCATTAACATCATCATCACCATCATCCTCATCATCACCCTCACCATCAACATCATCATCACCCTCACCATCAACATCTTCATCATCATTGTCATCTCTAGGTTCCTCATCAACATCTCCATCATCATCATCTTCTTCTTCATCATCATCATTGTCATCATCTTCATCACCATCTTCATCATCATCAACATCTTCATCATCATCACCATCTTCATCAACATCAACATCTTCATCATCATTGTCATCTCTAGGTTCCTCATCAACATCTCCATCATCATCATCATCATCATCATCATCATCAACATCATCACCATCATCATCATCATCAACATCTTCATCATCATTGTCATATGTAGGTTCCTCGTCAACATCTTCTTCATCATTATCTTCATCATCATCATCATC
This sequence comes from Larix kaempferi, assembly GCA_027924585.1. Lineage (NCBI taxonomy): Eukaryota > Viridiplantae > Streptophyta > Pinopsida > Pinales > Pinaceae > Larix > Larix kaempferi. The sequence continues at coordinate 2,086,504 of BSBM01000719.1, forward strand.
ATCACCATCATCATCTTCATCATCATCATCATCATCATCATCACCATCACCATCACCATCACCATCACCATCACCATCACCATCATCATCAACATATCCATCATCATCATCATCATCACCACCATCATCAAAATTATCATCGTCATCCTCATCATCATCATCTCATCATCATCATCATCATCTCCATCGTCATCATCATCTTCTTCACCATCATCATCATTATCATCTTCATCACAATCTCCATCACCATCATCACCAACATATTCATCATCATCATCAACAACATCTTCATTATCATTGTCATCTCCCCCTTCCTCATCAACATCTCCATCATCATCATCTCCATCGGCATCATCATCATCATTGTCATCTCCCCCTTCTTCATCAACATCTCCATCATCATCATCTTCATCATCATCATCATCACCATCATCATCATCTTCATCACCATCACCATCATCATCAATGTATTCATCATCATCACCATCATCATCATCCTCTCCATCTTCATCATCATTGTCATCTCTAGGTTCCTCATCAACATCTACATCATCGTCATCTTCTTCATCATCATCATCATCACCATCACCATCATCATCAACATCTTCATCATCACCATCATCATCACCATCAACATCTCCATCATCATCATCATCATCATCATCATCATATTATATCCTCCTCTTCATCATCATTGACATCTCCCCCTTCCCCATCAACATCTCCATCATCGTCATCTTCTTCATCAACATCATCATCATCCTCATCACCCTCATCATCATATTCAACATCTTCATCGTCATCACCATCATCTTCATCAACATCATCATCTTTATCATCTTCATCTGCATCATGATCATCTTCATTGTCATTAGGGAGGGATAATGACGAAGATAAAGAGAAGGTGGAGAGATGGAGAGTGGGGTGGTAGGGACATGGCTGGAGTAAGGGAGAGAAAGAAACATGTAGGGAGGGATGTAGAGAGAATGAGGCAAAAATATTTAGAAAGAGATAGGGGGTATCTAGGGATTATTGGGAGAGAGCTAGGGGGGTATTAAACCATACAAAACATTTGTCCCACACTAAAAACATTTGTTTTGTATGTAACCATACAAAACATTTGTTTTTTTATATTTTATTTGTTGCCCTAGCCATGCACCTAACCTATTTATTGTGCTTAACCATATCGCGTAATTGTTTTTATTCTTCATATCGCGTGCGCGTTTTAGCTTTATATAACACATGTGCATTTTGTAACTCTATAAACAGTGGACTGTCCTTGTTCGAGAGCAACTTTACTCTATCCAAGCCAAAACAACAAATCCCGCAATTTTTTCGAACATCATGAGCCCGCCATTGGAAATACTCACACTCTACACCATCTCCATCATTATTTATGTTATGCAGGTGCAGCATTGAGGACATCTTTCATGGTTGCTCAATGTGGGGTTGGGTTATATGGCCATATTTGAAGAAGATAATCAGCAAGCTTGAAGAATCTACAGTTGAATAACACCAAAGATAAGGTCTTTGAAAGATTCATTTTGCCCATATTTGAGGAGCACACAAGATAAGATATCAAGCTTCAAGACCCTTTCATGGTGATGGTGGATATACACAATTGTACAAGAGAATCAAAGAGCCCAAACAATTTATGATTTAACTCTCATTTGCTTATTATTGCAGAGCACCAAAGGTAAATTTTCTCATTCATAATTGTTTTGATGGGAAAGATGAACATTTGAGAAGGAAGATTGAAGCACCTTGAAGGATCTATAGTTCTAGAAAGCACTAAAGGTTTGAAAGCTTGTAATTAAGGAGCAACAAAAACAAACTATATTGAATTGATCATTGTGGTGATGGGGAATCCATGTAACCGAGGAAGAAAATCAACAAGGAAGAAGAGACCTTAAGAAGTCATTGAAGAAGAGAAAGAAAAGAAAATAATACACATGATGAATCGGAGACTTTCTTTGGAAACTAATCCAAATCCAATTGTAGAGGATACCACGGTTCATCCTATTAATCCACAACAAGAGGGACCTTCAATTTTCACAATAGTTGTTGAACAAGCACCCCATGGAAGTAATCAAGAAGCAAAACGTAGGTGCTCATTAGGGGATGTTTCAATTCCCACTTCAAGTCAAAGTGATAAGTTACCATCTCAAGATGAAGCTCATGAAGAAACAAAAAATTAGTTATCCAGATGTGTTTATACAAGTGATGAAATCAGAGAGGCGTTGGACATGTTGCCTACTGTTAAAGAAGAAAATGTTATCCGAACCATCGATAAGGATGTTGGACTTCCACAAGAGGATGTTGGACTTCCACAGACCATCGATGAGGATGTTGGAATTCCACCATCCAACTACCAGGATGAGAATGAAGGACACCAAGCTACTACTGAAATGGCAGAGCATCTTGGTGATGCGCTACATGGTAGAATTCCAACCCCCTTACCTCCATTAGCAATCACACATCGAAGAAATCTGAAGCGTATACAAGTTGATGAAAGTCTCATCAATTCTATTGAAGGTACGCTATCTAAATGTAGTATTGGTTATCAAACTCAATAGATACTTGATAAATATTTTGTTTCTAAATGTGATGGAGATAAATGTAGATTATTTTTGTCATTGTTAAAATCTAGGAGCATGAATGTTGTTAGGAAAAAGTTAGGGATAAAGATGATAAAGAATTCTGAACCAAGTTCTCATATAGTTAAAATCTTAGTAGATGCATTTGGTAAAATTGGTAAGAACACATGTTCAAAGGACCGCAATGCGGCTCACCGTGTGTTGTCACAAGCAATTGCAAATAAGAACACCAGGGTCCTTTGTATTCTCAGGCCTACATCTGAACTAGTTAATTTGAATGTAAAAACCCTCCATAGGTATTCTATTAGAAGAGAACATATTGACATAACCGATCAGACATATTTTTGGGCCTTTATTGGTCGGTTGCCACGTTGTGACATGAAGCTAGTTGATGCAGTAAAGGGACTAGTGCAGAGTTTTTGGCATGATCACACAAGACCTTCTTCAAACCGAAAGGATGTACTAAAACTGAGAAGGGGTTCAAAGGATAGTGAACCACATACTAAGCATCTTTTTGATATAACACAGACAGAACTATATGAGAAATTTAGGAATGAACATAGACAATTGAACTTGGGGCAAAGATATTTTGAGAAATGTAAGCCATGCTATGTTAGAATAAATACTCTTCATAACACTTTTTGTTGTAGATACCATGTAGAATATGAATATTACTATGAAACATTTTTGTACATTCGTTGTGTGTTGCATACTAACCATGTGCAGGATTGCTCCCTGACAATACCACTGAATTCATCAAGAGAATTCATTCATAGCAACATGTGCAATAGGCCTGAGGGGAAAACATACTATGCAAAATATTGTTTGGATGGAACATGCCCCAACTGTGTTGGAATAGCATTATTGAGCCAATGTATGCACGAGAGTGGAGACATTGAATTTGGGAAAATGGTTGTAGACATGAAAAGTTTCAAATATATCAGCTATGAAATAGTCCCAGGGAAAGAAAGCAAAAAAATACAATTGGTGACATCTCAGGTATGCATTTATATCTATAAAATTATGTTTGAACAGTTACATTTCAATCCTTGCTTACAAAAAAACTCACATTGAGATCATTTTGTGTCACCAGGTACCAGTTAGTGACTTCGTCAAGGAATTTATTGAAAAGACACATGATTATGTTCATCATGTCCACTTGGCATGATGGCAGGATGAACATTTTAGAATATCCAGAGATACATTTCCCCATGGTACTATACTTTCAGTTGTTGATTTTGCCGAGAACTACACTCTGCAACCTCAAAATGAGATCCAAAGTCATTATTATCACTCTAAGTAGGTTTCCTTGATGGTCCATATCACATATAGGCATGGCCCAAATAGCACTGAAGAGCAAAGAGAAATTCTGAAGGAATATCACTTCTACATAAGTGATGATATGTGCCATGACTTCCACTATGTACGTCATTGCTTCATCATGTTCTATGATCACTTGGAGGGAAGGAACATATAGATGGATAAACACTGGATTTGGTCTGATGGATGTGCTAGTCAGTTAAAAAATGCACGCATATTTCAATGGTTGTGTTCATTGCATAAAAACTACAAAGTGCCACATATGTGGAACTATTTTGAGACTGGGCATGGTAAAGGAGTGCATGATGGAGCCGGAGCATGTGTCAAAATAACCCTACGAAGAGAGGAATTGAAAGTATTTATAGAATCTACTATTCAAAATGGTCAATCTATAGTCGAGTGGTGCACATCAGTAATGGGAGAGGAATCAACTATGCGAGTAGAATCCACAAGAAAGAGACATGTGGAGAGATTTTTTGGGGATGTGGTAGACATAGATTGTTCACATGCATGGGAATGCAAGACTGTGCCTGAGACTCGTGGCTTTCATTCAGTTCGAAGCTCTGATAACCTAGTACTTGAAATTTGGACCAGAAAACTCGCTTGTTTTTGCCCACCTTATTGTGATGGTGACTGGGATGGGTGTGAATCATCAGATTGGGTTGATGGATGGGATCGCATATCACTTCCACTTGATCAACATGCAATTGTTGAGTTAACTCCGTTGAAAGAATACCAATCATCTATTTCTGCAGATTTTGATAATGTCTCAGACCTTGTACAACCTAGTATGATGCATTTCCTTAACATTTTTTTGTTTATTTACGTAGTCTTCAAATGCACATTAATGGCCTTGTATCGCATGAAAAATATTTTGATCATATACCTACAATCATATTATGCAGGGCACATATACGTAGTGGTTGCCTCAAAAGATAGTGAATGGGGTGGTGATTACTGGTTGGCACGTTGTATAGATGGAAAGCAAACCCTCATTATGTCCATGACTGACAATGAAAACAACCACTACCCAACCGGATCTATGGTTGTTAAAGGTGAATACTTGACAAAGGACAACATTGCAACAAAGAAGGGTGGATATGTTTACAGGGATTACAAACCAGGTGCAAGTGTGTATCACTTTACCAACTTAATCATTGGTACAAACCTCTAGGTACGAACAATGCCCAGCCAAAATACATCGAAGGTATGCTACTTCTTACCGGATATAGAGCACGAGAGACTAATGGAGACCATCAGTATAAGAGATTATCCGGAGGGATTGGTTGTATGATAATAGGTGGGATCTAGCATGATGAGGTATGTTACATAATTTTAATACTATACTATTTATACTATTTGTAATTGCATATTGATATATGCTCAATTTTCTCATGTATGTTGTTTATGCATATGTCAATTTTGTGTTTTTGATATGCCAAATTTATGTTTACGTTGTTTATAAATATGCCAAAGTTCTCTTGTATGTCAAGTTTATGAATATGCCATTTTTTACCAATAAACCCTAAGATTATATTATGTTGATTATGTTGGTTATTGGCTTCACCCAACAAAATTATATTTAACAATACACATATTCATAGATTTGGTTTCCCATTCTCAATGCTCACTATATTTAACAATACACTTATATTAAATTTAATTCATGTCTTGTTAAATGTTTCATAATGAATTAGTTATTTGAGAGCACCACCTTATACCAAGCCATACCATTAATATAAAATGTACATTAGAGAAATGACCTAATTCAATTTCCTTCTATAACTCTAACCCTAACCCTAACCCTCAACCAAACCCTACCACTAAACCCTATGTACCGTTTAGATACTTCCTCCAATATCATTGTCATCTCTAGGTTCATCATCAAAATCTCCATCATCATCATCTTCTTCATCATCATCATCATCATCATCATCATCATCATAATCATCAACATATTCATCATCATTGTCATCTCCCCCTTCCTCATCAACATATCCATCATCATCAGCTTCTTCATCCTCATCATCTTCATCATCATCTTCATCACCATCACCATCATCATCAACATCTTCATCATAACCATCATCATCACCACCACCACCATCATCATCAAAATCTTAATCATCATTGTCATCTCTAGGTTCCTCATCAACATGTCCTCATCAACGCTAACCGTAAGTTCCCGGTGGAGGATTTTGCAAAGTTGATCCCCATGTGCAAAAATTGCACACTCCCTCACTAAGCAAAACCCTAGTTTCCAAGATGGAAATGCAAGGTGACACCTGGGCCACAAGACCGGAGGAGAGGGGCACCCCTAGCACTATTTGGACATCCTGAATCCAACGGAGTCGACGGTTTGTCGATCGGAGCCACGGTCGTCATTCTATGGCTCATTCTGTCTTGCATCCAAAAGGTCTTCAGGGACACTTGCTGGATACCTATCGGGGGCATAGAATTCCAACCGTGCAGCAAAACCTAGTTCCGGGGAGTCCTGCAAGTGTGTCTAGGGAGGTTTTGGCTAGGAACAGTAGCCGTAAGTGCCCACTGGAGGATTTTGCAAAGTTGACTCCCATGTGCAAAAATTGCACACTCCCTCATTGAGCAAAACCCTAGTTTTCAAGATGGACTTGCAAGGTGGCACTTGGGCCACTGGACCAGAGGAGAGGGGCACCTATAGCACTATCCAGATGTCCTGAATCCAACGGAGTCGATGGTTCGTCGATCGGAGCCACGGTCGTCATTCTATGGCTCGTTCCGTCTCGCATCCAAAAGTCCTTCAGGGACAGCTGCTGGATACCTTCCGAGGGCATAGAATTCCAACCGTGCAGTAGAACTTGGTTTTGGGGAGTTATGCAAGTGTTTCTAGGGAGGTTCCAGCTAGGAATGCTAGCTGTAAGTGCCCAGTGGAGGATTTTGCAAAGTCGACCCCCATGTGCAAAAATTGCACGCTCCCTCACTGAGCAAAACCCTAGTTTCCAAGATGGACCTGCAAGGTGACACCTGGGCCACGGGACCGGAGGAGAGAGGCACCCCTAGAATTATCCAGAATTCCTGAATCCAACGGAGTCGACAGTTCATCAATAAGAGCCACGATCGTCATTCTATGGTTCGTTCTGTCTCGCATCCAAAAGGCCTTCAGGGACACCTGCTGGATTCCTGCCGGGGGCATAGAATTCCAACCGTGCAGCAAAACCTGGTTCTGGGGAGTCTTGCAAGTGTGTCTAGGGAGGTTCAGGCTGGGAACGCTAGTCATAATTTCGTGGTGGAGGATTTTGAAAAGTTGACCCCGTGTGCAAAAATTGCACACTCCCTCACTGAGCAAAACCCTAGTTTCGTAGATTAACTGACAACTATTGCATTAGATAGCTTCACTGACTCCATTAAAATTCAATTGGACATGACATGAATGATTTAAATTCAACACCTTAGCTAGCTTGATTTCATTCAATGATGGGCCTAATTTGACGGGAGCATGGGAACCCGGACTCCATTAAAATTCAATTGGACCCATTAAATTCAATTGGACGTGACATGAATGATTAAAATTCCAGTCAGGAACGCTTGCTTAGAGAAAAACCTTGTCACATTACAAAATCATTGCAACATCATATAAATTAATAGGGGAGGCTTCCAATATGATCTCAATTTACGAGAAGCTCCACGTAGCAATAATTTGCATAGCCGGGCATTTTTCTTTGATATTAGTTATTATTTTTATCTGATATCAGAGAAAAATGCCCAGCTATGCAAATATGAACAAGTTCCCCCTCTTCACCTTTTTCTCTTGGAGTTTATGATAGGTTATCTCATTCTGCACTTGCCACTAAGTCTGACATGAATTATGGTAACTGTATAATCTGCTGCAGGTAAGAGTAACACCTAAACTGCTTACTTTGGTTTCAGAACTGGTGCGTGGTTTTAGAACTTGATCAACCTTTAATGGGCTACCCACCTGAAATTTTTAACTGTCAAAACTAGCCTGATAGAGTCACAAGGGTATTATTTCTCAAATTCATTTAAGCGAGTTGAGTGGAGTATTTCGGTCTTTTTGGGACCCAAACCAACCAGTTGGTCGAGCCTGCTTGCACATCATCGGTATCTCGGTCGAAAATTTATGTGATTTTAAACAGAGGAGCATGAGCGCCTTTGAACTAGGAAGAGGTAAAATGAGCTAGGTTGAGGACAACAAATGTTGTATTTTTTTACACAATCTAACAGAAAATGGCCACGAAATTGGGCAGGATAACTCCCTCCAAACAATGGCCAACATAGATCTACAAAACGGGGTTAAGGAAGGGAAACAAATTTTAAAACAAGTAATAATATTCACTTTATATAGAGTATAAATTATTGCTACGTGGAACTCTTCTCGTAAATTGAGATCATATTGGAAGCCTCAAAGCGAGAGGATAAACTCATCAAAGCGACTTCATTAATCTATATTCTCGTAATGTACACATAGTCCATCTTTATCTTTATAAACAAGAGTTTTATGATAGCTTGAATTTTTTGGGCAGGGTTATCTCCTTATATTCGGTTGTCTGATTGGTTGACAAGCTTGCCTGAAAATCTGTACGTTGAACTTCTTTGTTTTATTGCTGAAAATTAGAAGGAATTTTCAAGTCACTTGCAAAACGCTCCTTTGTTGAAATATGTAAGTTCTTCCAACAACATAGATTTGGCTAGTGTACCAAATGCTGCCATAACCTGAAGAGCTTACTAGTCTTTGCAAGAATATTCCCCTAGTAGATGAAGGTGGGAAAATCATTAGGGTACGAGGCTCTCTGAAGTTTCTCCAACCTGCATCCATGAGTAATTGGGCCATGTTAATGGGAAGGAATCCCCAGACTACCATGGGATTTTCAACCCTTTCTGAAGGTTACCTTACACTACCATCTTGTGTAGGAGATTTGATGTATTCAGTTAATGATTTAGTTTCATTCTTTCAAAGACACCTTGACATAGTAGATATTCCAGAGCTATTTCCTCCGAATGCCAATATTTCTGCTGTTTCCCATGCTTTGGCAAAGGAGAATGCATTTCTTCTGCTGCAGTGGATCCAATATTTGAAAAAAAAACGGAAGATGCTGGATGATTTTATACATAGTATATCGGAAGGAAAATGGATGAAACCATCGAGAGGCTATGAATCTCCAAACATAACTTTCCTATTTGATTTCATTGGGGGATCTTCTCTCCTCTGAGAAGGTGACATTCGCTTTATCGATCAGGCGTTCTATGGAAAGCCTATGCATGAACGGATCCACTGTTTGGGTGCTACGGGAATTCTAGTCGGGCACCCCAGGGCCATTCAAGGACACTTGGAGGATTTGCGCCAGGGCCATAGGGCCACAGAAGCCAGCAACCCGGACCCACTGGAATCGACGGATTGGTGAACGGAGCCACGGGTTTGGTGCTACGAGCATTCTAGTCGGGCTGCAAGTCGCATGAAAATGTCGTTCAAGGACACTTGGTGACTTTCAGTTCGGGAGCCAAAAAGAAAACGGAGCAACAAGATTGCGTGCCATAGGCTCCTGTAAGTGTGTATGGGCAATGCCGACGTGGGAGCATTGCCAACACTGGCTCGGGGGAAGGTTTTGCAGATTTGACCCACCAATACGAGATTGCATGCAATGAAACTGAGCAAAACCCTAGTTTACGAAATTAATGAAGCCACTGGGCCATGAGAAGATGAGGGAGAGGGAGAGGGCCACGTAGAGGTAATCGCACGCCAGGAGACCAACGGAGTCGATGGTTCATTGGTTTGACCTCCGATTTTTGAGTTATGTTGAGTTGCAAGTCACATGAAAATGTCGTTCAAGGACACTTGGTGACTTTCTGTCCAGGAGCCAAAAAGCAAATAGAGCAGCAAGATTGCATGCCATTGGCTCCTGCAAGTATTTGTGGGCAATGCCGACGTGGGAACACTACCAACACTAGCTCGGGGGAGGGTTTTGCAGATTTTACCCACCAATGCGAGATTGCATGCAATGAAACTGAGCAAAACCCCAGTTTACAAAATGAATGCACAATGAAGCCACTGGGACATGAGAAGACGAGGGAGAGGGCCCCCTAGAGGTAATCGCATGCCAGGAGACCAACGGAGTCGATGGTTCATCGATCTGACCTCCGGTTTCCGAGTTGTGTCGAGTTGCAAGTTGCATGAAAATGTCATTCATGGACACTTGGTGACTTTCGGTCCGAAAGCCAAAAAGCAAATGGAGCAGCAAGATTGCATGTCGTTGGCTCCTGCAAGTGTGTGTAGGAAATTCTAACGTGGGAACACTGCCAACACTAGCTCAGCGGAGGGTTTTGCAGAGTTGACCCACCAATGCAAGATTGCATGCAATGAAACTGAGCAAAACCCTAGTTTATGAAATGAATGCACGATGAAGCCACTAGGCCATGAGAAGATGAGGGAGAGGGCCCCCTAGAGGTAATCGCACGCCAGGAGACCAACGGAGTTGATGGTTCATCGGTCCGACCTCCAGTTTCCGATTTATGTCGAGTTGCAAGTCGCATGAAAATGTCGTTCAGGGACACTTGGTGACTTTTGGTCCGGGAGCCAAAATGCAAACGGAGCAGCAAGATTGCGTGCCGTTGGCTCCTACAAGTGTGTGTGGGAAATGTCGATGTGGGAACACCACCAAAACTGGCTTGGGGGAGGGTTTTGCAAAGTTGACCCACCAATGCGAGATTGCATGCAATGAAACTGAGCAAAACCCTAGTTTACAAAATGAATGCATAATGAAGCCACTGGGCCATGAGAAGACAAGGGAGAGATCCCCCTAGAGGTAATCGCATGACAGGAGACCAACGGAGTCGACGGTTTGTCAGTCTGACCTCTGGTTTCCGAGTTATGTTGAGTTGCAAGTCACATGAAAATGTCATTTAGGGACACTTGGTAACTTTCTGTCCGGGAGCCAAAAAGAAAACAAAGCAACAAGATTGCATGCCGTTGGATCCTACAAGGGTGTGTGGGCAATGCCGATGTGGGAACACTACCAACACTGGATCGGGGGAGGGTTTTGCAGAGTTGACCCACCAATGCGAGATTGCATGCAATGAAACTGAGCAAAACCCTAGTTTACGAAATGAATGCACAATGAAGCCTTTGGGCCATGAGAAGACAAGGGAGAGGGCCCCCTAGATGTAATCGCATGCTAGGAGACCAACGAAGTCAACAGTTCATTGATCCGACCTCTGGTTTCCGAGCTATGTCGAGCTGCAAGTCACATGAAAATGTCGTTCAGGGACACTTGGTGACTCTCGATGTGGGAGCCAAAAAGCAAACGGAGTAGCAAGATTGCATGCCGTTGGCTCCTGCAAGTGTGTATGGGCAATGCCGACGTGGGAACATGACCAACACTGGCTCGGGGGAGGGTTTTGCAGATTTGACCCACCAATGCGAGATTGCATGCAATGAAACTGAGCAAAACCCTACTTTACGAAGTGAATGCACAATGAAGCCACTGGGCCATGAGAAGACGAGGGAGAGGGCTCCCTAGAGGTAATCACATGCCAAGAGACCAATGGAGTCGATGGTTCATCAATTCGACCTCTGGTTTCCGAGCTATGTCGAGCTGTAAGTCGCATGAAAATGTCGTTCAGGGACAATTGGTGACTTTCGGTCCAGGAGCCAAAAAGAAAACGGAGCAGCAAGATTGCCTGTCATTGGCTCCTGCAAGTGTGTATGGGCAATGTCGACGCGGGAACACTGCCAACACTGGCTCGAGGGAGGGTTTTGCAGAGTTGACCCACCAATGCAAGATTGCATGCAATGAACCTGAGCAAAACCCTAGTTTACGAAATGAATGCACAATGAAGCCAATGGGCCATGAGAAGATGAGGGAGAGGGTCCCCTAGAGGTAATCGCACGCCAAGAGACCAACAGAGTTGAGGGTTTGTTGGTCCGAAATCCGGTTTTCGAACTATGTCGAGTTGCAAGTCACATGAAAATGTCGTTTATGGACACTTGGTGACTTTCAGTCATCCTAAGGTTTATGTTTTTTAAGGCTTGTATAATTTCCTTCTTGACAGCTCACATCTTATACCATGTTAAATTTTTGATACTTGATCTAGATAAATGCTTTATACCAATTATAACCATTAGTTCAATGCATAAATTTAACCATAAAACATTTACATAAAGAATTTAACATGTAGGATCTAGTTAAGAATAACAATGCACAAGAGACACAACATTTTCTCCCGGGAAACCCTAATGGGGAAGAAAACTTAGCAACCTTTCTTAGAATAATTATATGCTTAGAAATCAAGTACAAGGAAACCATGAACAAACCCTAACCCTGAAGGGTTTTACCACATGAAAAAACCTTAATGACACATGACAACAAGAGTACTTATCCACATGAAGATGACCTCCAAGTCGTAAGGATATCCAAGCATATCCTTCCCAACCAACAATAGAAGGCACTTTATTTCTCGAATCCTGAGGTTACGTTTGTTCCTTTCACCAATGTTGCTTTGAGCACTTGTATGTAGTTACTCATATGTAGTGTTGAATCTAATTATACAATCAAATATTGGGCGTTGATGAAATGTGTAGCATGTATTGCACTTAGTTTTATTAAATTACACTTGAACATTGGCTTAACTTGTAATTTAATCATCCAAACTCACAAATTTTAATTAGACCTATCCAATTAGTGTGCATGAGTGAGTTCGTTGAAACCTTGAAAAACATTGTATTGCACTTAGTTTGATTAAATTACACGAGCAAGAACTTTGACTTAACTTGTAATGATCATCCAAAATCACAAATTTTAATTAGATACCAATTAGTGCACGCATGTAGTGAGTTTGTTGAAACCTTTAAATATAATAGTTTGTTCTTTTGACATAGCGCATTCATGAGTAATAGATAATCCACACAAATCAACACATTAGATTGACACAAGAACACGTGGAAACCAAAAAACAAATACAAAGTGAAATGTATCATTCATTTATAAGTGAAATGTCAATGTACATGTCTCCAAAAATACATGTATCCAAAAGTACATATATATCCAAAAGTACATGTATCCAATGAAGTCAATGTACATGTCTCCAAAAGTGAATGTATCGAAAAGTACATATATATCCAAAAGTATCCAAAAGCACATGTGTCCAAAACCATCCAAAACTATCCAAGCCACATGTACATGTATCCAAATGTACATATATCCCATAAGACACATCAAAACTCAAGCTTCCTCTTGTTCTTTCCCAACGTTGATCCTCTAGGCACATCTCTAGGATCAGTGTGCGTCTCTGGATCCTACAAATTAAATATCAATTGTCAAATTCAACTAACTATGTACTAATACATTAGCTCAACAATTAACTCAACAATTATCAACTTGTGCATGGAAAGTGCATGAAACAATTGGTCACTCAAGGACATCTCACCCAAACTGACAAAGGGGATTGCGTTGCTTGTGTAGCAGATGGATCCATTGGTTGAACATTCAGGATTGTCAAATCTGGGGGGTCAGGAACTGCTCCTGGTGGTGGTGGCTACAATCACAAAATGTTGAAGTAGTTAGACATGCATGAATAAACAATAGACAACAATAATAAACTATGTAAAGATCATGTTGAAATAGTTACATACCTGTGTGTGATCAGTTGCCAATGCAAATGTAGTACTGACTGCTGCATCAACCATCGATGAGAGGTTTTGAGTAGACAACTCGGGTTCCTGATGTAGTAAACATGCAATTGAAACATTAACAAAAATGATTTGTGCACTAGATTTTAAGTTAAACAACAAATATCATCGAAGGATATACATTACCATGGTATGAGTAAGCCCATGGTCGTGGGTAGCTGGAGTCTTGATAGGAGTAGGCCGCCTCACATACACATGACCCTTGTTCACTAATGGCCTAGCGGGAGATACAAATCCAGGCAATGGTCCAGATGTCTCGGATGGTTCCTACAGTCAGCAAGTGTTCATGTAGTTAGACATGCATGATTCAACAAACAAACATGTATTTAAAAAATGACATTTTTAATTGTTTACCTGGATCCTAAAAGTTTCGTTGGATGGTACGACCATGGGTGCTACCTCCACATTAGCTTGCCCCAGTGAAGGATCTTCCATCTGCAAGTTTAATAATTGTAAATATTAGACCATAGACAGCATTAGTGAACTAAAATCTAAAGAATGTGGAAATTAACAAATTGACAAGTATTAAAAAACTAAAATTTTAAAATGTTTACCTCGGTGTGAGATACAGAAATGGGTGCTATAAAAGATGGGCCTGCCAAATGGGTAGCATCATGCCCCTATGTAGAGTCTGGAACATCTGACTCTGGGGTGTCGCTGTCGGCATAAAGCATCAAGTGCAAGTTCAAAAAATTAATATATTAGCTCAAACTATATATATGTGTACAAAGAGGAAAATAAATGAAGAATTTATTACAATTAACCATCTACATACCTCACTCAAAAACCCACTGAAGGCAACATCTGAGGCAAGACCATAGTAGGGACGACCACACGATGTGCACTCGTGAGGCTCAATACTAGGCTAGGGATGTGCCAATGGTCCTGCACCAGTGGATGGTCCTGCACTAGATGATGGTCCTGCATTGTGATGACCTGGTGTATGTACCACACCAGGGACATATGTCCCTTCCTCACCCATATGCTAAACCATAGTTCCATGTCAAACAACCGCCCGTGCCAAACTCAAAAATGCATCATGTGTCTGTGGAATAACACGATGTGCAGGTGGGACAAATGGACTAGGAAACTGCCAGCGAGGTGCAGGGATAGGGCGATCCTGGTCTCAAAGCCTCACATTGGGTTGGTTTTGGGGCATCCCCCCACTGATTCCCTGAAACTGCAAGATATCAAAATAGTTTACGTGTTTATGTAACACGAACTCTGCGTACATCTTTCGAAGAAAATACAAGGGAATTTTCCTATTGCTATGTGGTGGCATATAAAAAACCATGTACCATCTGTCCATCCAGTTATCAACAAACAGTTGAAACGTGCACCACTCAATGGAGATATGAGGCCTATTTGCATTTGGGATTTCCCCCGACCGAGGGTCCCTAAACAATGCAAATATGAGCTCTTTGGATATTTTCAACTTTTTTATTGCATTGTAGTCTAGCCCATCAACATATTCTTGTCTTTTTCTTTCTCTATATGATGTAATATAATATAGTACATTGCTAGACTGTGAAATGGTGTCAACAATTGCATCCAACGTTGATGCAAGCGAGCGGCGAATCCTATCACCACCACTAAAAGATGCACTAATGCCCCTCACGGGGGCAAGCTCAATCAATATCTCAGCATTTGTGTCCATAGGTGCAGCTGCAATAAAAACATCAATATGAAAATCATTAGAAACATATACATGGTATATAATGATGTCTCTTCAAAATTGAAAATGTATTAAATCAAACTCAAGTAAGCAATTTAATGGCATTCACTTACATACATTTAAAAATTAAAATTAAACATTTAACAATTAAAAAGTAAGTTTCATTCAACTTCTTTCTAGAAGTGAAGGCACTTCTTAACCCTCATTGGTGACTTTTCCATGCAAACTTAGGTTTAAACTTCTTAGAATTTAGGAATGTTATTTTGACATGTTTTGGCCTTTACGTCCCTTGCAGAAAACAATATTTCCATCAACTTCATAAGCTAACATGAAATTTATTGATTTCAACATATTATGCCTTGTGGTTGGAGGGGAGGACAAAGTGGCATGGAATGAAATGGATATGTATGAGTTTATCTTTCCAATATGATTACATATGTACTTGAGATGACTATCAATGATTAAGATGTTGAATAATCAACTAGAGATTGTGACTAGAATGACAATAACAACAATGTCAACTTAATAAGATATCACAAGTGGAATATGACAGTGTTATCTCAGAATTATCACATGCATATTTATTAATTTGATCCAAGTATTATGATATGTGATTGATATGACAATATGGTTGATTAGGAGGATGAAGATTAAGTTGAGATAGAACAACCAAATTTAAATGTCACAGTCCTAAGATTGTGACTACATTCAGTTAATGAATTTAAGTAAGAATAGGATATGACTTGTTAGGCTTAGAAACATGGTTAAGGTAACATGCACGGGGGCATGTTAGGTGGTAAAACTCAGACCCATGTCTTAAACATAGTCTTTAAGAGGGATGGAAGTTTAAGATAGATGTAGGGTTAGGACAATATCCAAGGGAAGAAGGTCCGAGATAGGTAAGAATGTTAGAAGGGTTTTAGGATAGGTTTCTAGGAGTAGTTACTAGGCTAGGGCCGTAGGTCTTTTTGAGTGTAGATTATGATTGTTGGATATGTAAACGACAGGGGCGAGGGACTATTAGGATATGTGAGGCAAGAAAAGGGGTGAAAATTAACTCGATCATGGTTGGAAACACTCTCACGACACAATCTAGGTAGTTCATGGGTGTTCACCGTTTCCATTGCTCTAAAAACATGGAAACCAACCAAAAGTGACAATTCCTTGAAGCAAAACAGAGACAATTTATCTCTGCAAAATTGATCTCTACATTATATGGCAAGTTCAAAAAATTAAATAAAAAACATAGTGATTTTCTATATGAAGTCTTTGATTTGAATCAACGGTCCCTGAGCGTTGAGTAGATTTATCAAGGGTGTGGATAGGTCAGGCCCGAGAGGCACTTTGTTAATGTGTTTTGGCATTTAGTTAAGGGTGCTTAACTAAGAGGCAATGTATAGCTACATACACTTGTGATGAAATTTTGATTATGTTCATGGACAAATGATTGTGATGAAATTTTGAGAAACCAAGTTACTAATTTTTTATGCATTTTTCTATTCATGCTTGTGCATGCATTTCATCTTGTTATGGCCATTTTTGAGGAAAATTATTTAATTAGTATCATGGAAAATGGCCTTTGAGGGTTGGAAATTTGGGTTTCATGTGGATGGATACATTGTAGAAAGGGAGTTCTATTTTTTTGATTTTTTGTTGGATTATGAATTTTTGAGTTTTTGAAAAGGGATTCATTGTAATTATTCACTCATCTTGGTTGAGGGAGATGTGAATTTAATTAGAGATTGGGTTATTTCCAATTTTATAAATATTGCAAAACTAGGTTGTTTTAAACTATAAAAAAATGGTAATTTAGGTTAAGAAATGACAAAAAAATGGTATGGGTGAATGAATTACCTGATTAGATGACAATCCACCAGTGAATTTGCCTCCCCTCCAAGTAAATCGAGCTCCTTGGATACTCCAGGGCACACAAATTGTCCTCGTCCAAGCTCGAATTCGTGTTTATGATGCATGAAAAGCGTCGCGAGGGGTTGGGGGTGGTCGGGACTGTGTTTTTAAATTGATTTTAGATTTACAAAACGCGTAAGCGTTTTGTAACTACATAACGCGTACGCATTTTTTAGTTCTATAACGCGTACATGTTATGGTTACCTAACCTACATGTCTAATGACATGTCATGCTCGGGTTTTACCATACCAAGTGCTAAGTATCAGAAATGCATTATGTTTTTATGTATCAGAAATGAGTTTTGAAAAACTAGGATTACATCTAAAGTGACCCTCATCTTCTTGCACACACCCATAATACCAAAGAGATGGTAGGACAAGTCCTGGCAGTGTGTAAGAAGTTCAAGAACAAGACGTGGTTGAACATGTATGCAAGTCCCAAAAGTGCACACGAATCACCAATCATAAGAAGTATACACGTCTTTGAAGTGTGCAACAGTCCTAGAAGCAAGAGGTAGTTGGAGAAGTCAAGTGTGCAATACCGACAAATGATGGTACTTCAAAGGTGCAAGACCCCACATAGAGTAGTTCCAAAGTGCGCAAGACCCGCAATGCAAAGGAACAAGTATGCACAAGACCCATGAGGGATGAAACCTCAGTTGTGAAGAACATTACAAGTGGCAGAAGCGTGAATTAAGATTGATCGATAAGCAAGCAAGAAGGGATGCTCCTACCAAGTTGTGGACATACAGTCTGCGTAGGACAAGTATATATAAGAAGCCAAGTAGGAGAGTGGAAGTAAGCTTGTAGGATTGAATCTTAAATATGAAAAAGATGAAATCCCTCTAATTTGAAAAGCTTCTAATTTTGGGGTATCGATGGCTCGGGGAACATAAACAACATGATCTAGAACGATGCCAAGTGTGCATGAACATAAGAATATAATTGTTGATGGTGCACAATATGATGAGGTTTATCTTAGACAAGTGCGCAGATGGTACACAGAAGGTCACAAATTATCTAAGATAGATTCACTAAGACATAAGTGGATAACAATAGAGGATGCGTATAATGATATTATCTAATACAGATGCGCGAAGTCAAAACCACAGCAAAACACATGATGCACAATATCAGTTGAGTTTGTAGATGCACATAAACAAAATGTATGATGAAGTCATACACATTTTGTGAAGTATGAAGTCAAGTGTGTAGTGTTGATGAAGTAAAGTGAAGTATGTGATACAATACAATGACAACAAGATCACAACATACAGAAGGTGTGCACAATGGAATGAACAACCGTTAATCTATAGTGTGCGCCGATCAGTGGAACAACACATAAGTATCTTCTACAGACATATCAGGGAAGCAGGACGGGGCACGAAATAGGGGGTTGATGCCTCTTTCCAGTTGAAGCTTTAAAATCAGCAAGTCAGTGCTTCCTTCAGGTCGGTGCCTATAAAAGAAGGGGGTCAGTGCCTCAACCAAGTTGGTGCTGGAAAAATTCAGAAGTTGGTGCTTCCAAGAATGTAATATTTATATTATAAAAGAGCATTCCGTGGTTTTCTGCTATTTCGGTTTCCACGTAAAAATACATGTGTTTTGTGTATTGTGCATATATCAGGGAGTCAGTGCTTCATTCATGTTGGTTCCTGTAAAACAAGGGGGTCGGTACCTACTTCCTGTTGGTGCTGGAAAACTTCGGAAGTTGATGCTTCCAAGAATGTAATCTTTATATTATAAGAGAGCATTCCATGGTCTTCTCCCATTTGTATTTCCACGTAAAAATCCATGTGTTCTGTGTGTTGTGCATATGTGGATTAATGTTATTGTTTATGTGAATGAATAATTTAAGTTTCATTTTAAATCTGATAAGAAGTTAAATTTTTTCATAACAAAGCTAATACTGATTCACCCCCCCTCTCAGTATTAATAAGATTCCAACAATTGGTATTAGAGCAGGTGTCTTCAGTAACAGCTTAATATCTGGAAGATAGATCTTTGTGCAAATATGGACAAGTCAGAAGGACTCTCCACCAACAGAGCACAAAGATTTGATGGCACCAAATACACCTTTTGGAGGATAAGAATTGAAGTATGTATATAGTCCCTTGGCGCAAATGTCTGGTAGTAAATTAAAGATGGCTATAATGTTCCTATGCCTGCACTAACTAATCTAGTTGAAAGGAGACAATATGAATGCAATGCAAGAGAAAGGAATGCGCTATTATGTGGATTGAAAGACACTGAGTTCACTAAAGTCATGCACTATTCCTCAACAAAAGACATATGGGACAAACTCAAGAACACCTACGAAGGAGATGATAAAGTTAAGAAGGCTCAGCTGCATACATACTTTGGTTTATTTGAGTCCCTGAAGATGAAAGAAGAGGAGAACATTGCGTCTTACTTCCTTTGAGTTGATGAGATGGTCAATGCTATCAAGGGTCTTGGAGTTTCTCTAACTAAAGAATCCATTGTGTAGACGATACTGAGAACTTTGAATCCAATATATGACTCAAAGGTATATGTGTTAAAAGATAGGACTGATCTTGAAGATTTGACAAAACATGAGTTTCATGGGATCCTCACTACATATGAGATGAGAACTGAAAAGGAACAACCCACCAGGAAAGAAGCAACCTTCAAAGCCACTAAGAAGGTAAAGCACGATTATGACAAAAGCCCTTGTGATGAATCAAATGGGGAAGAGGCAAACTTCGTGAGAAAGCTGAAGAGAGGACGTGGCAAGTATAAGGGGAAGTTACCCTTTAGGTGTTTTAAATGTGGAAGAGTAGGCCATTTCACCTCAAAGTGTCCGTCTAAAGAAGATAGAGACAATGATAGTGAAGAAGAGGCCAATCACAATGAACGAAGGATGGAACACTCAAAGGACAAAGATAAAAGCAGAAAGAATTTCCCCAAGCAAAAGAAGAGTCTGTACTCCAGGGAAGATAGTATCTCATCCGAAGAAAGTGAATGCGATGGTGTGTAACATACCTCCAATTTGACCCCCATTGTTATTTATTTTTGTAAATGTAATTATGATTATGTAAACGGCCTTGGTGAGGAGCTCAAGGCCAAGGCCCCACCAGTGGACCTCGAGCTAGTGTTATGTTTATAAGTCTTAGTTTAAGCCTAGAAGATTAAAGAATGATAATATGACTAATCGATAAGTAACTAAATCCTTCAAGGAGGAAGGAGGGATGGCTAGGAAGCCTTGAGAGTTCTATTTTAAGTCATAGATATTAGAGGGTTAGAAACTAGCGATGTTTCCTTTAATTTCTTAAGAACCCACCTAAGTAAAAGTCAAATATAAACAAATGACTAGATAGATGTTATATATATATTTATATATACATAAAAATATAATTGTGGAGATTACATATATTTATATGACTATTAAATTTATAATATATATACATGAATAAAAAGTTGTGAAAGCTATTTTTATACTTATATATAAGTGTCTTATATATATATATATATATATGAAAATTATTGAATAGATATTCATATATAATATAATCATGCTACTTCAAGATATTTAGGTACAAAGGATATGTATTTGTATATATAGGTAATATATGAAAGAAGGATAAAATAAATTTACTAGAGATGCATGAATGCTTTTATATATGTGCTAATATTATGGGGTGGAATTATGATATATACAAATAAATAGAAATATGAAAATACTATTATAGGATATCATTCTACACCCCCAGGCTACTAGTGACTAGTAAACTATTATATATATTGATTCAGACCCTGGGAGTTAAGAATCGGAAGGCTTGAATGCCAAGAGAGGAGGAGATTAAGCATGCAAATCTGCCATAAAATTCACAAGAAAAACACTAATCTTGCATGAGAATAAGCATGAACAAAAACATATGAATTCAATGGGAGGTGAGGCTCAAAGAGGAACCCCACCTATGAAACTAATTACCAATAAGTCACTCAGATCTAACTAATCTCGCAATGAACAATAGGAAATAGGAGAGAAACCAAATGAGTAACTTGTTCTCATGAGAAGGATTGCTACGCCTTTATATAGCATTATTACAATGTGTCTTGAGGCCATACCATGGTCCAAAACCATGTGCTACCAAATACCATGGATATGAGAGGGTGGCCTCACCATTTAATGCTTTTATGATAAATGGGAGATGGTGGCCTCTCCATTTAATGCTTTTATGGCTTATACATCTGAATTTAGACCATATGCCCCCTAAAATTCGGATCATTCATCCCCCCTTAGAAAATGATGGTCCCCATCATTTCATGCTAAAAGGAGACCCATGATTACAATGTGATAGTTACCAATGAAGAGAAGGGTTTTGTGTGGTTGACCCATAACCATGGGTTTTGCGAGGTTGAGCCATAACCGTGGGTTTTGCAAGGGTGACCCATAACCATGATGGCAATGGCAAGCTTGATTCCAGTGAAGAGAAGAGTTTTGTGTGGTTGACTCAGAACCATGAGTTTTGTGTGGTTGACCCATAACCGTGGGTTTTATGTGGTTGAACCATAACCATGGTGGCAATTACAAGCTTGTTTCCACTGAAGAGAAGGGTTTTGTGTGGTTAACCCATAACTGTGGGTTTTGTGTGGTTGACCCACAACCATGATTACAATATATAACTGTGGGTTTTGTGTGGTTGACCCATAACCATGGGTTTTGTGTGGTTGATCCATAACCGTGATTACAATACATAAATGTGGGTTTTTTGTGGTTTCCCCCATAACCATGGGTTTTTTATGGTTGACCCAGAACCATAGGGTTTGTGTGGTTAACCATAACTATGATTACATTAAAATTTAAAAAAAATGAAAATTCATGATCTTTGGGGCCGTTGATGTCTTGATGTAAATCCATTCATAACTTCTGATACATGTACTGAAATTGAATTCCAATGAAGACCCATTTGAGATCTCGAAGAGACCTTTCTATCCATATAACATAATTGCTCTGGGGTAGCCCAGATATTGAGAAAATGTTTGTTGAAGTTTAAGAGACGCGCGCACACTATTTTGCAGACAAATGTTGCTTCAATCGATGATATCTCTCAAACCAGAAATCCAAATGAAAAACCACAAAATAACTATTTTAGCTGACGGAAATAAATTTCCAATGAGCTATGGTAGAGCCTCTGAGACATTTTGTGGAGTTTGTAGCACTTGTTTAAAGTTGTTGTACATCCGGCCGCATTGTGTACAAACATGTACTACTTCAAACAAACTAGAAAAGAAAATACAATTCCGTGAAATACCCATTTTAGCTGACGAAAAGAGCTTTCCAATGAGCTATTGTAGAGCCTCTAAGACATCCTATGGAGTCTATAGAACTTCTTTAAAGTTGTTGTACGTCCGACCGCATTATGCACAAGTATGTGCTACTTCAAACAAACATATCTCACAAATAGGGAAACGAAATGAAATTCCGTGAAATACCCATTTGAGCTAATGGAAATATCCTTCCGATGAGCTATGGTAGACCCTTTGAAACAGCCTGTGAAGTCCATGGCACCTGTTCAAATTTTGTTGAATGTGAGAGTGTTGAGTATAGAGATGCCAAGGGTTTGTAGAGAAGCATGGGTTGTTGTATAGGTTGTGGAACCTCCGTTGAACCCACATCATGCTTCAAAAGATTTTCCCGATGGAGAGCGTACCCGCTCTGATACCACTGATCCAGACCATGGGAGCTGAGAATCGGAAGGCTTGAATGTTGAGAGAGGAGGATATTAAGCATGCAAATCTGTCATAAAATTCACAAGAAAAGCATTAATCTTGCATGAGAATAAGCATGAACAAAAACATATGAAGTCAATGGAAGGTGAGGCTCAAAGAGGAGCCCCACCTCTGAAACTAATTACCAATAAGTCACTGAGATCTAATTAATCTCGCAATGAACAATAGAAAATAGGAGAGAAACCAAATGAGTAACTTGTTCTCATGAGAAGGCTTGCTAGGCCTTTATATATCATTATTACAATGTGTCTTGAGGCCATACCATAGGCCAAAACCATGTGCTACCAAATACCATGGATATGAGAGGGTGGCCTCTCCATTTAATGCTTTTATCATAAATGGGAGAGGATGGTCTCTCCATTTAGTGCTTTTATGGTTTATACATCCGCATCCGAATTTAGACCAAATGCCCCCTAAAATTCGTATCATATATATATATATATATATATAATACCTTTTGATTAACAAATAGTGAGATTTATACATGAAATTGGGATATATGGGTATACCTTGATATTTGAGATATATATATTTAAAACTAAGGATTCCATCTATATGCGTATATGCAATATGAATATTATGTTATATTTATATAAAAATTAATTATATACATATCTTGACATATTCATATAAGAGGATATGAATATTATTATATACATGTATATTAATTACATGAGAGACTTAACTAAAGTAGTGGCAAATGCATAAATCATTTGGAATTAAAGGTTTACAAGTAGAAAATATTCTTATATATATATATAGAACTTGATATTTAATGGTATATATACTGAAGATTCCAATGAAGGTGGAGTGTCTCCACTTTTCCGTTAAATAGGGAGTTTTGTCCCCAACGTGAAGATCACAGAAAGTATTTAGTTCACCAATCCTCCAAATTGTGACGTTGGACGGATCCTCCCAGGGTAGTTACACTTGTATGCTATTGGGGAGTTATAGCTCGAATAGAATATTTATGCAACTTTAAAAATATCTATTGAGGTGGATTTCTTTAAGGCGACAGATCATCCCTAAGAGGAATGCCAAAGAGTGGAGTAGAGTGTCTCCTTAATGGAGCACTCCAACGCATTTATTTACTTATCAACTGCTCCACTTATGGAACACTTCGAAACGGCCACCTGCTCCACTAACGCCCGCCACTAACTTTTACCACCACCCAAGCTCTCGGGTAAGGCCTTCATTACGGAGACGAAGTAATGGCTAAGGCGGGAGGAGGCGGGAGAAGTCCGAATAGTTTTTCTTTTGCAGTTTATGTTTTGAATCATTTGGTTAGTGATCGTAAGATATTGGTAGGACTAGAATTGGGAACTCAGTATTTATGGTCTATCATCCATTAGATGAACGGTTGTACGGGAAATCCCAGAAAACTCGGTTCTATCTCTGCATTAGAGTGTGGGCATGGGGCTATATTCTCCTTTAGATCCTTGTGTATTTTGGAAGGGGGATTCGATTATTTTATTTTTAGGGCATTGAACAGTTTTGAGAGGGGAAAGCAATGCACGGTAGTGGAACAGGTGACTGGGGGGAAAGCCACGCAGCAGTAGAACATGAGAGAACTCTGCGTTGAGCTCTGCAGAGACAAATGCATCCAAGAACTTGGCGTCTGAGAAGCAACTTGTCTTGGGAAAGGAACCATCGATCCCGGCTTAAGGATACGAAGCCCGCGAGAAAAGTTTTGGGAGAAACTGTACGAATGAAAATTGATGAGTTTTGAAGCTTGAAGAAGTCCTGCTATTGGAGAGAGGTAAGCTATCCCTGTTTTTTATTAAATTAATTCTTATTCATATTAGATGTTAGTTTTTACACAATCCCTTAGCATGGTGAAGTATCACGTCTGCATCATTCTATAGCTAAGGTTGTAAGTCTTATTGCTTATGACTTGGGTTATCTGCATACCCTTTTTATAGCCCACTAGCGTGGTAGACGGAGCTAATATCCATATGCATGGAGCTTTGTAGTTCTGTCCGGATTTATTATCATACAGCGTAAATCCTGTAGATGACTGTAAATTTTTGTTTTAGGTTAACCCTGCAGGTTATGCATTTACGCTGCCACGTTTCTCGCATGGTTCCTCTGCGTATGTCGTTGCCACGATCCCTGTGATCAATCTCTACTTATAGACCACTGCGATTGCAGCTATGATCTTCGCGTTTGTATTAAGGAACTAGATCACTGTATAATTCCTCTAAGAAGCCGACATCTGCTTACAAGCTATAGATTTACTTATAATTATACTTATAGCCGGATTTGGTCTCTGCGTCGATGTTTGTGTGTAGAGCGATTTCCTTGACCATCGAAATTTTATTATTACCTTGTTAATATTATACTTACAGCGCGTAGGGTGAATAGGACTTTTCCAACTCCTTCTACTGCATGGGTGCCGGCATACCCATCCTCAGTCAGTATAACTCTGTCAATATCTGTCAACTCTCGGAACACTGCTCGTATCCCCGTCATATGGCGTGCTGCTCCGCTATCTATGTACCATGCTCCAGTATCCAAACTCTCTACTACACTACTGTCTGAAAGAATCGAGACGAGCGAGAATTCCCTCTCGAATTCCGCTGCAAAATCTCCCACTTCAGCTGGAGAGACTTTCTCAGGCTCTTCTTTCTTCTTGTTCTTCTTCTTGTTGGGACACTGCTCAGCATAGTGACCATAACTCTGGCAAGCAAAGCATTTTACTTTGCTCAAGTCTTTGGCTCCATTGCTCGAGCCACCTTTTTTCTTTCTACTTTTAGCTGAAAGGGCCACATTCTGTTCATCAGCAACCTGCTCAGTCTTCCCTTCTCGGATCTCCTCCTATGTAAAATCATCCCATAGTCTTTCCCAAGAGGGAAAGTTCTCTCTGCCAAATACACACTTCATGAACACATCCCACTCCTTAGTGAAGTCCTTCAGAGCTATCCGCACTAGCTCGGGATCAGGAGTCACCTCACCAACTGCACTCAGCTCATCTTTTATCTATCTGAGTCTAGTGAGGTAAGAGGCTACATTCTCACCTCTCGCCATCTTAGAGCCATGAAGCTTATCTTTTAGGGCCATTTTACGATTTTCATTCTTGTTCTCATACAAACTTTTTAAAGTATCCCACATCCCCTTAGCAGTTAATTTCTCTGCCAAATGTGGGATGAGGTGATCTTTAACACCATCCAGAAGCAGTCTCTGCGTTCTGGCCTCTTTCACCTCATGTATGTCAAGGGCTATAGGATCAGTTGTGGGAGGAACCACTGTGGTGCTAACAAAAACCCATAACTTGTTCTCCTTGAGAACAGCTGTCATCCGGGATTTCCACTGTAAGTAGTTGGAAATCCCTTCCAATCGATCTTCATACCGGATGCAAGCCATCATCAGCTTTTGCTCTTTTTCCAACAAGGCACACTCTGCCTTCTTTGACCAAAAAATACTCAGCTGTACTGAACAAACACCTTTCTGCTCACTGTGTAAAAAAAATTAACACACAGCTGTCTCAAACATCACTTTGCATACAAATCTCTTGCACATCACCTGCATAAAAAATCAGCACTTCTCTGCTGCCCTACAGTCCACTGAAACTCAGAACCCCAGCTCTGATACCATGTAGAAAAATGACAAAAAATCTGCTCACTGTTCACATAACAACCACTGAGAAATAATGTCAAACACTTTACAAACCATTGATATTAACCTCCTACAGACATATAAATAACCACATGTCACTGATATCAATTTATGTGTGTCTGTAAGTTAATGTACTATTCATAAAGCAACTTTTAGCAGTGTAAATAATTCATATCAGCAGACTGTAATAAAAATCAGATACAGGATTTTGGTCAAATTTGACCCTGGAAAAACCCCCGTCAACCCTTGGGGAAAACCAACATACAAGAGAGATTTTATTAGCTCATGAAGGAAAAATACTTAGAAATTACAACAGTCATTTTCAGCAGTAAAAAAATGTCACTGTACTTATCTCCCACAGTCCTTCCAGACACCTCGAAATCTGTGCAGCAGAGAATCTGCCTCGGGTTTTGTGCCCACCGTACCACAAAAAATGAATGAGCCTGATGTCTCAAAAATCGTGCCCACTGTATGCTGTAATGCCCAGCAAATACTCAGCAGAACACACTCTCGATTTTTGTACCCTTCTCGGGTTTTGTGCCCAGTCAAAATCTTGGAAGTTGTGGCCACTAAAATCTGGAAACTCGTGCCCACTAGAATCTGGAAACTCGTGCCCTGTAAACACAGTAAGAATGCTGAAGATGCTTCTTGATATGCGTGCCACCCTCTCCTTGGGAAGTGCGCCCCTTCAAGCTATCCCTATCTCCCTTCTCCTTCAAGCTCAATCTCTTGCTCTCTCTTGCATGTGTGTATCTCACACTCCTCACCAAGCTCCTTCTTGGAATTCGAGCCACTCTCCAAAGACTCTCTCTATTGGAATGTGTGCCAAAAAATGAAATCTCATGTACTTTTATTTACCCTATTAGGGTTTTTCTCATGACTTTTCACTTCAATGGACGAGATTAGATCTTGGCCAACAGATCTATGGCTGGGATCTAATCTCTCGTTCACTTAAATCTCCTAAGTGAACTTTAGACCAAATTTTCTTTTTTGAAAAGTCACTTAACCCTAAATATTAAAAAAGTACACCTTTATGACTTAAAGTCACTTTAAAAACATATTAAAGTACAACTCACTTTAAAATCATAAAGTCACATAAAAAAGGTACTTTAATAAAAGAACACATTATTAAAGTCACTTAAGGAATATAACTGAGACTTCAAGTTATTGACCCCTGCACCTAGGCACCTGATGCACGAGTGCCACCGAGCTATCGAATGCTAACAATTCCTGGTTAGTTTCCTTTTGATAATGAAACCTCCATTTCTTTCTAATTGTGTTACTACAAAGAATTTTTAGAAGGGACCGAAATCAACCACTATCCACCCTTATCTTGATGTTGCCCATTGTTTTGTATAGATGCGTAATCCCCTGCATGCTTAACGTTTAAATATTTTATATATATACTCTGCTATGTTACTGAAGGAGAATTACTGTCAACAATTCTAGTTGTTTTAGGATCTGTATATAAATATATATATATATATATATATATATAGCTTTAGGTTCTATTTGTATTATCGAGAGGAGTCCCCATGGAGTTAGAAATATCATGATGGGTGTAGAAGACCCGAGCTCCAATCTCACTCTGTTGGAAAACGTAGATGGGTTAGATGAATACACTGTTCATAAATTAATTATGAGTTGAACTCTATGTAAAAGTTATGAAATTCGTGAGATGTCTGCGTTGACATCGTACGAAAAGAAAGCGGGTAATGCTTGATCCCGAAGTGGCTAACTTCTGCGTTATCATTTGTGAAGTTTTTTCATTTTGTGGTATATTTATATATATGTTTGTATAACTTTTACCATCACGCATGCCGGAAAGGTTTTTATAAATTTATGTTTGTTATAAATTGATGCTAGCATGGATACCTAGGTTGATTTAATCTCAGCAACGGCTGAAATCTATATGTATCCCTTATTTGTGATATCTGGTTTGTTTGCTAAATATATTGTAAAATCACGCATTACGTTTTTAAGATATATCTATCTATCTATATATATATATATATATATATATATATATCTTAAAAACGTAATGCGTGATTTTTACTTTTGGTAATTACATTGCTGCCTGAAACGAGTAATCCTTGTTCTGGTGGTTTCATTGAGGTTAGAAAATATCAGCACATTTATATTGGTAGAAACCATAATTTGGGGCAAAGACCCTAGCTACGATTATGTTGTTGAGGATTATTTTTAGAAAATATAAGTTTTTACCTTTGAATAGGGAAAAGCAAAATCCTTAGTATAAATATTAAAAGTTATTTATAGTTACATCGCTTTGTATAGAATGAGTATAAGTTTTAATATGTGGGTCTTATCCTTTTCGAATAAAAGAGATTCTGAATCCATGTGTTGGATTCTCTCTTGGGTAACTTGGTAGAAGGCTGCTGATCTGTAGTTTATCATTTAAACATGAGATGTCATTTATGATCACTTGCTGAGTAAAGATATTTTCTTTACTTACATCATTTGTTGAATGTGCTCTCTATAAGAGAGGTCCAGAGGAGGAGATTCGATATTGCAACAACTATGTTGCAGTTTGTAGTTGTTTCCATTCAAAAAATTATATTATACAAAACCCTTTTGTGGACGTAGCCCACGAGTAGGTGAAGCACTTTAAAATTGTCTCTTGGTATGGTCTCTTTGGTGTACCTTTTATGTGTTTCAATTCCTTGATAATTATGAAGGTTGTAACACTGGATTATATAAATTATGTCTATTGGGAATCTCTCGCATGAGTACAATATTTTGATCTTCCATTTATATATACCTTTATGTAAAGGTTATGTTGTTATGTAAAGGTTATGTTTTCCTCAAGTGATTTCATAGTCATTCACGTTGAAAAGAATGGTTATGTAAGTATTTAGGGAAGGTTGATTAATTCTTTAGTTAAAAAGTGGGAATGTTATAAAGAGTAATACCTTGATAATAAGATCTCATGATGAAATCATAATACTTGTATCACAATCACCTTTGGAGTAACAATTATACAAAGTTTTATTGAGGTCAATCAAAGTAAATATAGTCGAGAAGAAAATTTTTAAAA
This sequence comes from Larix kaempferi, assembly GCA_027924585.1. NCBI lineage: Eukaryota > Viridiplantae > Streptophyta > Pinopsida > Pinales > Pinaceae > Larix > Larix kaempferi. The sequence goes on from BSBM01000719.1 coordinate 2,116,107, forward strand.
TTTTCACCAATTTTTTGCTAATTCAAAATTTGGGTCTATGACATCGCGGTTTTAAAGAAGTGCTCTTGATGGATATTCTAGAAGATGAAGGCAGTAAAGAAAGAGAAAAGTGTCTATCCTCTATTAATAAAGAGACATCAAGTTCACACAAAGATCAATCAATAACTCTAGACAAGTACTTATTTAGTGGAACCTTTAATTCACCAAAACCTGTCGCACAAATCACGTCAAACAATCAGTCAGAAGAATAAGATGTAGAAATCGAATGGGAAGGTTAACTTATAAGTGCCTTAGAATAATTGAATAAGTCAAGAAACAAGAACAAACTCTTGTAGGACCAACTGTCAAAGTATGAAGAACAAGTCAAGCAAGCCAAGGTGATTCAAGAAAAACAGGTTAGTGAAAAGGAAATGAATTTTGACAATCAACTAAATTGCGCAGTAGATAAAAGTAGAAAACTAGAAGAAGAGGAAAATGTATTGAAGACATCATTGAAGGAGTTAAAGCAAAATAATGAGAAGCTGACAAACAAACATCAGCAAAGAGATAAACAATCCCCCCACCTAAACGAAGAACTGGCTAAGATGAAGAAAGGGAAATAGGTTCAAGAACACTTATTGAATGAGACACCAGACTGCGCAGATCCAAGAAGCATCAAGAATCGTCTTGAAGGAGATACGGAGAACAATTTGAAGGCAAACACATCAATCCTAGATAAGATATTGAGTGATTAAAGATCACTAGCAGACAAATCAAGACTTGGCTATGACAAAAACATTATGAAGGTCTGCGACAGCATCTACAGTCCAAATCAAATGATGTCATTAAGGTATGACAATTCCTTCAAATATTACAATTCTTTCCATTACAATTCTAGAATAAGGATCAATAATGTGAAGTGCACGAGATGCAATTTCAATGGTCATATTGCAAAGTATTTCCATACTGTGAGATGTTATGTGTGCTATGGTTTTGGACACAAGGTGCAATATTGTCGAAGAACAGTAAGAAATACTTCATATAATAACAAATATAAGATATGGACTGAAAAGGAACATAAACAAGTGCAATATCAAAATGGATGAGCACAATTGAAGAAATGGGTAAAGAAAACTACTCAATCAAATGACCCAGGCTCGTTGCGAGCAGCAAGTGATTGCTGCCCATCTTGCTCATCTCTAAAAAGGATAAGTAAGATCCTTTAATTCAACATGTTGTTCAGTAGGAATTCAAGGAATGCATTAGTTGTAGTTAGAAGACATTTGAATTTTTTAATTTAGTTGCATTATTGTAGTGTTTCAAAGGAAATGCACATATATTTAATTATTTGCAAAATATGTGTTGAAGTCAAATTGTCGCACAGAGTACTCATACATTTAACATAAGAAATAACAATACACATGAGTATTGATTATGAACAAACATGAGTCTGCACAGATGCATAAACAAAGTTTGTATTATGTTCAAAATTTGCATTTGCAAAATTACATGAGACGTCTATCGCAGAAAATAAAGTTGAAGTACAAAAGAGGTAGTATGCTAAGGCCTAACATCAATTGAAGTACAAAGATGGTGATGAGATCCCTATTAAACATAATTGAGAATTACAAAGACGATTCAAAGCCACAACTCAAGGTCCAACTCTGCGTCTTGATTGGGAGGTTGTTGTGAAAGACGAAGTTCAATGTCCATTGGAGCATGTTTGATGATATCAGTGGATTGCAGTAGTGGACAAAGATGAAGAGTTGAGGACGATGCGCTGGTAGTGTATTGTTCCATCTGAATCAGGTTCAAGAGGTCTAGAATCTATTGGCATTGTCTCTCCAAGAATTCGACTCTCATGTTCAGACTAGACAACCCCTCAGCATTGCTATGATTGAACCATGACTGTGCATACTAATGATTGAAATTAGACTCATTCATATGGGATTGCAATATCCCCATTTCCACCCTCAATCGCGTGAACTCAACATGCTGCGATTGAACTATCGAGCAAAGTCTATCCAATGAGTTGCTAAATCTATGGAAGAATGAAGACATGATGAATGAAGACAAGAAACTCAGAGATTGCAACATGCCGGACAAGCTAGACAGGAACTGAACAAGTATGGTGAACTAGGCAATATGTAACTCATTTATAGAATTGGAAGGTGGTTCCCCACTTGCGTGAAAATCAATTGAAGAGACGTTGAGTTTAATGGCATTTACATCCGTGTGATTCAATGCTAACTATGGAGATGTTAAAATTTATTGCATGATTTAACGAAATCGAGCAAGAGGACAAAGTGGAAATCCAATTCATTGTTCCGTGTGATCAGATTGATGTTGCCCAAAATGCTAGAGTATGAAATTGAGACATCGAGCTTTTCGCACGAGTTAGTAATCACATCGTATTGTTTCCATGCTGGATGATAGATGGAAGTATGTGCGATATTAATAAATTATCTTTGGATGTCATGGCATGATCTGATAAGTCAAAAAATGTAATGAATATTGGTCACAGTGCAACAAATGCAACAAAAGAAATGTTGGAGGTTGGAAGAAATCGACGTATGGAACTTTGTAGTGTATAGCGAATGCGATAGGAATATGGCGTGCATATTTCTCAAGGAATGAAGAATTGTATCAATATGACAAGAATAGAAGATTAAGATATAAATAAATTGGCAATTACACAAAGGAGCACATTCGAAATAGCATCAAATGTACTGGTTGGCGCAACAACTCCAACAAAAGGAATAGAATGAAACACAAATACATGGGGGAATTCGATGCAAGAAACTGCATAAAGGCCAACACAAAACCAAAGAAAGGAAAACCTGAAATTCCACATTAAAGGAATCTCTTTGCCATTGGTGTCAAAGGGGGGGGAAATATCATGAAGCATGTGATTTTCTCATGAAGCATGCGATCACTGCAGGAATGAAAAGCAGCTGATAAGTATTGATCTATGGTCATGCAGAGAAAAGAAGGATACAAATCATGAAACATGCATCAATGGAAGAGATCCGCGCATAAATGAAAGACACGGGAAATGAAATGACAGCAGAAAGCACAGATGAGTAGATGCTCAAACTGGAAAGAACACAGGGGGAGTACTACGAATAGAACATTGGAAGAATACAACTTCATGAGGTGTTGACATCAGTGCCAAAGGGGGATATTGTTGAACTTTGGTTGTCATTGATGTCAACTGATGTCGAAGAGGACTCAGTATCCTTGTGCCAGTTTGAAGAAATATATGAAAGCCACTTTGAAGAAGTATATGAAATCCAGTTTGAAGAAGTATAAAAGAAGTACTTACAGATTATAAAATTACAACAAGTTTGAAGATGTACATAAGGTATGTGTGCAAGTCCCCATCCATCAAGTCAAATGTAATACCAAAGAGATGGTAGGACATGTCTTGGAAGTGCAAAAGAATTTTGAGAGAAAGATGTGGTTGAACATGTATGAAAGTCCTAGAAGTGCGCAAGAATCACCAATCAGAAGAAGTATACAAGTATTTGAAGTGCGAAAGATTCCCATAAGAAAGAAGTAGTTGGAGAATTTAAGTGTGCAAGAGCCACAAACAATGGTACTTCAAGGGAAAAAGACCCCACATAGATTGGTTCCAAAGTGTGCAAGACCCATAATGAAAATGACTAATTATGCGTAAGACCCACAATGGATGACACCTTAGTTGCGCAGAACATGACAAGTGGCGGAAGTGTGAATTAAGCTTGAATAAGAACCAAGGAAGAAGGGACGCTACAACCAACTTGTGGACATGCAGTCTGTGCAAGACAAGTATAAATAAGAAGCCAAGTTGGAGAGTGGAAGTAAGCTTGTAAGCTTGATGCTTAAAGATGAAAAAGATGAAAGCACTCTGATTTTACAAGCTACTAATTTTGGGGTATCGATAGCTTAGGGAACCATAACAACATGATCTAGCATAAAGTTAAGTGCACACGAAAAGAAGAATATAATTGTTGATTGTGCACCTTATGATGAGGTTTATCTGAGACAAGTGCGCAGATGCTACACAAAAGGTCACATATTATCTAAGATAGATGCACCAAGATAGAAGTGAAGAACAATAGAGGATGCACATAATGATGTGATCTAATACATATTCATGAAGTGAGAACAACAACACAACACATGATGCGTAGTATCAGTTGAGTTTGTAGATGCACATAAACAAATGTATGATGAAGCAGCACATAGTTTGTGAAGTATGAAGTCAAGTGTATAGTGTTGGTGAAGTAAAGTTAAGTATGTGATACATTACAACGAAAGCAAGATCACAACATACAGAAGGTTCGCACAACATAATGAACAATAGTTAATCCGTAGTGTGCGCGGATCAGTGGAGCAACCAAGAAGTATCTTCTACAGACATATCAGGGCGGTAGGACAGGGAAAGGAATAGGGGGTCGATGCCTCTTTCCATTTGAAACCGGTAAATTAAGGAGTCAGTGATTCCTTCAGGTTGGTGCCTGTAAAACCAAGGGGTTTGTGCCTCCTTCCGTTTGGCATTGGAAAAATTTGGAAGTTGGTGCTTCCATGAATGCAATATTTATATTATAAGAGAGCATTCTGTGGTTTTCTCCCGTTTGGGTTTCTATGTAAAAATCTGTGTGTTTTTTGTATTGTGCATATGTGGATGAATGTTATTGTTTATGTGAATGCATAATTTAAGTTTCAGTTTAACTCTAATAAGAAAAAGTTAAAATTGTTCATAATAGTGCTAATATTACTGATTCACCCCCCTCTTGGTATTAATAAGATTCCAACAAATAGGCCATAACGAAAAAAAATCCAACTAAACCTGTCTATTTGTTTTTAACTAGAGAAACAAGTAATGGGAAAACATTCACTACAACAACACTTTATAATTCCTTATTGCAATTCTATAACAAGGATATTGAAAGCGATCCATTGAAAAAAAAAAGGTATAATAGCTGCATCCACTGGAAAATATGCCTACAATATAAACATAATTACAATTCATTCAGCTTTACACCTCCCTCTGAATTCAACAAATATGATTCCCTTAAGCTTAAACACATTGTATTTATTGACAAAAGAATATCAACAACTTCGCAGAGTTGTTATAGATGAAGCATCGCTGATTGGTTAGTGAATGCTTTATAACATACATAGAAGACTTCCAGAAATTATGCATATGCCAACAATCGCAATTGGAAATATGGATATTATATTTTATGGTGATTTCTATCAAGCACAACTAGTACATGACTCTTGTATATATGGACAACCAAATTTTTAATAACAAAAAATCCCATATAGCTTTTTGCCAGATAATGTCAAGTACTTTGAGCTCAAAATGGTTATGAGACAAAAAGACAATAAGTTTGCATCAATCTTAAATAGAATACGAACCTGTTCGCAAACAAAGGAAAATATCAATTAAGTTCCTTAACAAAATTTTTATAGACATCCGCGAGAAGACCCGACATTTCCTTACCTCTTTAATAAGAAAAGATATGTCCAAGAACTTAATAAGAAAATTTGGCAATTTCTCAAATAGAGACATACATACATGCTAGTAGCTCATGAAAAAGAATGCAATAAAACTAAAAACATTTGAACAAAGAATATGTTGTTGAACTAATATGTGGCCACTATGCAATTGATAATGGTTTGGTCAATGGCGCAGAAGGAATTTTAAAACACTACACAGAAGGCCCAACTGATGGCATATGGATTGCTTTTCAAGATCTAGTAATTGAATTTGATCAATGAGCCAAAATGCAATAGCTATATTCAAGATTTGGTCTTCTACATAATTGGACACCCATTACAAGAATCTCTACCCACTTAACAAATGAAAAAAAAAAACTGTTATTCGACAATAGTTTCCTCTGCAAATAGCATGTGCATGAACCATTCATAGAGCACAAGCCTTAACAATGGACACACTTGCATTTGATACAAAAGATATAAGACAACATGGACTTGTGTATACTTCAATTTCACGTGTCAAGAACAATGAATGACTTTATCTCATAAATAAACTAGAGGAAAAAAAATTTCTACCTATGTGAAAAAGTTACAGTTGAAATAGATATGTTACAAATGCACAGTTGCAATTTGAGTATGATATGGACTCAACACAGCAGAAGAAAAAAAAAAAAGAAAAAAAAAAAGGAAAGAAGAAGTAGTAGATATGTTACTGACAAATGCACAGTTACAATTTGAGTATGATATGGACTAAAAAAAAAAAAATAGTTTCTTCAAATGCACAGTTGCAATTTGAGTATGATATGGACTCAACAAAAAAAGGTAGTTTCTTCATATGCTCATCGAACACACAAATCCTACCATTGCACATAGAAACACAACAAGAAAATCCATCTTCTAGCACTAGAAGTTAGCACCATTTATATTTTGTGGTGTAAATGTGGTGGTATTGTCACCACTTACATTTATGTGGTGTTAAAGTGGTGTTGTTAACACCATATATATTTTGCGATGTTAAAGTGGTGGTATTAGCACCACTTATATTTTGTGGTGTTAATATGGTGTTATATTTGTTAATATTATTGGAAATTGAGTTTTACCTTTATGAGAAATGCCATGTTGGCAAGTACCATAAAGTGGTGCTAAGCTATTATTTCCACATGGACATGTACAAATAGGATTTAAATATGTGGATTTGCACCATAAACAAATTAACAAATAATTATTTTGAAAATAACTCAATTCAATATTTCTTTATTTTTTCGTCAATTAAAATAAATGATCAAAGATTAATTTATGATTTTTTGCACCATGCAAATAAAATCACATAGAATATTTAAGCAAATAAATTCGTGTGATTCATTTATGAGGCTTTACACCACAAGCATAGAAAATTAAAAAATAATATTTGGAAAATAGCTCAAATCATTTATTTGCTTTTTATATTATTTAAACATATAAATACAATTGACAAATAAATAAAAACAACTATTTTTAATTTATTACTATTATAAAGTAGTAATAAAATTATTTGAATTTAAATTCGATTATTCATTTGAGATATTTGTATCTTCTTAATTTTTTTATTATAGAAATTAGTATTATTATTAGGTTTTTAACACAAGACATGGGTCTTAGATCCATCTATATGATCAATGGAGAAAACCTCTACCTAAGGCCCTAAAAGAAGATTTTAGGAATCTAGGACCAAGAAAGACACCACAAAGGTCCCCACAAATATTCCTAAGAGTATTCTTAGCCTCTAAGTATGGGCCTTCACATTATAATTTTTTAATCACTACGGTACTAGGTCCAATGGCCCTCAACATTGTTGAGCGAACAATCATAAGCATAGGCCTCAGCCTAGAGGAATCCCGAGCATAAATAACTATCATGTTGTCAAGTACCATATAGTGGTGCTAAGCTCATGCTTGTCACATGGACATGTACAAAAATGATTTAGTTATGATAATTTGCACCATAAACACAACAACATCACAAATAATTATTTTTTAATAACTTAATTCAATTTTTTTCATTCAAATAAATGCCCATGATTAATTTATGAGGTTTTAAACCACAATCACAGCAAATTCAATTATTTGGTTTTATCACTATTTAAACCAATAAGTTCACATGATTTATTTATGAGGTGTTGCACCACAAACACAACAAGTTCACAAATAATTATTTCTAAATAGCTCAAGTCGACTATTCATTTTCAATATTCTTCAAGTAAATAAATACCCATGTTTCTTAAATTTGGTAAATGATTAAAGGCAACCATTTTTAATTTATTACTATTATAAAATAATAATAAAAATGATTCGAATTGAGATTTCATTATTTGATAGGGTATATTTTTATTGATATTGTTAAATTTTCTAATGGATATTAATATCATTACTAGGCTTTGTGCAAAAGGCATGGGTCTCAAATCATTAGAGATGTTAGAGGGAGGAAACCTCTTCCTTGGGCCCTAAATGAATCTTTTAGGAAACTAGGACCGAGAAATATGGTTAGCACACATATATTCCTAAGAATATTCTTAACATCTATGTGTGGATATTGATTGCATTATACGGTTTTGATCAGTAGTGATAGGTCTATTGGCCCTCGACCTAGTTAAGAGAAGAAACCCATGCCTTAGCCTAAATTAAATTTCTAGGCATATAGGGATAGTAATGATTTGTCACACCAACACAAATGAATTTTTGAGAAGATATATGGTCTTATAATAGGGATAATGGGGGGATTTGGAGGAACTAAAACTAGGTATAAGTCTTTCGGGCATAGAAATGATTAAGAAAGGAACCCCATTCCTTGGAACTTAGAGGAAACCTCTAGGAATATAGCATTAACAAGTATACCTTGAAACACCACATAAGGCCTCCTAAGGGTATCCTTGGCATGATATTGGGGGTATTAATGTAAGTAAGAGGTTGTTTTTAAGCACTATATATGGGTGTTTAGTCCCTTAACATGTTTGAGAGAGGAAACCTAGGCCTTATTCCCTAGTAAAATATTTTGTCCTTCCAAGGAAAAATACAACAACTCAAAGCACTACACATGACATATTGGGGTTATTATTTACCTCTAAGTAAGCAAATCAACACCACAATTATTTTTTTGCTAGTGTGCACGGGTCTTAGGTTTTTGTATAATCTCATAGGAGGAAACTTGGGCCCTAAACCCTAAGGGAAGCTTTAAAACACACCCACGAACTCCAAACACTATCCTTGGCATCTGAGCATTCATATAAGTGACACTAGGTATGCAAACCTTAGACATATTCATGAGAGGAATTATAGGAACTAGGCCCTAAAGGATGGTTTTAGGCATATCAGGCTAATAGCAATGACTCAAAATATCACCTAGAAGATCATGCAATGTATAGGATATCATTATTCTCAAAGTGGGATATGGGTGGAAATATGTGGTTTTGCATACTAGCAATGCGTCTGAGTAAATAGTTGGGGAAGAAATTGAAAGAATTATACCCTAACGTAATATTATTGAGGTAATGGGAAATAATAAAGACCATGAACCATACACAATTTAAAGTTGATATTTGACATAATAGTTAGATATGAGCATAATAAATAGTTTTTGCATAGAGGGATGGATCTCAAGTCCTTTTTGGAGTCCTAAAAGTAAAGCAATATCCTTATGTAGGTGTCCCAAGGCCTTCGTAATGATATTACATAGAAGATGACCATGAATTGATCCCTAATTAAACCATTAAGGCATCCAAATCCATTGAGACACTATGTATCTAGTTCTTATGGCCTTTTAGCCTTAGATAAGATCAATGGAGGAGACCTAAATATCAACCACTAAAGGAATATTCTAGCCATCCAGGGCTAATAAGGTTTCCTACACCAACAACACATGGCCTCTTGAGAGTATCATTAGCATATTATTGAGGATGTTGGTCTCATTATCTCGTTTTGAGCAGTATGTACATGTCTTGAGGCCTTGAGAGCGATTTTCTAGGGAATAAGACCATGCCTTTATCCGTAAAGAAATTGTCCAGGCATCCAAATCCGTGAATTATAATTCCTCAAAGCACCATGCATGACTTCATAGGGGTATCCATTGTACTATATAGATCTAAGTCTTGTGGCCTTACGACCTTCGACATGGTTAGTGGAGGATACCTTAACCTTCGCCCCTAAAGGAAGGTTGTAACTATCTAGGGTTAAGAATTTTTCTTCCACCAACCATACACAACCTCCTAATTGTATAATTGGCCTATGATTGAGGATGTTGTTATAGTTAGGTGGTGTTAAGTAGCATGCACATGTCTTAAGCCCTTGGGAATTATGTTCCATGGAAGAATACCATGTTTTTGGCCCTAAAGAAATCATTAATGAATCTATATCCATGAATACTACCTAAAAGCAACATTGATTACTTCATAGGGGTATCTATGGCACTATGTATCAATGTATTGTGGCCTTGGGACCTTACACATGGTTAGTGGAGGAGACCTTAATCTCGAGCTCTAAATGATTCTTCCATCCATCTAAGGCTAAGAATATTGCCTCCAATAAAAACACATGGCCTCTTGAGGGTTTAGTTGGCCTATGATTGATTATGTCATTTCCATTAGGTGGTTTTGAGTAGTGTCTACATGTCTTGGGGCCTTGGGAATGATGTTATAGGAAAAAACACCATGCCTTTGGCCTTAAAGAAACAATTGGGGCATTTGGAGTGATGAACGATTCCTAGAGCACCATGCATGACCTTTCATGGATATCCATGCCACTATGTATCCATTTCTTGGGGCCTTGGGAAATTGGACATGGTCAAGGGAGGAGACTTGAAACTCTATCCATAAAGGAATCCTATAGCCATCCAAGGCTAAGAATATAAACTCAACCAACCACACATGACCTCTTGAGGGTATCATTGTCATATGATTGAGGATATTAACACCATTATGTGATTTTGAGAAGTATGTAGGTGTTTTAGGACCTCAAGAATGATGTTATAAAGAAGAATACCATGCCTTTGGCCCTAAATAGAACACTAAGGAATCTAGAGCCCTGAACAATGCCTCAAAGCACCATGCATGACTTTGCAAGGGTATCCATTGATCTTTGTATCTAGGTCTTAGGGACTTGAGCTCTTGGACATGGTCACTGGAAGAAATTTGAACCTTGGGCCTTAAAGAAATCTTTTATCCATCAAAGGATAAGGAGGTTTCCTCCACCAACCAAACATGGCCTCGTGAGGGTATCATTAGCCTACGATTAAGGATGACAATTCCAGTAGGTGGTTTTGAAATATGTATGTGTCTCAATTCGTTGGGAATGACATTCTAGGGGAAAGACCATTCATTTGGCCCTAAATAAACCATTAAGTCATACAAAACCATGAACAATGCCTTAAAGCACCATGCGTGGCTTTCCAAGGGTATCCATGGCACTATGTATCAAAGTCTTGGGGACTTGGGGGATTGGAAATGGTCATGGGAGGAGGCATGAAGCACAAGCTCTAGTGGAATCTTCTAGCCATCTAGAGATAAGAAGGTTCTATACACCAACAACACATCACCTTTCAAGGGTCATTGGCCTATGATTGAGGATGTTAGTGACATTAGGGTGTTTTGAGGAGTATGTACATGTCTCAGGGTGTTAAGAATGAAGTTCTAGGGAGGAATAACATGCTTTTAGACCTAAAGAAATAATTGAGGATTCCACAGATGAACAATGCCTCGAAGAACCACACATGACTTCGTAGGGATATCCATGGCATTATGTATCTAGGTATTCTGTCCTTAGGGCATTCGACATGGTCAATGAAAGAGACTTAAAAATAGGGCCCTAAAGGAAGCTTCTAGCCATCTGTGTCAAACAACGATGCCTTCACCAACCACAGATGGCCTCTTGAGGGTATCATTGGTCTATGATTAGTTATTTTAACACCAATAGTTAGTTTTGAGCATTAGACACATGTCTTGGGGCCTTCGAAACAACACTCTATAGAAGTTGACCATGCCTTTGGCCCTAAAGAAACCATTTAGGCATACAAAGCATGAATAATTCCTCAAAGCACCATGCATGACTTAACAGAGGTATCCATTGTACTAGGTATCTAGGTCATGTGGATTTGGGGCCTTCGACATGGTTAGTTTAGGAGACCTAAACCTTTGCCCCTATAGGAAGCTTCTAGACATGCAGGGATAATAAGTTTTCCTCCACCAAGTACACACAACCTCCTAATGCTATAATTAGCCTATCATTGAGGATGATGCTACCATTAGGTTGTTTTGAGTAGTAAGTACATGTATCAAGGCCTTGGGAATGATGTTCCTAGGAAGAAGACCATGCATTTTTCCCTCAAGCAATCATTGAGGCATATAGAGCCATGAATAGTGCTTAAAAGTGCCATGCATCACTTCATAGGGGTATCCATGGCACTATGTATCTAGGTCTTGTGGCCTTGTGGCCTTGGACATGGTTAGTGGAGGTGACTTGAATCCTAAGCTCGAAAGTAATCTTATATCCATCTAGGGATAATAATATTTCTTCCGCTAGTGACACATGGCCTCTTGAGGGTATAATTGGCCTATGATTGATTATGTCATTTCCATTAGGTGGCTCTGAGTAGTATATACATGTGTTGAGGCCTTTTGAATGATGTTTTAGGGAAAATGACCATTCCTTTAGCCCTAAAGAAACCATTGAGGAACCTATACCAATGAACAATTCTTGAAGCATCATTCATGACCTTGCATGGATATTTGTGCCACTATGTATCCATGTCTTGGGGCCTTCTAGCCTTGGGCATTGTCAAGGGAGGAGACTTGAACCTCTGGCCCTAAAGGAATATTCTAGCCATCCAAAGCTAAGAATATCATCTCAAAATACCATACATGGACTCTTGATGGTATCATCATCCTATGATTGAGGATATTAATACCATTATGTGGTTTTGAGAAGTATGTACATGTCTTGGGGCCTTGGGAATGGTGCTAGAGAATAAGACCACACCTTTGGCTCTAAATAAACCATTGAGGTATCTAGAGCCATGAACAATGCCTCATAGAACCACGCATGATTTTGTAAGGGTATCCATGTATTTTTGTATCTAGGTCTTGGGGCCTAGAGGACTTGGACATGGGGAATGGAGGATACCTAAACCTTGGGCCCTGAATAAATCTTTTAGCCATCAAGGCTAAGAAGATTGTCTCTCACTAACCACACATGGCCTCATGAGGGTATAATTAGACTATGATTAAGGATAATTATTCCATTAGCTAGGTTTGAGAAATATGTATGTCTCTTGATGCATTAGGAATGGCATTCCCAACAAAAGATCATGCCTTTGGCCCTAAAGAAACCATTGTGGCATACAATACCATGAAGAATTTATTAAAGCACCATGCATGAATTCGTAAGGGTATCCAAGTCTCGGGACTATGTGTCCAAGTATTAGGGACTTGGGGTCTTGGGCATGGTCATCGGAGGATGCATGAAGGTTAAGACATAAATGTCTATTTTAGCCATTTATGGCTAAGTAATTTATCTCCACCAACCACACATGGCCTTCTGAGGGTATCATTGGCCTATGATTGAGGATGTCAATGGCATTAGGTGGATTTGAATTGTATGTACATGTATTGAGGTGTTGGGAATGAATTCCTAGGGAAGAATACCATGCCTTTGGACCTAAATAAATCATTGAGTCATCTAGAGCCATGAAAAATGCCTTGAAGCACTGTACATGACTTTTCGAGGGTATCTATGGCACTATGTATTAGGGACTTTGACATGGTTAGATGAAGATACCTAAAGGTAGGGCCCGAAAGGAAGCTTACATGTCTCAAGGCCTTGGAAATGATGATCTAGAGAGAAATACCACACCTTTGGCTCTAAATGAAGCATTCAGGAATCTAGATCCATGAACAATGCCTCAAATAAGTGTACATGATTTTGTAAGGTTATTCATGGATATTTGTATCTAGGTCTTGGGGCCTTTAGGACTTGGACATGGACAATCGCAGATAGTTGAACCTTGGGCCCTAAATAAATCTTTTAGCCATCAAAGCTAAGAAATTTGTCTCTCACCAACCACAAATGGAATTTCGAGGGTATAATTAGCTTATGATTAAGGATGATGATTCCATTAGTTGGGTTTGAGAAAAATGTGTGTCTCTTGATGCATTAGGAATGACATTCCAGGTGAAAGATCATTCCTTTGTCCCTAAATAAACCATTGAGGCATACAAAACCATGAACAATTTCATAAAGCACCATGTGTGACTTCAGAAGGGTATCCAAGTCTTGGAACTATGTATCCAAACCCCATGAACTTGGGTGATTGGACATGGGCATGGGAGGAGGCATGAAGGTTTATTTTATCCATTTAGGTCTAATTGATTTATCTCAACCAGCCACACATGACATTCTGAGGGTATCATTGGCCTAGGGTTCAGGAAGTCAATGCCATTAGGTGGATTTGAGTAGTATGTACATGTATGAGGGTGTTGGGGATGAAGTCCTAGGGAGGCAGACCATGCCTTTGTACCTAAAGAAATCATTACAGCATCAATATCCATGAACAATGCCTCGAAGCACCACACATGAATTTTTTGGGGTATTTATGGCATTATGTATTAGGGACTTCGACATGGTCAATTGAATATACCTAAAGGTAGGTCCCTAAAGGAAGATTCAATACATCCATAGATAATAAGGTTATATCCACCAACAACACATGGTGTCTTAAGAGTATTATTGGTCTATGATTAGGGATGTAGATTCCATTAGGTGGTTTTGAGAAATACACACATTTATTAGGGCTTGGGGAATGACATTCTATAGAAGAGGACCATGCCTTTGGAAATAAGGAAACTATTTAGTCATCCAAAGCCACTAATAATCCAACAAATGACCACACATGGCTTTGGAGTGTATCCATGGCACTATGTATCCAAGTCATGGGGACTTGGGGCATTGGACATGGCCAAGGGAGGAGACCTCAACTTCAAACCCTAAATGAACCTGCTATCCACCCATGGATAAGAGGTACACCTAAACCAAGCACACATGTCCTCCTTAGGGTATCATTGTGTTATGATCGAGAATATTAGTGAAATGGATGGTTTTTACTAATATATATGTGTGTCGGGGCCTTGGGAATGATATTATAGGAAGTCCAACTATGTGTTTGGCCCTAAATTAATTCTTGTGGCATTTAAAGCCATGAATAATGCATTAAGGCATCATGCATGAATTTATAGGGGTATCCATAGCACTATGTATCTAAGTTTTTGTCCTTGGGACCTTCAACATGGTCAATGGAGAAACCCTTATCCTTAAGCCCTAAAGGAATATTCTAGACATCTAAGGATGAGGAGGTGGTTTCCACCAACCACACATTGCCTCTTCATTATATCATTATTCCATGATTGATAATGTCAGAGCCATTAGGTTGTTTTGAGCAGTATGTAGGTGTCTTTGGGCCTTCGGAATGATGTTCTATTAAAGAAAATCGTTCCTTTATCCCTACATAAGTCATTGAGGAATTCAAATCCATGAACACTACATCAAATAACCATACATGACTTTGGAGTGGTATCTATGGAACTATGTATCAAGGTCTTGTGGCCCTGGGGCCTTGGACATGTTTAGTGGAGGAGACATAAAATTCAGGTCCTAAAGGGATATTCTAGCGATCTAGAACTAAGTATGATTCCTCCACCAACCAAAAATGGATTTTTGAGGGTATCGCTGCCCTATGGTTGAGGATGTTGGTGCCATTAGGTGGTCTTGATAATTATGAAGGTGTCCTAGGTTCTTGGGAATTGCATTCTAGGGTATCTCTCTCACTCCCTCTCCCCCCACTCTCTTCCCTCTCTGACTCTCCTGATTTTCCTATCTCTTTCTATATCTATCTCCATCTCCCTATCCATATTTTTATCTCTCTCTCCCTCTCTCTCATATTCTCCCCCCCTCTCTCTCTCTCTCTCTCCCCCCCCTATCCCTATATCTCCCCCCTATCTCTCCCTCTCTCTCTTTCTCTTTCTCTCTATTTCCACCTATCCCCATCTCTCTCTTCCTCTCTTTGTCATTTCTTCCCCCTAATCCCCTCTATGTTTGCCCCTTTCCTTAACTACCCCTCCTCTATCTGTCTAACCCCCCTCTCCTTTTCCCTTTATCTCTCGCTTCCCCCCTCTCTCTATTGCTCCCTCTCCCCCCTATCTCTCTTTCCCCCTTTAACTAACTACCCCCTCTCCCTCCCTCCCTCCCTCCATTCCCTTTCTCTCTCTCCCCCACCCTCTCTCTCTCTCTCTCCATATGATAGGGGAACCACATGTTTAGGAACGATGTGAGGGGCTAGGTGGCTCTTTGCAAATGTTACAAGGGTCCCTACTCCAAAAATTGAGGAGCTACAATAAATACACCATTTATATTTGAATCTTCCATACTTTTGCACACATATATATAAGGACATGTTCACACATATTACTACACTATCAAACCACTTAAAAGTTCATAAATATTCTAACTTGTTAAATAAAACTTCATTACATTTCTTATTCATAAAAAATAAATTACCTCGACTTACACAAATATTCATTGAGAACAAAATTTTAGTAACCCAAGAAAACCAAATAGTGTTGCCTTCAAATATAATTTAGATCAAAATATGTATACACAAAAAAAAAACTCTCCTAGGCTCGAGACGTTTTGGTTGTTGAGCCTAATGAATGCGATAAATGACTTTACATTTTTTACCCAAGTTAGTTAACTTAGGTTTCTTTCTATCCAAGAATCAATTTTTAGGACATCTACTATTTAAATCTTATACATAGAAGTGATAAGTACATTAATTAAATTTTTGATTATGTAGTTTTTAAGTATAGAAAAAATAAAGAAACATAATTTGCAATTTAAAGGGGTGGATAAATGTTTCAAATAAAAAATTATTTTAATTATAGCAATTTACTCAAGGAGTATTCTTCCTTATATTAACTATGGATTATTTTTCCTTGTAAGTATTTTTATAATTTTGATATAATGGTTGAAATTGAAAATTTTCATTAATAAAAATTGCATTAAAACATGTAGTTGTAAATTTTAGAATTTAAGAAATTTTAATATTTGTTGTCAAAATCACAACTTTCCATTATCAAATTCCAAATAAATAACCTACCAAAAAAGAAAAAAATACTTCATGCTTACATTTATCAATTTAATTAAATCTACAACCCTAATAATTGAAAAATTAAATCCTAAATTAAACTCTATGCTATTCCCTTCAATGTGATATTGTGCTTTGGTGTTTCCCTATCATTGACATGACCTTAAGAGCGTCAATGCTTCTCTTATTGCATTAAAAGGTTGGAGGTTCACTTTGGGTTATTTTCGGCCATTTTGGATATGAGAACAATAGACCGGTTTTATGAAGTCGAACTAGTCGAGGATGAACTAGCAAAATATGAACTCAAACTTGAAGAGCTCGACGGGGATGAAATTGGCGGGAAAATAAAAGCTATGTCACAATGTCTCAAAAAATCAAAATTACAGCTAGGGGCATCTTCCTCCCAAGTTCCACAACTCAACAGGTTTTAATGTGGACGACTTCCAGCACTAGGGTTTAGTGCAGTGAGAACCATTGCAAAAATTTGCTTTCGAATGTGACAGCAATAACAGGTTTTATTCATAGGGTCCAACATTTGGGTAAAAATAGTTGATTGAGAACTGATATTATATGCGGGAAGATGCCTTTGAAGCAGCCCACTAGAAACCAAAGGCAGGTTTGGTATAGTAACCTATTAAATCAATTTTCAGTTTTTATTCTTGGTAGTGAATAATTTGCATTTCTTGCTTCTATTCGAATTTGATGGAATGGGTATGGCTGTAATTTTTTTATTCTAGTTCATAAATTGTTTTCTCATAACTGTCTAAGGTAAATTTCCCAGGGTTTTTCCTAACTAGGTTAAATTGGGGTTTTGGGGTTTTTCCTAACTAGGTTAAATTGGGGTTTTTCGGGATTCCGATCAAACTGACCTGAAAAAAGTGTAAATGGTAGACTTTAGGTGAATTTGAAGATTGAAGGCTTCTGTACACTAAGGTATGGCTCGTAGGACGGCCAAGTGGCCATTATTTTTTCCTATAGTGGTCTATAACAGAACACCTTGTTTGAACAATGTCAGCCATTTGTATTACCAAACCCTCATGAAGGGTTGTTCACTTCGTTTCAGGATTGAATTCATATAAATTTTCCTTTGCATTATGTATAGGAGTTGAATCCTGAGTTATATATGGTTTCCACTTACCTCAATGCTTCCTGAGTTAAACTTCATGACCTTTCTTGAGCTTCCCAGTAGGGTTTTGGGCTTGAGCTCCCCATTCATGTTCTCTAACCAGTGTTTTTTTTCACTGGGTCGGTGTATTGGTATGACAAATATTGTCTCACAATCATATGTATTTGGGAGAGCTCTGCTCAATTTTGGCTTCAGTCTTCAACTATGGATGAAACCTAACCCGTTTCCTAGCTTCATGATCTTTTTAAAACCATGGTAAGGTTTACCTACATAGATTTTTTTATATTGTTAGATCCACAACTTCTTCAAAGCAGTGCTTTGCAGCTAAATTTTTTGAGAGACTATGGTATCTCATGCTTGTAGTATGGTACACGTTGGTTGATGCAATAATCTCTGCACTTAGAACGACAGGATGGCTTGACGATAGCCAACTTCCTATTCGAGGACCTTCCCATTTCCCATTCTTCAGCTGCGTTTCAATTGGAGGACATCAGGCAGATAAAGAACGTCGCGGGATGGGTATGTGATCACAACAACACTAATTCATATTGCCTAATTCTAATTTATATGTATACTTACAAATTTTTGATATGCTTTCAGACAGTGAATGATGTGATGATTGGAATATTTTTTTACAGCATGCAACTTTACTTACAGAGTTTCATATCAGTTGGTATGCGATTTTATTAGACTTACTACTTTTTTCATATTTGATTTTTTTGTTTGTTAGTTTGTTCTCAAAATCACTTAGAATCCCATCATGAATATCACAACTTGGATTTTAAGTATCTCCTACATTAAAGATAATTCAAACTCTGGTAACCACCTTACCAATGAAATTTGACCTCTATTCATTCATATTTTACCTCAATTCATTCATATTACTTCAGAGTTTAGCATCGAAAAACTCATGGCAACTGCCTTGCTATCTTTATAAGAATACATGTCTTATTACTAATATGAACAATTGATTAATGTTTCTGTGGACACAGTTGGAGACCAAAGCTTACAAGATGCTTATACAAACAGATTTGAGCTGCTCATGAATGACATAGTCATTAAACAAATGATGTACTCAAGAATCACAACACTATGTTTGTTAAACACCGGAGCTTTGGATGGAATACAAGTTATGCATTTAGCCATTTCTTTTCAAATACGTTCATTTCATTTAGCAAGAGTCGTTAGACATTTGTTGACAACGTAAATTTGTGCATAATATCGATGAGATGTTGAAACCAAAAAACCTTTACATAAATGCAGGAATTCTGAGATGCCCGGAAAGGTTAAAAGGACCACAGGTATGCTTAAGCTTTAACATTTCCATAACCCAAAACTCATTATTGTAAATAATGGTTCTCAATTCTCATTCATGAGATTAGCTTGGTACAGGCTATTTCTAGATGTTTATATAATAATATTTGCAATACAACGATGGTGGTATCATATATGGTTGGCCCTATGCAGAAGATAGCTATGGATGAGAATGCAGTAAAAGGCTTTTCTTTCTTTGTATCAGGTGCACCTAAAGTGAGTAAACAGACTACTTAGATTCTTCTAGACATTTTCTGGTTTTTTTGGTGTGAAATCAATGCAGTAGCCATAGGTTTCTATTGTTTGGTATATTGTTTCAAAATTTATTTGATTGATAGATGGATTCAAGCATATTCCTTCATATTTTATATATGTAAATATGGAATTTGTTCATGCAGACTGTGTTTTATTTTCCTAACTATTAGATATGGTGCCATGTTCTAAAGTAAAGTTCACGAGTTGGGCTCCGAACTCGCAGAGCAACGTGAAGAGCATTATATTTATTATATGCCATGAAGATCATGAAACCCATCCATTCAGCCTGTCTCAGCCCGTCATTAACCTGTTAAGCCTATTTCCTATAATATACGAAGGGCAACTCATACAGGTCTCAAGAGAAGCTGAAAAAGCTGCAGATTGAGGTGAATTAACTGCTTACGACTTGGTCTTAAACACGGTGCAATTTCACTTCAAGAAGAGGACACCCACACTCCATTCTCGGTAACAGGTTTTCCTTTTATCCATTTCTGCATGACCTCTGGCACTGTCCTCTATTCTCTGATTTCTCTATTAATAATTTTTCACATGAAGTCCTGCTTTCTGTTCATTGATTTGGAAGAATGAATGGTATTGACGACGCAGGTAGTCTCAAATTGCTTCCCATTTGCTCGGATGCATGGACAACGAGATGGAACTCTTACATCAAGAAAAGGCTCAACAGTCATCCTTGCTCCTCCTCCACCAAATCCAATAGCAACAACAACACAAAATATAGTATCCCCTTGCAATCCGATCACACATACAATACAAATTCAAAGTTTACGCAGGGTCATGATGCTTATATGGGGTTTCGCTCTGCCAATCCATTGGACGCCATGCTTGAAGGGTACCTGCAATCACATATTTACAGGATTGGTCACTGCATAAAATTTGCCCTCTTGTGTTCAAGATGTACTGGATTTAAAGCATAAGCAACCACAAGAGCAAAAGAATGAGTTTTCAATTGATGTAGACTACGCCAACAACCAGCTAATTTCTTGTTCTCACCTGTCAATTGATTCCACTTCTCACACCAGTCGCGACAGCTTCTTTGAGGATTTTAAATTTCCACACACAGAGTTGATGGATCACTCCACCCCTGGTGGGGCCGTTGAATGGATCTTGCAAGGAGTCCACATAATCTCAAGGAGCCCAACATCATCTTTCTGCCCATTGGTGTTTTACTTTTCAATTTGTTGTATGTTCTAAAAGATTGTTACATCTTGCTTATATAAACCCTTGTTAGCTACTGAAAAAAGGGGTTGAAAACATTTATTTATAATTGCACACAATTCCACTGCATTTATAAATTTATTGTATTAAGTTTACCATATAAATGTGACTTTGATATTCCTTGAATCCTATATCTTGTATGTATGTTTACATTAATTATTATTGAATTCCAATTAAAATGAAACTAGATTATATTTATAAATTTAATATTTGTATTCATAAGCTCTAAATGGACCATTCTAGGCTAGCAATGGAGATCAGAATCAATGGGCTTACATTAATTATTATTGAATTCCAATTAAAATTAGATTATATTTATAAATTTAATATTTGTATTCATAATCCTTAAATGGATCATTCCGGAGATCAGAATCAATGGGCAAGGATAAACAAGGATGTTTGATATATATATATATATATATAAAATGTGATTTATATTTTTTTTGCACCATTTATTAGTTTATGTTGCTTTGCACTACTTCTTATTTTATGGTGCTTTGCACCATATACATGTTTGCTTATATTAAATAATAAAAATAATAATTTTGGTGTTTCGTACCATAAAGTCACAATCCATGTTGGATTGTTTTGGTGTTTTGCATCACAAAATCTCAATCCACCTAGGATTGGTTTTGGTGGTTTGCACCATACACCATGGATTGCCATATATTCATTTAACACCAAAACCAACTTTTTTATAAACACTACTTTTGCACCATAAATCTTAGCACCACTTGCGTATCCCCACATTATCACCACTTTTGCACCACTATTTTAAAATTGAGGATTTCTCAAATCCTTTACAAATAGTGGTGCTAATGTGAGGCTAAAATACCCTTTTTCTTGTAGTGAAAATATCATTAGCGATTATGGTCTGATGCAATTAGACATTTTATGCTTCCAAGAAACCCATGCTAATAAAGTTCTGAAAAATACCAAATTGGAAACATAATATAGTTATGTAACAATGTTTAGAATCCATGGAATTGTTACGTATTTAAAAAAAACATAAAAAAAAACACAATGATAAAAAACACAAGAAAACATATGAAAAAATATATAGAAGCACTTGTAACTGAATTCGAAGCTCATAGTAATTGTTTCAAATTAATAAATGTTTACAATAGGCCAGATGCTCCAATTGACACATTTCTTGGCTTTTTGAACTCTGTTTTTCTAAATACTGTGCAAGGGAAACATATAATATTTGTTGGAGATTTTAACATTGATATGTTCCAAACTAGCATAGCTACAAACAAATTAGAAGCATTGATGAAAACCAATGTATATATATATTGCACAAGACTAGGGAAACAACAAATAATAGTTCCATGCTTGATCACTTCTGGTCAAACCTTAAGAATCTAAATATTCGCTTTTGCACCGTTGATGCCTACTGGACTGATCATTATGCAAATTTCCTATCGATTGCTGCTCCAACATCAGAAAGACCTTTTTTATTCTATATACCTAGTGCTAGAATCAATAACAATAACCATAAAGAATAAAGAAAATAACAATAGCCATAAAAATGGATATTGCACAGAGCAAAATAAAAGTATCACGTTATTGCAACTTCAGGAAATGCAATCAGTCACAATATGCTGTTCCTATTTTATAGCTATTTTCTTCATAATTATATCGTATTACTTAGTGTAAAACCATTTTGCAATTATGTGATGAACTTAGCAAATTTCGGATGGAGTTGCATTAGTGCATATTTTTCTCCTTTTGCTATTCTTCAAACTGTATTCTTGACCTGCTACATAAGTTTATTGTATACTCAAATATGCATTTTTCTTATCAGTTATAGTCTTGATACTACAATCGTTGCACTCATAAATTTCTATGTTGTTTCGGTTTCTTTCTCAAATAGGATTCTAAATCAGTCTACATGGAAAAGATTGTTCTCGTTTGTTGTTTCTATTATGCTTAGAAATACATTATGCAAATCTAGCTCCTAGGTCATAGTTGCAAGAAGAAACTCTCTAAAAAAAGAACATTAAAAAAAAGAGCTATAAAAAATGTTGCAAACCGGGATCTCTGGGTGACTATATAACTGCAAAACTAAATACGGTCAGTTATGAGTAACCATGTAAGAAATATATATATTTCTTGTGTTCTCATAAGAGAAAGTATTGGAGAGTTGAGAGTTATTGTAATCTTTAGTTACCGAATAATAAGAAGACCGATATCATTGCTCTGTGGATGTTTCCCTAAGAGAGGGTTTTACCACATAAATCTCTGCGTGTATTTTATGTGTGTATGTCATTATTTGCTTTCTTGATTTAATTGTTTCCGTTGCATATTGTATTATGTGACTGTTTGATCCAACAAGTGGTATCACAGCTTGGTAGGAGGCCACAAAGAATGAGAAAGTTCAGAGTTTTCACCATCATTCTTATCACCACAAGAGCCATAAATTTTTAGTTTGTTTTATAGGTTGACGGGTTAAAAATTACCTAACCAGAGAAGGGGAGTGAAAATCCACGGGTCTAACCTGTAAAGAAGCGCGATAATATTAGGGCACCCTTTCGCTGTCCGTGACAATTATCGCGGCATTGAACTATCCGGCAGAGCGACAAAAAGGTTATTTCGTATTAAAAGTTTCTTAGTGGTGTTTGACCGTAAATATTCTTCCGATCATCTCTTTAATAATTTAACTTGATGTAGTAGAAGGTGGTTGCATACATATGGTTTGAGTTTTATATATATTTAAAGTGAATATTAATTGGAGCGATGATTATAAAAGAGGAGTTATAAGTTTTTGTTTTTATTTTTAAAATTCATATTTATAAGATTTATATTTTAAAAAGGATTAAAAGTGGGAGGTGTAAGGTATTCGTTTAACATTATCCATTGTCTATATTTTTAAAACCTTTTATTCCACTATATTTTGAAAAGGTTTTTTTCTTATAAGGTGTTTTGACCTAGTTTCTTGAGAAAATGGTTAAAACACAGAGTGTTAAGTTTGAAATTGAGAAGTTCAATGGGAGCAATAATTTGGAGTTATGGAAGGTCAAGATGCGGGATATGCTCGTGCAGCAAGGAGTGGCGAAGGCACTAGTAGGTAAGATGAAGAAACCCACGGATATTTCAGATGAAGCTCGGGGGAGATGGATGAAAGAGCTCTCAGTGCTATTAGTCTGTGCTTGGCCGATGATGTTTTATTTAACATCATGTCTGAAACTACAACAGCAGGTCTCTGGACAAAGTTGGAAAGTGTGTACATGACTAAATCCTTGACAAATAAAATCCTCTTGAAGCAGCAGTTGTTTACGTTGCGTCTGAAAGAAGGTACACAAATTTTTGATCACTTGAATGTGTTCAATACTATTATTTGTCAGTTGGCTAGTATGTAAGATATTATGAAATCTGAAGACAAGGCGATTTTATTGTTATGCTCTTTGCCTGAGTCGTGGGCACATTTTGTAACCTCTATCAGTTTGAGTTCTACCGAGTCTATTGCCTTCGATGATGTTGTGGGAGCCTTACTTTCTTAAGAAACTCGAAAGAAATTTAGTCTTGAAACCTCGACATCAGAAGTAAATGTGTCCAGAGGAAGAACCAGTGAAAAATGACAACATTCAAAGGGTACATCAAGGTCAAAGTCGAAGGGCAAAAAGAGTAAATTGAAGTGATGGTACTGCAATAAAGCAGGACATCTTAAGAAAGATTGTTGGAAATGCAAGTGAGCTTCTGAGGAGGAGGACTCTACAAATGAGGTGAACATAGATGAGAATGGTTCAGGTATGATCGATGACGTATTATCTACATCTACTGTCTCACAATACCATTTTGACTGGTTAATTGATTATGGAGCATCTCACCACATGTGTCTTCATAGAAATTGGTATTCCTCATACCAATCTATAGATGACGGGGTAGTTTATATGGGAAATAATGTTATATGTAAAATTGTTGGGATAGGGAGTATCCGAATTAAAATGTATGATGGGACTATTAGGACTCTAACATATGTGAGACATGTACCTAAACTAAGGAAGAACTTGATATCAATGGGAGTTCTTGATGATGTTGGTTACAAATTTATAGTTCAAAGTGGAGTTATGAAGATATCGAAAGGTATCTTGGTTGTTATGAAGACAAACAGAGTTGGGAACTTGTATAAACTTGAAAGGAGGACGGAAGTTGATCACGCAATAGTAGCATTAGTTGGTGCAGCAGCATACATCACTCGTCTATGGCATCAGTGGTTAGGTCATATCAGCGAAAGAGAAATGAAGGTACTTGCTGATCGAAAGTTGCTTCCTAGTTTAAAATCTATAGATTTGAAGTTTTGTGAGCACTGTATTTATGGTAAACAGGTTAGACAAAAATTTAAATATGGAAAACACAATAGTAGAGGTATGCTAGACTACACACATTCTAATCTATGGGATCCATCTCCTAAAGTTTCTTATGGGGGATCATCATATTTCGTCAATTTTATAGATCATTACTCAAGGAAAGTCCAAATCTATTTATTAAAGAAAAAAGCTGATGTTTTTGATATATTTAAGCAGTTTAGAGCTTTGGTTTAAAAGAGCACTGGCAGGTTCATTAAATGTCTTAGAACAGATAATGGAACCGAATTTACTTCAAAGGAGTTTGATAATTATTGCAAGAAGGATGGGATCGAGAGGCATAACACCACTGTTTACACTCCATAGCAGAACGACATTGCTGAACGCATGAATATGACTCTTCTTGAAAGAGCAAGGAGTATGCTCAGTAATGCGAAGTTGTAGCAGGAATTGTGGGGAGAGGCATTGCTTACAGCTTGTTACCTAGTCAATCAGTCACCATCAACAACAATTGACTGCAAAATTCTAGAAGATGTATGGACAGGTCAATCATGTGATTATTCTAATCTTAGAGTATTTGGTTGTGAAGCCTCTGCAGTTATTCCAAAAAATCAGCGTTCCAAACTAGATCCTAAGTCAAGAAAATTGATCTTTGTTGGATATGGTGATGGTGTTAAGAGATATAGGTTGTGGAATCCTACTATCCACAAAATCATTATAAACAGAGATGTAAAATTTGATGAACTTTCTCTGACAAATTTAGAGGTAACTAATGATTTGAAACAGGCTAATGTACCACAGTTTCAACAAATTCAGTTTGATACTCAGTCATCTGCGAGGGGGAATCATGAGGGTGTCCAGGAAGAGGATATTCATGAGGACACTCCTCAGGAAGAGGATGAGTAGAAAAAAATAGAGGAAATACCACAACAAACTCTACAGAGATCTACACGGAAACATAAATTTTCGAAAGAGGTATGATGATTTTGTCACATCTGTTGCTTTCATTTCTAATGAAGGAGAACCTGACAGTTATAAGGAAGCATTAGAAGTGTCTGACAGTGAGAAATGGAAACATGCAATGAAAGAAGAAATGGATTCTTTGGCAAAGAACAAAACATGGGATCTTGTGGAACTTCCGGAGAGTAGGAAAGTGGTTGGCTATAAATGGGTGTACAAACTGAAGAAAGGAGCTGATGAAATGGTTCTGAAGTACAAAGCCAGACTGGTTGCAAAAAGGTTTTCTCAGAAAGCATTGACTTTCATGAGATTTTTTCACTAGTTGTAAAACTTGTTTCTATCATAATTATGTTAGCACTAGTTGCTTTATATGATTTGGAGTTAGAGTAGCTAGATGTTAAGACAACTTTCTTACATGGAGATTTAGACGAGGAAATTTTCATGGAACAACCAGAAGGGTTCGTTCAGAATTGCAATAAGAGGTTTGTTTGCAAGCTCAAAAAATCATTGTATGGCCTGATACAGTCTCCCAGGCAATGGTACAAGAAGTTTGATATTTTCATGGTGAACCAGAATTTTACCAGGAGTGAGTATGATCATTGTGTGTACTTTAAAAAGTTGGAAAATGACCTGTTCATTATTTTGGTATTGTATGTTGATGATATGCTTGTCACAAGCAAGAGCATGTTTGAAATCAGCAAGTTAAAGGCTTAGTTGGCTAGAACGTTTGATATGAAGGATCTAGGAGCAGGAAATCAGATCTTGGACATGCAGATACACAAAGACAAGAAAAATGGCAAGTTGTGGTTATCACAAAAAAATAGTGTGGAGAAAATACTTCAGAAATTTGGTATGGATAAGGTGAAACCTTCTAGTATCCCTTAAGCTTCTCATTTCAAGATTTCTTCAAGTTTGAGTCCTAAGAATGATAAATAAAAGCAGTATATGTCTCATGTACCATATGCTAATGTAGTAGGAAGTTTGATGTATGCGACGATAAGTACAAGACCAGATATTTCACATGCAGTTGGTGTTGTCAGTAGATACATGGCAAATCCAGGAAAAGAGCATTGGGCAGCAGTGAAATGGGTGCTTCGGTATCTTAGAGGCACAAGTGACTATTGTATCACTTTTGATGGTTGTAGTGATGGAGTCTGTGGTTATGTTGATTCTGATTTTGCAAGTAATTTGGACAAGAGGAGGTCCACTTCAGGTTATGTTTTTACTCTTGCAGTTGGAGCTATTAGTTGGATGTCGAAGCTTCAGAATATTGTTGCTTTGTCCACTATAGAGGCATAATATATAGCTGCTTCACATGCTTGCAAAGAGGCAGTCTGGTTAAAAGGTTTGCTGGGTGAGTTAGGAAAGATTTAGAACACTATAAAAATTTTCTGTGGTAGTCAAAGTGCTATTCATTTGGCTAAAAATCCAGCTTGTCACAATAAGACAAAACATATTCCTGTAAAATATCATTTTGATCAACATGTTGTTGATGGAGGTGGAGTGGTTCTTGAAAAGATTCACACTCAAAAGAATAGTGTAGACATGTTCACGAAGGCAGTTACTTTAGAGAAGCTACGATGGTGCTTAGCTTCTCTAGGCTTGCAGGAAAGGTGATGAATAGAGCAATGGTATCAGGTAAATTGTTGTCAAGGTGGAGATTGTTGGAAACGGGTGACAACCGGTCTCTCGGTGACTATATAACTACTAAACCGAATATGGTCAGTTATGAGTAATCGTGTAAGAAATGTATATATTTCTTGTGTTCTCGTAAGACAAAGTATTGGAGAGTTGAGAGTTGTTGTAATCTTGAGTTACTGAATAATAATAAGACTGATACCATTGCTCCGTGGATGTTTCCCTAAGAGAGGGTTTTACCACATAAATCTCTGCATATATTTTATGTGTGTATGTCATTATTTGCTTTCTTGATTTAATTATTTCCGCTGCATATTGTATTCTGTGGCTATTTGATCCAACGATTTTTATCTAACAGAAGTTCGAGGAAGTTAGAAACCAAGCCAGAGAAATATCTAGTGGTGAAATAGATAAGAGGTAAATTGGCATTCTTGTTCTCAATTGCATAGTGCTAAACTTTTTAGACCTTTTTCAATAAATTCATTTCGATGACTTGCATACAAACATGCCTTTTCTTCAGGAATTTGTGTCCACTAAAAGCTGTTTTTTTTATCTAGTTTTGATGCTATCTTAATGTATGTAAACAATGTATAATTACAATGTTAAACAACCTTCACTTGAACCATCTACAATAATTCAATTATGCTCATCGACATTTAACAATATCTTTGAAGGCGGTGTCATGGCATTGTATGAGCCTGGCCAAAGCAAGGACCCAAATTCGCCTACAAATGTGCGATTAGTACATGCTGACTTGGTGGAAAAGGATGGAAAATTGACAATAAGAGTAGATATTAATGATCATCTCATCCCTCGTTTTATAGATTATTTCCCGCCTGGAACTAGTGTTAGGATCACTAACTTTGGCACAAAGAAAAGAAAGATCATATCACAGAGGCAATGCAAAATTTTGCATTGTCCTTCTGGACAAGTCAAAAGTTGAGTATATTAAGCAAGCTTGCACACACCGTAAACTTGCACAAGACATGACCATAGCCCAACTAATGACATCAGATGAAATTTATTCAGTTGGCTCCATTGCGGTAATCGTTATTGGATGCTATGAAAACAGCAGACAATATGAACTAGCTATTAAAGCGGAGACAACTTCCTATGGTGCAGTTGTAAGTCTTAGTGCTATTTTGAAAAAAATGCTTCCCTATTTACCTAATTGCAAGTATTACAATCATTGTTCGTGCTTAATATTAGGGTAGCTGGATTACTTATATTCCATTGGACTTATTCTTTGATCATTCCCCAACTTCTTTAAATTACAAGTGAACGAATATTATAAAGACTCGGTAGACCAAATACAAGAGCAACTAATTGTATCAGACATTCCAGCACTGTAATTGTTCAAAAACATTGTAAAAAACAGTTTAAAAGGAAGCTAAGCAGTACACCTATGTGCATCCACATTCATAGATGTTCTTAACGATGACTATGCAAAAGAATCTTTGCTTCACATTTTTAATTCCAAGACTCAAGTAAGTAGTTTTTTTTTAAACTTTAGACTACAACCATTCTTTTTGGATTCTGGAATGAACGCTTTCCTTTTTGTTTTTTCCTTTCATTTACCTCCTTCTCCTTCCAAAACAGAACATAGACAAGTAGTAATTTTTTTTCCTTGTATGTAGATAGAAATTTTGCTGAAAACGAAAAATACTTTCGCACCCCCATTTGAGCAAATATGCATTAAATGCAATCTTGTGATGCCACAAAGCTTATCGATTTGTAGATTTTGTAAAGAGGCAACAAAAACTAGACATCAACATTGTGTTGAATTCATTTTGGAAACAAATGATGGGACACTTGAATGTGTCTTATGCAATATAAAGGAATGTTGTCCAGAAATTGGAACAATCACTTTTGCAGATTATTCAAAAAACATTTCTTCTAGCATTAGCTATTTGCGAAAGCTTTGTCAGAAAGGGATTTACACAATAACAGTAAAAAACAAGATTACTGAAGTCAGGAAATATTTATCATTGCATATGAGTTGTGCGATGGTCAAACTGTTATTAAGAAATCTCTAGTGTGCCAGAGGGAAAATAATTGGCTTCATTTTTGGGGAAATCGGATCTCTGCAACTAGTTTTGCAGTTATTTAAACTCTTTCCCAATAGTTATGCTATTGCTCTTGTCGACAAAAATGGTTTCAATTGCAATGACCATATGTAGCAGAAACTTCTTTATAGCCTATATAGTTTTTCCCAATTCTCTAGAAACAAAAGCTAGGGAAAAACATTGTTAGCTAGTCTGTAATAGTAACAATGACTCTATATGTCTATACAGTTGTATCTGCAAGACTTTTATACTATACCACCATTTTTTATTTACATTATATAGTCTAAGCCTTATGTTCTCTTATTTTTTTTTATTGTGGATTGCAGTTTCATTTTTTTCGCAGCTTGCAAGTTGCATTTCATTGTGGATCGGTAGATTTCATCATACACTTGTCTGTTTGTGTTATGATTTCTGATTTCCATCATGTTTGCAAAAGTTTTATTTTTGTAAGGATCGTAACCACATATTTTCACTGGTGACCTTACACAAGGAGTGCCTTAATAGTACACCCATTCATTATCTATTCTACACCCCATGGACATGTTTGCAAAATTTACTATAAACACATGATAGCATTTTTTTTGCCATATCCTTGTTAACATATAGAGGAAATTTCAATGATATATACCTTCGTGTCTGTAGGGGTCTCCTTGTTTTCAAAACTGTATAAACTAAATACCACTGTGTATGTTTATGCATTACATATTGCAAGTTGTAGTTTTGTTTACAGACATCTGGGCTTGATAGTTTCTTTCACAAATAATAAACAATAAGCAACATTTGCAAAATGGTGACTAGAATGTTGAACACTGCTATTATATCAAGTGCTTCACATTATGCTTTTATCAGATGGTCAATGTGCAGTTTAGTGATGCAATTGTTTTTTGTACTTTTCTAAATAACAAAATGCATTGTTTAGTACCAGACATTTCCTGTTTGCTTCTCGAAATCTAGGCCAGAAGGTATCTTGGCCAAATGTTGCCAATAGCTCTGAACTTAGGAAGCTTTTGAAAATTTTATTACCTTTGATATGGTTATAGATATTTATATGTGTAGAACTATTGTATTTGACTGTCTCTTTTTTATTTTCATTATATATTATACGCCTTATGTTCTCTGATTTTGATTATTTTTTTTCATACATTTTTATTCTAGCGTGTGAATTACATTTCACCATGAATGGCTTGATTGCGTATATATTGATAAGAGTAACTTGTATACCAATATAGAATTGTGCATCTATATTGCAATTTCTCAGTTTAGTCATTTTTGCAATAGTCATTCGTAATAAGTGGCAGCATTTTCCATTGCATGCTTCTGAATACATTCCAAGTTCTAGATCATTGTACTAGCAATATTGTCCTTTGTGCAAAATACATAGACTAAAACAGTGGTTTGCATGTTTGCACATTGCCCATTTCAATGTCAACTATCATGCCTAAAGCAACACCTCTATAGCAATCTCCCTTTGTGTCCATGGCAAATCAACATTCGTATGCGACACTGGTATTCATATTAACATATGGAAAATTCCAATTTGCAATTTCATGTCTAGACACCTTAGTTTCATAGTTCCCTGAGAAATAATCAAGAAAATATGATATGTGCAAACTGGTCACTAGTTTATTGAACAATTCTACTTTGCATAGTACTTTATACATTGCTTTTGCAAAATAGTATCAACAAACGACAAAGTCTTAATTGTTTTTGTGTCTTCTAATTTGGAATATGGAAAATAGATAAAAAAACAAGCTCTGGATCGATTGGAACTTTGGTTTGTTTTGAAGCCGATCCCATATTTATCTGTTCTGCCATTTTCTATGTAACTATTTTTGGTACATCCATGAGAAAAGTGTTGTCCATAGCGACATGATGCTTACAAGACTTTTCCGAATGCATATTTCCTGTTTACATAATGTTCCAGTAATGGTGTAGTTTCCCTGATTGCAAAAAAATAAATGCATATTTTTTTTGCTGTTTTCCAAATGCATATTTCCTATTTACATAATGTTCCAGTAATGGTGTAGTTTCCCTGATTGCAAAAAAATAAATGCATATTGTTTTTTGCTGTGTAGGAAATACAAAATGGGAACCTTTCACTTGCAAAAACAAATCCATTCAAATGCCTCTACACTACGAACATGTTTTTGTATGAAGGCCAGTTAATTCCCCCTTGCTTTTATTGAATAGATTTCTCTTTTTTTTTACATATATTTGTCCAAAATATGCTATAGATTAAACGGTTTTCCAAAAAACATTATTACGGTATGTTTCCTTTTCATCAAAACGAAAACATTCGGAACCCAGATACTATTTCTTTTATAGAACACTTTCGCACAAAACTAATGGACATTTTGCATTCCTCTACGTTCAGAACCCAGATACTATTTCTTTTATAGACCACTTTTGCACAAAACTAATGGACATTTTGCATTCCTCTTTTGCCAGGAAAAGCTGAGCTTATTTCCAATTTACCAAATTTTTTTGAGAGACATCTACTCTTGCTCTTGCTCTTCCATAACAATGCTTTCGAAACAAAAAACAATCTATCTACTTCAAGTTTTTGAAATGGTATACTCTATTAACTATTGTTTTGTTAATATCCAATATCCAAAGCTTGCTACAATATTGTTATCATAGTTTATATTGCTTATATCCAAAATATTTGTATATAATAATCTATTCATTAGACTATTACCAAATTTTAATTGATTTTGACAAATTGAAAGAATTTCTTTTTTTACCCATTGCTTGTTATTTTTTCAACACTGCAGTTAAAGCTAAAAAAGAGACAAGAATTAATCCTTTGTTGTTGTTATTTCCGCAACGTAGCTAGCTCTTTATCAAATACTGTGTTTAAGACTTATCCATGAGGCAATTCTAGTAGGTGATAAATGAATTTATTCACACCTATAAATAATAGATGCAATATTTGAAGGGTAAGAAGAATCTAATTCAAAATGCTTTCTTGCGTGAAGAAAATAGGTACACGAATAAAATTCAGGAAAGGAATGCTTTCTAAGCTCAAAACCAAATTTTCCAATCACAGGTGCATATATCATATTTAAACCAAATTTTCCAATCACAAGTGCATATATCATATTTGCATAATGTTTCAGCACTGGCATCATTGCATTGATAAGGAAAACACACATCCACTTGTCATCTACAACAATGACAAAAAGCAAATAGTTCTCATTATGGAAACCTGTGACAAGAGATGACTAATCTCTAGAGAGTCAAATACATGTATCAAGGTATTTTTTTCTTCCGTATTCTATTGCATAGATTTGTTTCTTGTTTTATTTTTTTCTAAGCCTATTTGTTCAAAATCGTGTTTCTCATAAATGATTTTCTAGAAACATTGTTAAATCCTATTGCCAAAGTTCAAAATCTAGATTCTATTGATTTTGTAACCTTCTTTTGCACAACACTTTTGGATATTTTGCATATTTCCTTTTCCAGACTAGATTAAAGTTCTTGCCAATATGTCAACTACTTTTGATAGATTTAGAATCATGCCATTGGTCTTTGGTAAGAATACCTTCACAAAATAAAATGTGTTAGTATTTATTTCCAAACAAAAAGTATTAGCTGCATACAATCTTGTAACTAAAAAATATTCTTTGTTTTAGCAACATTTTAGTATTTTATGCAATTCTTCTCTCTGCAAGGCTATTGAAATGCAAATGTCGTTTTGTAATGACAAAAAAAACATGAATTCTATTCGAGATATAGGAAAATCAAGTTGCTTCGAAACAATTTCTCTATAGTCAATCCACTTTAAGCTTCTCAAATGGTATGTAGACTTTGCAAAACGTCAATCAGTTAATGTCCATTGGAATATTCATTATTATGGTTTTCTTTTATGCATTGCAAATAAATACAAAGAATGTTCTCTGTATCTGATTTCTACTACTTCTATGTTGAATTTTGATGTAGCATCAACTGCATGCAACCTCGCAGGATTTGTGTTCTGCTTATGGAAAGATCGAAGTGGTTTGATGCAGTCTCTCTATGCTCAATCCAATTCAACTTTGACAAATGGTATGTAACCTACGTTATGTTAATATCAAAAGAAAAAAAATTCAACGTCCATTGCAATATTCGTTTCTAAGGTTTTTGTTTGTGCATTACAAATTATAAACAATGTAGTGCAATTGAGTTAAACCTTTTTTTCTCCTATGATTTTGATGTAAGTAAATAGGATCTCTATTAATCACTACCTTTTGCTCATGCAAAATCACAGGTCAACCCAAAAAAGGATCAAGATTTAGATCTCTATTCTTGTTACTGCCATAGTATATGTTGCAGCTCGGCATATATTGTCTCTCAAGTCTTCCGCAAGGCAAGTTTGGCAGATAATATTGGCCCTTGTCTATGCTTAAAGATGGTTAACATATTTTAACGACACGTAGGATTTGACACACAAAAAATGTCCATTTATTTTTAAAAAAAGGTGGAGGGTTAGTAGGTATGAAATACGTAGAAAAATAAGCAAGCAAACTTGAAGTTCATTTAGAAAGCAAGAAAAATGCATTTTGATTTGAGGTAATTTCACAAACTTATAATGCACAACATACAGGTTTTGAAAACACTTGCTTCTATGATGTACAGTTGAAAAAGTTTATGAATCTTCCTTTTATTTTACCAGCCTTTGATATATCATTTGCTTAGTATTTCATTTTGCTCATTGAACTGAATCTAATAATCACAGCTTCCATGCCATAAGCTCCATAGGATTTTGGGTGGAAAAGAAGGAAACTTTGATTTCTATAGTACACATGAGTTGCAAAGAGTTTCCAACTTGAATGCCGACTCTATGATTCTTAGTGCCCAGTAAACAAATTATAGGTTGGTCTATTACAAATATCTTAGAATTCTACTTACAATATCAATATGCTATGGATCACAAATTCTCATGCTTGATATCATTTATGTACAGCTTGGTTTCCATTTCTCCTTTGCTTTCTTTGGAGCTCTTCGTATTTGCAATAAACACTTCATAATCTTTTATTATAGTTAATAGTTGTTATGTCCCTGCGGTAGTAAGGGTACATTTATCAAACGGGTTGTTTGTTGGGAAATTTTTAGGGGCGAAATTTCGCCAATTGGCTATTTGTTGGGCCCTTTTTCAAAAAATAAATTCGTTATTTGGTCATTTTTAGTCTCTAATATCGCCTATATTTACATAAAATATGTTTTTTTATCATAATATTCGCTGAAATTTACAAGTTTCAGTAGTAAATTGTATGTTTCATATTTAATATTCGCCTACCAATCTATATTTATGTTTTTTTCAATCCAAAATAATCGCCTAGAATACTATACTTAAGTATACTTTTATAATCCTTAAAAAATACCCTGGTTGTTTGTTTCTTTTTGCTATACTCGTTATGGGAATTACACGAATGGAATTTGTAAAGTTTTGCCAATGTTTTTCCGTGTGTATGACTGATATCCCACCAGGTGTCGTCAGCGTCGGGGCCAGATAGCATTCTGGCGAAGGGCATTTTTCCTCCGATGGTAGTGGGAGTGAATGCTTTTGGCCTAAAGTAAATGCATTGTTCAATGTGGGGGGATAAGTATTTTATTCAATTCTTTTACTAAACGTGATTGTTATTGAATAATTGTTTTTGTTGGATTTCCCTAGGGAAAAAGCTAATGATGCTCATGCCTAGTTTGTTGGCAGCGGTTAATTTTTTCACCACCACGAGTTCTGAAAAGTCATTCACCGCCGTGTTGAGTGGCCGCCAAAAACTCTGAAGAGTCAACCACCGCCACACCGCCTTGATTCTGTCATGCTCTCAAATTTTCAAAGGGGCAGCTCACCACATCGATTTCTGAAGATGGAGTTACAACCTCTTCCATAGTTCATTAATGATTTTTGAAGAGCCATTTTTGAAGAGTGATTCACTTACCGGTTCCATCTCGTCAGATGTTAAAAGGAGTAGCGTGTTTTAATCAGATTGCTTAAGGGACATCACTGTTGCAGCACATTAATGTTCATAGGGACATTCACCAGCTGTGTTGTAGCCTGTCAAAGATTGAAGGGACGCCCATCGTTTTTGTTGCTGCTCATGAAAGGGAAGAGAATTAATTAAATTTTGAATAGACAATTTTGTGAAAGGTCAAGCTAATTAATGAAGACCAACTGATCTCATGGTGTATAAATACCGATGTAATCTTGATTTTGTAAGATAGAGAAATGGAGAGATATGGTGAGGAATACAAATTCTGAATTGAATATGAAACAGAGTTTTAGCTCTGTAATCTTGCTTCTATGTTCCTCTCTGTCTTTATGAGTTTGTAAACTCATGCTTGAATGTTTAAATGATGTTTTTTGCTGTAGCATGGTAATTTTGTGCGTGTATATGCTTGACTGTGGAAGTTTGAAATTAAATTGATTGTTGAACAGAGTATCAACCATTATTTATGAACGCAGGGGTCATCAAAACATAGCTGAAATAGTTAGCTGCAACTGTCAGCTGCGACTGTTCTGTAGGTGAAAATTTATAAGTTTAGAGATCTGTGTGGGTTGCTGAAAGTAAGAGAAACACCCCCGTGCCCACATATTTAATTTCGAAAATGATTTCTTTGTAGCACTGTTGAATTAATTTTTTTTTTCAAGTCTAGTATAGATTATGAAAAAACTGTGCTTGAGCATAGCCTTGAACAGTAACGCATGCACGAAAACATTTTCAATAGGCTTGAGGCTTCCAACTTTAGCCATAGTCCAAATCCATTGAAGCAACTTTCAGGATGCAAGGTAGAAAATGGTCATCAAGATCAAACTGCTTTTTTACAATCCCTTGGTATTTTGCAATTCGATATAGTTATTTTCCTCAGGGATATTGAATCAAGCAAAAATTGTGTTAGCGTCCTTATCCAACAAAATATGAAAAAGGTAAGTTTTAATACTAATCTATCTATCCAATAATAGACATAGGTTTTGAGCTCTTGACTCTTTATGTAGAGTGACTGCATAAATGGTTGATGCTTTTCGTACCTATATCCCTTAGTCTTCAAACATTTGGATGCTAATAGACATAGGATTTGAGCTCTTGACTCTTTATGTAGAGTGACTGCATAAATGGTTGATGCTTTTCGTACCTATATTCCTTAGTCTTCAAACATTTGGATGCATATGCATTTGAACTGCCAGTTGCATACATGCATTTCACCATCTCCTTGTTGTGTATTTGCAATACCTATAATGTCTTCTTTGCATATTTAAATTAAAAATGAACTATAGAATCAAATATTTTTCTACTTTTTCTAATAAAAACTTTACAAATTGATGCATGCTACAGTGCTCTTAACTATCTACGCAGCTTTAAGGATATAAAAAAGGTGTTGTTCAAGGGAAATTAACATAGCCAAGCATTTACTCCAACTCAGAAGTAGGTAACTCTATTACAACCTCCTCTCTAATATTTTGAAATCTATTTACATCATTTACTGACTTATCGTTTTGAAACATGTCATGCGCAACTACGAATAAAAGGCTCTCCAAAGACACAGATGCAAAGGTTCTATTTTTGCATGTTTGTTATTGCTTTATGCACTTCATCATCTACAAAGGTTCTATTTTTGCATGTTTGTTATTTCTTTATGCACTTCATCATCTACAAAGGTTCTATTTTTGCATGTTTGTTATTTCTTTATGTACTTCATCATCTACACCATGTCTAGCTTTCCCATTTCTCAACAGAGTATTTTTCCAAACACATGGAAGGTAATAAAACCTTTAAACCAAGTACAATCACCCAAAATCAAATTTGCAAACATTCTCTTCTTGCATAGTTGCTTGAATTATGGAATTGCTTTTCCAAAGTGCTACATTCGTTTTTGTTTTTGATAAGATCGTTTTAATGTCAATTTAAATTGATTTTTCTATTGTAGGTTATGAATAAATCAGTGTAATGCAACAATACTCTTTCAGATACTATGCCAACATTGAACAACTGTTCTTTTTGTTTGCAGCAACAACATGCCATTTGGGTTTGTAGTTGTATTCGAAAAAAAAGCCTTTTTGATAGTCTAAACCATAAACATGATTGTATATAATTGCAATGATAAAAATGAAATGTTATATTTTCTATTCCCATTGAAAGCAGAAACAACGTGACACTTGTATTTATGGTTGTATTTATTTTTTTTTGGCTTTCTGGCCGTGTCAATTATAAACATGTTTTTATCTAATTGCAATAGTCTAAATCCAATGCTATGTTTTTATTCTAATTTGCATTGGTTTCATGTTATTGTAACTGTTTTTAAAACATGGGAAACAAATTTCACTTCTTGCAATTGCAGTTGTACTATTGTCAATTTTTCTTTTTCTTTTTTTTAATCATATGCAGATAGAATAGTTCTCAATATTCCTTTATGCTGTTTTGCTATTTCGTAGGGACTTTTCCACCATGTGGCTCTTGTTATATTATGGATTTAGAAATTATTTCATTTCTAAAATTATTAAATGATAGGGTGATTATGACTTTTATTATAATGCAACTCATTACAAAATATGTTTTCCCCATAAACATTAAATAAAGAAATTAGAAATATGGTTTTTTTCCATATTTGAAAAGACTTAACTCATTTTTATATTATCAATGTGTTTGATATAATAGTTTCCAAGATAATCATACAAAAAATATTCTTGAATTGTGCTTAAGGGATTTAGTAAATCTATGCAAACAAAATTGTGTATTACATAATACTAATACATCTTTTTGAATAGTGGATCACCTAATAAGGAGGGGTTCTTAGGGACTTGCTTTCCTTCATCAATGATAGGTAAAATTAGATTACTTGATAGTTATATATTAGTGTGATGACTTTTACTAGTCATTTATCTAAGGGTTAATGAAGATAGGGATTAGGAGTGTTAGTGAACAAGGTTTAACCTTGATAAGGGGTCCACTAGTTAATCATTAATGGTTACCAATAGGGCATAGGGTTGGATTAGGGGATTGTATCTTATAAATGATTAGTAGTTAGCAATTAGGTCATAGTGAAAAGTTAGGGGACTCGGATTTAGTGAGTTATTTCTCAATTAGGGGATATGGTTAGGCATGTTATTAGTAAGTCAAGGGTTAGGCATTAGGGGAAGTTAGTGTTTTGGGTTTATGGGATAGGGACCAATTAAAGGTTACCAATGAGTCACTTAAATGCTTATATTAATGATTTGGGCATGGAAATATTTAAGGGATAATCTTAGCCCATGGGATAAATTTAGGGGTTTTAAATTTTTAATGGGCTCATTTTTTATTAAATGCAGTGCCCCTCTATTCGGAAGGGCACGGGAGTTCTAGAATTTGAAATCAAGTTTGTAACCAGCTCCTACGGAGTTGTTTTTCTTTCTTATTTATTTCAGTAATAAATAAGTATCATTATGCTTTCGTTATACTAATTTTCTGCATAATTTTAGTGATTAGAAAATGTCTAGTAGCATACAGTGCACCTACATATAGTAATTTTAATAACACACATAAATTGTAATTTCTTGCATAATACCCAGTATATTGAAATATAAATCATTTTTCTAACTACCAGTAGAATACCTGGACCGATGTAGTTTGTATATTGTTCCCTTGCTCCTGCAGCCTTTCCCGTCCAAGCTTTTTGCTCCCGCAGACTTTCTGTTCCAAGCCTTTATACCAAAATGGATGAACCACCCTGCCAACCAGCTCTTATCGTGCTGGCCCTAGGAAACCGACGGGTTTCCTAGCCCCCGAGCCCACAAACCAATAATCCCGACAGCATCCTTCCTTAGTACCTTTCCATAGTTCAAGAGTTAACCCCACCTCATTCTTTTGAGTTTCCCACCTCCTCAAAGCTTCGAGTTATCCCCCTCCTCGGCATTCCTCCTTCTCATCAAAATACTAAGTGTACTTATCCCAAAAACCAACCCCCCCCCCTTCATCTCCGTGAAGCCATTGCTTTATAGATCCCTTTTCCTCCTCCACTTGTCTTCCTGTTTACTCCACCACCTTCCAAAAAACCCTCGAGCCCCCAAAACATTAAATTGATGGCTTGCTTTACAATCCAATTCATAATAGATATTATTTTATAGTACTTAGTTTCTCGAGCAGTCCAATGGTATTAAGACTAGTTAGGTTGGATTTGATGGGTTCAATGTACCTTATTTAATGATTCTCGAAATTTTCCATTTAGGACATTCATGAGGCGGTGGATTCAATATTAGTCTTGTCCTCCATTTAATATGTTGATTAAAATAATACTTAAATACTATCATGTTGACCCTTGGAAATTTGAAATGGTAGTTTGTTTTTAATTATAAATATATATAAAATCAAATCTCAAATCGGTTGTCTGACATGACAGTAATTTATGAATATAAATTTAATTGAGTTTTTTTTATCTTAACCTTCCTCATTTAATAATTTAATAATACTCCTTTCTCGTTTCATAACAATAAATTAATTAATTTAATAATGCAAACACGTTCACTTACCCACTTATGATTTCTTTTATTCCAATA
This sequence comes from Larix kaempferi, assembly GCA_027924585.1. Lineage (NCBI taxonomy): Eukaryota > Viridiplantae > Streptophyta > Pinopsida > Pinales > Pinaceae > Larix > Larix kaempferi. The sequence continues at coordinate 2,156,142 of BSBM01000719.1, forward strand.
AGGACACATTATCATTATTAACATTAGTTTAAATAATAACAATAATAACAATATTAATTAATAATAATATTAATATTAAATAATCATAATAATAAATATTAATGGTGATTTAAGTACCTTAGCACTAATCTAACATACCTAATTAATAAATGAAGTACTCTTAGGGGTTTAATTAATTAATATTAACAATTAGATAGTACACGCTTCCAGCATTAATGTTTATCTGCTATACTTCCTATTTCCGATACCTTCACTTGATGAGAATTACAATTGGCGGCAATTATTTTAATTGTTCATTACAATGTTTACATATATGACTAATTAAATTATTTTATACATAAGCAAATCGATCATCTATTACTCATGTCGTTTACCCAAACCTTAACTGAGTTATCTATGACAACTTATAACATTGTTAAATATTGATAAGTATGTCGTAAACTGATACTATCGCACATGTACAAAATGTGCATGCGTGGCCAGCGTATGCACAGGTCTGACAGGTACTATAAACATACATCATATTTCCTATGCTTAGCAGCTAACTAATACTAATAATACTTCATGCAAATAGAACAAGTATGTTACATTTATCATAACATTACTTAAAACATCATTGATTTCATTTCGTTATTTTTATGATTACATCAGTTCAATCAATCAAGTACAAGGAAATGTACCTACTACCACTAACTCAAGATCAAGGAATACCCAACCCTCAACAGTACTCACTAAAATATCCTCCCATCCTAACCTGCGTCCGCATCCTCCCTATCCTTCCTCTGCTAGTACAAAAGTGGATGTCAGCTATACTGACCTAGCCACATAGAACGTGAGAGCGGTAGCGTCGGCTAACTAGCGGACCTAACCTCTCCTAGCAGGCATCCGACCATCGTCATCGCAACAACTTGGGGAGCGTGTCTCAGCACGGCCCTCCCACGACCTCGGGTATCATAGAAACATAGGGTGGGCAATACCTCCATCCCTCTCAACATACTGGGTCTATGCCCTTATCAACTCATACTTTGTTGCTCTCGAGATTATTGGTTTGTGTCATCGTATCATCAACTTTGGTAAACAAGGCTCTCTGCAAAATAGGTACTATACCATACTTCGTATCAAGTATCCCGCTATTACATAGCCCCGATGTCCTGCAGATTAGTACTTTGCATCCATACATTTATAACAATATTTCCATTCTATCATCGTCTGATCCATATTGCCAACATCATTTATTTCCTCACATAAAATCATTAAATCGATCACAGCATAAATACCACATCATATATATCACATTTCATCCAGGACGATTATTAAACAGATACTATCATTATGAAATAAAAGAATCTCGTGATGACTACAACATAGTAACCACATAAACCAAATAACATCATGAGGATGGTAACATCATAACATCATAACCGTAGTATCAGCATGGGCACAGTAACATCCTAAACATAGTAGCAACATATCATCATGTCTAACATGCCGAAAATATAGTTCACTCTGTCTAGCTGAGTCGAACAGATAGTAAGCAAATAAAGTGAAAGGTGTCTAACTCATAAACACGCCTAGTCAAAATATGGGGCGTTACATTAAACATCCACATGTATGATTAGCCCACATTTTATTTATTTATTTTTAATGAATGGGAGGTTAGCCCTATTGAATTTAGAAAGGGGAGCCAAGATAAAACAATTTCTCCCTTCTATAAATCGATTTAAACCTCTGTTTTCTCACAAAAATTGTTAGGCATCTCACATTTTCCCCCGATTTCTAGAAATGGCACTTGCTAGGGGCTCTTTCACTTTATATCGATCATGGAAATTAAAGTTATCTAGTTACATTCATCCATATTTTATGGGTTTAATCTTGTTTTGCAAGTTTCTTAATGTCCACATGAGAAGGGAGTTGATATTTACTATCAAGTCTTATAGTGACCTATTTTCATCTAGGAGAGTTTGGAATCCCATTGCTTCAAATACAAAGTGGCCCTAAGAAAGATGGGGATTGTGAAGCACACTATTTGCGAAGCGGCAACAACGTTTTTGTGGGTGTTTGGGGAATCATTATTGGGGGATGGGACTTTGTTCATAGCCATGTATTTGGGCATGAAGGGGGCCATGAAGCTTCTTATAAAAACTTCCATTTTGTTTATACTTGTGACTATGTTCTCTTTTCTGGGATAGGATATGGGTGGAGCAACTTGGAATCCCACTATCTTTGTTGCTTCTTTTGCTATGGGTGTTGTCAGGTATTTCGACATGTTGCTTGTTTTTTTAATTGAATTTTGTGGTTCTCAAAGGATTAACGTGCATGAATTTTGGTGTCCATAGGAATGCGCAGACTATGATGACCAACCATCTCTGCCTAGGATCGACAGGTCACCATATACAAAAGTATAATGTGTAGTTAAAAGAATGCTTTTAATTTGAATTGTTATGACTTACCATGGTTTAATTTGATTTTTGTCTACTAAACTATGATATTACAAATGTATATGCAGGTCCCACCAATAGCTGCAGGTGACACTATTCCATCTCCCCACTTCAGTCCCATGTTTCCACCCTCTCCCATGAGTCACCCCCCTTGCTTCCGTCGAGACTCCTCCCTCCTTCCACCCTCACCCTTTGATCCATCCTCCCCTCTCCGTGCATACTCCCCCCTCCATCCATCCTCCCCCCTCCATCCAGCCTCCCCCATTCGTCCATGCCTCCTCATTTATACATCATCCCCCATTCTTCCATCCCCCCCCCGTCTTTCCATCCTCCCCCATTGTCCACGCCACCCCTTCCATCCAACTTCCCTCCTTCATCCACAACCCCCATTGTATCCATCCTCCTCCCTCTATCCAGGTCTTCCCTCACATTCACCATCCCTCAACATCCCCCCTAGACCTTTTAGGTCGATACCCCCTATCATACAACTGGTAGGGGTTCATCATCTATGACATCCTCCTACACTCCATACCACCATGCCCTCTTCCACCATATCTTATTTAGTTCCTGCCACTATTTAAGAAACTACTCTTCTAGTCTTCGTCAATGTATATAAAGTTGTTGCATTTGTAGTTGTTGCAACTACATCTACCCACCCTCATGACTGCATCAGAGCATGGGGGCTTCACTAGCAAGGCAATATCATATCACTTCCATTCACATTGGGGGTTTTAATACTCCTAAAAAGCTCAAAAATATATTTCCCTGTATTAAGGGGTTAAGGGGAGTTTTTAATTTGACATAGTAATATAAATATTTTGCGTTATTTTATATAGGTGGGTTAAGGAATAACCTCCAAATCATGGGATGGATTCATACCTGCAAATCATGGGATGGGTTCATACCTTGTTGGCACAGGGTTAGACTGCACGATGGTGACTGCAACAAGGTTTCTTTTTGACAACGTGGTCACCAGGTTTGGGTGCCCAAAGATATTGTTGAGTGACCAAGGCACTCACTTTGTAAATAATACAATCGCAACAATGACAGAGGAGTTCCAAATTCAACACAAGAAGAGTACCCCCTATCACCCTCAAGCAAATGGAACAGTTGAGGCATTCAACAAAATATTGGAGCATGCCCTCACAAAGGTGTGCAACGCATACTGGGATGATTGGGACTTGAATATTCCGGTGATACTTTGGGCATATCGCACAACATGTAAACAACTGACCGGACATAGCCCGTTCAAGCTCATTTATGGATAGGAAGCAGTCATGTCGATGGAGTATATTGTGCCAATCCTGCGCATCGCAGCAGCCACATGGAAGAGTGATGATGGAGCACTGAAATAACTATTGGCACAATTGATACAACTCGATGAGGATCGGTTCATCGGAGGATTCCATCAGAAGGTGGAAAAGGATCAACAGAAGGCCTGGCATTACCGACACGTCAAACCAAAGCATTTTCAGCAAGGAGATATGGTTCTATTATATGAAAGTAAGTTTTCCAAGCACTCAGGTAAGTTACAAATGCATTGGTTGGGTCCTTACACAATAGATTTTGTCACTAATGGAGGTGTGATGCAGTTAAAAAGTTTAGATGGCATATTGTTGCCAAAGCTTGTAAACGACAATCGGTTGAAACCATATCGCCATGACTAGACGCATAGCGGTTGAGAAGTGCAGTATGGGTGGAAAAAAAAACAATAATGACATGGCATTGGAGATATGATGAGGGTGGATGCTCTTCGACGATTAACACGCGGGAATGGTGGTATGGTAAAGTTGGATGTTTGTCGACGGTTCGCACGCGGGAGACCACTCAACAAATTATTACGGCAGCGAAGCATCACCAACAGATGGCAGAAACATATGATGACACACTGGAAGACAAAATCCAATGAACATGTGGAAGATTTGATAATCACGCAGCAAAACCATGAAGCACAAGCATAAATACAAGCGACGAAGAGTAGGGAGATTGCAGGCTTATACATAGTAGGAATGAAATTCATCAGTTGAGTGAGAAAGTCCAAGGAATCTATGGAAAGGTCCATTTCATTTCGAGCGGAAGCACTCCAGGTGCGCTAAGGGAAAGAACGACGAGCGTGCATCAACAACCAGCAAAGGAAGCAACACAAACAATTGGGAAGAACAAAGATGAGGTCTTACCTGAGATGTCTAAGAGCGTGGTAGTAGTTAGAAGAACCGTGGTCCCTACAACCACCAGAACACCAGGGTGGAGGCCCGCTGGATCCAGCAGTGGACGACCAAATGTGTGAAACAAATGTGGCAGAGTAGTTGGCTTGTTTCACAATTTGGTGACGTAGATGAAATTTTCCCCAGTCCGGAACAAGCATGAAGCACACCAGTCGACGTAGAAGGGATAGATGACGAAGGTTTCCAGAGACTGGAGGATGATTTTGAGAAGTACATGAAAGTGAACCATAGAATGGAGGATGAGTTCAAGAAGTACATGACAACGAACCCGAGACTGGAGGATGAGTTTGAGAAGTACATGACATTGAACTAGAGCAGTACCAGAGGTGTCCAGCTGAGGTGGCTTGAGGGGAAGCTACAAGTTTGTGTTGGGGGCCTGTTGGCATGGGGTTAGACCGCATAAAGTGCGGAAGCCGACATTTGTGAAGAAGGACAATCCGCGGAAGAAGGACCAATCACGGAGAACAAGGAGCCGACGAAAGTGCAATATTAGTTAAAGTTAGTTAGAATTGGTCATGTGGACCATTTTGTAACCACTTAGTTTCATATAAATAGGAGTATGAGTATAAGCCCAAGGGAATCTCGACATAGTTGGAGAATGACATATTCTGAACTGTTTTGTATCTGCGATAAGATTTTTTGACTGTTTCTGCGAAGTTTATACCACAGGTTTTGATGAATGCATGAAGATTTTTGATTATGGTTATATCTTTTTCTTTTTATGTTTTTGTTAAATGATGAATGCAAGTGGTTGTGATATGTTTAAGACTCTGTGGTTTGGTAATTGTTGTTCATGCGAATGATTAGTTTAATCATGTTGATGCGGATGTTGTTTATCCATTGAATATGCGAAGGAAATAGATGAATGTATGAATTGTTAGCATAATGTGAAAACATAATCTCTGGTTTCTGTAGTTGTAATCTGTGTTTTTATACATGTCCTCCTCCCACAGCGAAAACTTGGTTCCTGCAACCCCCTTATTCATCTTGGGTGAGACTTCACTCGCTCTGCGAGTGTTGCTAGAAAGGGTAAAATATTTTATGGGACGGTGTTCAAGGGAGTTTGGTTGATATTTGTTGATGACAGTGCGAAGTGAACCCCTGTCGACAGTCGTTGTGTCAACATACCTCAAAATCATTGGCTCAAGTCATACCCACCTAAAACTTAAGGACCCTCCATTTTTATTTGATATTGCTTATGATCCTAAGTTTTGAATAAATATGATAATAGTGTACCAATAATAATCTCGATGGAAATCTCTTTGGATTACTAGCCTTGAGTAATCCTCATTTAATAGCTTATTTAGGATTGGTTTGAATTGATGTTATATTGTTTTTCATCTTTAAGTTTGAGCCTCTTATTAGGAAATTTTCTTTTGGTTTGTTACATCTTACTAATTTCTATACCATCAACTTCTTTTAAATAACTTTAGTTGCATCTCTAGGATTTCAATTACAATCTTGTTGGCATGATTTTGAAATTTTTCTTTAGAATCTATCATTGTGTTTTCAAAAATATTCTCTCATCTTTTGAACACCATCAATGGCCCATTGATGACTTTTAAAAGATCTCTTGTTATATTTTTTAAATTACGTCGATGGTGCTTTCAATTTGGGTCTCAACATTCAAACCCTCTTTTTTTTATAATTATCTAAATAATATTTTAAATTAAGAGATGTAAAAGATGTAGCTAATCGGGAGTTTTAGAGTTGAACAATTGTATTGTATTTTCTGTAGGCATTATAGTAAAAGTTCTAACTCTTCATTTTTTATGTTGGGGTTTAGGTGGGTATTGAGATTCAATCAAACCTTACTCCACAACAATCAAGAAAAGTGAGATCAATCTTTTTTGGCTCACTAGAACCAAGAAAAGTTAGATCAATATTTCTTGATTAATTATTTCTTTCAACTTTTATTATTCTTCTTTAGCATTTTCACATTGCCAGTTAGGAATAGTTGTTGGAGTGAGTTATATTTGACACATTCATAATTGTAATTTCACTTCTTAGATTCAAGGCATCTGTCTTAATATTGTATTGGAACTAACATGAACATAGGTGAAGATAAAAATCCTTATTTACATACCCTATGTGTTATCATTACCATGAAATGGTATCATATAAGTTTCACCATCTGTGTATCTTTATAACTATTGCATGCTTGAAACTTAATAATGGAGATTTTTCCTTCTCCTATACAGTTAAAAAAAACTAAATATAACCCAAGAAAAGGTAACTAAATGTTGTTAATTCCCTTGATTACAAGAATAAATGTAGATGAAGTGGAGGAAATTTATTGCATATTGTGAATAATCAAAATCCATGTTATGCACATGACCATATGGTGTTATTGGAAAGTAAGAGGAATTTTTATATGTTCATCTGGGTTCAAACATCAATGATGTTTTTTTTAATAGGAAGGTAGGGAAGTCCATCCACAAAAGGGTTTGAATTTTTAATTTTTATGGATTTCAATTTATTAAGCTTATAGAAAACATAAGCTCTCTATGGATATACTTGTATTTACATGATATAAAATTGGTAGATTGGTGGGCTGTGGTGTGAAACATCTACAACTCTCATCTTTTCTAAGCATTGCACTGACTATTGGACTATCAGTATTTTACATTCGTTGTTACATTAATATCTTGACTGAGTTTCCTTTTAAGTAGTTGTCCTTCCCCATTACAATTTCGTTGGGTCTTCCACTATCCAATGCTACAAAATGATCAGTCGCCCCTTCGATCTCGATGGGATCATTACTAGCATTATGCTAGTATTTTATTTAGCATCTTATTTGATTATACTAAGATGCATTAGGGTTCCTGTTTGTTGCAAATTGATAGTATGATATAAAGCGGGTATTAAAAATGGGTTGATAAAAATGGATACCTACAATATCTGGTGAAACTAGGGATTTTATTAATTGGAAAGGTATATTGGGAGGGGGGTTTAACAATACAATTTTAGGAGGAATTTTCCAATATTTAATGAAATTAGGGATATTCTTTAATATCCTTTGAACGATCGTGCTATGTATCATGTTCACTAAGTGAACCCCCCGTGCATTAGAGTAGGTTGTCCAGCCAAATTCCCCACCTGCTAACCTTGAAGCCCAGTCCTGTCCATTTTCAGAGGTGTTCACGGTGAGAATCAAGTTAATTTATGAAAATATTATGATGCATTAACGAAAAATAATTTAAGCAATTATTATTTTTCAATGAAATGATTGTCGTAAATGTTGTAGGGTGTAGTTGCTAAGAGGCTCAGTAGATTGAGGACATCTACCTTACGTCTCACACTCCCATCAGTGGTGAGTTATTTAAGATTTGAATTCTACATTCATTTTATAAATGTGGTAAATGTTACAAATGCTTGAAAATGATGGTATCTCATATCATTTGTTTCAAATCCTGGAGAGACGGTCTACTCCTAGACTGTCTACTAGCTCCAAGAAGAGGAAGATTGATTTCAGAGATGCACCTCGGAGTGATGGGGGTGGGAACAATGCTTGACATACAATGTTATGCACATTAGCCATGATGTGGCATTTTTGGCAAACATTTTCCATTTACTTGGTATATATGGCACGAGTTTCCATGTAATTTGGATCTACGACACGGGTTATCGAACTTTGTATAGGGAACGAGTTGCCATCGTGTGTATATTGGGAACCATGTTCCAATGTTTTCCAGAAAATTTATATGTTTGGACGATTTTTGTAGCTTTGATGTACATGGATTTTCAATTATGTGACTTATATCCATGTTGTCTATAATTTTATCTTGTTGTCTCTTGTTGTGTGTAGTTTCCTAAGAAACAACATCATGTTTTTAAAGCAAGTGGTTGAGTTTGAATGGCTTTTAATATGTTTTCCTTCGTTTAGGTTTAAGTGTGACTTTAGGTTTAGAATTGAAATAATGAATATTATTCCAATTGGCTTATATTATGAAATGTATTTTGATCATAAAATGTCATTCTAATAAGATCCAACTAGTTTGTATACATCACAATGCAAGGATGAAAGTTCGATGGTAAAATTAAACACATTGAGTAGTTATTGGAGAAATTTTATGGGCCCCTTGATATGATGACTAGGGAGATACTTGACCTTTTCTTATACCTTATCATTTTGACACGTTTTGCTAAATTGTTTTCATTGTATATGAAATTGTTGTGTAAGTGATGAATGATAATGGTGATCTTCCCAAATACCAAAAGGTTCCTTATGTTTGTTGAAAATGTGATCTCGATCTCTTCACAGAGAGTATTTAAGTCTATACTTTATTGTTTGAAGCATTCCCTAGACCCCATGATATTTTGATTTATTGAGGTCTCTATGGATCAATGAAGGAGCCCCCTTGTGTACCTACCACCCCTATTCATCCCCCTTATGTACCTACCACCCCTAGACACCCCCCTTGTGTACATACCACCCCTAGTCATTTACACACAAACACACACAAGTTAGATGCACATAATTATATTTGCGCACATATTAAAGATGTATAGATACATATATATTTAAAATACAAAAAATTGCACACATAAACATATGTATACATAAACATACAAAAAATACATGCACATAGGCAAATATCTATGCACACATACAATAAATTTACAAAAAATTGCACAAAGAAAACTATACAAAAAGTAGTATAAAATAAAAAAGAATATCATATTTTTAAACAAAATTACACACCTAAATATCACATTCAAATATTTTGAATTTTGAATCATGCATTAGGCTATAAAGGTACCTTCTAGGGACCAAGGTTCATGAATGATGCCTTGAAGCATTACAAATGACCCATCAAATTGATCATTTGTCCTAAGCCATAAATATATATTTCTAGCCTTGAGATATTGGTCTCCCTCCTCGAATCATGTTTATGGATTTGAGGTACACCCATAAATCTCAAAACCTACTAATGGTGTCCATACTGACATTCCAATATTTAAGTTATACTACACCAATCTTATGTGGTTGGTTAAGGCTTCACATTTTCCCTATCCTTGGAAACTTCCTTTAGAGGCTAACGTGAAGGTTTCATTTTTTATGATGTTTAGTTCCATAAAACTCATACTGAGTGCTAAAATACTCATAGCTGCACCGATATCATTTATTGGAGGCGAAACATATCCTTTCCATTTGAAGCCTATTTCATGTTTGTGAAGCTATGTAATTAATACACCTGTAAGGTTGAAGCCTCAGGTTTCCCTTCCCTTGGAAGATTTATTTTTAATAAGGTTTGTAGTCCTCCTCCCAACCATGTACAATTACCTAATATCCCTAAATGGTTCTCAAAATATCATAATGAAGTATGTATCAACACTTGGGAGCCAAAGAACCCTAAGACATGTCCTATATTGTAGTTTGAAATCTCGTGGAAATCTCCTTTCTTTCCCTTGATCAGTACGTTTGTACATTTAGGTAATAACTGCTAAGTTTCCTATATTTACCATGTATCGATCCATGACTTGTATATGGGGCTCAAGAATTCCCAATGGTTAACCTATTCCTCTTGTATTGCCACATAGAGAAAAAATGCACCTAGTAGATGCCAAGTGTTATGATCCAAGACCTTGCGCATGGTCTCCAAGACCTAGAAGCTTCACTTAGGACCTATGGGATACGTTTCATCCTTTGACCACTTCCATATCCTAAGATCAAATTTTGGTGTTCAAAACCTCCAAATAGTGTTCATATCCTCACCAATAATATAAATATTCATAGCCATATCTAGGCCTCAAAAATCAACATTTGGTGTTCATAACCTCCTAATCATATTTGAATATGCTCATATGGAGGCCAAATATCCCTCGATCCTAGATGTGTTGTGATTTGACACATCATTCTTGGTCCTAAATGCATAGAAGCCTTGTTTAGGGCATGCGGCATATGTTTCCTCCATTGAACTTGTTCATGTTCCCAAGACCCATGCCTAATGTACACAACCTACTTATTGCATCTAGGTCAATAATCAAAGGCAAAGGATACCCTTCAGATGTCAAATGTTATTCTTTAAGGAATTATCTATGGCTCAGGATGCTTAGAATCGATTCTTACAACCTAAGTGTTAACAACCAAAAATTGTTCACTAGCTCATCTCCCTAGTCACATATTTGTCCTACAAAACCCTAAAAAAATCTCAAATGGTTACCAAAAAGGAAAAAGATCATTATTTCCCTCCTCAATTAATGAAATTCCTTCAAAAAGGGTCAAAAACCCTCAAAAAAGGGTTCAAAATTCCCCAAAATAAAATAAAAAGGGAAAAAACTCAAAAATAATTTCAAAAATTGGGAAAAACCCTAAAACCATTTACCAATACTATTGGTTGCCTAAAACCATGGGTCAATACAACACCACCCAAAACCTCTGTAAAAAGGTGATGGAGGCTCCCCATTACACATCAATCGATCACTCTTCACACCCTTATGCTGCCAAAATTCCTATTGAACCCTAGCCTATCACCTTGAGCTTATGTTCACAATTTTAGTTGAGTATTGGCTACCCATTGAGCATTTGGAAGAGAGAAAGGAACTCTAGAGAGCTAGTGCACTACTCTTGTACTGCTGCAAGGACTCTAACAACCTCACCATTTGAGATAATAACATTACAAACCTTTGTTTTCCCATTAATACAAAAAATTTCAAATTCCATTTACTCAGTTCCTCATGGTTGTTTACTTTTTACTGTTATAGTTTAGATTTAATTTTATGTTTTCACATGCAAATGTCACATTTTAATATTTAGTTTTTACTTGTTTCACATATCATTTTTTACTCATTATTGAACTGTTACTAAGGGTACTTGAATCCTTAGTAGGTTCTCTTTAGCACGAGCTGGTGTGAAAACACTAGCTATAGTTTTGGCGTCTCTACAATTTTCACACCAGCTCGTGCTAAAGAGAACGTACTAAGGATTCATGAACCCTTAGTATCAGTTCAATAATGAGTAAAAAGTGATATGTGAAACAAGTAAAAACTAAATATTAAAATGTGACATGTGCATGTGATAACATAAAAGTAAATCTAAACCATAACAGTAAAAAGTAAACAACCATGAGGAACTCAGTAAATGGAATTTGAAATTTTTTGCATTAATGGGAAAACAAGGGTTTGCAATGGTATTACCTCAAATGGTGAGGCTGTTGGATTCCTTGCTGTAGTACAAGAGCAGTGCACCGGTTCTCCAAAGTTCCTTTATCTCTTCCAAATGCTTAGTGGGTAGCCAATACTCAACTAAAATGGCGAACAAAAGCTCAAGGTGATAGGCTAGGGTTCAATAGGAGTTTTGGCAGCATAAGGTTGTGAAGAGTGATTGATTGATGTGGAATGGGGAGCCTCCATCACCCTTTTATAGAGGTTTTCGGTGGTGTAGTATTGACCCATGGTTTTAGGAAACCAATAGTATTGGTAAATGGTTTTAGGGTTTTTCCCTCTTTTTGAAAATATTTTTGACTTTTTTCCCTTTTTATTTTATTTTGGGGAATTTTGGACTTTTTTTTTAGGGTTTTTGACCTTTCTTGAAGGAATTTCATTAATTGAGGAGGGAAATAATGATTTTTTGCCTTTTTGGTAAGCATTTGAGGGTTTTTAGGGTTTTGGAGGCTAAAATGGTAGGAAAAGTGGACAAATGGGTTATGTGACTAGGGAAATGAGCTAGTGAACAATTTTTGGGTGTTAACAGATTGCCCCCTGATGTGTGACGGCATGAGCTCATCGTATGCTCTATAGACATCATAGGTTCTATCATTTTCCAGGGGTATGAGCATTGTGACGGAGGAGAGCAGAAACTGGTTGGAGACCAGAACATGTGCTCCATACAATTTGCAAAGGCTAAAAATGAAAATGCATGACCTCAACAATGAATGAGGAAGAATCTCAATATATGGATGAAGTGGGCATACCCATTCTCATGGTCTGACCATGAATGATTTGAAGAGATGATAAAAACTGATGCTTTGATGGATCTGAAGGTGTCCAACAACTAGATGGACTTAATGACTGAGAGTCAAAATCTCAAAGGTACATTGAACTGCATCTGAACTGGGTACTCGAGGAAGCATATAACTGGGGTGCTTCCGAATACTGTCGCCAAGCGTAGCCTGGATATCTATGGGATCATACAATTGGGGGTTTCCAAATAGACTCACCAATGTGCTAGAGTCACGGGCATTTGGGGTCTTCGACCAATAACTGAAGGGATCAATGCCCTGCATGAATCTCAATAGTGTGATGATGGTGTTGAAGTCGAGCACGTGCAAAACAACCATTAGAAGAGGCACTGGGGACTCCTCTCAAATGGTTCGTAGGAACTCACCACTGATGGTGATGAGTCCAAGGTACAGGGACCTTTGGGTCTATCCTCTGGAATATATGGGAGGGCGTCGATAGAGGGAGACCTGCAACTACCAAGGAAATAATGTTTCCTTGATAGGAGCATGAGGTGTACAACAAAAAGGTGATAATAGTGGATGTGATACTAACGGTCTGTGGGGGGGATACAACAGTCACAGAGTGGGGCGGACTCAAACTTCATTTGTTCAGAGTATCATGGCAAGGTTGACATGGCAGCATATGAAAATAACTTCGGGGAAGGGTATCATAGGTTAAGGGGGTAGGGATTATGATTACAATGGGGGAGAATCAGGGGGGAACTAATGAGTGATATCAGGAGACTCTAAGGGTGACACATCGCAAAATGCTTTGAAAAAAGGTGACCATAATGGGTAGGATTCCATAATAGTTGTACTAGATATGATCTATCGTGGCTCTGAGAGGCACCGTTTGGGGCCTTCTTCATGGTTTAAGGAGCTCAAAGAAGGGATATAAGTGTGCTCAAACTGGTACTATCATGTGGATTTGTACAAGCCCAGGACAGTGCATGCTTGTGTGTGATTTCAATTTTAAAGAGTTCGAAAGCGATAAGAAGACTCTGAAATGGTTGCAAGGTACCGTCATGTGGATTTATATGAGCCCAGGATGGTAAGTGCTCGTGGTTGCTTTCAATTGTAGAGAGTCGGAAAGCAAATAAGAAGACTCTAAGAGGTTCTTTTTTGTATGTTAGTCTCCAAGGCCCGAAAAAGCATAAAAGTATGCAATGAAGAACTCTTCTAGCTGGTGTGACTAGAGTATTCCTTTTTCGTAACTGGTCTACCAGGTCCGAAAAAGGGTTAAAATTATACCAGATAGATGCCCTTTCAGATACTTTTAGCGAGCATGAAAGGAAGAAAGATTGCTCAATGATATTTTCATTCTTTTAGGAGTCAGAAAAGAGCTTAATAGAAAATCCCTAAGTGTATTTTTCGTAAAGGAATTGATCGGACCGAAAAAGGGATAAAATTATACTGAACAAATATAATGGCCAAGCAAGGAGGACGTGTTCAATCAAGTGAAAATGATGAGAACCAAGAATGAAGGTGAGGGGGGAAAACTGATAGGACCTCCTTGCAGGTTGATGAATGGTGGAAAAATAATGTAGTGACTGCAGTATGGATAGAGCGGAGGTCTCATGGATAGGTTGCGATGCAAAAAATGGAAAAAAAGACTGCGGCCTGTGTGGCATGCAAATCAAGGTGGTGAGGGGCATGGAAAAAATGACCAAAAAAGTTTTAGTGAGAGCGAGAAATGATCTCAAGTATCATCACGGGAGCGGAAATATGAATCCAACGGTTCAAACGGTGGGACAAACAGAGGTCAAATGACTTTGGAATGGTCAAAGGAAAAACTTGGTTGAAATGGATTTAAATAGCAAAGGGAGCCCACCAAGCCAAGGATGTAGTGGTGAGGAGAAATGCTGACCCGCGGGTACAAAATTCTAGGTGTTTAGAATGAAAATCAAATATACAAGTAACACGTGGCCTCGAAAATGGTCGAGATCATGCATGTGAGAGAGTGAGCATGATTAATGAACTGCCCCCATGCTATGTGCATGAGGTTTGTGATCGTGGATCACATATGTGTTGGGTTGAGAAATGGGATCATTGACATGCTGATATAAATGTGACGGGTAAGGTTCAAAATGATTGAGCATGCCCCCTATCCTAAGGTCGAGGTAATCTATTATTCCCCCTAACTCAGAGGTGTCAATGTGGTGCGGATGTTGTCTCAAAGAGGGATCAACATGGCATCAAACAATTGTTGGTGGGGGGGTGTACCATGAGGCTGTGAGCCGTGTTGACATGCTGAAGTGATGATATGATGATGGGGGATTCCCCTTGTGGGGTGGATGCCCCCAGTATTTCCAACAAGAATGACGATGATGATGAGTAGGAAAGGTTTTGGGCCTTCCCCCATGTTGTGGACATGTGATTTCCTCATCGATTTGAAAAGGTTGAATAGGTGGGTTGAGGGATCAGTTGAAGGGACGGACAAGACATATGGGACACTAGTGGAAACCATGTAAATGGTGTTAATCTCTACCGAGGAGGAGGATTCAGGTGGGTGAATCTCCTCGATGGTAGTAATGGATGACTCTAAAGAGGATTGATTCAACTCATGGAGAACCAATTTGTACTAGGGTAAATCTGGGCAATGATGTGAATAATGACTGTAGACTCCGCATATGGTGTAGGAGTGGTTGATATGTAATGACTTGTTGCATTGTTTAGGGGTGGTGTCTAGTTCGACAACTGGAATATTGGGATCATCATCTAACATCTTCATGTGCTCTTGAAGTTTTGTCAATTGTGGACAAATATGGGTAGCATGGCCCAAGTCATCCAATAAAGAGCACTTAGGAGGTGCGCGGAATGGAGGGGGAGGTTTCACGGGTTTCGTTGTCTATGGGGCAGTATAAGTTTGTGGGCCTTTGCCCCCAGTGTTTTTGGGAAGTGGAGGCAGGGTTGGATGTAGATGTAGTCGCACACCAGGAGGTGGGTGGATAGCAGTGTTAATTGGTTGGACTGGTTGGACAACGACGTGTGGTGTCGGAGGAGGAGTAGGAGTAGGTAGGTACCATATGGATAATCCTAGTGTTAAACCGAGGAGATTTAGTGTGGCCATAACTAGTGTACTTACTAGTCTGGAAGGTGGGAACCAGAACGGGATGGTGTGGGATGTGGCTCCAACATGACTAGGGACTGATGGTGGTTGCGGCAGCAAAGGTGGTTGTGAGTTAGGAACCATTTGTTTGGATGAAATGGTGCATATATACGATATCTCCACTTTCGGTGGAGGGGGTGGGATAGATTGAAAAGTAGAGGTCATGGGAGTCTCCAAGTAAATTCCAGGTCCAACGGTGAAAACCAATGAGGTGGGTGCACCAAGAACAGGTTGTTCAACCACGGGGAGAACGTTTTCTTGTGTAGCGGGGGCATTCGGGTCATAATACATAAGTTGATCAATCGTAACAACCCGTCCCTCATGGGGGAACATCATAATGTGGAAGACTGATGAAGCAACAACCTTCATGGCGTACATGTAACTGTGTCTAAGCAAGACGTTATAATCAATTTGTGCATTGATGACCTCAATGTTGATAAGGATAGTTTTACCATCTAATTAGACTGGAACGTTGGCCAGGGGCCTTGGGGTTGAGCCGAGTGGCCATCATAAGCTTGTAAGGCGGTCATGGATGGATGTATAGTAGGGGATTTGAAATTTTTCCACATGAAGGTAGACATAGTGCATGTAGAGGCACCCTCATCGATGATGCACCGATGGATAACAAGATTCGGGATTGACACAGAAACTTGAAATGCTAATGTGGAAGGTATGTGTGGTTCAGACTAGGCTAAATGAAATGCCATCATCTGTGAGTCGGAAGGGTCTATCGCACCTATGGCGGATAACAATGTTTTGCGCTGTGCAAGAGAGTTTTTTAAAACCTCAAGGGATAACATAGCAGCATGGGATTGGGCTAAGTCATCCATGATATTATAATTGGGGGCAACACGAGCGTTGGGGTTGTTGTTAATGCAACGCAAAGGGAAGTAGGGATCTTTGGGGGGGCGGGGCCCCATGACACGGTGTTGTGGGTATGCGTAACGAATTATTAGTGGGAAGATCATTAGTAGCCTTAAAGGTGGGAATGTTTTCGGTGGTGGAACCATATTGATTTCAGCATGTCTGAAGGTTGACGTCAGTCGATGACATCATTAGAAGGTGATGGGTACCCGAGTCCAGGGTTGACTAGTAGGTGAAGCATAAGTGATTTGTTATTACGGTATCGCGACCCCTTGAGGGGGAGCCAACAATTGGGTGTTCACTATTCCTTGCGTGGGTAGGGGATTCTACAACACCATAGGTTGTGGGGATTTGGGCGGAGCCGGCGAAGCAGCATGTCCTTGGCGTTGGGTATGATCGTTCCAAAGTTGGCGAGCTTGCTCTAAGTAGCGACAATTGTGTGTATAATGGTCGTATACCCCGCATATCGAACATGGGTGGTTCATATGTAAATTAGGGTTATTTCCTTGACGAGGTGGTTGATTCGGGTTTTGATTAGTTGGGGTGGCATCATTATTGTTTGGGGGACTGGGTGGTTGGCCATCACAATCCTGGGGTTGGTTGTTCCCCTGGTTAAGTCCTCTTCCCCAATTTTTTTGGCCTTGCTGGTTTCTTTGGGAAGGCTAGTTTTGTTGCTAATTTTGTTGGGCATAAAATTTCCCTTGGGGGGTAGGAGGATTCTGTGGCTGAGTAGGTGTTGGTATTGCCTGTGGAGGATACTAAGCTAGGGGGGCTTGAGGTTGTGCAAGTTCTTCCAGTGGGGGATAATAAGCAGGAGGGGATTTTGTTTGTGCCGATGCAGGTGCAGCTTGTTGGTGGTAATAAGCAGGAGGTGCCGGAGGAGGATTGTATGCTGGCTGTGTGTGACCGTAATAATGCATTCGACATGAAGGTCCATGGACATGAGGGGATTGGGCCATGGGAACATACGAAGGTGGTGTTCAAGAATGGGATATGGCATGCGAAAGGTTGGGGCCACTCATGGCGGAAATGGGTGTGGGGTTATAATCCGGGGAACTAGCACGGGGCATAGCAGTATAAGGTTGACTATGAGACGTAATGTGTCCGATAATGCCATCAACAACGTGGGATGACCCTGGGGATTATTTCTGAGAGGAATCGCTACGGGGAGCATCAGTTAAAATGGAATATAGGTAGCCCGACTGAGCATAGATGAGGTCAAATTGTTGGGCTTTTAGAATGGATTCCTCTTCGGTTTGGGGTCATTCAGATGCCACATCCTTGGCAATAACTGGGATAAGAGATCTAAATAACAAATCTAGGAAGATGCGGTCATCTAACTTGATCTTACATAGACTTCGACGTTTATGCCACTTATGAATATGGTCAGTGATGTGGGTAGCGATGTTCTGTCTACAAGACAGTACTATCTCTACACCAACATCGAAATGGACTGGTAACTAAAAGAACTACAAGAAATACGAAGCAAGGGATGTAAAGGTGGAATGTGTCCCATGAGGTTGTTCGATGTACCACTTAGCTACAGAGCTAGTGAGGGTCCATTGTAAAAGGCGGAGGCGGATGGAGTCATCCATTATGGACTTGGGGGAACACCATAAATGGAAGGACATGATGTGGTTTTGGGGGTCCTCACCCGCCTTTCCTTCAAACTTAGGTATGTCCGAAGGGAGTTTGGTAGGCATGTGAGGCCATGTGGGGTCATGTCGAATCGGTTCGTTGGTCAATCTGGCCATATCAAGGAAGTTGAGGCTAGCCATGAATGGAAAAATGGTAGAAGGATGTGACATGGTTGTAGGGGCGTGTGTGTTATTCGTAGCAGCAACGGTGGGGCCACTACCCCCAATGTGTGGAGAAATGGTATGAGTCGTGATGGGGATCGTGGGACCTCCAGTCAAAGGTCAAGGAATTGTGCAGGAGGGGCCCGTTCCCCCAATTGTGTTACTAGTCACCAACAGGACTGTAGTCGTAACAGATCCACTAACCATAGGGATGGATGTAGTGATAGGAATACTAGTTGTAGGTCCTACAGATGGTATAAATGGGATAGATGCTAAAGTGGTAGCTGGGTTGGTGGTGGATCCACCAACAACAATCCCTCCAAAAAATGGGTTTGGAGTCATGCCATCCATGGGGCTAGACGAAGTTGTGAATATGGGTATATTTGATTCAGAATCATATGTAAAATAAGGGGTGTCAAAATCTGGTGACGAGGCTCTATGCCTGTGACGAGTGGTGTCAAGTGAACCGTGCTATGGGGACTGGCCCCGAAGGCGATGCGAATGTATCAGTGAATCAATGGTGATAGGTGTAAAAAGTACTAAGGGTTTGTGGTGAGAGAAATGCTCAAAAATACAAGTGCGATTGTGTGTGCAAAAGGAGAGCTCAAAAAATATGGCACTCAGGCCAACAACAATGCTCAAAACGTGTGCTGCAACAATGTGTTACAACAAGCAGAGTGATAATAAAAATGGTCAGAATACCAACATGTAGCACTCCTAAAAAATAAAAAAGGTAGACTCATGAATCCAATGGGGGTATAGGAGCATGCAAACACCTATCTTAGAGATATGAAAGTTCACACAAATTGTATTCCCTCTAGGGTGATGAAATCCATAGTCAAGCAATATAAAATGGAGAACCAAATGGCGAAGGATATCCCTCTACCAAGAGGGAGTTTGGGTTAAATATCCCTAGAAAAAATGGCAACTAAGCTATCCCATTCATGGTACGTCTAGAAAGGTGTCTTGCAACTTCATTTATTTGGTCGTCACACACCCAATATGGAATGTATGACAAGAACAACGAGTAGGTGTCCTTCAGTACAGAGTGGAGAGAAGAATTCCACTTAGACCTCCAGAACCAGTCTTGCTACTGTCCCTCCTAAGGGAGAGTCCCTCCGACAAATTGGTGTTAACCTTACCAACAAGTAATAGGGGATTTTGGATCCCTAGATGACAACAACTATGTCTGAAGTGTAAGTGAGAAAGGGGTGTTATTTGGATACCTATCCCCAATGTCCTACCTAAATACAAAGTTCTTTTGTGTTCCCCAAGTGGGGTTGAAAGTTGGTTGAGTTAAGTAGATTTTAAGGCTCACTTGAATTATGGTGATAGAGTGTGTGCACAAGTGGTGTGTACCCAAGATTGTCGAGCATGGCAACAAAATAACTAAAAACTGGAAATGAAAGTATTAACTGCTATGTAAACTAAATGAACTTGTTGAAATGTAAATGCTAAATTAAAATATTTTAAATGTTGCAGCAAGTAAATAGCATAAAAGTACAATTAGCAAAAAGGATGCAACCAAACAAGCGGTTGTTAGGGCAGGAAAAAATGGTTGTAGGATGTGGGAAACTGCAAAAAAGTCACGTTGGAAATGACCGACAGTGAGAGGAAATAGGGCGCAACTTCTGGGCTATAAAATGCACTGCAGAGTGCAGCTTTCAGGCTGGGACTCATGTTTTCAGGTAACTGCTTCAGGGATGTAGCCTATGCTTTCAAGGCACGGCTCAGAGGTCGAAACCTGTACTTTCAGGGTGTACCTTAGAGGCTGAAACCTGCGCTTTCAGGGCACAACTTTGGGGCTGAAATATGCACTTTCAGGGTGTGACTCAGAGGATGAAACCCATGTTGCAGGGTGCGCTTCTAGGATGAAAAAGTGCGCTATGAAAGAGCGGCTGTCGAGGCGACAGTCACAATCCACGACGCGAAACAATACTGCGAAAAGTGCTGGTCGAGCCATAAAAATGGAAATTTTGAGGCTTTAAGCGAAGGCAAGGGCCAAATATGCAAATATTGGGGTCCAGGGTTGAACTAGAACTGTAAAAATACAAGTACAAACTAAAAATAATCAAAGATTCTAAGGGAATCGAGCTAGTGCAGTTGCCAAATCTGTACCTAGTGTTTTCACACTAACTCATGCTAAAGAGAACCTACTAAGGATTCAGGAACCCTTAGTAGCATTTCAATAATGAGTAAAAAATGATGTGTGAAACAAGTAAGAACTAAATATTAAAATATGGCATGTGCATGTGATAACATACAAGTAAATATAAACTAAAATAGTAAAAAGTAAACAACCATGAGGAACTCAGTAAATGGAATTTGAAATTTTTTGTATTAATGGCTAAACAAGGGTTTGCAATGGTATTACCTCAAATGGTGAGGTTGTTGGAGTCCTTGTAGCAGTACAAGAGTAGTGCACGAGTTCTCTAGAGTTCCTTTCTCTCTTCCAAATGCTCAATGGTTAGCCAATAACCAACTAAAACGGTGAACAGGAGCTCAAGGTGATAGGCTAGGGTTCAATATGAATTTTGGCAGCATAAGGGTGTGAAGGGTGATTGATTGATGTGGAATGGGGAGCCTCCATCACCTTTTTATAGAGGTTTTGGGTGGTGGAGTATTGACTCATGCTTTTAGGAAACCAATAGTATTGGTAAATGGTTTTAGGGTTTTTCCCTCTTTTTGAAAATATTTTTTACTTTTTTCCATTTTTATTTTATTTTTGGGAATTTTGCACTGTTTTTTAGGGCTTTTGACATTTTTTGAAGGAATTTCATCAATTGAGAAGGGAAATAATGATTTTTTGCCTTTTTCGTAACCATTTGAGGGTTTTTTAGGGTTTTGGAGGCTAAAATGGTAGGAAAAGTGGACAAATGGGTTATGTGACTAGGGAGATGAGCTAGTGAACAAGTTTTAGGTATTAACACTAAGGCTCAAATTTTCTACCTTAATCATGTCCAAAGAAATCACATCGAAACTTAGTGCTTAAAAAATCCTAATGGCTAACATTCCCCCCCTTGAAAATAATTATAACCTAGGGAGTTAATGTGGTTGCAAGGATTTTACCTACCATAAAAACTAATTAATGCCATATATGTTGTCATAAGAATGTGTGCACCTTTGTAATGTGTCTATCACGTTTATAATGCATACAAACTATTCTTGTAATAAAAAAAATGGAAACCAACCTTCTTTTATGTAAACAAAAACTTGCTTGTCTCTTGTAGCATCATCTCTCATAAACACTATGGCTCCAATACAAATTTTATAATGTTTTTTGCAATTGTTTCTTCATGTTTTGTTGAGTTCTTATTGCATTTGATCCTTCTAAAGATGGGTAATTGACACAATCATGCAAAAAATTTTGACCCTGTCAATTTGTACATAAACAACATGCACATATACAAATATCTACACATACATACACACGTAAGACCATGCACATACACAATAAATAAACCCTACCTTGCAGAAGGCCATGCCAATCTTGTTCAAGGGGGTCATTTATGAAATGAAGGTTCTCGGGTGAGTGTGGCCATCTTGAACACATACACAATGGCCATATGCATGTGTGGGAGTTAAAAGAATCCAAGTTTGTTCGTCAGTTTGGGTTCCATGCCCTCAAAGCAAATCCTCAAAGTGTCCCTAAATAGCCATGGGGTTCCTGGAAAAAATGTCCATAACACCAAAATCGTGACTCTAGTGGCAAATCTGTCGATTCGTATGGATTTGGGACCCTGGGTTTTAGCTAGGGGACCCGCCACACCATGACTCAAATGCCCATAAACAGTTTTATTGTGCCATCTCAGGAACTAGGTTTTTTCCTAGTGAAGGCCATGCCAATATTGCTCAAGGGGGTCATTTATGATCCAAAGGCTCCTGGGAGAGCATGTCCATCCTGAACACATCCACAATGACCATATCCATGTGTGGGAGCTAAATTAATCCAAGTCTGCTTGTCGATTTGGGTTCCGTGCCACAAGAGAAAATCCTCAAAGTATCCCTGAATGGCCATAGGGTGTTTGGAAAAAATTCCCATAGCACCAAAATCATGACTCTAGTCGCGAATCCATTGATTCCCATGGATTCTAGATGTTGGTTTTTAGCTAGGGCCCTCCCACACCGTGCCTCAAATGCCCAGAAACAGTGTTATTCTTCCATATCAAGAACTAGGGTTTTGCTTAGTGAAGGCCATGCTAATCTTTCTCAAGGGTGTCATTTATGATCTGAAGGCTCTCGAACGAGCATGACCATCCTGAACAAATACACAATGGCCATATGTATGTGTAGGAGCTGAAAGAATCCAATTCCGTTCATTGGTTTGGGTTCTGTGCCCCTAGAGTGAATCCTCAAAGTTTCCCTGAATGGCCACATAGTGCCTAGAAAAAATTCTCATGGCACCAAAACCGTGACTCCGGTTGTGAAGCCATCGATTTCAATGGATTCAAGACGTCGATTTTCAGCTAGTAGACCCCCACAACGTGCCTCAAATGACTGGAAACAGTGCTATTGTGCCATCTTAGGAACTAGGGTTTTGTTGAGTGAATGCCATGCCAATCTTGCTCAAGGGGGTAATTTATGATCTGAAGGATCTTAGGTGAGTTTCACCATCCTAAACACATGCACAATGGCCATATGCACATGTCGGAGTTGAAATAATTCAAGTCCGCTCGTCGATTTGGGTTTCACGCCCCTAGAGAAAATCCTCAAAGTGTCCCTGATTGGCCATGGGGCACCTGGAAAAAATGCCTATAGCACCAAAACATGAACTAGTTGTGAATCCGTCGATTTCGATGGATTCAGAACACTAGGTTTCAGCTAGGGGACCCCCACACCATGCCTCAAACACCTAAAAATGGTGCTATTTTTCCATCTCAAGAACTAGGGTTTTGCTTAGTGAAGGCCATGCCAATCTTGCTCAATGGGGTCATTTATGATCCGAAGTCTCTCAGGTGAGCGTGGCCATCCTGAACACATCCACAATGGCCATATTGATATAAAATAAATCTTATAGGATCTATAACTTATAACATTTTCATTAAATGATCAATCATCAATCATCAACAACATCAACCTTCAAATTTCAACATATAATATTCACCATCAACAAACTCTAACAGATAACATCAACCATGAAATGAAGCAAAGCATCATAATATCATATTCAATGCAAAAGATTTGTAAGATGCAATAAAAAATTTAATGTTTAAACTTCAAAGGTAGGTTCATATGTTCAAGATTCAAAGGTCAAAGACTAAAGTTCAAAGTAGGCCATAATGTTTACAAAATAGTCCATAATAAACATGAAATACAAAGTACTATAATAATATCTGATAAGCTTTCCACTTTCCACGAGAAAATTCCAATTTATCTTATCGTGGTCTAGGTGGAATAGGAGTTGTTGGAAGTGATCGTGGAACATGAGAAGAAGATGAATGGCCCCCGCAGATTGCTAGACGTTGTGAAGCTAAAGGAAGAACTATTGCTTCTTGAAACCTGCTGTTGGATGGGGGTGGCATCTATGTAGTATGAATTGGATCACCATCATGATCACCCAATAGTTTATCCTCCAATCTCTCTAATGCTTTGGCTCCATCCTCCACACTAGCCTCCTTTGGATTGTTGTCCCAAGTAAAAAATGTTCTATCATTTTTGGTCACCTCACAATAATGGGACAACAACCTCAAGTTGTAGTGCACATAAACCAAACTTTCTATGCATTCTACATTCAAACTGTTTCTCTTGACACTGTGGATTAAGTTGTAGGTGCTCCAACACCTCTCTGCAGAATAACTATTAACAACCTGTGAAAGCACCCTCACCGCCAATTTATGCAAATATGGGGCTCCAGAGCCATACATGTTCCACCAAAGGATATGATCCAATCTATCTCGATCTTTGGTGGCATCCAGGGTACCAAAGAATCCATTCTCATTGATATATTCACTCAATTCACTTCATACTTGAGCACACTCCTCCTCATCAGGGACCAACTTGTCTAATGCAAGCATATACCCATTTTGCACCTTTGGATGTGTGTGTGTTATTTTCCTAACTCCACCCCCAGGTGCAGGTTGGGCCAACCAAATTGGAGAATAATGTTTTTGGGTAAGGACATATGCAAGGGCATGGAGTGGAACATTTAGATTATCCCACCTTTTGACCACATGTTTATGAATATGGTCATACAATATTGCATCTCTTTGCTCAACAATGTCTTTGATTTGACCAAGCATGCTATCCATCTATTCATTAACCTCTCCAATCATCGATTGATATGTATCTGCAAAACGAATCCTATTATAAACTGGATTGGTGAACTCTAGAACATAACTATCCTATTACCAGAACTAACCATCAATAACGGTGTCCACCTCCTAAAATCCATGTCTATCAGTTGCGCTTACAGCTCTTTCTTTCAATTCTTTCCATGGATTGCTTGAGACCATACTAGCCAATGGTTCTCTTACCTTCAAAAGTGTCCTGAAGGTGAGGTAGTAGCTAGCAAATCTAGTCTTTGCAATCTTCAATAGCTCCAACCTAGAGTGATTGCGAAAAATGTGGTGGTCCATGCTATGATTGATAATAAATTTGATCATTTTCTTCCCTCTCTTTTACAAGGCACCAATCCATTGGTAATTAGGGTCCTTCATTTTAACAGTATCATGCATCAAAAGGTTCAATGTGTGAACCAAACACCCTAACCAAAATATGTTGGAATACTTATCGTCAATGATTGCTCCTGCTACCTTACAATTAGCATCATTATCCGTGATGACTTGAATGACATTGTATGGCCCAATCTCTTGAATGGTTTTAAGTAAAGTTTGTGCAATAATAATACCGGTCTTGTAGCGATTTGAGTAGTCATGGGCTAAAAGAAACACCGCACCGCTAATAGACACACCAAGAATATTTATCAATGGCTTGCCTTTAAAATTTGTCCACCCATCAGATACAATGGATACCCCATAGTTGGACCAATAATTTGTAAACTTTCCAAGAGAAATTTTGATTTTGGCCCTTTCCCTTTCCAATCCCACAATTATGGATTTTTCATACGCAGGGCTCATGTATCCTTTAGGGGAACCATTGATGGATTGTACCATTTCATGCCAATAAGGTGAACGAAGAACATTGAATGGCACACCACATGCATAGAGAAACATGTAAAATTTTGAATCCACATCATCTATATAACCAAGGTCAAGGAAATATGATATTGTTCTTCGCATAGTCCAGAATCCAGGGGGCATATAAACTTTGTGGTTCCACCCCCTCTCCCTCCCCCAATCCTTGTCACATACTTCCACAAAGGTGTTGTGTATTTTTGCTTTTTCCCCTTGTCACTCTCAAGCTCATCATTATCATCACCCTCTTCCCCTTCCTCCTCTTCTCCACAGTATGTGTCACTCTCTACATCTTCCCCCTCATCACTACCACCACTATATCTACTTCCCAACACCATCATACTAAGAAGAAGTGGAACCAAAATCCGAAACCACATACCCATCATGTTTCTTGACTCAATATGAGAATCACTTTTTTTTGTGATAGAATGATGGAGAAGAAGAAATTGGAAAGAGTAGGAGAAGAGAACATTGCAAGGTTTAAAAAATTTAACATAGTGAATTTTTTTTCAAAAACAAACAAAGAGTGGGGTTTGGAGCTTACCTCTTTAGCTCTCGAATGGTGGTTGAATGTCACTATGGAAGCCTTCAATATCCCTTCCAAGATCTCAGAAATAATATCCTTCAATATCCCTTCCAAGCTCCCACAAATTTTCTCTCAAACAACTAGAAAACCCACTCAAGAACCCTAGCAAAGAGAAGTGAAATGCATGAAATGAGAAATAGAATGAGAAGAAATGAGTGAAAGAGTGTTTATATATCCTGACGGCTCAAGGGGGTCATTTTTCATCCGATGGATCCTGGTCATGTGTGGCCATCGTGAACACCGCCACACTAGCCATATGCACGTGTGGGAGCTAATGGAACCATGTTTCGCTCGCCGGTTTGGGTTCCGTGCCCCCGGAGCAAATCCTCAAAGTGTCCCTAAATGGCCACAGGGTGCCTGAAAAAATTCCCATAGCACCAAAAATGTGACTCCGGTCATGAATGCTTCGATTCCGATGGATTCAAGACATCAGCTTCATCTAGCCCCCCCCCACACCGTGCCTCAAATGCCCGAAAATGGTGCTATTGTGCCATCTACAGAACTAGGGTTTTTTTAGTGAAGGCCATGCCAATTTTGCTCAAGGAGGTCATTTTTTATTCGACGGATCTTGGGATGCATGGAAATTGTGAACACATCCACAATGGCCATATGCACGTGTGGGAGATGATGGAACCCAAGTCCACTCGCCATTTTGGGTTTCATGCCCTCAAAGCAAATCCTTAAAGTGTCAATGAATGGCCACGGGTTTCCTGAAACAAATTCCCATAGCACCAAAACCGTGACTCTGGTCGTGAATTTGTCGTTTTCAATGGATTTGGGATGCTAGGTTTCAGCTAGGGGACCCCCCACACCATGCCTCAAACACCCAGAAATGGTGTTATTGTGCCATCTCTGGAACTAGGGTTTTGCCTAGTGAAGGCCATGCCAATTTTGCTCAAGGGGGAAATTTATGATCCAACGCCTCCCGGGCATTCATGGACATCATGACCACAACCACAATGGCCATATGCATGTGTGGGAGCTAACATAACCCAAATCTGCTTGTCGGTTTGGGTTTCATTCCCCCGAAGCAAATCCTCAAAGTGTCCTTGAATGGCCACGAGGTGCTTGAAAACAATTCCCATAGCACCACAACCATGACTCTGGTCATGAATCTGTCGAATCCGATGGATTTTGGACATCGAGTTTTACCTAGGGTCCCTGGTGAGCTCTTAGAATGCATGCCCAATGAGGGCAGCTAGACGAGGAGCCTACTTTCATTATCAACCTGTGCGACGTACAAACTTCAGAGGTGCTGGCACTATATGTGCTCTTATAGGATAGTCTTTGTCGTGGTTGGGTGTCGATAACAATGCTTAAAGGTTTGCCTAAAATGAAATTGAATAATCTATGAAAGGATTGCCTAATCTATGGATGAGAAATTCCTATGCTAAGAAGTTTGAATGTTGAAGACAGTAAATCTATGTTACGAAATTAAATGCTGAAAACAGTAAATATACCTTAAGAATTAATCTTGCAAAAAATAGTAAATCTATACTATGAATTTGAATGCTGAAAACTTGGCAGATCTATTCTAAAATACCGAAAGCTAGATTTCTAATTTAAGAAGTAAATACTGTAATTCAAATACATAAACTGGAAATCTGATCTAAAATATTCAAATGCCAAAAACTAAATTCAGAATGAAATTCTCCAATGCTACGAATTAATCATCAATTAACCAAAGTGCTGAAAGTAATCAATCTTCATGAGCAACTATAATAATGGAAAAGTGCATGAGCTTCAAGATCTGGATCACTGTTTCATAAGTAATGCAAGCACACAGGAAAATAAGTGTCGAAATATGTCTTGGCAGAATACTGCTACAGGACTACAGAAACAACGTTACCGAACTACAGAATGCGCTATAACCTACTATGGAATCAGAATGGTCGCTTTACTACAGAAATAAAATCGTGCTATTTGAATGTGATAAAAAATACTTTCAAATGTGATATAGATTAAGTCAATACAAAGCACATAATTAAAAATACCTGAACAGTAAAAATCCCTTGACTTACGTGTTGGAGGGGCCCTCTCCAACCCATACTCAGAAGTGGAGAAAACTTATAGATGCCGAATTGAAAGCAACATCAATATCTTTATTCAAAATAGTAACTTCATAGTTCCATAAAGGTCTGTAACACAAATTGTCTCAGCAGTATAAAAACATAAAACGATGGTTCTCAAAAATTGCAGCAGGATGCCCTCGCTACCTGAGAGGTCCAGATATATATGCCTCTAATGATTAACCTAACTATATGTCTAATTGCCTATCCTTCTGAACAAGAGTTCTCTCTATAAATCAGGGAAAAAGGCTCTGAGCTTTGTATGATATTTCAGTCCTTCACTTGATTTGCGTGTTTGTCCCTTAGTGTACCTGCACCTGCTCAATCATACTCGTTTTTCATATAATTAGTTTACTGAACACACTTTCAAACATAAAATAATGATCTTTAAAATAACTTCATTAAATAATCAAGGTAAATCATTTCTCCCACAAAACAAGTGTATTTCTTCACCCTCTCTTGTGCTTCACAGTGGGAAAAAGGCTATTAGGATACCTATTATTTAGGCTTATCAGCTTCAACAGCTTCTATGATATCCCATGCGACTACCCTGCGGGTTCCTGCCTACTTGTAGTAACCCATGCACTAGTCATCCTTAACCCAAGCTCTTTTCTCTTCTTCCTCATTAATTTGCTCTTTAATAACTAGGGGAGGGAAAAATGGGGGATTTAGCCTCATTCCAATCCATCTGAATTGATTCTTTATCAAGGATTCCCTCTACAGTTTAGTTTTGAAGAGAGCAACTTCAAATCGGAGAGGGGAGTGAAGCTCTTTTCTTTTTAGATCACTTGCTACTCTGCGCCATTTGTCATTAATAGACTCATCAACCTCTTTGTGTGTGCTCTGGAGAGTAACATCAAAGTGTGCCATAGCCTCCTGCTGATTCTCAAGGAGAATGGGGAACCACTCCTCATCCTGGGTGATGTTCCTATGGTTGTAAATTATTCTTTCAGGGTGAGTCTCGTCTGCCTTGGCCCATAATGGATTTTTCCATTTTGCTGCAATGTAAATGTGGTAGTCCTGAGCTCATTCAATTTCATGATTCATCCATCAACACATTGTCCTCAACTAGAAATCACCCATGTAAGGGTTTGGAGACCAGTTGGACGAGCTAGGAACTACAAAATTGTGCAAGAAAAATTCACTTAGTTGATCCTTCTCCAACTCTGTGGAGTTTAGAGATGTATCCACAAATTCCTTGGGGGAGTTTATCTCTATTGGGAGTCCATGGTTTAACCTTTGGAGCTGGAATTTGCCCCACTTTTCTTGTAGATGAACTGCGAAAATGGCTGATGGCGTCCTGAGCTCCAGTAGTTTATCATATATTTGAGTGGCAGTAGCCAAAACGTCCCTCAATTGAACAATTTCCTAGTCCTTTTTGGCTAACTCCTCTTTTGCCTCAGCCAATTTCTCTTTAAGCGTTGAATTTTTTTGCTCATCCATTTTAGCTCCCTTGCATGATGCATTTTCAAAATTTGTGCCTTTTCAGGTGAAAATAGTGGAGATGTTGGCTGGCTTCTCTGCATTCTGGATTAAACTTTCAATGTTTCCAGCTCCTCTCTGATCTTTTCTAGTTTTTCCTGTGCCTCAATGAGTTGGTCAGTGACCCCAGGGTTTTCATTATGCTCAGGAGGGTCCCCCTGAAATTTGTCTTGCTCTTCTTTTGCATTCTATTCGTCTTTTGCATTCTATTCTTCTTCTACATCCTGTCCTTCTTGTGCATCCTTCTCTTCTTATGCATCATGCTCTTCTGGTGTAGTGGGATCTTCCCGATCTACCCCAAGATCATCGTCATTTTCCTGATCTACCCCAGGATCATCATCATTATTAGACACATTTTGAACTACAGGGTTGGGCTCCCTTTTCAGCTTCTTAGAAATTTGGATTATGGATGCTTGTGTGAATCTTTTACTTCGTCTCTCTGATCCTTGTTCACTAGTGGAAATCCCTAGTTTCGTTTTGGGGGAGTCATCTGGTGAATGCTTTATCTTCATCAAGGTATCAGCCACACTTTCCAGGTCGATTTTCCTCTTAGTCCATGATGTAGAGGCGGTCTTGTCCTTTGATCCAGGAGGTAGGGGTATGCCGACTTTGGGTGTACCCTTCATTCTTTGAACATCCTCAACCGTTACCAACACGAATTCTTCCCAAGAAAGTTCTGGGATCTGCATTTTTAATTCCTCACAAATGATCAATTTGATCAGCCGATGGTGGGCTAACGCATCCTCTTTTTCTTGAATCACTTTCTTTCTCATTTATCCCAGAGAAAGGAGAAGATAGTATGGAATGCTAATGTTGTTATTCGGTGGAAGATGGCCCCTGTGCCTCAGTAGCTCCAGAATTCGAAAATGAAAATAGGGACATAACTTAGCCTACCAGTGAATCTAATGTATTTCTGGACAATTGCAGCCATTTCATCCCATGGTGTCAGCATGGAGAGTCTTTTGAATCCATTTTTATCTTCCTCGTAGACCTCTCCTTGTTCGAAAAATGCTTCGTTTGATTCATGGTTTTCCTCCCGGTCATCTCTGCTCTAATGCAGACCCATTGTTATAATTCTGCCTCACCTCCATACCTAGGAAATAATGCATCATTCCCAAATCTTTCATATCGAACTCAGCAGCAAGCTTCCTCTTAGTATCTGCAATCAGTCTGTCATCTCCTGTTACAAATAAGTCATCCATATACAGGAGTAGAATCACAGGATTCCCTTCCTCAACCTTGTAGTAGAGGTTGGAATCCACTTTACTCTTGGTAAAGCCCAAACTAGATAGGAAACTGTCCATCCTACCATACCAGGTTCTAGGAGCTTGTTTCAAGCCATACAAACCTTTCTTCAATCCACACACATATGACTCCCTGTCATGTATTTCAAAACCGAGTGGCTGCTCCACATATACTTCCTCTTCAACTACACCACTCAAGAAAGCAGTCTTGACATCCATCTGGTGTATTTTCCATTTCATTGCTGCAGCCAGGGCAAGTACTGTTCTAATGGAAGTATACCTAGCTACAGGTGCAAAAGTTTCTTCATAATCTATTCCCTCTTTCTACGAGAATCCACGAGCTACGAATCTTTCTTTGTATTTCTCTACACTGCCATTTGCAGCATGCTTGATTTTGTAGATCCATTTGGAAGTCACCACAAACTTCTCTTTAGGTCTTGGGACAACATCCCAAACATCATTCTTCATTATTGATTGGTATTCCTCAACCATGGAATCCTTCCATTCTTTCTTTTCTGCTGCATCTTCATAACTAGAAGGTTCTTTGTTCATAATGTCACAGAGTAAAACAACATAGATGGTATGTGGTCTAGTTCTCTTCTTTGCTTTGTGTTCTTCTTCTGGAATGCCAAATATTTCTGCATCTTGAATGAGCTCTCTAGACCATGCAGGTTTCCTCTTGTGAGAGTTATCCCCAAGGGGTGGATCTACAGGTTCTTGTGGATCTTCAAACTCACGAACAACTTCTGGAATTGCTTCAGTCATGGTAGTGTCTTGAAATCTAGTTTCCTTAGGTTCTTCATAAACTTCGATAGGTACCTTCCTTGATTTGATGAATGCTGAGTTTTCATCAAATGTTACATCCCTGCTGACATCAATCTTCTTGAACCCTGAAAAGTATATTCTGTAAGCCTTTGAGCTTTAACTGTAACCCACAAAAATACCATTCTTTCTTGAAGGATCTAATTTGGTCCTCTTTTCCTTTGGGACATGAGTGTATATTGGACAACCAAATATTCTGAAATGGCTGACTTCAGGTTTCTTACCAGAAAAGACCTCTTCTGGTGTTTTGTTGTCCAATATCTTGTGGGGTGTTTTGTTTTGCACATATACAGCTATTCTAGCTGCTTCTGCCCATAGATGCATAGGTAGATCCTGGTCATTCAACATTGCCCTTGCTGCTTCCATGATTGTTCTGTTCTTCCTTTCTGCAACTCCATTCTGTTGAGGATTATAAGGAGCAGTCAACTCCCTCTTAATCCCTGAATCACTACAAAGCTTCTTGAAGTCTCCTGAGGTGAATTCTCCACCATTGTTGGATCTGAATGTTTTGATCTTCTTGTCAGTTTGATTCTCCATCAAGGTTTTGAATTCCTTGAACTTATCAAACACCTCATATTTGTTCTTCAAGAAGTATACCCAAGTCTTCTTGGAGAAGTCATCAATAAATGAGACATAGTAAACATACCCACTTAGAGAACTGGATGACATAGGACCACATGCATCTGAGTGGATGATTTCCAGGATATCTTTTGCCTTGATTTCACTGCTTGGGAAAGCCTTCTTAATATTCTTACCTTTTGCACATCCTTTGCAAACACCTTCATGTTTGGTCTTGATTTCAGGAAGACCCTCTACAACATTGCTTGCAATTGGAAGTGCCCTATAGTGCATATGAGCAAGTCTTCTATGCCAAAGTTCACTTGGCTCCATCGATTCATGCACCATGGCATGTTCAGGTTGTCCTTTTAATTTATACAAACCTCCCTCTTGCTCTCCAATCACTACTGCATCATCTATGGTCTTTCCCTTTGGCCACATTAGGACTTGGCCATCCACAAATGCAACCCTCATACCTTTTGCATCCAATGCAGAGATGGAGAGTAAGTTCTTCTTGAGCCCAGGTACATAAAGGACTTCTTTCATCTTCAAAGATTTTCCAGAATCTAGGTTTTAGGAGGCTTGACCACTTCCTTTGATTGGGTATTGATAATCATCCCCAAGTTTCACCTTATGGGGTGATTCATGTTCAGATAGATTCACAAAATATTCCTTAAACCCAGTCATGTGTTTTGAAGCCCCACTATCAATTATCCAATCATTACAACCATGGGAGATAGTACCTGTTAGAGAAGAGCTTAGAACATACTCTTCTTCACTTGATGAGTCATCATTACTATCATCACTTTCTTCCCTAGCCTTCTTCTTTGGAGGTTCATCATCTTCGACAGCATGAGCATGGTACCTTCTTTTGTTACCCTTCTTCTTCTTACTGGAGTTGTTGTTGTTGTGTTTGTCCCTTTTGTTCTTGGGACATTCTGAAGCAAAGTTACCCTTCTCATTGCAAGTGAAACACCTTAGATCTTTCTTGTCTTTGTGAAAATGATGAGAAGATTTCTTCTTGTGATGGGATGGCTCCCTCTTGAACTTGCCCTTCTTAGTGTGAGTTGTGAGAGCTTGATCTTCATTTCCCATCTTCTCTTCTCTTGCCACAATCCTTGTTTCTTCTTGAGAACATTCCTCCCATAATCTGTTGAAGGAGATTAACTTCTTTCTGGCACAGATCCCCTGGATAAAAGAGTCCCATGATCTAGGTAGGCCATTCAAAGTAGTCATAACAATTTCACCATTCTCCACCATTTCATCTACGGCTTCAAGTTGTTCCTTGATCTAAGAGACCTTGGAGAAATAGGATTGAATGGTTTCTCCATTCGACATCTTGACCCCTTTCAATTGATTCTTCAGGGTCATCTTCTGATTTATGTTCTTTCCTTCAAATAGCTTGGTCAAGGAGTCAAACATAGCCTTGGGTGTCTTTAGAGAAGACACATGGGGTATGAGATGGTCTTTGATAGAATCAACAATGATTCTCTTTGCCTTGACCAAGTTCTTCTTATGCAATACCTTAGACTCTTCATTCTCTGGGATAGGGATGTCTTCTTTTATATATGAGTCCAACTCATTTTCTTCCAAGATTAACCCAATCCTATACTTCCAAGCTCTGAAGTTATCAGCCCCTTCAAGCTTATCCTCAAGCTTGGTGTGGTGAGACATCTTAAAGAGTACTTCAAATGGAAATATAAAAGATTTAGGTCTTACCACTTGAAATGCTGAAAACTGGATCTGGTCCCAGATTAGGGTTTGTCGAAAAAACCCTAAAAATTCAAAATGTGAATTTCAAATTTCTAAAAGGATAGAAAGATGTGCGTTGATGAGCTGATCAGCCTGGTGTATTCAGAATTTGAGATCAGCAAAGCTTTACCCTTCAGATTTGCCTTTTTGTCGTCCCGGGTTCACTAGGGAGTGCCCTGAATTAGGGTTTGAGTTTCCTAGAGATCTACCTAGCCAAAAATCTCGATCCAAAGCTCTAAAATTCGATTTGTACAAGGAGCTTCCAGCTATGGCTTCAGATTTCAGAAATTCCTATTTTTGTGGAAAC
Source organism: Larix kaempferi (assembly GCA_027924585.1). Lineage (NCBI taxonomy): Eukaryota > Viridiplantae > Streptophyta > Pinopsida > Pinales > Pinaceae > Larix > Larix kaempferi. The sequence goes on from BSBM01000719.1 coordinate 2,190,473, forward strand.
CCTAATGTTTAGGGCCAAATCTAAAAAATGCTCAGAATTGAACTCTAATTAGACAGATAGATTCTCCTTGATGAGCAGAGTCAATCTACTATACTGCTTTTCCAAAAACTGTGGAGAGAAACCCAATAAACAAGAAACTCAAGTTTTCGTCACTACAAAATGTCTTCTTCTCAGCTTAGCTCTGATACCATGTTAAATTTTGAGCATTAATTCACATTACTCTTGGATCTTTACTGAGAGAATAACATATACAGTATATCAATGCATAATAATCACAATAAGCATGACAAGCATCACAAGAATCAAAAGCATGAGAGATAAGAGACACATAGTTTCCGTGGGGAAAACCCTAAGGTGAAAACCCCCCCAATTTTCTCAGAGATAGAGAGAGCAATGGCTCAACCAAAGTACAACCAAAATATACTTGATATAGTCTCCTAGAGCAGATGATCCTCCTCCTCACTAGTGCGCCACTTTCTGAGTGAGAGAGATATAACTTTTCGAATAATCTAAATAGAGATCTCCTGATCTCTATTTATACTTTACCTGTTTGCCCAGTTACACTATGGGGCTGACTTGTCTATCTAGATACATCCACAATATAATATATATTTCAGGGTCGACCCCACACATCGTGGTCTAATAACCCATCGGCAAGTACACACACTTGCGACACTTGTCAATCCACATGATGACACTTCCTTATAGAGGAATAACACATCTCTTATAAGGGTACAATAAACATATATAAAATACATAGATGAAATACATTCTGAAGTTACATATACATCAATAGGAAATAGAACTAACTGTGCAACAGGTATAAAGAAATCTTAAAGCTACCCAAGAGAGGCAAAAAAGTCAAGCAGATCTAAAAAGGACTCATAAAGAGTTCCAGGTCGGTGAGGATGTTTTCATTAAGGTAAGACCGAAAAAGAGCTCATTAAAATTGGGAAGTTGTGCCAGACTGACACCAAGGTATTGTGGTCCTTTCGAAATTTTGTTGTTGATGTATATGTAACTTTGGAATGTATTTCATATATGTATATTGTACTCCTATAGAGATGGTATTATTCCTCTATACGGAAGTGTTTGTATTCCTATAGAGATGTTATTATTCCTCTATACTGAAGTGTTGTCATTTATATTGTAAGTGTCGTAACTTATACTTGATGGGTTATTAGACCACCTTGTTGGGGTCAACCCTGTATAAGTCATTTGGGTCAAAGGGTTATTAGACCACCCTATTGAGTGCTGTCCCAATCAGCATTGTGTTATGTGGTTAAGTTGAGGCTGACCTAGTAAAGGTTATTAGGCAAGTCAAGTCAAGTATAATAGAGTGCGGGAGGCACTCTATTTCATCATTCTATTCTCACACACACTCTTTGGAGAGTGGCGCACTTGTGGAGGAGGAGAAGCTTCTTCTAGGAGATGTCTATCTCTTATGCTTGGGTTGAATCATTGCTCTATCTATCTCTGAGGAAGTTATTGGGGTTTTTCACCTTTATGGTTTTCCCCAAGTAAACTCTGTGTCTCTTGTGTGCTTGCATTATTGTGTCCATAATTGATATGCTGTATATGTTGTTCTCTCAATTAAATCCTAGATCAGATTGAAGTAAATTCTGAAAAACTAACATGGTATTAGAGCTAGCCTGAAAGAAGGCATGGTATGGCATGTATGACAATTGTTGCACTTGCGATGCTAGGGCTTGATATAGAAAAAACCAGTCATCGTAGAAATTTCACTATAAATCCATTTTGGCAAAGTTTTCGGATCTGAAACATTTACAGGTCGAAGATCATATCCCCATGTACCTTGTGGCCAAAGGAAAACTTATAATTCAATGTACTTTGTGTTTTACGATCTGTATAATCTAGGGTTTCTGCCTTTTCCAGATCTAAGTCATAAACAGGTGACCTAGCAAAAAAGGTCATAACTTGGGCTAGGAAGCTCCAAATGAAATTTAGTAAATAGTGATAGGTAGTACACAAAATGTACTTTCTCAGGTAACTTTTCAGGAGGCCGAAACTGAACCAGTGACACATGGCACTCTGTACAAGTTTGCTCTCTTGTTTTATCCCATAAATAGGTCACATTGCAACACTTGGCATAAATATCTCTCAAAGAATCCATTTCAGGTCAGACCCATGGGGTTGGAAAGATGACAGGTCAGGCTACCACTGGAAACATTTTCAGACCTTGTGAATCAGAAAGTTCGGAGTTATTCCAGAAACAATCAGGTGCATATTTCTGTCAAAAAAGAATTATTTTTTAGCACCTTCATTCATGGCTTCGGGAATTTAGGGTTTCAGAGAAAGTTGGAATTTTTCTAATCAGAGACCCCGAATGGATGCTACTGATCAAAATCGAAATTTAGAGACCTAGATCATATTTTTTGGTTGGGAAGAAGGCCGGGCTTGATCAAACCCCAGTTCGAGACTTTGATCGAAAAGATGGAAAATTAGGGCTTCTGCAAAATTTGGAATTTTGGAAATCTTTGACCATGGCTGGAAGTTCCTCAGAAAAATAGAAGCTTAGAGCTTTGAATCAAAATTTTTGGTTGGGTGAAGCTCCGGGAAACTCAAACTCTAATTCAGGGTCCTCCCAAGTGAATCCAAAAAACTAAAAGGCAATTTAACACATATTTCATTAAATTTGGAATTATACAAGGGATCTAGAATTTAGAACTTCAACAAGATTGAGTTTTCGAAAAATGCAAAACCAAAAAATTACTTAATTCACTCATTTCAATCTTTATATTCACCATTGTTTTATAATATTATCAATATAAGCTATATAAAATCAAATTTATATAAAGTTGAAGCATATCTTCCGAATATTAATCTTAGATTCCTTACAATATATATAAAATCAATCTACATTATTATTACAATATTATCATTATCATTAATTTACCATTTTCAATCTATATATTCACCATTTTTTTTACAATATTATCATTATAAGCTATATAAAATCAAATTTATATTAATTTGAAGCATATCTTCCTATGCTTAAACTTAGATTCTTTACATTATTTTATTATTATAATTTGTAATTTGTATTAATATTTCTTTCCTATTAATTTATCTAATGGCATTATTTGTATGTTGAAAGTATTAACCATTTTATTTATAATTTGATAAAGCATATATTGTGCATGTGTTGAATTACCATATTAGTAAGAGATTGTCGCCATTTTAAAGTGACCTAGAAAGCTATTTAATGACATAACAGTCAATGTGTTTGTTACTATAACAAATTTATGTATTGGCATAATAACTTAGTAATTCTCAATCTTGATAATGGATGGCTAGAACATGGGGGGTTTTGCTCAACTTCAAGAGACAACGAGAACTGGAAATGTCTAGGAATTAGGTGAAACCTCTAATACCATGAAGACGTATTAGCTCCTGTAGTCATTGTAATATTGTACTTGTGTATGATGACACTACCCCTAATAATCTTTAGAATATTGACTAGAAAAATAATCAATAACATATCTATGAGCAACAACATCGAAAATTAGGTCGTACTCTATTTTATTTTCTTCCCTTTATATGTATTGTCTATTGTATGCCTGAGGACATTTTTGTCAAGTATATAGCACAACAGATACTTAGGCACTTCACTTATTCCCTTCATTTTATGGGATTATTATGAGCCCACAAGTTTCTACATGTTTTGGACATTGTTAACTATCAATTATTACTTTGGATTATGTTGATTGGTTAAGCCTAGATTCCTTTTTATAATATAAATATAATCATCTAACATTTAAAGAAATATTCATTATTCAATACTACTATATATTATGATATGTGGTTGGCACTATTTTAGAGCCAACAAGAGAAAATATTGTATTGGATAAAGTCTAAGTATACCGATTAAGGTCAAAAAAAATTATTAATTAGAATATAAATTTTATGGTACAATTGGTTTTTTTTCAAATAGATGAAGAAAGAGGGAAAACCCATTCTAGTTATTGCAAGTGTCCAGCGTTTATTTTTGAAATGTTTGAACATATTACATTGAAAAAACATTAACTAGCTACTCCCATAGTAAAGTTTTTATAGACAAAGTCTATAATATGTTGTATGTCCAGTATTTATTTTTGAAATGTCTGAACATATTACATTAAAAAACATTAATTAGCTATTCCCATAATAAAGTTTTTATGGACAGTCTATAATATGTTGCTTGTAAGTGCTTTACTGGACTACATTTGAAATCAATGAATTAGAATAGAAACATTGAAGTACATTTTTGTTTCTTACAAATACAAAAGTGAAAACCCACTAAACTTATTAAAAGTGCATTTAACAATCAATTCTTTTTATAAGTATCTGTGTGTCATTTAACAATCAAAATCAAATTATTATGAATTTTTATTATGAATAACACTGCTGAATTCTGCAGTCTTTGGCAAGGATTAAATATTGCGCGTGATCAAGGAATTAGCAATTTAACAGTCTTTGGGGACTCCAGGATTCTGATCAGAGCCCTCATAACCAAGAAGACCCCTCCGAATGTCAAACTGCGCCATATATTTCAAAGAATTCTTCAGGTGAGCAAACATTTCCAAAAAATCAGATTTTACCATGTGCTTCGGGTGTTGAATAAGCAAGCAGACATGGAAGCAAACAAAGGGGTCGAGCTGGCTCAAGGCATATTAAGCATAGATGGCTCGCGTCAGCGATGTGACATCCCATAGCTGCAGGGGATCCTGTATCTTCTCACAGCACGCTCTTTGGCTTCCCAAAACACGTTTTTAATGTGAATGCAGAGATTCCCTGCACCACAGCTCAGAGACAGGTCCTTGCGCCCTCGGGAGTCTCCCTGTATGCTCTTAAAGGAGCTCCTCCCCCTGTCTCAAACTCATTCCTCTCTATCAGCGAGCTCTGCTAATAGGCTTAAGGTATCAAGCATTTCGAGTTCCCTCTGTCAAGTCCGAGCTCAGATCAAGGTTCGCGGTGTGCTCCTGAACTAGATGGCGTCGAACAGCTCTTCGAGCTCCGGATTCACAGCGGAAGAACAGATTGGAGCCCTGGAAACTGCCCTGGGGCGTCTGAGGGCAAAGCACGATGACCAGAAAGCAAAGTTAGAGGTGCTCTCCAAGGCAGGAGAGCAAACCTGGGACCTGTTGAACAAAGAACTCATGCAACTCCGGGCAGACTTCTCCGAACAAATGGATGATATGAAAGATGAGACGCGAACTGGTTTCAAGGATGCTGCGAACACTCATGGGAACTTCGGCCATAGGATCGCAGCACTTGAAGCTGAAGTCACCACTCTGAAAGCTAAGCTGGAAAAATGAATATCGCTCCAGCAGTATAATACGCCTTTCTCCTCTGTTATAGCTAAATAATATCTGGCATTTGGGAGTAGTGGAGCCCTGCCAAGTTTTGGGCGATCTCTGTAAGCTCATTGTACTTCTGTGGAGGTGTACTGTATCTGGGAACTCTATGTAATTAGCATTCGGTTGCTCAATACCGGCACTAATACAATCTACCCCTATGTTACTGTCAAAAGAAAAAACAATCAAAATCAAATTATTATGAACTTTTATTGGTAATTTTTATTGGAAACATTTTACAGATGTCAAAAGAAAATATTTTATAAGTCAAGGCGTGTTTTTTAATGATCAAAATAAATAATTTTGTTATGAATTGGAATAGAAACAAACTAGTACAGTTTAATTTATTTTATTATAATATACATTCATGAAGTGTTTGAATGTATTATATTGAAAAGAATACGAATTAGCTAGCCCAACATTATCGTTTTAATAGATCGTATCTAGAAGATGATGCTTTTAAATGTATTATTGAACTTGATTATCCAAGTTTGATGGAGTGAGAAGTTATGTCGATCTAGACAAAGCATTGGAATTTGTAATTTCCATGTTAGATATTGTTTGGTGTTTGAACGTATTACATTGAAAACAATGCTAATTAACTCCAATATAGTTTTAATATGCCAAATTGACTCCAGTATAGTTTTAATAGGCAAAAACTAGAAGATATTGATTTTAAGTGCATTATTGGACTTGATTATCCAAGTTATGGGAGAAGTTATGTTAATATAAACAAATCATTGAAAGTTTAATATTTCATGGTGTCATGTAATTTGCATGATGTATCGTCACATGAATACATTGCAATTTAAACAAAATTTTCATATTTGTACCAAATAATATAAAACTCCCCAAATAAATTTGAAGAAAATATTCAATATACAAGAAAAATTGAAAAATGTTTCTTCATGTATTAATTGGTCCTCCAAAGAACATAATTACATCCATGAATCATCTCCACCTAATCTCATGTTATTCGTTCAAGTAGGTCAACGACAGCATGTACACCATGTTTATTTATCTTGGCCTTCTTGCAATGTTCTTTCTTAGCCATCCATGCCCAAACTATGGTATCAATTGGAATAGATCCAAGCTCTATTCATCAGGATTTGGTACCCAATATTCCTCTAATACTTTTCCATTGTATTTCCCTGAACCGGGCTTCCACCAATCAACTTTAACATGAAGAGTATCACTTTCATCATATTGAAATATATTTGAGGTGGCTTTTGCCATCCAAATCATCTCCCCTTCTTCCTCGTTTCCTGATCTAACTAGCAACATCTTTTCTTTCTCAACATCATTAATAGGGTTGAATGTTGTCTTTGGCTTATTGCACTTGGGTCCAACATACACGGGTTCACCTGTCATAGTATCAAAATCCCCATCCATAATATTTGAGATTGCATGAAGCGCATTACGACCAACATCTGGAGTTTGCCTTGTCTTGGGCCAGAAATCCTCAGAAGATGAATCATGATCATTGTAATCTTCATATAAAGTATCAAGAACTCTTTCCCAATACTCTACCTTATTTTTCCATTCTGGTGTAACAATTGGCAATTCCTCACCACCCATTGTGTCTTTCCACATTTTTATGTATGATGTTATTCCTTCTTTTAGTTCTTTTAAATAGATTTCATTCTCTTTGGGATGTAAGAAAGATGGCTTCCCTATGGGCAGTTTAGATCGACCTTCATCGTCTATATTCCATAACTCAACTGGTTCTGACCACTCAACATCTCTTATGGATTCTTTATATCTTAATACCGGAACATCATTGAGTACAAGAAATTGGAAGTACTGAACATTAAGATGTCCAACTAGTGCATTTTTTCCTTCCTTGATGTATCCATTAAGGAAGCTTTTGAAGTCATACACCTTATCAATCAGTTTAGGTGGAAACACTCTTTTTTCTTCAATTTTGCGATATGTATCCATCATCTCAGGTAGAGAATATATATCTTTACTTTTCAAGCTGGAAGACATTCTCCCATAGGTCCCGTCTATGTCTTCATGGGTGTGTCCCACGAGCAAGAACCCAACCTCAATAGTGATGAAGACACCAAGTGCAGTGAGAAGTGATAGAAACATGAAAAGATAACGGTTTTTATTATCACTTGCTGCATTATCCAATTGTAACAATAAATGTGGAGGAAGAGGTTTAAAATCGATATCTTGATTTTCTAATCTTCCATGAGATAAAAATTCATCCTTGTACACTCTACATTTTGAGTAAATAGAGGTGTCAAGTAATGCATTTGAAAGTGGGCTTCTTGAACTTCCACTCTCATAAAGAAGATCACCATACATATCAAGATGTGGGTCTTCAAGGTCCCTAAAGCACTTAGCAAGTGATGTAATGGTAAATTGTGATCCCATATGTACAAATGGTAGGGAGAAATGACCAAAACCTCCTGTCTTATGCCCATGTGTTAGCATACCTGTCAATGACAAACCCAAGTTTATTCCTACAATAGATTTTGATTTGACGCGTAGCCTTGGAATTGAAGTCTTTGTTTTATCCATTTTATCATGGATAATACTCAAATACTCCTTTGGAAACCTCTCTGACATGATTCTGTGGGCATAGTAGCAATGTCTTCCGCACATAACGATCTTGTTATGTTTGTTCAATCTAGCGCGTGCCGTTTCTTCCAACTCTTTTGTAGTTGCTGACTTCATTTGTGCTTTCAACACAATACATTCACCACATTTACTGAAGTTGGTGTTCTTTGAGAATGCCACGTCTCGAAAATGAGTGTTCCAAATCTTGCTCATTGTTGGTTGTGATATTAATGGACAATTGAGCTTTTCCAAACCCACATTGATCTCTTTTAACAAAGAGCTTTGTGTGTAAGTCAAAGGCAACAATCTTAGAGGAGAAGAAGTTCCATCTGCTTCGACTTGACGTGTTTGGTTTGGCGAAAAATCTGAATTGTCCATTACAATTTTATGCAGTATTTCTATGGCCGCCACAGTTTGTGCACGTGCTTTACATCTATTGGTGTTACCATGAATGGATTCCATATGCCCTTGTTCAAAATTATGTTGGTAGCTATAGAAGGTGCTTTGAGGAATCTTATGTATCTTGTACCATGCTTTCTTACAAATAACATTACCATCAAATCTCATGTCCTTTACTTTTCTAGTAATAGGAGGTAGGCCATGGCCATGGCTCATTGACATGATAGTGTTTGAAACAAGTGAATTCAATACAAATTCCCTGATACCATTTTTCTCTTTGCATTCCATATCCCTTCTAGCATTTGCAATGGTATTCCTATCCACATGTTGAAGACAATCTTGTTTACAACATTCATCTATAGCCAAAAGTCGGACTTCTTTCTCTTTATCTATCTTGGTTTGACGTTTTGCAACTTTTTCTCTTGTCATAGATCGTTTAATCTTTTTATATGGCCTCGATGCATTAAGAACATTGACATCTTGATCTTTTTGATTATAAAGATCCCCATCCCATTGGTATAAAGGACTTGTATCCTCTATAACATCCCATATCAGCATTTCCATGGGTGGCTCTTTGTACTTTGTCTTGACCCTTAACATCTCACCTATGTTGTCCACCAATTTATGTATTGGCCATCTAACCAATCCATGTATAGACTTATCCCCAATCTTGCATCTTTCACAATACCCATGTATCTCTTCCACAAAAACACCAAAGTTATCTTCACCTAGTGTTTCACCCACAACCATGTCATCCTCATGGACATTAACTATCATTCCTTTGGCAATGCACATAATTGTTCCTATGCATCCATGTGTAAGAGAAACCCTTGTACATGTGAATGCAACCCTATCTTGTGGAATATTTATGGGTTGATCTTCACAATGAGGTTTCAAATCTATTTCTGGCCAAATCTCATAAGATTCTATTGCACCCCCTAGTGTTTCCTCAAATCCAGTTGGATGTGGTAAAGGAGCATCATATTTTAACACCTTCTCAATTCTAACCACTATGCATCCTTTCTTTACAATCTTTCCATGAACCTTATTCCCAAGCTCTGTATTGAATATGGAGCCCTCACCCACCTTCACTCCATGTTGTAAAAGATCTACTTTGTCTCCAATAGAAAATGTTGAACAAACATTTGCACCTGTACACCAAACATAACAAACTTAGTATTTTCTCAAAAAAACATTCAATAAACTATGAATAATTCTTAACACATGCTTTGGTGTTTGATTTACCTATGGTGTGCCTCAAATCTGTAGTTCTCCATGGATGTGTGTCCCCTTCATCAACATATTCCACAATCAAATGTGGTTGAGTGACATCAATTATCAAAACCATAACATAACCTGCAACAACCCTTCCTCCACCATAATAAGTTCCAACTTCTGTAGATTCAACCTTTCCTAGCCCAATAACTTGACCATTAACCAGGAGGTCAACATAGTCCCCTTTTGTGAAAATTATACTTGCAGCCCTATCTTGTGGAATATTTATGGGTTGATCTTCACAATGAGGTTTCAAATCTATTTCTGGCCAAATCTCATAAGATTCTATTGCACCCCCTAGTGTTTCCTCAAATCCAGTTGGATGTGGTAAAGGAGCATCATTTTTTAACACCACCTCAATTCTAACCACTATGCATCTTTTCTTTACAATCTTTCCATGAACCTTATTCCCAAGCTCTGTATTGAATATGGAGCCCTCACCCACCTTCACTCCATGTTGTAAAAGATCTACTTTGTCTCCAATAGAAAATGTTGAACAAACATTTGCACCTGTACACCAAACATAACAAACTTAGTATTTTCTCAAAAAAACATTCAATAAAGTACGAATAATTCTTAACACATGCTTTGGTATTTGATTTACCTATGGTGTGCCTCAAATCTGTAGTTCTCCATGGATGTGTGTCCCCTTCATCAACATATTCCACAGTCAAATGTGGTTGAGTGACATCAATTATCAAAACCATAACATAACCTGCAACAACCCTTCCTCCACCATAATAAGTTCCAACTTCTGTAGATTCAACCTTTCCTAGCCCAATAACTTGACCATTAACCAGGAGGTCAACATAGTCCCCTTTTGTGAAAATTATACTTGCAGCCCTATCTTGTGGAATATTTATGGGTTGATCTTCACAATGAGGTTTCAAATCTATTTCTGGCCAAATCTCATAAGATTCTATTGCACCCCCTAGTGTTTCCTCAAATCCAGTTGGATGTGGTAAAGGAGCATAATTTTTTAACACCTTCTCAATTCTAACCACTATGCATCCTTTCTTTACAATCTTTCCATGAACCTTATTCCCAAGCTCTGTATTGAATATGTAGCCCTCACCCACCTTCATTCCATGTTGTAAAAGATCTACTTTGTCTCCAATAGAAAATGTTGAACAAACATTTGCACCTGTACACCAAACATAACAAACTTAGTATTTTCTCAAAAAAACATTCAATAAACTATGAATAATTCTTAACACATGCTTTGGTGTTTGATTTACCTATGGTGTGCCTCAAATCTGTAGTTCTCCATGGATGTGTGTCCCCTTCATCAACATATTCCACAATCAAATGTGGTTGAGTGACATCAATTATCAAAACCATAACATAACCTGCAACAACCCTTCCTCCACCATAATAAGTTCCAACTTCTGTAGATTCAACCTTTCCTAGCCCAATAACTTGACCATTAACCAGGAGGTCAACATAGTCCCCTTTTGTGAAAATTATACTTGCAGCCCTATCTTGTGGAATATTTATGGGTTGATCTTCACAATGAGGTTTCAAATCTATTTCTGGCCAAATCTCATAAGATTCTATTGCACCCCCTAGTGTTTCCTCAAATCCAGTTGGATGTGGTAAAGGAGCATCATTTTTTAACACCACCTCAATTCTAACCACTATGCATCCTTTCTTTACAATCTTTCCATGAACCTTATTCCCAAGCTCTGTATTGAATATGGAGCCCTCACCCACCTTCACTCCATGTTGTAAAAGATCTACTTTGTCTCCAATAGAAAATGTTGAACAAACATTTGCACCTGTACACCAAACATAACAAACTTAGTATTTTCTCAAAAAAACATTCAATAAAGTATGAATAATTCTTAACACATGCTTTGGTATTTGATTTACCTATGGTGTGCCTCAAATCTGTAGTTCTCCATGGATGTGTGTCCCCTTCATCAACATATTCCACAGTCAAATGTGGTTGAGTGACATCAATTATCAAAACCATAACATAACCTGCAACAACCCTTCCTCCACCATAATAAGTTCCAACTTCTGTAGATTCAACCTTTCCTAGCCCAATAACTTGACCATTAACCAGGAGGTCAACATAGTCCCCTTTTTTGAAAATTATACTTGCAGCCCTATCTTGTGGAATATTTATGGGTTGATCTTCACAATGAGGTTTCAAATCTATTTCTGGCCAAATCTCATAAGATTCTATTGCACCCCCTAGTGTTTCCTCAAATCCAGTTGGATGTGGTAAAGGAGCATCATTTTCTAACACCTTCTCAATTCTAACCACTATGCATCCTTTCTTTACAATCTTTCCATGAACCTTATTCCCAAGCTCTGTATTGAATATGGATCCCTCACCCACCTTCACTCCATGTTGTAAAAGATCTACTTTGTCTCCAATAGAAAATGTTGAACAAACATTTGCACCTGTACACCAAACATAACAAACTTAGTATTTTCTCAAAAAAACATTCAATAAAGTATGAATAATTCTTAACACATGCTTTGGTATTTGATTTACCTATGGTGTGACTCAAATCTGTAGTCCTCCATGGATGTGTGTCCCCTTCAACATATTCCACAATCAAATGTGGTTGAGTGACATCAATTATCAAAACCATAACATAACCTGCAACAACCCTTCCTCCACCATAATAAGTTCCAACTTCTGTAGATTCAACCTTTCCTAGCCCAATAACTTGACCATTAACGAGGAGGTCAACATAGTCCCCTTTTGTGAAAATTATACTTGCAGCCCTATCTTGTGGAATATTTATGGGTTGATCTTCACAATGAGGTTTCAAATCTATTTCTGGCCAAATCTCATAAGATTCTATTGCACCCCCTAGTGTTTCCTCAAATCCAGTTGGATGTGGTAAAGGAGCATCATTTTCTAACACCTTCTCAATTCTAACCACTATGCATCCTTTCTTTACAATCTTTCCATGAACCTTATTCCCAAGCTCTGTATTGAATATGGAGCCCTCACCCACCTTCACTCCATGTTGTAAAAGATCTACTTTGTCTCCAATAGAAAATGTTGAACAAACATTTGCACCTGTACACCAAACATAACAAACTTAGTATTTTCTCAAAAAAACATTCAATAAACTATGAATAATTCTTAACACATGCTTTGGTGTTTGATTTACCTATGGTGTGCCTCAAATCTGTAGTCCTCCATGGATGTGTCTCCCCTTCATCAACATATTCCACAATCAAATGTGGTTGAGTGACATCAATTATCAAAACCATAACATAACCTGCAACAACCCTTCCTCCACCATAATAAGTTCCAACTTCTGTAGATTCAACCTTTCCTAGCCCAATAACTTGACCATTAACCAGGACGTCAACATAGTCCCCTTTTGTGAAAATTATACTTTCCATTGTCGCTCCTACAAATTCTGTAACACACAATTGAATTATAATTTGTAGTTAAGGTTAAACCATGTAAAGTGTGCTCTTATATTTTAGGCAAAACACAATCTACAAAAAAATAATGTACTTGTAATAGCTAAAAAGGGTATGGCATCATTTTGTTGTGCAAATTAAACCTTGTTCCCCACCAGTTAGTCCCCACCGCCAAAAGGGACTTTACATATAAATTATGATGGAGCTACAAAGCGTAATCAAAACAAGATTGGTTATCAATGTATATAATCTTAATACAAACACAAAACTATTCTTAGAAAAACTTGTAAAAATGTCTAAAATTTTTCCATACTTAAGAACTTGTAATAGTATTGAAGGTAGTTATTAAGTAGGTTGGAATCCAGCCATGATCGATCATGCAAGTTTGTATAATCATGGAACTTGTAATAGTATTGAAGGTAGTTATTAAGTAGGTTGGAATCCAACCATGATTGATCATGCAAGTTTGTATAATCATGTCTCACTGAGATTTATTTTTTGTATCAATTGTTCAAAGTAAATTCAAATATCCTTGATTGGAGTCATCCCTATTTTAAGTACTCCCGAAAATAGTTATTTGGTGTCATCTAAACCTATATTGTAGATTAGTGAAGAATAACATCTATATGGAACTAGAGTCCTACAAAATCCCAAGCCACTATTAGTATACTAATACATAATAGAAGTTTTTTGAATTATAAGCGACTCCTAGCTTAGCGACTACTAGCTTTCCTTCTAGCATAAGCATTTCCTTCTAGCATAAGCACACATGCTTATGCTAGAAGAAAAGCTAGCACTCATTAGCTTTCCAGAAGAAAAACCCTAGGCATGGTGATTGGTGGTTGCTAAGTTATACCTTGGTCTTCTGCCATGTACTCTATTTTGAAATAAGCACATGGCACAAAATCAAGAAATGCTAGAGACTACTAGCGTTCGTTCTAGCCTAAGCATTTCCTTATAGCATAAGCACACACATTTATGCTAAATGAAAGCTAGTAGTCGCTAGCTTTCTAATAGATAAACCCTGGGCATGGTGATTGGTGGTTGCTAGCTTATACCTTGAGCTTTTCTTCTTGCATAAGCATGTGTTTATGATAGAAGGAAATTCTTATGCTACAAGGAAAGCTAACAGTCGCCAGCTTTCTTTGATCTGCTGCCATGTTCTTATTTCAAAATAGAGCACATGACATGTGTGGTTATGCCAGAAGGAAATGCTTATGCTAGCTTTCCTTGATCTTGTTCCGTGTTCTTCTTTCAAAATAGAGCACATGGCACAAGATAAAGGAAAGCTAGCAACTGCTAGCTTTCTTTCTAGCATAAGCATTTCCTTCTAGCATAAGCACACATGCTTAGAAGGAAAGATAACAATTGCTAGCTTTCTAATAGAAAAACTGTAGCCATGAAGGACAGCTAACAGTCGTTAGCTTTCCAATTGATAACATTGTCCGTGGTGATTGGTGGTTGCTAGCTTATACCTTCAGCTTGCGCCATCTGCTCTATTTTGAAATAAACACATGGCACAAGATCAAGGAAAGCTAGCGACTGCTAGCTTTCCTCCTAGCATTAGCATTTCCTTCTAGGATAATAACACATACTTATGCTAGAAGGAAAGCTAGCAGTCGCTAGCTTTCCAATACAAAAATCCTGTCCATGGTGATTGGTGGTTGCTAGATTATACTTTGAGCTTGTGTCATGTGCTCTATTTTGAAATAAGAACATGGCAACAGATCAAAGAAAGCTGGCGACTGCTAGCTTTCCTTGTAGCATAAGAATTTCCTTCTATCATAAACACACATGCTTATGCAGGAAGGAAAGCTAACAGTCGCTAGCTTTCCAATACAAAAAACCCTGTCCATGGTGATTGGTGGTTGTTAGCTTATACCTTGAGCTTGTGCCATGTACTCTATTTTTAACGAATGCTACCTTTCCTTCTAGCAAATGCATTTCCTTTTAGCATGACACACATGCTTATGTTAGAAGGAAAGCTAGCAGTCGCTAGCTTTCCAATAGAAAAACCATGGGCTTGGTGATTGGTGGTTGCTAGCTTATACTTTGAACTTGTATCATGTACTCTATTTTCAAATAAGCACATGGCACAAGATCAAGGAAAGCTAGCGACTGCTAGCTTTCCTTCTAGCATAAGCATTTCCTTCTAGGATAATAACACATACTTATGCTAGAAAGAAAGCAAGCAGTCACTAGCTTTCCAATAGAAAAATCTTATCCATGGCGATTGGTGGTTGCTAGCTTATACCTTGAGCTTGTGCCATGCACTCTATTTTCAAATAAGCACATGGCACAAGATCAAGGAAAGCTAGCGACTGCTAGCTTTCCTTCTAGCATAAGCATTTTCTTCTAGGATAAGAACACATATTTACGCTAGAAGGAAAGCTAACAGTCCAATAGAAAAATAATAAGAATCTCTTTAAGTTCACATTTCCTAAAGATTCATAATAGCCTATCCCATAGAGACCATCATTTAACTCGTTAGATGAATAACTTTTGGACATGTCAACATGAGAATAAGGTTCATGGAAAGATTGTAAAGAAAGGCTGACGCTGAGGCAAACAGGGCCGTGCTCCTGGGCAGGAGTATTTTATCTATTAATGACAGAGAATCAATATGCAATCTCCCTTAAGACAAAAAAGACCCTGACAAGGAATATCTGCTGGACTGCCGTGTTATTCGCTTATCTGTTAAGCTCTACGGTCAAGATCGCAATCGAGCCGGATCTCCACAACAGTCTGTTTCAGTCTAAAAAAAAGAAAGGATGCATAGTGGTTAGAATTTAAAGCTTGTCATTTATAAACACTTATAAACACTATGCTCTGTATTGAATATGGAGCCCTCACCCACCTTCACTCCATGTTGTAAAAGATCTACTTTGTCTCCAATAGAAAATGTTGAACAAACATTTGCACCTGTACAAACATAACAAACTTAGTATTTTCTCAAAAAAACATTCAATAAACTAT
Source organism: Larix kaempferi (assembly GCA_027924585.1). Classification (NCBI taxonomy): domain Eukaryota; kingdom Viridiplantae; phylum Streptophyta; class Pinopsida; order Pinales; family Pinaceae; genus Larix; species Larix kaempferi. The sequence continues at coordinate 2,206,447 of BSBM01000719.1, forward strand.
GAATAATTCTTAACACATGCTTTGGTGTTTGATTTACCTATAGTGTGCCTCAAATCTGTAGTCCTCCATGGATGTGTGTCCCCTTCATCAACATATTCCACAATCAAATGTGGTTGAGTGACATCAATTATCAAAACCATAACATAACCTGCAACAACCCTTCCTCCACCATAATAAGTTCCAACTTTTCTCCATTGTCAACTTTGGAGAAAATAGTGAATATTTAAATGATATAAAACGAGGCATAACCAGTATGAATCTCGAATTATTTCAGACATTCATTTAAATATAGAAGAAAAACATAATGGAAGATATAACAAAGGAAGTGAACATGCACATATAAAGATAAAGAAAAAACGGACTGTAAAGCTGATCAACACATGAATCTCTGGTCTCAAAAGATGGGTATTTTCACTGTACTGCTTTTATTTATCAAAAAATAGATCTCCAAACATACACTGTCTCTCAAAAAATTTCCAACCCCCTCAACAATGACTCTCATTGTTCTTATACAAAATTTGGAAGAAGCTTGACATTACTGCTTCTTTTAACTAATAACTGAAAATATTTTAACTTAAAAGATAACTGTCTTTGAGCAATAGATAACTGTCTCCAAATAATATTACAAATTTAAAATAAAAGTATCTTTTTGCCACTTGGCAAAAATTTTGAATATCATCTTTTCGCCACTTGGCGAGAGTTTTGAAAGCCTCTATGAATGGACAGAATATCTTGTCCTTCCATATTTTTCCACATAAGTCCACTGGTCGGTCGCGGGTAAGTCATAGTTGGTCATTTCCTTCACCAAGACTCGCATTTCAACATGACCTGCATAAGAAACAGGAAGAAGGTTTCCACAGGTTGAGATTACCATATTTAAAATTTCAAAATCCTCTGATATTTTCTCCATTAAAATTTTCCCTGTAAGCATATGATCAAGCTGGTGGAACTTTCTGTGATCCATCCTTATATCAAACAGCAATCTCTTATAATCATTCGGAGGAATTAATTCATTGTTTTCATTCCAAAAAGTAGGGAACCCTTTGTTTACTAATTTTTCAAATTGCTTTTTGAACTTTACTACTTCTTCCCGTATTGCTCCAGCTTTAGCTTCAACATTCTCAACATGCGAGTATTTACCCAAGATCCTTCTGGCCCATGTGATGACTGAAATTCTGTTCGTTATATTCATGGCTGTCAGGTCTGCTTCAGTTAGACTGTTTAAAAATGTTATTGCTTTCTGGGCTACGTCTTTTGGCTTTTTATTTAAGCTTTCCCTGACGGCTCTGCAACTTTCGAAGGCATCTTTGACAACCTTTTCTTTGACTCTTATGTAATCCAGATATGGTCTTAGTTTCTCAACTTCTTTTATAATTTGGTCCCACACCAGGTGTTTACAACCTTGCATAGCAGCTTGCGCTGTCACATGAGCTGCTAATCCTTTATTATTATTACTTAATTCCTGATTCTTTGTTTGCAAGGTTTTTATTTCTTTATTTTTGATTTCATTCTCTTCTGTCAGCTTCTGTATTTCAACCTTCAATTCTTTGATTTCATTTTCCCTTAAGCTTACCTGGGACATAGCCTGTAAAATATCATCTACTCCCGTTTTATCTTCCTGTGTGTCTGTTTGTACTTGTTGCTGACCACTTCCTGCTAATCTTTTCCTCGCTTCTGCCAACTGTTCTTCTAAAATGATTTTCTCTTTTTCCCACCGATCTTTTTCATCAGAAAGCTTTAACATTTTAGCAGTAACATCATTGACTTCATTAGATAATTCTTCTTTTTCTTTTTCCAATATTGTCAATTCTGCTCCTTGGATGAGTACAGTGTCTGGAATTTTTAATTTTTTTCTCAACATTTGGATCGTATCGTCTTTCTCTTTGAGCAGTTTGGTTGCTGCATCTCCTTCTTTATTTATCAAATCTGCTTGCAATTTTTTAATCTGTTGCTGTCGAGACTTATTCTCTGCCTTCTCTTGTCTCAATTGATTGTTCAATTTATCCACTGAACTTTTCAACTTGTCTGCTCTTAATATGGCTCCCAAATAGTCTGAATATATGACTTCTCCAGTTTGTCTATGCAATAAAATTTTATCCGGGGCATTTATTTTAGACAAATCTAAATTCATTTCTAAAATCTTATTTTTTGTGACAACTGAAAATTTCAAGGTATTTTCCCTGATATTTCTGCTAGTAAATAAGCTTACATCAGTCTCAGATATACTTCTAACCTTCGGAAACAATTGACTGGTTTGTTTCGCGGACTCCTGTTTATTTCGACTATGCTCATCAAACACATCCATGATACTCTGGGGTCTATTTACATCACCCTCTACAGGGGTTTCTTCAATGTTGTACTCTTTAACTGTAACCTCTGGTATTTCTTTTTCAGCTGTTTTAGCCTCTTCTGAAATTGTTGTTAACTCTTGTGGTTCATTCATTTTCAATCTTTTACCTCTTTCTGTTTCTTCATCTTCAATGATCATTATGTCCTGTATGGGTCTTTTAGATCCAACCAATGCACTATCTATTTCGCTTTCTGTCCCTGTTGTTGTGTCAATCAATGCCATTTCTTTGTCGGATGCATCTGGAATGATTTCTTCATTATATTCTAGCCAATTGGCTCTGTCCGACATTCCTTCAACAATCTGATGGTTCAGGGCCTTGATACGATGCTCCGTTCTTCGTTTTGATATGATGTTTAACGGGTCATACTCCATAGCTGTATCTGACTCAAAATTCATATCCGTCAACAACTTCTCTGTATACACTACAGCATTCTTATTCTTTACTGTGAACGGACCAAATGTGAATGGGTATTTAATGTCTGTAGCTTGTTTGTGAACCAAAAAATTGTTATCTTCCATAATCAACTTTTGTCTTAAGAATTCCAAGGCAAAAACCCTTAAAGTAAGAAAAGCTGGTAACACATAGGGTTTATGTCTGAACCCATATAATCTGATTACTGTACTGTCTTTCGACAAAAACCAGTCTCCTGTTGCGTATTCTGTACTCAATTGCATGGATGCCTGCATTTCCGGTAGTACTCTAGGCAGATTTTTTCCAAAAATCATTCTATAAATCTCTGAAAGCATGTAATTGGTGTAATTGAACATGTTATTTTCTAGTAAAGTCGTGAAAATGATTTCTGGGAACTGCAACTCGTCTTGACTGGCTGTCATAATCATTTTCATCAAAAAGGCCTGAAACCTGAAATGTCTGAGAGTAGGAAAATTGACCATCTGGTCGTGAATCTTTTCTGTTAAAAATGCTTCAAAATTAAGTCGAGGGATTTGATTTTCACCAATCCCTGACTGGACTGTACTCATTTTGTACAATAAACTCAATTGAAACTCGGTTACATACAAATCCGTATCCAAACCTAGAACTACGGCCAATAATGTCAAAACTAACTGGGTATTTTCATTGAAAAGCTTGATATCTATAGGGTATGGGACCTCCGAAATGCTGGTCTCTGGCTTGAGACACGATGACAAAAACATTTCCCTATCATTTTGAGAAACATGATGATAATTTTCAATAACGGAGACTTCAGAGAAAACCTCAGGGTCAAGGGTTTGGGAACAATCTACTTCTAGGGCTTTAATTAACTCTGCTGGCTTTAATTCGCAAATGACTTGGGTCTTTTGGCTGTTTAGAACGACTTTCTCTTCCCGGGAGTAATTTTCGACACACCATGATATGAATTCTGGGAAAGAAGGGATTTGGTCGGGGCAAAAGGCTATCAAAGACGACTGGTGAACTCTGTGGGGGTCTGTCCCTTCCTTTAACAATTCACACAACCTAATTTTTATATCAGATATTGGAAACCTAATTAGGGTATCGTAGACATCTTCGTCTCTATCCTCTAGGGCTTCTTTTGATTTAAAAACGTCTATATCGTGCACAGTCTCCATTTAAACGTTTCTTTAAACAAAATTCTGTTTAAAAAAGTAGGACAGGTAACCCGACCCTACCTGTATGTACCCGCCTTTCGCCTTCTGTCGCAATCGCAGATCTCCACCAGTCTTCAGAGCTCTTCTGGATAGTGACACATGCAGAATGCCGTTATGTGGAGCCTATTTTGTTTTATATGACTTTTGAATTAACTTCCCTTCACCTTTATGAATGCGGTTCATATCTGACCATGGATCTCGAGACTTTGTTTTGGACCGTCAGATCTCGCCTCCCTTTATTCCATCTGGTGGTATCCGCGATCAAAACGCTGTTTTCTTTTCGGGTTTATTCTCTGCGCGGATCAGCCACCTGCTGACACCTGTTCGAGTGGTTTATTCTCCGCGACCGCTCTTTCTCATATCCAGTGTGCACCTTCCTAGATGCGGATGAAACAATGGCCGTTGATTTGACTAAGGTTTATATCGGCCCTCCGATTGCTACAAAGTATACGCCATGTGATATGACCCCGCCACGCTTGCTCTATCTGCCACGTATCAGGTCCCACTCTGCCACGTGTACTGACCCCACCGCGCTTCCATATTTGGTGGTTCCGCCCGGCGCTATGGTGGTTTCCTTTACCGCTATATTACATATGCGGAAGGATGAGGTTTGGACACGTGTCCCGGTGGTATTGAGTCCGCTACCGCCCACATCTATTTGCCGCCGATCACTTTGGCGATGCGGGAAGCAATATCGGTCGTTGATCGGGATTGTTGACATCTCCGCCACCGAAACTTGATCGGGGTTTAATCTTTTCACAAATTTGCTTTCGGACTTTGCATAAGTGGGTTTTTTCCTCTTGTTTTTGAATTGTCAACCTTTTCTTCAACCTCCTTTGTGATAATTTCTTCCTTTTTTGGACATTTTAGCAAACTTTTTGGATTTAGTCATTCTCAAACCTTAGTGTCAACACATAGAATGCCAATCTTTTCTCTTTACATGAGAATTAGCACCCATCTGCATTTCATAGTTCAATACATCTTCCATCCTCTCAAATTCCTGGTGTATTTTCTCTATATCTAAAAAAATTGGATTTCTCTTTTATGATGGTCTACCTCTATACCAAGCCGGTAGATGTTGCAAGTTTGTTGAATTGTAGCAACAAGGGAATGCAAATTGTAATTAATCTATACCTTAGTCTAATTAATTTTTGTCCAATAATTATGCTTTGATCATTACACCACTCTCAACTTTTGTACCTATTTTTGGCATTTCAAACTCCAAGCATTCCAATCTCCAACTAAGTATGACATGTCAGTTTCCTCGGTATGCACTTGTCACTTTGTCGTAAATGTTGGTGAATTAAAATTGGCATCTTGCCTCTCCCTGTTCATTCTTCCGTTGTGGAAGCCCATCCCCTGCATTTGCTTCTCAACCAAACATCTCACCCTTCTGCAGCGAGACCCCTGCATCTGCTGCTCGAGCAGGTTCTATTCTACTCCATGTTCTGTTCTACTTTTGTTTTATAGTTGCATATCATTTCCAATGCAAGGCAAACAACTACAAGTTACACACCAAATTGGCGATCAATCCTAAATCTCTCTATAAACTTAATAGGTAGGACTAAACTATTATGACCCGACACTAAACTTTTCCATCTAGTTCGATTGATCCATAATGTAACGTCTGGAGGGATCTCATGGTCAGTGAACCATAGATTTTAAATGGCTAATGTCCCATATATTTTAAACGGTTAATGCCGCATAGGTTTTATATGTGATTTCCATGAGAGGAAATAAAAATATTCTACTCTAAATGCCATCTTTTTGCAACTTATAATGTGTTAAACCATATCTTTATGGTTAATGCCTCATAGATTTAAAATCATATCTCAATAGATATCAGTGATTTAGCTAATTTGGTGCACATGGATCCTTTCACTCATGATTCATACAAAGAGGAAAGAACATAAGATTACAATTTCATGAAGATATTTCATGGATACAAGGCCAAAGTCATGAAGAATCAATTAAAGTGACAACAAGATTTAGTATCATCTCCAAGATGCATTTCTCAACAAGATATATAAGTGTTATACACCTATATAGGTGAGAGGAAAAAACTAATAACAGAGGCCCATAACTTTGATGTTGGAGGCCATTTTGGTTTTGAGAAAACAAATAATAACTTGTAGATATGTGTCTTGTGCCAAATTCAGGAAGATGTAGATTGGTTCATTAGAGGATGCATACGCCATTGCTCTAGTAAGACCAACAATGGGAAGGAAGGTTTATATCAACATATACATATAAGTACTAGACCATGGGAGAACAATGCATTTTGTGGGAGGTTTTTCAAGAAGCATGTTACGGATTTTGTAAATAAAATAGCTTAATAAAATAGAGTATAAACCAATGTACACCAAATATGAGAGTGAAACATAAATCCTAAAGTTATAATAGAGATGAATTAAATAATAAATCCTTATATTTATTCTCCATTATTTCTGGATTCATTGTGTTAAGGAGGGGTTTATCGATGTTTCATACCTACGATACGCAATCCATATTCTTACCTATCATGAAGATGGACTACATATCATAGGTCCGAAACATCAATAAACCCCTCCTTAACACAATGAATCCAAAAATCATGGAGAATAAACAAGCACACTGTGAAATCCTGAGAGAGAAAAATCATTATATTCATTAAGAGAATCCTTAATTATAATGATTGTAACTACATCTCTCTATATAATATTCCCTATCTCTCCATATCCCCAATTGTACTTGTGGGTCCCCTATTAGGGTTATCCCTATTAAATATTCATGTAACCACATTACCTATATATTCAACCCCATATATACATCCCATGGAGTTATAACATATCACCCCATAAAAAGGATTTGTCATCAAATGTTTGTAGCTAAGGCTTTTATATGTGATGAAACCTAATAATAATAATGGTTATTTATATCTGTTCTCTCTTGCTACTACTATTGATTATCCATCCATCTATATTTTAATTTTTTTTGTCAATTCTTCATGGCTTCCTTTCCTTTGATTGCATGTGCATTATTATAGCTTCTCCAATTTGTTATAGTTTTTGTTCTTTGATAACATCACATTAAATAATGGTCCCTTTTTGCCTCATTATATGAACCATTGATTATTTCATTTTCATCCTTTGTAATGTTGACACTTATTGTATTTTTTCCGATATTTCATTGTAAAGAGGTATCAATATGGTTCCACCATTAATGGTGCTTCGTAAATTTTGATGCCCTTATCACCCCCTCTCCTTTTTGGTACAATGACATGCTCCAACTATTATAATTATTGACCTTCAATTGCTTCTACTTTTGAGATAATAAGATCATATTTTTCCTTCATATTCTGAAGATGATGTTCAAATTCAACAATTATTTTATGGTGACCTTCTTATACCTTCTCATCCTTCTCCTTTTGTACTAAAATTATGGTTGATGTTATCCATCATTCTATCCTTCTTCGATTATAAATTGAACTTTTAATTTGACATATATTCAAAATTTAGGGTTTCTTCAACGTTCTTGCCAACATAATATTCAAGTGTTTAGGTAGTTTATTCATCTATAATCTTTCAAAATACTAACTAATGACATAGACCATATCCTTAGTCATATTATATGATTCCTAAGAGTGATCTCCCCGCAAAGTGATATTCTTAGCACGTACTATAGCAATGTAAGATAATCGAAGAGTTTATGGAAGCATGGGTATAGGCGAAAATAAGGGACTTCCTATATACCCAAAGGCACATGGAAGATTAAATCTCTAAGCATATTTTATGTAATGTGGTACTAATTGCTAGATACCAACATAGGTTCACTAGGGAGCCCAACCAAGTGACTCAAATTTCCTACATGTATGTTTCCTAGTACTGTTTTTTTCCTAGTAAATATCATATATTTGTGTTTAAAGATGCTTGAACATGTTTCTAGCTTTAAAAAAATATGTAAAAATTGGACATGTGCTAGCATTGGAAATGTAACAACCCAAACAAAAGGAATGCAGAAATTTTAAAACTTTTATTTCCTTTTCTTCAACAGGAGTTTGGCATAGGAGACAAGGGTGACAACTAAACCCTTAAAGTACATATGGACTCTAAGATTCAACAAGAAAATGTGAGAGGTAGGCGTCGAGCAGAAAAGAGTTGTCACATAAATGAGCGATCGCTCAAGGGAGTTAACCAAACTGTTTTTCTCCGCTAGGGTCAACCTTCAAATATTATGAAAATTATTATGAAGATTCTACCACAAGATCTACGATCGAGAACCGAGGGGGTATTAATTCCCAACTATATCGCACCATCACCATAATAGACTGATTGTTTTCTGCCCAAAACACATCACTCAACTGCTGCATCACAACCCAAAAATAATGGGCGGATCTCACAAGGAAGAACATGGAAACGCCGAGTTGACAAGTAGGGAAACATTCCAAAAAGTTATTGAGGGTTCTTGTCTTTCACTTAACAGTAAGTTCACGAAATTTAACAGTTATTTGCAGACCATGACCATCTGCACATCGCATGCACTCCACAAACGTATTACACAGGCCTTAATACCACAATTCACTTGGTACTTAACACACAATCACTTCAAATATATAAAATAATCGACTTAACCCTCCAACCTTTAAATCGAGGTCCCTGACACATTTCACAATCTTTTGATAGATCGGTCTAGGGCTCGCTTCCTGCATTTCACATACTTACTTAGGCGAACGAAAGGATTGAACACATATAACAATTCTTGATTGTAACCATATCCGAGAACATTAACATGATCATACACAAAGAATTACACTGAATAATAAAATTTGAATGAATTCATGTGCTAGCTAGAGTTAATATATAAGGGAAAGCAGGATGGCAAAGTGCGCAGGTATTTCCCATGAGATGTTGCAGTTGTTTCTATGAACATTCCACGCACTAAACCCAACTAGACCAGAAATTGGATAGTATTTGGTTTAGGGAATGAAATTTTGTTAAGAAAATGCCAGAGAATTTGATGAGACAAGAATGCCTTGTAGCACTAGGAGATAGGATGACATGGCAGAGAGATGTACCTGGAACTAATGTGGTGCTGTCAGGATGATTCATGGAGATGGATGAAACACCGAATGAAATGCTGCTGGCCACCCACGCTCGTGAAGGTTAGTTATTTCGGCCTGCCAACTCCTGTAAAAAATTCATTACACATATCTTGAGAGCTGGAGATACCAAGAGAAGCAATTTATGGAAATAACAACAAATAATGCATACGCTGAGGCTATTTAGTTTATATACCACTTGGTGCAAGGAGGAAATGTGCCCTAAGCAGGCATAGACTGGATCTCGTAGTTGAGCATGTGCCTTGTAGGATGTGTGACAACTGTTTGGCAGCGCTAGATTATGAGAATATATAGCAAATATTTCCAGACAATGCTCGCCCCAAAAATCTTATGAACTGTTGCAAAATGCTCACCGCCTTCATCATAGCCTTAGTATGGAGAGAACAACATCCTTTCACCCATTTCCTTCTAGGAAACTTGCAAGCCCTGAAGGCGCTCCTCCAATGCACAAGATTTGAACTACCGAGTCCCGACGGTGAGTTTTCTGAGGTATCCTTGATGGATCTTCTGCCATGGCGAAGAATGGAGGAAATTGGTGAGGAACCGTCCTTTGGTAACTTTCGTGGAGCGCGGGCATTTGAGTTTTGAAATTCAAATTCGCTTTTTTGAACACCGTGTCTGAACATTGAAGGGACAGGATATATATATTATGCATTATATGCATGGACTTGGTATATGACATACATTAGATTCTTAATAAATTTGTGGTCAAAATAGGTTATTTTGATATAAGATTATTTTATTTTTTATATATTTATTTCTTCTTCGAATATAGGATCAAAATAAGATTGAGTTACAAATTTTTTAATTGAACTAGCTCAGACTTTAGAGTGCTAACAATATATTAAATGAACTAAATCAGTGAAGTTGGTTATTATTACAGCAAACTAAAGAGTTGATGGGCATAATTCTATGAAATCATATTTATGCACACTAAGTACAATGCTTCGAAAGATATAAGTTGAAAATAGAAAAGCACTACAAACATAAAAGTTGAAACAATTTTAGAGGGCATACAAAACCAAATTATAATAAGGGAATTTCTCTACTCATTTTCATTACTCAAACATAACAATATATATACACATTTACAACATTTGCCTTACCACTATGTTTGAGGTCCATGGTAGACTCTCTCAATTGCCATGTCTCAAGACCATCTAGCTAACCCCTCTCAAATGACTACTCGTGGTGCAGCTTCCCCTACGCTTCATCCATCTTCAACTACTCTTTAACTTCCATATGACTACTTCAACACATATTTGTCGCTTCAACTTCCACATTGATATTTCATCTTCCCTTAGTGCACTTCATATGTCATGCACAGTTACCCCATGCTCATCATGTGCACTCATTGTCATGCACATATTTGCTCACATGCACTTGAATCATAGTTGGAATAACTAACTTGCATCCTCCTTGGATGCACATTCCACTTGAGCACACCCCTCAAAGTATCGCATGTTTTTTTTTGTTAATCCATGATCGACATTATGTTATTTTCTCTTGCCGTACCACATTATATCTTCTATGTTTTCTTTTGTATCAAACTTGCTTGTGTGACACTAGCATGTACCAAGTACTGGTACATGCTAAGTACTGTACTTCCTTGAATCCTGTACCAAGTCGCTTAAGTAGTCCTAGTCCCCTTGTTGTTACAACTATGTTTGAAATTCATGCAGGCAAGCATTCTTTGACATTGGTGTTCGTGGAAACAAAAAAGGGATCTGATTCATTGGAATACTGGTTGTGTTCCAATAGGTTTCCACTGTTCCAGCAACCAGTATTCATGGAGACAGAAGCCAAAGGAGCGTGAGAAAATGACTTCAAGCATACAGCTATTGACTCATCAACCGTGCGAGCTCCATCGACCATTCAACCAATGTTACATAATGATGTGCGGGCTCCATCGACCATTCAACCAATGTTACATAACAATGTGCGGGCTCCATCGACCATAACAATGTGCAAGCTCGACTCTTTGGATGGTTTAGGGGTGAAACAAACTGAGGGTTTTCATCAAGTGGAATTTAAGCTTATGGAATCAGGGATAGTTTTCTCACTCATATTTTGTCAAACTTTTCAAGGATGAATTGCTTGTACAGAAAGAATAAGCAGTAAGGGTGGGGGGGGGTTTACTATATCCAAGTGTATGGCATGATAATAAAAAAACCTGTAAAGGAGAAATATTAGACATGGTATGATAAAACATACCTTATAAGGACTCCGTCCAAATTGTAGTTGTATAGACATCATTAAAGAGTAACAACACTTGGATCAGTGGCCTTTAGCTCAAAATTTCAGGTGGGGCCCCACATCACATAACTTGGGGAGTTGTTGAGGGATCAATAGATTATTACATACACCAAAGGAGAAGCTCGAACTAGGCATAAAATTACTTGTGGAAGGTATTCCAAGACTAGGAAAACGTAGGGTTGGAATGTGTTTGCTAATAGATGGCATTAAGAATGAAGAGACATTGGAAACATGTGGCATATGGGTAGAAGAAATGATTTTGATAACTAAATATACATAAGAAGCATTCATGTTTCCTCAAAAGACACTAGGTGTAGTGGAAGTACATCCCATGCTTGTTAGATTAACCATAATTTGGTTCTAGACATATTATGTTGTACATTTTGAACAAATTTAAAGGGATCTATGGGAAAAGGTACATCTAGTTGTATCAAGACATGATCGTCAGGTTGGGTCAAGGGAGGATTATAATGGGTCAGTGTCTAAATGTCAATAACTTCAATTTTAGGTGTCCCTAAATATTCGGTTAAGTTTGTATTAATTTTGTATCAGGTGGATACACAGTATGATCAGGTGGATCATGTATGATGATATGTATCAGGTAGATACTTGGTATGCATCAGGTAGATGCATTGTATGAATTGTGAAGTATGTTGAACTTGTGATATTCATTGACGTTGATTGGTATATTGAATTACGCCTTTTATATTACTTATTTGTCTTTATTATCCATTGTTGACTCCATGCAAGGCACTAATATTATCCATAATGATTGTAGAATGGTATTTCCAGGTGTGTTGGTGCTTACAGGTGTTATTCCTCCATTAGGGACTCTCCCATGGGTTTAGGACTTAACCAAATAAGATGAGGAGTTAGGTTATGGTGACATTGGACCTATGTCCTCCCCACTTACTGTAACTAGCCCCTTGGTCCACACAGCCTAGGTGTTCTAGGGATGATAGTTTGTATAATAACAGGGAGGAGGAGAGGGGTTAAAGAGAGAGAGGGAGAGAGTGTGGGAGTTATAAAGGAGGGGGGTTAAAGATAATCGGAGAGAGAGATGGGGTTAGAGAGAGAGTGGGGGGGGTGGGGTAGAGAGGTGGTTTGTTATGGAAAAGGGGATAGAAAGGGGGATGAGAGGGAGGGAGGTAGCATGGGAGGCATAGATTAGCAAAGGGATAGATCTAATGAGTATGGTGGGAAGTATGGAGGAGGGGATTTTTGGAGGGATCGTGAGGTTAAACCGGGCATCTAGCCCCCATATCCATTCATTAAACAAGCATTCAAATGAAAATGAAAATATATATATACAAGTATATGTTTATACAATGGAAACACAACGGAAGTTAACTAAATGCTGTTGATATCTATCATACATTCAAGACTCTATAACAGCCAATTAAAGACCTTTGCAGATTTATAAAAGATCATATGGAATTGCATAAACTCGTAAAAACACAGCGGAAGTAAAATTATTCATTTACACCATCACCCTACATTCAGATATCCATCAATTAAATCTTTGCAAGAATATACAGGAGAATACTTATCTCAATAAGGCAGTCCCAAGCAATTGGCTATGCAACTGCAACGTTCCACCCAACCATAGGCCAGTGTGCTCCTCAATCTCTCAGCACGACGGCCACCCCTGAGCTGGGCATGATCTCTACAAGGAACCAAGGAATAGCAGACTCACACATAGCCAAGCATACACCAAGATGAGCCAAGCCAATCTGCAATTGGGTTTATCAGGCTGCTAGGACATGGGAGGGAAGATTTGCTAAGCTAGTGAGCTCCAGCACAGAGCCAGGGATAACCTTGCAAGATCTATCTAGCTTGGCACCCACAATACCTACACACCCAGCACAAGGAAGTATTCTCTTCACTGTTGTACAGTCCCTCAAGCTATACGCAGTAGATCGACGATGTGATAATTTGCCATAACATTCTCCAATGATTGTTTATGTTTAGATATATGCAAATGCCTAAAGTACTCAAATGCATTTCTAAGTAATGCTCTAGGTGCAAACTTATATGTTTTTATGTAGTTAAGTTTAATAAGCATTTTCACTAGGAGCAAGCGGATCAGTGCTTATCTGCTCAAGCGTGGTATTCCGTCAGAAGTCGACATCGTCGTCGCTCTCCCTGTGTGTGATTTACCCGTACTCTACGACCCTTCATATTCCTTTGTGTGTCCGTTGGTGAACCGTTTCACCTGTCGCTACACACATTTCTCACAAACGTAAATCATAGGGTTATTTTATTAATGTTTCAAACAGTGAGGTCACTCAGCAGGTGCCCTCAATGTCTACAGTAGTCTAGGGGCACTACATACACCCCCTCTTAAATAGAACTTCATCCTGAAGTTAATTTTTGTTCTTGTACTTTCGACACTAAACTTTATCTTAATTTCCTATTATCATCTTCTTTCCATTCCCTTCTATTTTTCTCCAACAATCATGGCCATATTAAGCACAAGTGGTTCTAATCATTATTATTATTATTATTTTTTTCCAACATGGTTCCAATACATTCTCAGGAACTCAATCATAATTGTGTATAATATCAATTCAATAGTACATTCAATAACTGTCGGTCCCAACTAGATTTTCGATAACACTTATTCTTGTCATTAGTATCATCATGTTCAGCTCCATGAGCTTATAATGTATTTCCCTTATCTCTTCGTTTATGTTATCATAAGACCACTTCGACAGATTCATCAAGTCGCACAAAGTGTCTTCTTAACCCCATCAAGTTCCATCTCGAGGGCTAGTTGTCATTTTATCATGTTTGATTATGACCTAAGGTTAGCTTCATTGCGTTCTATTTATTATGCTAATCGTCTCCATACTTCGTTTTACGAAACATTGCCTTCATTTGACCATTTCGATACCATGGTTAAATTTCAAGTTCGTAGTCATGAGTTTTCATAAATGGTTTTGTCGTAATGCAAAATGCATGTCGTTGAGTTCAGTTCATCATACCAATCACATTGATATCTCTTTTTCAAATTTTAAGTTGGTTTCTCTTCCTCGACAATCCGTCAAAGTCTCGTCAATCTGAGCATCTTGGTGTCTTATCATTTAAAATTGATCAATTTTTCGTCATTCAGCAAATCCACCGATTATATCCGTCCACTTGTTTTCTCATCATGGCTATGTAGAAAAAGGTTTAAAATATCGTTGGTCTTTGTTCCAATGTAATACCCCAATTTTGACCCTTAGGAAATATTGGCTTTCATGTAAATGTTGTATACATGTAATGTATGTTTTCCTAGCGTGGAGCTCAAGGCCAAGGCCCCGCTAGTATATGTTCGGATTTTATTTAAAATGGGCAAGTATTTGATATGTTATTACCCATGTGCTATTAAGCCATGGGATATTGTGAATTGATGTAAATACTTGATATTGCAATAAAATACCAAAACTGGCTATGGGAGCAACGAATGAGAAGGGGCCATGTGTATCCACTAGGGAGTGGTGAGGGGGTTGTGGGGATGAATCATATGCTGCCAAATGTCATTGTGAGAACCCATTTAACTTTCCTTGCTGACATTTAATTTTGCTGTAAGGCAGGTATGGGCTCTATTTTTCTTGTACCACAAGTCACTCTACCTCATGGGAGTTGCTTCTTCCTCATCCCCATTCCATTGTGAAAGTTACCAGCACCATTTTCCATCCAAAAGCAAATGCCCAGCAGTGAGAAAAACCAGAAATCGTGACTTTGCAGGAACCCACGTTTTGAAGAGCCATCAACACCCAAAATTGGTATTTGATAGTGAAATCCGATGGGGGATCCATAGATACGAACCTTGGGGCGAAATTGAGAGCATTAGCTACCCCGACATCCATTGGAAAACCCAGTTTTTTACAGCCTGGAAATGAAGTGACAGGAATTGAGTTATTGAATAACAGAACTGTGAGAAATCCAAGTGTGAATGACTGAGCAGAGGTTGGGTTTGCTTGATAAACGCAGTGAAGGCTAGGATCTCAAGGATTAGCAGCTGGACCTTTCTATGCCCATCCTGAAGAGCACTAGAGGGAAGAGTTGCCTGAGGGACTGTGTAGCAGAGAAGGGGATCTTCCTTGTGTTGGATGTGGTAGGTAATGTGGGTGCCTGACTGTTGAGTTCACTTGAGATGCCTGTAGCTCTGTGGTTGAGCTCACTGGCTTAGCGTTACCCTCCTCTATCTTCTTGAATGCTTGATAAACCCAACGGTGTGTTGGCTTAGCATAGATGATGACCGAAACCATGGCTGTGAGTGAGCCCAACTAGTTACTCCTTAGTGGATACATAACCCAGCTCGGGGGTGATCTCTCAGCTAAAAGAATACAAGCTGGACAGAGATCTATGGTTGGGTGGAACGTTGCTCTCACATAGCTAGTTGTTTGGACAGCTTCATCTTCAAGATAAGTGTTCTATGTATTATAAATTATTTGCATTTTGTGTTCTGCAATATGTTAAATTGTCCATGTTTAAGGAAATGAATTGATTATCCTAATTTGGAATCTATGCATGGCATTGGAACGAGATTGAGTCTCTATATGCTGAATCATCCTCTGCTATGATATATATATATATATATATATATATATATATATATATATATATGTTAGGCATTACTGTTTGTGTGCTTGCTAGTATGTTATTCCACTGTGTTTATTTGAAGTATGAATCTGCACACAAGAAGTTTTAATAATCCATGCTTTTCTTAGCAATAAATGAGGCTAAGTTTGTCAATACGCCCGGTATTTGGTTAACGTTTCCTTCCTGGCACGAAATTGATGGAAGGGGACATTACATCCAAGTTTCTCCGAGTAGATTTTTCTTAAAATACAATTTTACATTATTGATACCATCTCTATTCGACAATTTAATGCTCGTAGTTAGTGAATGATTTTTTTTTTTTCTTCTTCTTCTTCTTTTTGTTTTTTTTATACTATAAGTGTCTACTCCTAAGTTATAGTTCTTTGGCTTTCCAAAGCATTTGTTCTGGAACAATTATTCCATATGTGAATTGGCAAGGATCTCTATCATAGTTGAAATATATCTTAAATAAGTAACACTTGCAAACGGAAACCCTAAGGGTACAATTTGACAAAAAGGAAGGCTATGTCTTTAATCTTACAACCTACAATCCCCTAAGTGAACTGTGAAATATAGGCATGTGTTAACTTTTCATCTAGTTCATTTTATAACATCAAGAAAAATATCATACCAGTATCTTATCTTTCAACCAGTTCATATTATCATATAAACGTAGTATAAATATAATAATACATTAGCCTTTCATAGTATCCCATAAAATAATTATGAACTATAAACAAGGCATTAACCTTTCCTTTACATCTTGCTATCCCATTAATGAAATATGAAATATGGTGATGCATTATCCTAAATTTACCTAATTCATTTCATCACATAAACGTAATATAAAATATAATATAATAATACATTTAACTTTTCAAATTACATAAGAAAGTACAAAATATAGACAAAATATTAATCTTTCTTCTACTTCCAGTTATCCCCAAAAAAAAATGTAATATCACACTACTTTATACTATCATGCATAAATAAAAAATATTACAATATCTTTCAACTAAATCTTATAATTATAATAAGGTATTATAAAATATAATAATACATTAACTTTTCATCCATGCCATAAAGAAATATGAAATAAGAACATGCCATAAAGGAATATGAAATAAGAACATACCATACATTATCATCCATTTCATGTCATTGCATAAATGAGAAATATTGCAATATCATTCAACTAGTTTTTATAATTATAATAATGTATTATAATTATTGACGTAGTACCACACGAAGCGCCATACAGTCCCATCGAAAACGTGCAGCTTGATCATGAGCCAGCTGCAGCCATATCCTGGAGATCTCATCGTACACAGTCTCGCTCCCGCCATATTCTCAAGGTTCAACGCCCACCTACCTGTATTCAACGCCCATCTACCTGCATTCAAGGCAGTGCAGTCCATTGCAAAATGCCAAGAGAGTTGGTCCTCATTCTCGTCCTGCAAATTCCTATAGCTGGAGCTGCTGAAACATTGTTCTTGTCCTCTGCAAATTAGAACCTGAATCCTATTGCGAGCAGCTGGAGCGGCTGAATCGTCCTCCTGTAAATTAGAACTTCAGGTACTCCTCGTCCTACAAATTCCTATCATTCTCGTCCATTTAGTTTAGTATCTGGATTTTGTACAAGGCCCATGGGGTATGGGTATTTTTGTGCCTTCTTCAAGTTATAAGAGGTTGCATATTTCAGTTACTGGAGATATCTGCGAGTCTGTTGTATGCTTGAAAATCTTGATCTGAACATTCCCATATAAATTTCGTAGCAACGTTTAAATTTGTAGTTTGTATGTTCTTATTTCAAACTTTATCAGTTTTTAGAGGTTTGTACTGGACCGTTCTTATACTTTGTAGTGCAACTTATAACGTAGCATGGATTTATATTTAGTGTACCTGACTATTGCTCAAGGGACGCTCCCTCCAGTCACTCATCCTAGTACTTTTGTTTAAAGCACTTCCCAGCACAGTCTTTGCAAGGTCGGAAAGCCCCCCTGGAACAGATGGAAAAACCTCTTGAAGGTCTAATTTAGGCGCTTCACAGTAGCGAAAACACTCCAGCTCTCCATAGGAATCAGAAAGACGCTTCAGGTCAGAGTGCAAAGCATACCCTAACTTCAAAATGCTAGTTGAATGATATTTAAGGCACAAGTCTAGTGCACCATCTCAAATATAAAAACCTTTTTTGCAGTAGCAATCTTTGATATTGAAACCTACAGAATTGAAGGTAATTCAAGGTTCCAAAAAAATAAAAGACAAATCATCCTTGGTTAATCGAGACGATGGAAGGGATGATTTTCCATAACTTGATTGCAATTATCTTTTTGAGGATCTTGTATTAAACGTTGTAGAGGGAGATGGGCCTAAATCTATCTACATATGTCTATATTAACGTCGTTTTCCATGAAACCGTTTTCCTGTATCGCCCATTTGAATTTTGAATTTTGAAATTTTTTGTTCCGCCTTACTACCAGATACAAGTGACATTGCCGCTTCCCGCCCTCGTTTGAGTTCGAACATATTCATAGATAGGAGCACACGATATTTTTTTGTCACTGGCCTGGTGAATCTTTACCGCCAACCTTTACAGGTTTTGTAAATGGGAGTAAAATGGTACTAGTGTAGTGTTCTTCCGTAAAAATATATTAAGAAAGGGTTCACTCAGGTGTAGAACTATAGACTTTTGATTATTCTGCCAACTCAATGCAAGTTTTGGTTACAACTCTTTTGACATAAACATGGTTGGAAACTTTTAATGTCAAAAATAAAATGTCTTTTATTTTTAGATAATTTATTTTTTATTTATCAAATTTAAAAAATGTAGATGTTATAAATAATTGTGAAAACTTCAATTTTATAATACCATGAATCTGGGTTTTTGAAAAATGGTACTGACATGATAACCAAATAATTTCACAATTGCATTTAATATAGGCCGTTATTAGGTTTTCTTAATATAGGCCGTTATATATGATAACCTCTTCTCAATTGAAATATATACTTATTGTTGTGCTCCAAACTAACTTTATATGAGTCGATTGAATTGTAAAAGTTTGTAACTTCATATGAGTAGGCTGATTTGTAAAAGAAATATATACTCATTCTTGTGTTCCAAACTAACGGCATATGACTGGGTTGAATTGTAAAAGTTTGTAACTCCATATGAGTAGGCTGAATTGTAAAATGAAAATGCAATTTCAACGATCATGAAATGCAATGAACCAAGAATTGAAAAATTAAAGATATTGTAATTTTTTTTATGAGAAATTGTAATTTGACCATCCAAAAATTATTATATAATTACACCTACATATTTTTTGAATTTAATTTTATGTAGGATGTTAAATATAATAAATACTAAGACAATTTGATTAAATACATAGATTTATAAAACCCTAGATCTTCACCAAACCACTTAAACCACTCTATTATTTATTTATTTATTTCTTTTCCAAAATTTTAAATATTTATATATATTAAATTTAAATATTTTAAATTTCTCCCTTAAATATAAATTATAATTTAAATTTTATCTATGCTAATTTAAATATAACTTCACCAACCACTTCAACCTTACTATAATTGACCTTAAAACTTTAAATCTATGAAGAACTTTTAAATTGAAAGTTCGTGAGTAGCTTTATATTTTTAAATATTAACTTTTAATTTTTTAAGAAACCTAGGTTATAACATTATATGGAATCTAATTAAATTTAAATAAAATAATACTAGCGCTATATAATTATACACGAAATTTAAATAAAAATATATACGAAATTTAATTAAATATAAATAAAATAACACTAGCATTATATAATTATATAAGAAATTTTGCCGAAACCCCTTTTATTTTGACATGGTATTTTTTTTTTTTTTTAAATTCTTATTAACAACTAAATTAAATTAAATTAAATAGTAATTAATAAAATTAAAAAAAAAAATTTAAATTAAATTGAATTAATTAAAAAAAAATTAAATTGAATTAATTAAATTAAATTAATTAATTAAATGACATTAAATTAAATTAATTAATTAAGTGACATTAAATTAAATTAATTAATTAAATGACATTAAATTAAATTAATTAAATCAAATTAAATTAAAAGTCATTAAATTAAATTAATTAAATTAAATTAAACGAATTAAATGAAATTTTGCCGAAACCCCTTTTATTTTGACATGGTATTTTTTTTTTTTTTTAAATTCTTATCAACAACTAAATTAAATTAAATTAAATAGTAATTAATAAAAATAAATAAAAAAAAATTAAATTAAATTGAATTAATTAAAAAAAATTAAATTGAATTAATTAAAAAAAATTAAATTGAATTAATTAAATTAAATTAATTAATTAAATGACATTAAATTAAATTAATTAATTAAATGACATTAAATTAAATTAATTAAATCAAATTAAATTAAAAGTCATTAAATTAAATTAATTAAATTAAATTAAACGAATTAAATGAAATAAATGTTAAGAGACACTACATTAAATTAATAAAATAAAATAAATATTTAAAAAACATTAATTTAAAATAATAATAATAAAAAATTAAAACAATATAAAACGCAAAAAAAACCCTTTTCTTTTACATGGTATTTTTTTTTTTTTTTAATTCTTATCAACAACTAAATTAAATTAAATTAAATAATAATTAATAAAACAAAATAAAACAAAATTAAATTAAATTGAATTAATTAAAAAAATTTAAATTGAATTAATTAAATTAAATTAATTAATTAAATGACATTAAGTTAAATTAATTAAATCAAATTAAATTAAAAGTCATTAAATTAATTAAATTAAATTAAATTAAACGAATTAAATTAAATGAATGCTTTTTAAATATTAAATTAATAAAATAAAATTAATATTTAAAAAACATTCATTTAAAATACTAATAAAAAAAATTAAAAAAACAAAAAATTAAAACAATATAAAACGAAAAAAAAAAACCTTTTCTTTTTCGCATGGGGATTGACGCCAAGGCAGGATCGACGGCTCTCCTTATTCCGCGTCAGCAACATGCACGCATGGTAAGGGTGGTTGGTGGTCGCGGAAAGGAAACCACCATCCCACGTGTTCATTCCTTACTCGACCGCATTTCAATAAAGCGGTATAGTAAACCGCTCATGGGCAACGCGGAAACCGTCTCACGTGCTGTCAAAAGTATGCCTATTTAAGGAGGAAATAAGGTTTTATTTGGCATTGTAGGGTGGCAGATTCAAGACCCGAGGGCTGGGGCTTGTAATTTCACTGCAATTTTCAACTTTGGACACTCGAATTATGACATAGGCGGCCTTGTGGCAGGAGTGAGGCTGCATTGTCTCCTTCCCAGCCAGGAAAAATTAATTAAATTAAATTAAACGAATTAAATTAAATGAATGTTTTTTAAATATTAAATTAATAAAATTAAATTAATATTTAAAAAACATTAATTTAAAATAATAATAAAAAAAATTAAAACAATATAAAACGCAAAAAAATACCTTTTCTTTTTCGCATGGGGATTGACGCCAAGGCAGGATCGACGGCTCTCCTTATTCCGCGTCAGCAACATGCACGCATGGTAAGGGTGGTTGGTGGTCGCGGAAAGGAAACCACCATCCCACGTGTTCATTCCTTACTTGTCCGCATTCCAATAAAGCGGTATAGTAAACCGCTCATGGGCAACGCGGAAACCGTCTCACGTGCTGTCAAAAGTATGCCTATTTAAGGAGGAAATAAGGTTTTATTTGGCATTGTAGGGTGGCAGATTCAAGACCTGAGGGCTGGGGCTTGTAATTTCACTGCAATTTTCAACTTTGGACACTCGAATTATGACATAGGCGGCCTTGTGGCAGGAGTGAGGCTGCATTCTCTCCTTCCCAGCCAGGAAAAACACACTTGGAGATACTACGAATCTGGGGAGAGCTTGGTTATCGATTATTTTTTTATGTACCTGGACGTTTTATATCTTGTTGGGTAATTTCTTGATGTAAAGATTTGAAAGTCTAGACTGACTGTTTGTTAATGAATGAATTACAGACGAGGCAATGAATCCAACATTACTGAGCTAGTATTTGAAATTGGTGGGATCTAACGCGGAAACCGTCTCACGTGCTATCAAAAGTATGCCTATTTAAGGAGGAAATAAGGTTTTATTTGGCATTGTAGGGTGGCAGATTCAAGACCCGAGGGCTGGGGCTTGTAATTTCACTGCAATTTTCAACTTTGGACACTCGAATTATGACATAGGCGGCCTTGTGGCAGGAGTGAGGCTGCATTCTCTCCTTCCCAGCCAGGAAAAACACACTTGGAGATACTACGAATCTGGGGAGAGCTTGGTTATCGATTATTCTTTTATGTACCTGGACGTTTTATATCTTGTTGGGTAATTTCTTGATGTAAAGATTTGAAAGTCTAGACTGACTGTTTGTTAATGAATGAATTACAGACGAGGCAATGAATCCAACATTACTGAGCTAGTATTTGAAATTGGTGGGATCTAACTTTAAACATGGATCAAACTTTGCATGCGTTGCTTCTACCATTAATCCAACCACCACCACTTTCCCTTTGTTTGTTGAAGTAAATCATTTTAATAGATTCAGAGCTGAGGCTATGGATATATTTTCCCAAGGTAAATTTTTCATTTCTATTGTCATTTTTCATCAGCATAGGTTTATCTATTTGACTGGTTTTTTAGTCTCTCATTTAACACAGTTAGTGTAGTTAGTATGGGGAATTAATCAAGCCCTCAAATTAAACTGATTTTTTGGAAATCTATATCTAAAAAATGGATAAGTTTTGTAAAAAGAAAATTGCATCTAAACTGCAAAATTGTCTTAATTGAGCATAAATATATTTCTATTTCCTTTAAATTATTAAATTCGGAATCTTACTTTCAATATATTTTAATTTTTTATGAAAATTACAATTTTATTTAGAGTCTAAACTGTAAATGTTGGTTAAGAGGTTACCTTATTTTTGATAGGCCCAGCCGTCGGCTATTGTCAACCTCCCACAGCCGAATGTATTTGACAAGGACCTTTACTCCATGGACATGAGCTAGAACGATATCTCACACTCCTTCAGTTCCAATATCAGAGAGAACCAAATAAATACCCTGGCCATTCCCCATATTATTAACAAATTAACATCTTAACTTAAGGTTACTACGGTTTTCTTCGCCAATGGAATCTTATTTTCTTCGCCAATGGAATCTTATAATTATAGCTTTAGCTAATGGACATTTGTAATGTTACTATTTTGCAAAATTGGTACCAGCAAGGGGGTTGAAGTTTCATGGTTCACAATACGGTACCTACCTCTGAGAAGGATGTTTGCCCCAAGAGCCCGAACCCTTGCATTCGCAGCGATTTATTGGAACTTGATGCGGATGCCTATGGGCTGTAGCGAGAGTCTCCCTTAAGCATAAAGTGCAATCAGCCGGAGTACCTGATCCGAAATCCTTGATGGTCCAATTTGGTTCCAGAAGCTCTGGTCCCCCGGGGCATGGTTGTTTCAGTGCAAATGATGTTTGACTGCCATAGCTTATTGGATAGCTCAATACCCTGGAGATAAAGTCTGCCAAAATTTTAATCTGCAACTGGAAAATGTGTGCCCAATGCCATGAATCACGATGGAAGAAGCCGGGAAATGGCATTGGCAACACATTAATTATGGTGTTCATTCAAAATTTATTATCTGTACGATGGAAAGATGTGATGTGAGAACCAAAGATTGCACAACAGTGTATTAGGTGAAATTAATTAATGGCATTGGCAATTACACATTAATTATGGTGTTCATTCAAAATTTATTATCTGTACGATGGACAGATATGATGTGAGAACCAAAGATTGCACAGCAGTGTATTAGGTGAAATTAATTAATTATAGCTTTAAAAAGGGGCATGCTTGAGAGACACTACATTAAATTAATAAAATTAAATTAATATTTAAAAAACATTAATTTAAAATAATAAAAAAAAAATTAAAACAATATAAAACGCAAAAAAAAAACCTTTTCTTTTTCGCATGGGGATTGACGCCAACGCAGGATCGACGGCTCTCCTTATTCCACGTCGGAAACATGTACGCATGGTAAGGGTGGTTGGTGGTCGCGGAAAGGAAACCACCATCCCACGTGTTCATTCCTTACTCGTCCGCATTCCAATAAAGCGGTATAGTAAACCGCTCATGGGCAACGCGGAAACCGTCTCACGTGCCGTCAAAAGTATGCATATTTAAGGAGGAAATAAGGTTTTATTTGGCATTGTAGGGCTGCTTCGACGATGGGAGATATGAAATCCATGGGACCCGCCTGGCTTGGCATTCGGTTCCCTGATGAGTCCTCGGCGTTGAGCACAACGCATCTTTTATATATTCCCATCCTCTTATGTGAACTCAGTGCATGGGATTCGATGGTGGGCATTGATGTGTTAAGTGCGTGGGCCAATTGGCTCTAGTTGTTGAGTTCGGGCTGGGCACAAAGGAAAGAAGAAAAACGCTTGGAGGACAATTGATGTGGCGTTGGGCTCCGGGCGCTTGGTACACCTGGCTTGAGCGCTAGGGTTTCAAAGGAAGCAACATTTTGTATGAAATTCGTTTCGGACAAAACAAGCAGCAACAATGGAGAGAAGTATGGAAATCGTTTCCTGCATTTGCCATGCTTGTAAATCTTCTTAGTTATTGGTCAAAATGGATCATATCGAGCTCAAATGAAACGATTTCTGCGTCGAAATTGCTGCGATGCTTGTATTATAAACAATATTGCAAGCAACAATATTATTTGAATATTTGTTTTATGCCACATTTATTGAAATGAATGTTTAAAGCAAAATGTTACAGGCAAGAAGGCAGATCTGCATTAAAATAATAGGAAATGAAAACTGATCACTTTGGCTGCAGGTCTGAAATTTGGAGAACCCTCTGTAGATCCTGTGCGAGACTCATTGTTTCGTATTTATTATGAATACAATTTCTTTCTATAAATGCAATGAAGTGTTTTTTTTTATCCCAAATGCTTTAGCATTGGATTAATATTAGGGTTTGAATATTAAAAGAGTGTATATAGAAATGTTGTTGTTTTTCTGGAGAGGTTTGTTTAATGGGGTCTAGACTGAGCCCTAAATAAGCAGTTATATATATATATATATATATATATATATATATATATATATATATATATATATATATATATCATTCAAATTCTGTTTCTGTTACGCCTTACGAATAAATGGGAAAAGGCTCTTCAAATTATCTTTTTGCAGCCATCATACTGGTTTGTTATTTTCTAGTAAATTTCACTAAAGTTCTAGGTGTAGTTAGGCCCTAAGGTCTCAGTGTCTGAGCCTTGCGCTCTGATACCAACTGTAGTGCCCTATCTAGGCACTGGGTCTATTCCGGGTTATCAGGTTATACCTAGTTTTTCCCTTAATTATTGTTAGAAGAAAACAAGAGATTCAACCATCTATATTTCTGTTTCTGTAAATGTTTAACTGTCTGTTTTCTATATGTTTACATGTCTCTGCAGTTAAATAAACATAATCCTAAAACTTTCTATTTAATTCTGTTCGTTTGACATGCATAGCTTGGAAATAAAAGAAAATACATTCTAATTAAGCTGGTTCAGAAAAATACCTGAAACCGTCGATTGCAGTAAGATAAGAAGATTTCTGGAATGGATTCTGTAAGTTACCTTAACAACCCCAAACATATCCTACATATTCAAACATATCCTTTTAATTTACTTGGGATGATTCCGTCCGTTAATTAAATTAATAATTTATTTAATAAATTCATTATTATTCAACCCACTATACTTTATAAAATGGATTATTATCATTATTATTATTAATTAAATAATATTAATAATATAATAATAATAACAATAACAATTAATAATAATAGTAATTAATTTAAATTGTGAATAGTAATTTAAAATATTTATTTGGTTAATGGATAAGTGTCAACATAGTACCTCTGTGTATAAACAATGAAATATAATAAATGATTTAATTAATCATGATCAACAATTATATAGCACACCCCTCTATTATTAATGTTTAACTTTTATACTTCACCTTGAAGACACCTTTACTTGAGGATACTTACAATTAATGACATTTATTTTACACATGAGAACTTGATAATCTTTTACTAATTAAGTCATCCACTAAACACTTAATTGACTTATCCATGATAACTTATATCATTGTTAAATCTTGATAAGTAGGAAGAAGTTCAACGTGTCTCAACGTGTTTGAAACCAATAAATTTAAACAGTATTTATAGATAATCTGCTGGGGTTAATTTTTTTTAAAGACGTTACATGTCAGGTCATATATCAGATCCTTTTTTAATCCAAAGAATTGGGTGGGTTTAATTTTGGTTTAATTTAGTTACCTCATATATGTCGGTTAGCTATCTTGTTGGTGTATGAGACTCCCTTGTTTACCCTTAAATACGATAGCTACTATCATTTAATATTCATCTTTAATAGGACTAATAAGAAGAAATCCTCAACTCAAAGATGTAGTTCTTGAGCGTATGAAAATGAGAATCTAGAGTATGATTGATTCCTTTGAATTCTTCCAATTGTTTCATACTTGATGGAGAAACAATAGTTGAGAAAACATGGTTCCAAATAAGGTTGCATGTTTACCAAAGGGGAAATTAGTGGAAAATGGGGACACCCCCAAAGTGGTTTTGTTACCATAGATATCATGAATTGAGTTGTATGCCAAGGAAAGAATCCAACACTGTCAATGCATGTTAATCGTTCCTATGAATGTATATAAGTATATGGCATTACTTGTACATAAAAATAGTTATCAATTCTATGAATGTATATAAGATGTAAAATAGCTAAATAGCTAGTGTTTTTTATATTTAATTATTTGATATAAGTTTGTAACTTACAGATAGTTTCAATATATTGTACAGTTTCCATTCAAGTATTCTTGGCTTCATAGCTTCTAGATTATTGTCTATCAAAGAAGCAAGACCAACTAAGATGAAGATGAAGTTATGGGAAAAAATGGCATTGGCATTGGCATTAGCTTTAGTCTTAGCCAAACAAAAATTAAAGAAGAAGACTGGATTAAAAAGAGGTTGAAAATCTTGGTAAGTCTATAGATTTTTTTTTACTTTTACAATTTTATTTATAGATTTTTTTTTTATTTTTACAATTTATTTTATTTAGTTTTTTTTACATGGTTTACATGGTTTATTTAGTTGTTTTTCTATTAGGTTGAGTTGCATTATTTTCATTTTAAAAGAAAAGCCTTTTCATTTATATGCAATATCTCTTGTGCGCTCAAAACCGTCACTTTCTTTGATGCACACAGACACACACAAGAAACTCTCTCGTCACTCACTAAGTTCAAAAATAGCTTAAATCTACTCACTTAATACTTCCATAGGAGGGCACAAAAGAATCTTGTAGTTTAGGTACGATTTTGGGGCTAGGCATCCAAAAACATAGTTGTTGTCCTTAGGGTGCTTTATAAATCCTTCTAAATCAAGTGGTCGTGTATAGCCACATGGGGCAAGTGAAAGAGCAGCGCCGCGCCATAGGAGGTCAAACCCAAGGTTGCGGGTGTATGTTCTCTCAAGTGGGCTCACCACCACTTGTTGAAAAGGAGACGACCCAATACCGTTTGAGGGATAACTGCTCTTTATCCACTTAACGAAGGTACTTAGTGACCAACTTAGGATGTCATTCGTTATAGGTGACTGTCGTGTATATAAGATGTAATATATAGCATTACTTGTATATAAAAATAGCTAAATAGCTAGTGTTTTTTATATTTAATTATTTGATATAAGTTTGTAACTTACAGATAGTTTCAATATATTGTACAGTTTCCATTCAAGTATTCTTGGCTTCATAGCTTCTAGATTATTGTCTATCAAAGAAGCAAGACCAACTAAGATGAAGATGAAGTTATGGGAAAAAATGGCATTGGCATTGGCATTAGCTTTAGTCTTAGCCAAACAAAAAGTAAAGAAGAAGACCTGATTAAAAAGAGGTTGAAAATCTTGGTAAGTCTATAGATTTTTTTTTACTTTTACAATTTTGTTTATAGAATTTTTTTTTTATTTTTACAATTTATTTTATTTAGTTTTTTTTACATGGTTTATTTAGTTGTTTTTCTATTAGGTTGAGTTGCATTATTTTCATTTTAAAAGAAAAGCCTTTTCATTTATATGCAATATCTCATGTGCGCTCAAAACCGTCACTTTCTTTGATGCACACACACACACACAAGAAACTCTCTCGTCACTCACTAATTCAAAAATAGCTTAAATCTACTCACTTAATACTTCCATAGGAGGGCACAAAAGAATCTTGTAGTTTAGGTACGATTTTGGGGCTAGGCATCCAAAAACATAGTTGTTGTCCTTAGGGTGCTTTATAAATCCTTCTAAATCAAGTGGTCGTGTATAGCCACATGGGGCAAGTGAAAGAGCGGCGCCGCGCCATAGGAGGTCAAACCCAAGGTTGCGGGTGTATGTTCTCTCAAGTGGGCTCACCACCACTTGTTGAAAAGGAGACGACCCAATACCGTTCGAGGGATAACTGCTCTTTCTCCACTTGACGAAGGTACTTAGTGACCAACTTAGGATGTCATTCCTTATAGGTGACTGTCGTGGAAGCCGACAGTACCTGAGACAGATTTTGTCACAAGATCAAGGAAAGCACACGTCACAAGATCACATACTTATGATAAGAAGAAAAGCTAATAGTCAGTAGCTTTCCAATAGAAAAATCATGTACATGGTGATTGGTGGTTGCTAGCTTATACCTTGAGCTTGTTCCATGTGATGTATTTTGAAATAAGCACATGTCAAAAGATCAAGGAAAGCTAGCGACTGCTAGCTTTCCTTCTAGCATAAGCATTTTCTTCTAGTATAAACACACATGCTTATGCTAGAAGGAAAGCTAACAGTTGCTAGCTTTCCAATAAAAAACCATGTCCATGGTGATTGGTGGTTGCTAGCTTATACCTTGAGCTTGTTCCATGTGCTCTATTTTGAACGAATGCTAGCTTTCCTTCTAGCATAACACACATGCTTATGTTAGAAGGAAAGCTAGCAGTCGCTAGCTTTCCAATAGAAAAACCTTGGGCATGGTGATTGGTGGTTGCTAGCTTATACCTTGAGCTTGTGCCATGCACTCTATTTTCAAATAAGCACATGGCACAAGATCAAGGAAAGCTAGCGACTGCTAGTTTTCCTTCTAGCATAAGCATTTTCTTTTAGGATAAGAACACATATTTATGCTAGAAGGAAAGCTAACAGTCGCTAGTTTTCCAATAGAAAAATCATGTCCATAGTGATTGGTGGTTGCTAGCTTATACCTTGAGCTTGTGCCATTTGCTCTATTTTGAAATAAGCACATGGCAAAAGATCAAGGAAAGCTAGCGACTGCTAGCTTTCCTTCTAGCATAAGCATTTCCTTTTAAACTAAACACACATGCTTATACTAGAAGGAAAGCTAACAGTCGCTAGCTTTCAATTAGAAAAACCCAGTCCATGGTGATTGATGGTTGCTATCTTATACCTTCAGCTTGTGCCATGTGCTCTATTTTAAACGAATGCTAGCTCTCCTTCTAGCATAAGCATTTCCTTCTAGCATAACACACATTCTTATGCTAGAAGAAAAGCTAGCAGTCGCTAGCTTTCCAATAGGAAAATCATGTCCATGGTGATTGGTGGTTGCTAGCTTATACCTTAAGCTTGTTCCATGTGATGTATTTTGAAATAAGCACATGGCAAAAGATCAAGGAAAGCTAGCGACTGCTAGCTTTCCTTCTAGCATAAGCATTTCCTTCTAGTATAAACACACATGCTTATGCTAGAAGGAAAGCTAACATTCGCTAGCTTTCCAATAAAACACCCTTTCCATGGTGATTAGTGGTTGCCAGCTTATACCTTCAGCTTGTGCGATGTGCTCTATTTTAAACGAATAGCTCTCCTTCTAGCATAAGCATTTTCTTCTAGCATAACACACATGTTTATGCTAGAAGAAAAGCTTGCAGTCGCTAGCTTTCTAATAGAAAAATCATGTCCATGGTGATTGGTGGTTGCTAGCTTATACCTTGAGCTTGTGCCATGCACTCTATTTTCAAATAAGCACATGGCACAAGATCAAGGAAAGCTAGCGACTGCTAGCTTTCCTTCTAGCATAAGCATTTCCTTCTAGTATAAACACACATGCTTATGCTAGAAGGAAAGCTAACATTTGCTAGCTTTCCAATAAAAAACCCTATCCATGGTGATTGGTGGTTGCCAGCTTATACCTTGAGCTTGTGCCATGTGCTCTATTTTGAACGAATGCTAGCTTTCCTTCTAGCATAACACACATGCTTATGTTATAAGGAAAGCTAGCAGTCGCTAGCTTTCCAATAGAAAAACCTTGGGCATGGTGATTGGTGGTTGCTAGCTTATACCTTGAGCTTGTGCCATGCACTCTATTTTCAAATAAGCACATGGCACAAGATCAAGGAAAGCTAGCGACTGCTAGCTTTCTTTCTAGCATAAGCATTTCCTTCTAGGATAAGAACACATACTTATGCTAGAAGGAAAGCTAGCAGTCGCTTGATTTCCAATAGAAAAATCATTTCCATAGTGATTGGTGGTTGCTAGCTTATACTTTGAGCTTGTGCCATTTACTCTATTTTGAAATAAGCACATGGCAAAATATCAATGAAAGCTAGCGACTGCTAGCTTTCCTTCTAGCATAAGCATTTCTTTCTAAAATAAACACACATGCTTATACTAGAAAGAAAGCTAACAGTCGCTAGCTTTCAATTAGAAAAACCCTGTCCATGGTGATTGATGGTTGCTAGCTTATACCTTCAGCTTGTGCCATGTGCTCTATTTTGAACGAATGTTAGCTCTCCTTCTAGCATAAGCATTTCCTTCTAGCATAACACATGACCCTTATTATACATCATTTGTGCAGATCATGGTCTGGATGGATAGATGTCTTCTTGGATACCTTCTGTCCAAGAATAGATCACATGGCAAAAGATCAAGAAAAGATAGCGACTGCTAGCTTTCTTTCTAGCATAAGCATTTCCTTCTAGCATAAGCATTTCCTTCTAGCATTTTTGAGAAGGAAAACTTTTCTTTTTAATGAGTCTCTACTTGTGCTAGATGCAATGGATTTTTATTTATCTTTAAGTATTTAATATGTTTCCAGGACACATGACCCTTATGTTGTTTAATGAGTTAACAAAATGTAATGATAAAAGAACTACTTGGTTAATGACATAAAAATATGATGATTTAAAGGTCTTCTCTGACGGACAAGGGGGTTCGGTGCTCCATCAGGAACTGTTAGTGCTCAGTTGCATCCTTAATTGCTCAGCGCGTGCGGGTTCGTGTAGTAATTTAACTACTGATTCTTTGCTCAGGCAGTTTGACTGTCTTGTTATTTCCTCTGCTTTTGGCAGAATGGCTCAGCCAGGGGACAATACCGGCATCCAGGACATCAAGAAAATTTTGGGGCGGCTGTATGAGATAGTCTCCATAGGAATTATGGATAACAAGGAGATAGCCTGCGTTATAAAAAAGATGGAGGACACTGTGAGCTACACTTCCCTTCAAATCAGCAACCATGACTCTAGGATCGATGATAATGAAAGCTCCTTGCGCGAGATGATGGGGAAGGTTGATATGATCCAGGAGGACCTTGCACGACTCATTTCCATGAACCAGGGCAGCAGGAACAATGCAGTAACTATTGAAGGGGAGCGTCAGATGGAGGAAGAATCAGTGGTGCAGCCAGTCCACTTCAGGGGCCATCTGTAATCTGGTTTTTATGGATATATGTTTTTTTGTCTTTTATTATGTAAGCAATATGTTTCCAGGACACATGACCCTTATGTTGTTTAATGAGTTAACAAAATGTAATGATAAAAGAACTACTTGG
Organism: Larix kaempferi; assembly: GCA_027924585.1. Taxonomy (NCBI): domain Eukaryota; kingdom Viridiplantae; phylum Streptophyta; class Pinopsida; order Pinales; family Pinaceae; genus Larix; species Larix kaempferi. The sequence goes on from BSBM01000719.1 coordinate 2,238,289, forward strand.
TTAATGACATAAAAATATGATGATTTAAAGGTCTTCTCTGACGGACAAGGGGGTTCGGTGCTCCATTAGGAACTGTTAGTGCTCAGTTGCATCCTTAATTGCTCAGCGCGTGAGGGTTCGTGTAGTAATTTAACTGCTGATTCTTTGCTCAGGCAGTTTGACTGTCTTCTTATTTCCTCTGATTTTGGCAGAATGCCTCAGCCAGGGGACAATACCGGCATCCAGGACATCAAGAAATGTTTGGGGTGGCTGTATGAGATAGTCTCCATAAGATTTATGGATAACAGGGAGATAGCCTGCGCTATAAAAAAGATGGAGGACACTGTGAGCTACACTTCCCTTCAAATCAGCAACCATGACTCCAGGATCGATGATAATGAAAGCTCCTTGCGCGAGATGATGGGGAAGGTGGATATGATCCAGGAGGAGGGCAGCAGGAACAATGCAGTAACTGTTGAAGGGGAGCGTCAGATGGAGGAAGAATTAGTGGTGCAGCCAGTCCACTTCAGGGGCCACCTGTAATCTGGTTTTTAAGGATATATGTTTTTTTGTCTTTTATTATGTAAGATATATAAGGGTATATATTGCCCATTCTGTTAGTCATCATGGAAGAACTCTGTATATAGTTTTTTGGACCCTTTGCAGGCTTAGTCTACAATGCTCTATCTCTGCTCTGAAGTACTATTCTTCCTCTCTTTTTGCTATGTACTGAATGGCTGTGCACAGCCCCTTTATAATATACTCCTTTTTAGTTTCTGTTCAAAAAAAATATATGATGATTTATAGTCTATCATTTATATGGGTTCAATTTATTTATTTTTTTGTTCACAGGTCTTTAAGTAAACCAATAAACTTAATTTGGTATAAAAGCTATAACGAAGGAGGTTTTCTTTATGTATATTTTACTATGTTTATGTCTATTTTTGCACTAGAGGTAATCTATGTGTAACATTTAATTGTTATTAGCAATAGAAAACTAGAGGTAGTGTCTTTGTATAATTTACTTGTTATTAGCAATAGAAATTATCTCAAAAATTATATTCTTGGTGTAGCCTCCAAGCTTCACATGAGGTCACAAAACATAAATTAGTTAGGTAAGGAAAGCCTTGAACTTCTGCCATGTACTCTATTTTCAAATAAGCACATGGCATAAGATCAAGGAAAGCTAGCGACTGCTAGCTTTCCTTTTAGCATAAGCAAAATACTTATAGGATAATAACATATACCTATGCTAGAAAGAAAGCTAGCAATCGCTAGCTTTCCAATAGAAAAATCCTGTCCATGGTGATTGGTGGTTGCTAACTTATACCTTGAGCTTGTGCCATGTGCTCTATTTTGAAATAAGCACATGGGTAAAGATCAATGAAAACTAGCGACTGCTAGCTTTCTTTCTAGCATAAGCATTTCCTTCTAGCATTTTTGAGAAGGAAAACTTTTATTTTTAATGAGTCCCTACTTGTGCTAGATGCAATGGATTTTTATTTATCTCTAAGTATTTAATATGTTTCCATAACACATGACCCTTATTATTCTTGTGCATGTGAATAAAAGACATGTAATAGAATATTCTTTGATAATGCTCATTATTTCATGTATTTTTAAAACAATTTAAACTTATAGTCGACTATTTATTATTGTTTTTAGAAGCTACGGACTCTGGTGCAATGACAATTCCAAGGAATAATTTGAAGAAAAAACGAATTGCAAGTGACACACAAACAACGTCTCCCCCATGTGGTATGGTGGTTTTAAATATTATTCTCTCATTTCTAAATGGTTAGACTAGAAGACTATATGGTAATATTAGTGATTTTGATTTCATTTTATTTATAGTAATAATTGCTTATTATTGTTTTTTGAAGCTGTCGTCTCCAAAGCAAGTAAAATGCCACAATCAGCATTCAAAAAACAAAAGCTTCATTCAACTCAGATTATAAATTCAACAATGGGTTCTAATTTTGAAATGATTAAAAAATTCAAAACATCTGCTGCATTTGAGTATGTCGAAGATTGGTATGTTGAGATTGAAAGTCCCATGAATATGTTTCCAGATATGTATCTATTTGGATCCATGGATGGAAATGATATACAAAGGCTAGGGATAATTGTTAATTGCTATGCTCTCAATCATAGTCAGATCGATTTTCAAATGGAGGTAATTGAAGAAAATGAAGTGAAATTATTTTCCTGCCAAATTGATTACACAAAATTTAGACCAGATTTGATTGATACTAATACAGAATTTCCAGAGTCAATAAAAAAGTCACAGTTTAAGTTGGACAGTTTTGAGAGCTTCAATGAATCTGGTCTAAAGAGTTGTGATGATCTTGTACAACGTATTACCAACGTTATGAAATATCGCTTTGTGAGATGTAAGAAAACATCATCCGTGTTTCTTTATTTGCAACAAAGAGGTAAACTACTTGATAAAATACCAGATGATAAACTCGAGGCTCAAATGCTTGCTTTGAGAAGGGTATATTTAGTTGAGCTAGAACAGAGCATTAAAGAAAGTGAGTTCATGCCTACTACAGAGTTTGTAAAATCCCAAAAAGAAGACTCTCAGATAGAGAAGCTTGCTGACCAATGCGATGAAATCCATGAAAATTTCAAGGACAGTTATTTATTTTCAAGCTCTTTTACCATGAAGGTGGATGTTCGAAGATGTGTAGAAGCACCCAAGTTATATAAATTGAGATCACGGGATGATTTAAATGTTCGAGTATTATTAAAATCGTTCCTACAGAAATTTCAAGCATCATTGCCTGATGCTCTTCTGATTCCATTTGACAAAAAAGAGTCTGATCCGATTGGAAACCCTGTGAAAATCATGAATGAAATGGATATAAATGCCAAGAACATCAATTTTTGGATAGTTGATGGGCAACACACCATTCAAGCAGCAAAAGAAATATTATCAAATCCTAAATTCAGTCTATCCGGGGAGGCAAAACAGAAGTACAAAGAACGTAATGCTCGATTCTTAGATCCATTAGTTGCTCCCAGTGTGGTGATTCGTATTTGCTGCCAGTTAAATTCTGCAAACACAATGTTCTTCAAAACTCCATTCATTGATTCTGTGCGATCTGCAAGACAATTCCTAATTGCCACAAATAAATTAAAGAAACAAAAATGTGGGAATGCTAAGACGGCTGAAGACAAGGTGTGCAATTTTTTTTTTTTTTGCACTTAGTTTATATTGTTATAACTAAATTCATGGCTATTTTATTTTTGATATCACATTCTTACTAATTTATATTTGTTATTTTTTAACAGGTTGATGATGAAATGTTGTGCTCTTTCTTCGATTGTCCACTAACAAACTTTGCTGAAAAAAAAGTCTTGTTATATCTTGATGATACTACTTGGGATAAATGGGAAGTTGTTTTTAATTGTTACAAACTAGGGACATTAATGTGTTCTCCAAACCAACCTAAGGATCCAAACTATAAGACAAATAGTCTGAACAGTTTGGTATCAAGTTCTTTCCGTCCCCTTCAGGGACTAACCGCTGAAGAAATGTGTTCTGTAGCAGATAAACTATTGGATGGAACTGTCTGGTTTTCTATTCCAGTGAACCATCCAACCAATGCCATAAAAATGAAAGATTATTGTTCACAATTGAAAACCAAAAGAACAATTTTGGAGGCAATGGTAACATATTGCAAAAGTCATGATAAGAATCTGAATGATAAGATTCTTACAATATCCAATATTCTTGAGCATTATGGAATTACTGATATCATATTTGCCAACTTCTGTAAGACAATGGAAGGGTGTAAATATGTAAAAGGATCACGAAATACAAAAATAGAGTCCCTTTCTCCACAAGCGTGTGTGGTCCTCGATAGAATAATTGATGCATCGACAGATATACATGAAATTGAGAACAGTTTTGAATTCGGTTGTCATTATGGGGGTCCTAGCCTCTTGTCAACACTTTTGCACTCTTTTCCTTGTCTGTTTCAACCAATGTTATACACTGACTTTGTTGTGTTGGATACATTGGCTTTGAAAGATGAATCATTCCTTAAGGATCACTATATTGAATTGTTTCGATTTTTAATCGAAAAAAATGGGTTGAAAGATTTTACTATGATTATCTTAGTAGAAATTTGGTCTTGTAAGGATGTACGCCAAGCTCTGGAGATTGTTGTCAAGGACTCAAATGTCAACTATAAAATGGCTACCGGTCTTTATGAATATAAAGAACAAAATAACTATAGTTATGATATAGTTTTAACTATACATTTCTATAGTGAAGAGTCTAAAAGTTTACAGGCCTCAATATACTCTCACAGTTTTAGAGACATATCTGATGAAAAAGAGAGAGATTTTGAATTCTGGGAAGAATTATTGCAAATGCATCAACAACATAGTGATCTAAATTTGATTATTTCTCTTTATGCGGGGAAAAATTTACAGCAGGCTTGCTGTACATATGGAAGAAGAATGGCATGTGTCGTAGAAAACGAGTTACAAAGGACTACCATGCTGACTAATCAAGAATCCTTCCAATTGTAAAAACCAATGTCTAATATATTGCTGTTGGAATATCCAGGTATTGTACTTTTTTTGTTCTTTCTATAGTGATTCGTTGGATTCTATGCTATTTATATATCTTGATTAACAAGATGTTTACTATAACTACTAATGGTGGAAATTGTAAAGAAAACAACGACACTTTGCAACAAAGCAATGATCAACATAGTGTGCACAATGTCGAAGAAGTTTTCGAGATGCAAATACAAGACGAAGAAAATACCATACCAGGTACATAATTTATTTTGTTTCTTTTGTTGTATTGTACTTGTTTTGTTCTTTCTCTAGTGATTCTTTGGATTCTATGCCTATTTATTTAATGAATTTCATTCGTTGATACATTTTATAACATTTCATATGTTTATTACAGTAGCAAACGAGGAGAAAAAAGACAGTGATCAAGGGAATGTGACAGAAAGCCATAGTCAAGAACATGATATCATATCAGGTACTTCACATGTCTCTTATTTTCAATTAAACATAAAATATGTCTTATAAAAAAAAAATTGATTTAAAGAAGTATTATTGGTATTCGATTGAAGGTTTGTTATTTTGGCTCTAGGTTCTATGAAGACAATACAAGAGAAGTGTGGCTTATCAATAACTAGTACAAAAAATACTCAAAGTGAGTGTATTTCTTCAACAATTTTTTTTAATAATAATTTATGTAGCATGAATAAAATGAATTTACTATGATCCATTGTTGTTTTGCAGCTATTATAAGTCAAAAGAAATTAGTTATTTTTGAATTGAATAACATTTTCTATCAGAGCGTTGATGGTGATGCATCACAAAAAGAATTTATCGAGAAAATGGGAAGGGCCGCAGATTACACGATAGAGAAAAAATCATTTTGGTTTCGTCCACATGCAAAAACATTTCTTGAAATGTGTTCCAGAAATGAATCTCTTGACATTGCAATTTGGACGACATCTTTGAAACAAAACACAACAAGAGTTATGAAAAAGCTAGTTTCAGAAACATTACAAGCTAAATTTTTGTTTACATGGACTGCTTCAGATTGCAAACAACAAAAGGGAAAAAATGACATTGATAATTCAACACAAGTTATATACAAAAAACATCTGAAAAAAGTGTGGAGAATGTATTCTCAATATGATGCTACTAACACTATTCTAGTGGATTGTTCAATGGAGACAAAGAAAGAAAATCCCAAAGAAAATGTGATTATTGCCCCTTCGTTTGATGGAAAGAATGAGGATAAATGGTTGATCGCTGATCTATGGAGCTTATTGAATAAATTGTACAAGGCACTCGATGTTCGAGATATTTTGAAGAATCTTCAATGACTTTTAATAGTACATTAAGATGACTGTTATTCATTTCCTCTATAAACAAAATCTTGAAGTTTATGATATAAATTCTTGGTCATTGTACATTTGATGACTTAATTCTACATGTGATGTGTTATTACTGTGTTTTATTTTATTATCAATTTAATGTCTATTATTTCATAATACACATATAAGGATTGTTGTTGTGTCATTATTATAAATTAACATATTATTATTTTGTTTATTTATATTGAGATATTGAGTTATAAAAAGTTAGTGATTTGAATAATAGTCTTATGTGTTTGCATAAAAATGTAGTATTCCATATTAATTAAATAATTGTATTAGGTTGTATGTATAAATTAACGTACAATTACTATGTTTGAGCAATTGCAGTTTATTTATCAATTGCGTCTTAATTGATCATTATAACTCTTACAAATCAGTGATTTGAATGTTAGTTCAATGTTATCATATGAAATTTTCTTATTTCTTAGAAATTAAAAAAATGGAAAATCATATCAGGTTGTATGTAAAAATTACCTATAATTAGCTTGTTTAATTGAAATTTAAAAAATTGTAAATCTAGGTGGTGGGTATAAATTAACATATAATTGGTTTGAATTGGACCATTGTAACTATATTTTTAAATTGTGATTTGAATTTCATTGCAATGTGCTTATATGAATTTTTCTTATAATTTCTTGAAAATTAAAATATCGTATGAGGTTGTATGTAAAAATGAACATATAAATAGTTTGCTTGATTTAAATTTAAAAACTGTAAAATTTAGGTAGTATGTAGATATTAACATATAATTAGTTCAAATGAATTCGACTATTGTAATTATATTTTTAAATTGTAGTTTATCTCATTACAATTCTTAAAATTAGTGATTTGAGTAGTAGTTGAATGTGTTTGTATAAAAAAACTATTCCACTGAAATTACTTTTATTTTTTTCATTAAGTTGTTTGTTTGGGAGTGGAAATAAATTGGATATGTTTTGATGCCATTTAGCAATGAAGTTTTGAAGTGAAAATATGTTAATGTTATATATGTGGCAGCAATGCAGATGGGAGTTAATATCAGTCGGAAGATCTTGTAAGCACTGTCAAGTTGAGCAAGTGATTTTTTTATTTTTTATTTTTTTATTTTTTATTTTTATTTTTATTTTTACTAACAACCTTCGAAGTGTGTGTAAGTCATAACTTAGCTAGAAGACAATTGTCATTACTCAATCCAATCTTACTATAGGACAAGATTATGACAATGTAATTCTAATATAAGTATTACAGGAATTCTAACTATAAGATTTCTCAAATGCAAGTAAAACCTAACTATGTGCATATTCAAGTAATGTATAATGACTCTTACATTCCAACCTTAACATAATAAGTGTTTAATGATAATTGATGATATCTTCATTACATCATTTAAAAATAAATGCGACTGAAATATAAAAGTAAGATTTTAATCCTTTAGTCATAAAAATTCTTAAAATGTACTGCAAACTCTAATCATATACATATTGATATTACCTCATAAGATATGCATTCAAAAGTGTACGAGGTGTAATGGAGTCTCCAAACTTAATAAATTGAACTTCTAAGAATATCATAAATTCACACATAAATTTATATCTATAAATTCTAACATAATCCAATACATAAATGAAAACGATTAATAAACTTTTTTTTTTTTTTATAATAATTTACTTAACAATCCTATCCCTTCAACATACATGTAATCCCTATTTCACATCCATAACTTTAACACAATTTAAGCACCTAAGAGTATGTTTTACAATATACACAAATATGATGTCATCTAAGCACCTACAAGTACATTTACCATACACACAAATATGGTAACTTTTAAGTAACCAAAAGTACATTTAATACATACATGAATATTATCATGTAACACCCAAGAGTAAAATTACCATGTACATCAATATAATATCATTTAAGTAACTAAGTGTATCTTTATAACCTCCACAATTATAATATTTTTAACAACCAACTTTCCCAAAAAGAAAATTAACCTCACGAACATAAAGTGACTAATATACATCCTATTAAATATATAATAATAAAATGCATTCTATTTTAAATATGATGCAATATATTCACTAAATGAATTACACTTGATATTTTATCTACTTGATGCATTCATTGAACATAAAGTGATTGTTATGCGTTCTATTAATTATAACCATGAGGATATATTCAAATGGACAAGAGGATATATTTATCCTACTTCAAGTAGAATATCTACTATTCTATATAAATGAAATAAATATAAAAGGGTTAACTAATTCTAACTAAATTCTCACATCCAAATGCAATACGTTTGTTATCTATGCATTTGAGAGATATGTAAATAAATATTTAATTAAACATTAGTTATTTCTTCACATATATGGTATCACTGTTTGTCATTTGCCTTTTCAATAAATAATTAATATATATTTTTTTTAAAGCAAAATAAAAACCTTAGTTAAGCCTTCCTTCACATAATTAATTGAAGCTAAATAAGATATGTAGTAATATAGGAGCATACTCCCAAAAATTTAATAGACAAGCCTTAAATCACGCTATCATACTACAGTCACATTTGAGGATTTCTGAAACAAAAATCCGATAATAGGGCGTGTTGGAGTTTCGGTGATCAATGTACAAGGAGTGGCAAAAGGGCAATTTCAAATTGTAACCACAATTTCTGGACACGTAGTATAATAACTGATATACAGAGGATGGAGTTTTTAATAACAATAATAGTGACAAGTGGCTGTCCCTGCCATTCGACAGATCATCTAAAACACTAAGAGGGTTTTTAAGGAGAAAAATAAACACAGTGTCTTTTCTGGAAATATCAAAGAGAATTTCGACAATAGAAAGCTACAGTTCAGAACTCCAATTTAATACATCAATTATCTCCTGGACGAGTAATTGAATGCCAACAGTTCACAGTGAATTAAGAAGGAGCTGGTACTCGCACTGGTATTGGTAGAGTTGGAGCTTCATTGTCAATTTCCAATAAAATTCTGATACGATTCTTGAAGTCGCCTCCATTATAAAATACAGGGCAATTTGAAAACTTAAATTTAATTTTATGGCTAGGATCTGGAATACCCTTCGTCATGAAATACAGAGGAATTTGAAAACGCAAATAAGATTTATGATAAGGATCTGTACTACAAGGATGAATTATAAAAGATACACCACCGATTCTGAAAGAGATCCACAGTTTTCGAAGGGTTGTAAGAAGGGGACAGAGTTAGGATGCCATAGAAATTCAGATCCCTTATCTAGATGCCAATTTGATGCAGAGTAAAAGAAACCGTCATCCACACTAATCTAGACGCAGGGGCTTGTAATCGAATCGTTCTGAGTGTGAGCTAGGATACTATCGATATGAAGAGTAAAACGAGCAATATAATTTAAGCTTCCAGTTCTCGAATGTTTGAGCAAGCAGATTAGTTGCTTGGGACCTAGGCATTTTGTCATAGAAATTTAAAATACTGATATTTGAAACGCTCACCCACGTTCAGAGCTCATGTAGAGTAATATATTACAATACATATAACCTGGAAGACAGAGTTCGCAAAACGTTTTCACAACGAAGAACTTCACGCTGGGGATCTGAGATTCGAATATAGATTCTGAGAAACGCTCTTCCCATACTCCACTGTATTTTAATGTAACGCACTTAAATAAAACTCAGATCGATATGGCATAAGATTTTAATGGTCGAAAAGAAACTCACTCTAGATCTGGAATGGCTAAATCATAATGAGCCACCGAGCTTTGAATGGATCAGTTTTCAGAAGATGCCCTAGATCTGGGGACGCCCTTTGATATTGAAACACTCTAGAAGGTTAAAGACAAAGGCTGGAGTCTGAATTCAATTCATAATCGCAGAACTGGAAACGCCCTATATCGGATGTACAGAGATCGGGTTTGAACAAGCAGAGTCTCCATTAGATTTTGATGTAAGCATGGACGGATATTGAGACGCTATAAGTTTGCAATCAAAACCCAGATCTGAAATGGAAAATATAAATATTCTTTTTACAGTACTAGTTTGATCCTTACATATAAAACAGAGTCATGTGCATTTTTACAAACTTTACAGCAATAAATCGATAGTATTCACAGAAACTCTAAGGCAGAGAGCGGATCTGTATAATAATAAAATTTATAAAATCGATCTTTGACAAATTCACACGATCTACTGAGAATAGGTGTCAGAAAAGCGATCGAATCATTTTAAGGTAATCAATGAATTTCAAGTAACAGAAATACAAGTTCATATATATCAGAGATTGCTTATATTAACACAGAAAATAAAATATTCCTCATAAACGGTTGATCAACACAGAAATCAACTATAATGATTTAAGTAAATAAAAACCTGAGGATTAGTGGCTGCTTCGGTTGGAGGAGAAATTCCTCAAATGTCACGAACCTCATGGATTGTTCAAAATACAGCTAAAAGTTTATTCGAAGGATTTCAATAAATAACTGCAAATAAATAAATTGCAAGAGTTACCTCTCCGGTCGCTGAAGTTCTGCAGAAAATGTTGGAGTTGATCCTCGCTGATCTATTCCTTGAATCCTCGATCCTTCACCGATGGAAACCTCAGTAAACCACCCAACCACTCTGGAAGTACTCTTATTCCTTCCAGACCCCCGAGCTAGTCGGGCCGTAGAGTTCACACACGTATTTCAGAAATTCAGCTTGGGCTTCCCTTCCCACCAGAATTTCTAAGCCAAACCCTTAGATAGCAGCAAGTTTTGAGGCATTCGAAGATTACGACAATCGTCCAAATGATGGGTCCTTTACCCATTCCTTAAGCTTTCCTTATAAAGGGAAATCTCTTGCGACACATGTCGCTTCATGCATAATTAAATATTTTTACTTATTTAATTATTTAAAACACTCACCCATCCAAGTGTCAGTTTCTCAAGGAAGTGCACCTACATCCCTAAGTTTGCTCTAGTTTGTCCCCCAGATATTTTAATCAGCTCCTAGCTTTTAGTTGACTAGGTGTCTAATCTATTTTGCTCCTAAATAATAATTTCTATTATTTTAAATGCTCAACAAAATATAACTATTCATGTGCAAATGTCTTAGCTATTGTTATGCATTTGCTAAGTAATAATCTAGAGTTATTCTCCTAAGTTTTTATGCATTTTAATTTAACCATCAAAATCACTAGGATCACGGTGCCGCGTCGTTGGGCTCATGGTTCCTTAATTTTTAATTCTCTGACATGGCACCACTCCGTCGGGTCCAATCGTCCAAGATTTTCCATTCCTTGGCATGGTACCACCTCGTTGGGTCCTTGCGTCCATTCTTTCCGTTCTCGACAGGGTACCTCATCGTTGGGCCCTTCTGCCATCATATTTCCGTTTTGACTTGCGGGAACTCTTGTAGGGATTTTAGGAATCGTTACCATCCATCCTCCGTCTACATGCTATCTAGGGACTAATGGCGCTGAGGAGTGAGTCCGTTCTCACTGCGCGCCCCTCAACTCGTACGTGACCAGCTCCGTCGTGGCCCACCTCGTACGCCCTCACGCATTCCTCTTGAGCAAGCGGATCAATGCTTATCTGCTCATGCGTGGTATTCTCGTCGGAAGTCGACATCGTCGTCGCTTCCCTTGTGTGTGATTTACCCGTACTCTACGACCCTTCAAGTTCCTTTGTGTGTCCGTCAGTGAACCGTCTCACTTGTTCCTACACACACTTCTCACAACAATTTATTAGTAGCACTGTCTTCAATAATCATCGTCTGATTTCTAAATCTAACATTGTTAAACATTTATGATTTATTCAACTTCTTATTTATCTAATCAAATATACATCTCGTCGACAATTATATAGTCACCAAACAGCTAGTCGTTAAGCATTATTTATCAGCATAATTTCCATAGTCATAGCTAATCGTTTAACATATGCAGTTATTCATTTAACTCAACAATTCAGATACACATACTCAAAAAAATAAGGTCAAAAGGTTTTTAATTAATGTTTCAATCGGCCGGGTCACTCAGCAGGTGCCCTCAATGTCTACAAAAGTCTAGGGGCACTACAGATCTTGTTGATCTTTGAAATGGAAGGAGTATTCTTCTCGTCGTATTCCAAAGATGATACGAGTTGTCAAATTCAAAGAAAACCAGATTGGGAGCTTGGTGATAAATCCTACTTTTGTAGGCCTTTTCAACTAGAAGTATTAAAATACTGCCTAAAACATTATGATGTTGCGATATGGACATCAAATGTTACTAACAAGTACATTCGACAAGTACTTGAAAAATCAAATATTGATACAAGTGACTTTCAATTCATATGGGATAGGTCCCATTGTCACTTGCAAACAAAATTCAAATCATGTAGTATGATACGGTTTTATGAGAAAAGGCTAAGCGACGTGTGGTCCCAATATGGAAATAAGTACACAGAATCAAATGTATTGCTAATAGATACATCAAAGCCTACTTCTCAATTCCTCGGATATCGGTCAAACTGTATCTTAATAAAGGCTTATATAGGACATGAACACGATACTTGGCTTGTGCAAGTTCTATTCCCCTTTTTAAAGACACTTCATCGCATCAAACAGAAACGCAACTACATTCGAATGTTCAATAGAACATTGAGTTCTTTGTATTAAGTGAAGATATTATTATATGGAAATTTGTTGACGATTACATTGCAATATTTCAATACAAGTTGGACACATTTTTTAGTGAATTAATTTGTATGATTTTATAACTTTTATAGATAGATGATAATTGACAATGATATATAAATACAATTATTAGTATTATTTATGATTGATTTTAGATTGACAAGTTTTTGCATCATACAACACTTGATTTCCCCATTCAAAATATTTTCTAAATTTGTGCTCTTAAATCAACTATTTGTAATTTAAATCATCTCATAAAAGCCAACAAGGCGTGCAAGAAACTCTCTTTAGTTTTATTTATCTATATGTATTAATACAAGTGCATTACAACACTTGATTTCTCTATTCAAAATATTTTTTAAATTACATACTCTTAAATCAATTATTTGTAATTTAAATCATCTCACAAAAGCCAACAAGGAATGAAGTTCTCTTTAGTTTTATTGATCTATATCGATTAATACAAGTGACACACAAATTTTGAATTAAACCTCCGTCTATATAAAAGCACATTTCTTACAAAAAATATTACTTCAATGATAATGAGTGCTAAGTGTACTAGAATTTAGATTGAAGCATGATGAGTCATAGATGAATGATTTTGAAAGGTATAGGCATTTGATTTCCCAATCTATAACTTATTGTAAATGTGTATTCTTAAGTTAATAGTTTATAATTGCAATAATCTCATATAAGCCAACTGGACATGAAATAAATTATTGACTGTTATTAGCCTATATTCATTAATATGAGGAGTTTATCAATGCAATATGTAATTTTTGAAATAAAACCCCATATAATTGAAGTTGCAATTGTTTTAAAACACAAAATTAATTGCTAATGAGTGCTAAGTGGTATTAAGGGTAGTACGAGATTGGTCATAAGTGAGTGACATTGAACTATAAGAAATTTGATTTCTCATTTCATTTTTTTGTAAGTTTGTATTATTAACTCAATTACGATTAATTGAAATAATCTCATAATAGCCAACAAAGCATGAGATACGCTCTATCTTTTATCTTCTTGTATGCATTAAATGAATGTATAAATGTGATGTATTTTTTGGAATAAAATACAATGTAAAAACATTCCACAAGTAGTTGAAAAATCAAATACTGATACAAGTGACTTTGAATTCATATGGGACAGCTCTCATTGTCACTTGGAAACAAAATTCAAATAATGTAGTGTGATACAATTTTATGAGAAAATGTTCAGTGATGTGTGGTCCAAAACAATGCTCATGCCGACAATTCCGCAAACGAAGCAATTCCCCTTGGAAAAGGGATTCTTAAAATCAACAACGACCATGTCCTGGATCCAATCCTGTAACATTATGGGTTCGACGTTTATTTGGGAGCTACTCGTTGGCAGGAACCTCATGACAAGTGGAACGATTTCCAGGCGACGGATGGGAATTCTCTCCACTCGCAACGTGGCAATTCCAAGTGTGATAGCCATTTCTAACCGCGCCACCCCTCCTTCCTCGCATCTGAACGGGCGCTCACCTCACCTCAGAATGATGGCGTCTTCGTCCCTGCGGATGACGTACTGGAGCAGTTACGCAGAAAGATCTCCCATGCTAAGGAAATCTCGCATCCTCCTCCCGTCAAGCGTGCGAAGTCAATTTCACCTCAGCACAGAGATTTAAGTGCCATAACTTCCAAAATCTCGCATCCTCCTCCCGTCAAGCGTGCGAAGTCAATTTCACATCAGCACAGAGATTTAAGTGCCATAACTTCCAAAGGATTTGGGCTCACAGGGCCCGCGATCTGTGACATGGACATTCGGGGTACTGATTACCATGCGGCTCCCTCTCTCTGTAATGAACGAAGGCATTTATGGAACTGTACGAGAACCATAAGCAAGAGCATGAACATGTGGTTAAAAGGGCCACGTCTCATCCTGAAGGCTCTCTATCCGCATTATGGACAGAGAAATGACTCCAGCACCTCCCACAAAGCGCCCCTCAGCCCATCCCTGAATTCGAGAGGCATTTCCAAGCTGAAGGAGGTAGACTCAGGTTGGCACAGCTATTGGGAGCTCTACGCTTCCTGCAATCTGGTTCCTCAGAAAAGCGATTGGAACCCGCTGGACAAAATGGCTCACTCAGAGGACTCGACTGCGTCATCCCCTGACCCGCTCCTTGAACTAGAAGAAGACATTAGGACCCTTCGCCGGCGTGTACGAAGACAGGGGGAGTTCATGCGACAAATAGATGTGCAGGGAGGACACCGGTTGGATAGAATGGAGGACGAAATTGGAAGTTCGAGAGCAGAGTTTACAGAAGCTCTTGAAATGCTGGAGACGAGGGTAACCGCTGCCATCGAAAGCATGAACAAAAGGCTCGACAAGATGGAAGGAGTTCTGGTGAAGCTGCGTGAAGACGCAGGCAAGGTCTCAGAAGAAGGCAATCGCTCCTCAAGGGATTAACACCGACGCCACCAGTCTGTCTTCCAACCCTGCTATTTTTTGTATGTCTATTCCTAGAAAGACCTGTTTTTGTTAATACACAGGCATATGCTTTCCTAAAAGTCCTGAATATGTATAATCACAGGCATCTATTGCTTTAAACAGTTTCCAGGATAGTTAGTTTACAGACTTTGAAGTTGTAATTTTGCTTGTGGCTCTGCCACCCCTTTAATACAAAAACTAACCGCTTGTGTCAAAAAAAAATATTATTTATGATTGCCTTAAGTTTGACATTTTTTTGCATTACACCACTTGATTTTCCCATTCAAAATATTTTTTTAATTTGCGTTCTTAAATCAAATATTTGTAATTAAAATCATCTCATAAAAGCCAACAAGGCACGCACAAAGTTTTGTAAATGTGTATTCTTAAGTTAATAGTTTATAATTGCAATAATCTCATATAAGCCAACAAGGCATGAAATAAATTATTGACTTTTATTTGCGTATATTCATTAATAAGAGGAGTTTATCAATGCAGTATGTAATTTTTATTGCTAATGAGTGCTAAGTGGTATTAAGGGTAGTACGTGATTGGTCATAAGTGAGTGACATTGAACTATAAGAAATTTGATTTCTCAATTCATTTTTTTGTAAGTTTGTATTACTAACTCAATTATGATTAACTGAAATAATCTCTTACAGGCCAACAAAGCACGAGATATGTTCTATCTTTTATCTTCTTATATGCATTAAATGAATGTATAAATGTAGTATGTAATTTTTGGAATATAATACAATGTAAAACCATATAATTAATTGATAATGAGTACTAAGTGGACTATTTAGACTCATTCGATATGTGCCATAAATAAATTCAAAAGAGCATGGGGTCATATATAAAGTTCAACTAAAAGATTTGAAAAATATGTTTCAACATCTATTTCTTCGACATTTAAAAATCTTATCATTTTCTTTGCCTTTTGGTGAAAGTAATTCTCGGCCATGATTTCTTAATTCGATTTCTTCACACTTTCATTGTGTATGTATAATGTTGTACCTAACAACTATCCCAATTTTGACGAATTTATAGTTATTATTTGGTGACATCAATACATTTCTTATAATTTATTTTATTTTAATTTAATATTGTGATTTCCTTCCAATCATGCTATATTATAATATGTTATTTAACAATGAAAATATTTAATATGATACTTTGTTCACTTCAAATATAGATAGAGATCTTCTTGTAATAAAACATGCAATTATGTGTGCAACTTAACTTCATTAATCCTACATTTTATATCTTCATGAATATTTTTTCTCACGATTCAACAAATTACAGATTTTCATATACTCCTCCTAATTTATGGCATACCGAACTAGTTATAAATGATACAACATTTCATTTTTTATGGTTGTATATTAAAAACAGTTGGAGTAAATAAAATTTGTGATCAATAAAAACATTCTTTCTAGGATTAGTTTTTCCAATTTTAATGGAATATTTCTTTAATGCATAATTTTTACAAATTAAATGAAATAAATAAAATATTTACAAAAAAAATCAATGTCATAGAAGTCCTTGTAATAGAATTTTTCTAGATTTAATGAAATAGGTGTTATTTTGAGGAGTGAAACTTTGTAGTTTTCAAATTCTGAGTATAACAGCTTGACTAGCTAAGAAAGGCGCATCTTTGTATCCTTTAAGAAGTTTGAAATTCAAAGTTTGAATTTTTAGGGTTTCTCTGACAAACCCTAATCTAGCTACAGATCCAATTCCTGCAAATCAAGTGGATTGGGTTAATCCTAGAAGAGAATGGATTGGTCACCTGCATAAGTGAAGAAGTTCTTGTTTCAGAGGGAGATGAGGCTAAATCCTTTCATAAGAAGATTACAAAGAATCTTGACAGGTATGACTTATCCAAGTATGTTTCGAGATTTGTTCATGATTAAGTTTATGGTATGTTTGTCTTCATATTATTACGGTTAGTATAATCTTGATTAAATTTAGACTTGTCGTATCACCTTAATAAAATTATGAATGCATGATAGAAGAAATTCATTGATTAGGGTGTTGACACTTATGATCGTACTAATGCATTATGGTGTTGTATGAGGTTTATGTTGTCCGCTAAGATGAAAGGTACACCAAGAAAGACAAATCATGTTCTAGTTCAAGAACATATGATCATGGTGACATGAAGAAAAAGATTCATCCATTGTCATGGATCAATTAGAAGATCTATTTACGAGGTATGCATAACTTGGTTCTATAATGGTTAACTTACGAGACAAGCAGGTTACTAGCACAAGTCATTGAAGAGAACCAAAAGACATCATGCGGGTATGTTAGACATAACTAGCTAACATAGTAATCCAGGTATGTTTTTCCTATATCAAGTTAGAATATTACCTTGTGTTAGGATATAAGTATACTTGGTATGACTGGTTATGTTTATTCATAAAGTTAGAAATGTAAGTAATCAAGGGTTTATGCATATTATGTCTCTTATCTTGATTAATGATTTGACTAACCAGAAAAGTCCTATGATCAAATAAAAATATGCATGAGTAAAAGAAGTCTTCCCTAAAACCTTGAATACTAATGTTTATTATCTATGTTTGAAATGATCATGACTATACATGTTTAAGATTATTATGTTTTGATAGTATTAAGATTATACTAATGAATGTGTAATTATGTATGAGACCAGGAGGATAACACAATGATGATACTAATAAGCATGCATAGTGATCAAGGATGGAGATAAGTTCAAGGACAGGTAATCCAGGAAGCAAAGATCAAGAGGGAGCACACTTCAGTAGTTTCTGCAAGGATGCAGATATTCATAGGGAGTTGACCACTTCTCACAATCCACATTAGAATGGAGTTATAGAAAGGAAGCAAAGACTGAGAGGGAGTCAACCCTACAACCAAACAAAGATAAGTATTTTAATTGTTATTTCTTGCATATTTGTTTGTTTAAATAATATTGTTCAATGATGTATATGCTTATGTTCCTAGACTTAGGATATGTATTATGCATATTAGAGTAATTGCATTAATGAACAATATAATACTAATTTGCATATGATGGGGAAGTGGCCTATGGCACTGTACAACATTCCATTGCTACTTATCTAGAATGAAACCTCTTTGCTGACATATTGGGAGTTGTGCACACTCTTAACAATGTTCTGGTAGAGATTGGAAGGCATCTAGAAAGTTACAGGATATGGATAAATGTTGTATTGAAGCATTGGCTAAAGATAATTGCATGACTGTATGACATATTTCTTCAAATGTATGAATTTGTTCTGAAAACTATGAGATGTTTCTAATCATGCAATTTAATTTGTTTTGTAGGAAAGATTGTATACCATCACCTACAAAAGAAGGACTACAACATTTGTTCAGCAACAAAGTTATCTATTGAAAATATTGAAGATATTGAAGTTCCCTAGATCTGGGAAGAATGCCATTATCGAGGAGTACCAGTCGATCATGAAGATATTTGGGATGCAGTCCCAAGACCTGAAGAGAAGTCTGTAGTGACTTCCAAGTGGATCTACAAGGTCAAGCATGCTGCAGATGGCAGCATAAAGAAATACAAAGAAAGATTTGTAGCTTATGGAAAGAAGGAATAGACTATGAATAAACTTTTTCTCTTGTAACCAGGTACACTTCCATTAGATCAGTACTTGCTCTGGCTGCAGTGATGAAATGGAAGATACACCAGATGGATGTCAAGACAACTTTCTTGAATGGTGTAGTTGAAGAGGAAGTGTATGTGGAATAGCCACTCGGATTTGAGACACATGACCGAGAGTCACATGTGTGCAAACTGAAGAAAGCCCTGTATGGTTTGAAACAGGTAGTCAGGACCTGGTATGGTACGATAGATGGTTTTATATCCAGTTTAGGCTTTACCAAGAGTAAAGCGGATTCCAACCTTTAATACAAGGTTGAGGAAGGAAATCCAGTGATACTACTTTTGTATGCGGATAACCTGTTTGTTACAGGTGAGGATAGATTGATTGCCGACAGGCAGCGGAACCTTGTTGCCGAGTTTGAGATGAAGATCTTGGGGATCATGCACTATTTTCTAGGCATGGAGATGTGGCAGAGTATAGATGGAATATTCCTTGGACAAGGGAAGTATGTAGTGGAGATTCTGAAGAGGTTCGGGATGATGGAATACAAGGCCATGGCCACACCAATGGCATCGAACTTGAAGCCACTGTGTGATGCTTCATCTGATCCAGTTGATGTCACGATGTATCATCAGATGATTGGGTCCTTGATGTACCTGATGAATACGAGACCATATATTTGCTTTGCGGTGAACACATTGAGCTAGTTACTAACGAATCCCAGAGGTGTTCACCTGGTTGCTGTAAAGCATATTCTGAGGTACCTGAAGGGTACGGTTGACTATGGGCTCAAGTATGATGCAAATCAAAAGTTTAACCTGCAGGGTTATGTTGATTCAGATTGGGCAAGCAGTGTTGCAGATAGGAAGAGCACTTCTGGGTGTTGCTTTAGTATGGGATCAGCTGTGATCTCTTGGTTTAGCAGGAAGCAGTCTTGTGTAGCACTGAGTACAGCCGAGGCAGAGTATGTTGTAGCCTGTTCAGCTAGTTGTGAGGTAGTATGGCTTCGAAAGCTACTGTCTGAGTTATTTGATCTACCGCTGGAGGCTACTGGTATATTTTGTGACAACCAGAGTTGTGTGAAGCTGTCTGAGAACCCGGTGTTCCACGACAAGTCAAAACACATAGAGATCAAATATCACTATATCGGGGATATGGTGCAGAGAGGAGCAGTGAAGCTCCTGTATGTTGCGACGGATGAGTAGATTGCAGATGTGCTGACGAAGCCACTAGCTAGAGTGAAGTTCGACTACTTCAAAGAGAGGCTTGGTGTTCTTCAGATTGATGACACTTCGAGGAATAAGTTATGGAGACATTTGTTGAAGCCATTCCAAGCATGGTGGAAGGAGGATCCTTCGCATGGCTATGGATATAAGCACTGGATGATGAGCATCAGGATGATGTTCTATTTTCTGCTCTGTATGATCAGTTGGATCATTTATGTATGTATGCATCATGTTGGATGTTGGATATGAACAGTTGGATCATTTATGTATGTATGCATCATGTTGGATGCTTGGACCATGTATCTGTAAATGTATCAGGTGGATACGTTGTATGATCAGGTAGATACTTGGTATGCATCAGGTGGATGCATTGTATGATTAGGATGATCATGGATGACGAGCTTCAGGATGTTGCTTCAGATGACATTGCATTATGACGATGCAGTGATGAGATCAGGATGATCATGTGTACACCAGGATGATGTATGGTGAGTATCAGGTGGATACTCTGTGGCCGTGGACAGGTTGTGCAAATGAGCATGTAAGTAGACCTAGGAGATCTGGATAGGATAAAAAGGGCCTCAGATTCTCTTTCAAGGCATTTCTCTTGGAGGACATATAATAGCGCCCTAGGAGATTTGGAGATGCTCTTGCTAGGTTTTTCCGCTAGCATATAATAGCTCCCTGGGAGATCTAGAAAATGCTCTTGCGAGGTTTTTTCCTATGGAATGTAATGTGTCCTTGAGAGATCCGACAGGTAGAGCTATGTGCTCATAATAGCCTGGGATGCTCTTGCAAGGTTTTGCCATGACGACATGTAATATGCTCCTGGGAGATCCGATAGGTACAGTTGTGTGCTCGTAACAGCCTGGGATGCTTCAACCAGGTTTTGTGATGGGTCACATGTAATGTGCTCCTCGGAGATCTGACAGGTAGAGCTGTGTGCTCGTAACAGCCTAGGATGCTACAACCAAGTTTTGTGACGCACGTATTAAGTCCTGAGGATTCCATAGTATGGCCAGTGATGATGAAGACCTACATGTGGTGGGCCTACATCCAGTATGAAAATGGACTGGCTCTGTAGAACTTCCTATGACAAGTAGATTCAGAGATTGATTGAGATAGAAACAGTAGTGATGATAACGATGATTCAAGGATGATAATTCACTGATGATGATCTAGAGAAGAAGACTTGTGCTAGCAGATCCGTGTTGAGAAATACCTTCCTAATTAAGAGGGAGTGTTGATGTATATGTAACTTCGGAATGTATTTCATATATGTATATTGTACTCCTATAGAGATGGTATTATTCCTCTATACGGAAGTGTTTGTATTCCTATAGAGATGTTATTATTCCTCTATACAGAAGTGTTGTCATTTATATTGTAAGTGTCATAACTTATACTTGATGGGTTATTAGACCACCTTGTTGGGGTCGGCCCTGTATAAGTCATGTAGGTCAAACGGTTATTAGACCACCCTATTGGGGGTCGGCCATGTGGGTCAAAGATTTATTAGACCACCCTATTGGGTGTCGACCCAGTCAACATTGTGTTATGTGGTTAAGTTGAGACCGACCTAGTAAAGGTTATTAGGCAAGTCAAGTCAAGTATAAATAGAGTGCGGGAGGCACTCTATTTCATCATTCTATTCTCACACACACTATTTGGAGACTGGATCACTTGTGGAGGAGGAGAAGCTGCTGCTAGGAGATGTCTATCTCTTATGCTTGGGTTGAATCATTGCTCTATCTATCTCAGAGGAAGTTATTGGGGTTTTTCACCTTTATGGTTTTCCCCAAGTAAACTCTGTGTCTCTTGTGTGCTTGCATTATTGTGTCCATGATTGATATGCTATAGATATGCTATACATGTTGTCCTCTCAGTTAAGATCCTAGATCAGATTGAAGTAAATTCTGAAAAACTAACATTTGTCCAGGGTAGGACCCATGGCATATCAATTAGCTTTGCCACCAAATCTAAAAATACATAATGTTTTTCATATTTAGGTTTTAAAGAAATATGTACATGATGCTACTCATGTTATAAATTGGAATGATGTATAGGTGTAACAAGACGACGATTTTCAGGTGGAACCGGACTGTATCCTCGAAAGGAGGGAAATTCTACTCCGGAATCGCACCATTGGGCAGTTAAAGGTGCACTGGAAGCACGTTAGCCCAGAAGAGGCAACCTGGCAGTTGGAGAGTAGTATGTGGGAAGCATACCAACCTCTGTTTCAAGAACACTCAGAGAGTGAATAAACAATATCGAGGACGATGTTGAGACTTAAGGGAGGGTGTATGTCACCTACCCAAATTTTGAGACTATTTATTTTATTGCAAAAACATTATATTAAATTATAATTACAAAGTTTTGTAATTATGACCAAATTTGGTCAAGGATGATTGTAATGAATAATTATTATTCTTTAATAAATTAAAACAGGAGACAAACACCCAAGGGAATTGTTAAATGAGTGTTCACTAACCCACTAGGAGGAATGGAAGCTGTTAGAAGGCATGGGACATATGTCAACATTTGCACTCCATCACTAGTTGTTGGTTATGGGACAACTACCCTTAAAATTGTGGCATTATCCCCTAGGTGGGTGGAAGAGAGTTGATGGCTCATTAATGACCAGGTTAACCACTAAAAGGCCAAGGCAGCCTAGATAAGGCAATTCGAATTGAGCAGGCAGCTCTACATTATTTTCTGTAGAAATAATTCCTCAAGTGTATCAGGTGATCACTAAGAGATTTGAATAGGGAGGCTAAGTGGAAGTGAATTGTGAGACTGCTGAAAATATTATGAGAAGAGAACCAGAGGTGCTGGTGTAGGTCTCTTTGACTGCTAAGTCTATATGACTGGATGAACTACTTTGTTGCTGCAAGTGGATGACTTAAAGCTTTTATAGATTCTTCTTCCTAGTGGTTCAATGAACAGGATTGGGGTCCTAGGGAAAATAATTTGGTTGTCTTCAAGAATAGGTTGGGTGGAACAGGCTCCTTGGGTTGTTTGTTTTTCCAACATTCACCAGGTTCTACTGTTCTATCTTATCATTTTCAGTTAAATGATTTTCTGCAATTATAGGTGTAGTATTTACAGTTAATAGCATACAGAAGTAATTGTTTCATTTTCTGACCTAAGTATAATTTTGTATAATGTCGGTTAAGTAAATGAAGTGATTGACTAAATATCTTCTTTGTATTTTTCCCCATGCTGTCTTCTACATAGTACTCTAGTATATAGAAGGAGGATTTAAGATAGATAATTTGATAGGCTGATTGCCAAATAATTGAAGAGACTAATGCTATTATCTTTCACATACTACCTTTCTGTAAAAATACTTAGGGTTTACACTTAAGTTGTTTACTTCTTACAAATTTCACATACACTGCATTTTACTATCATTTCATTCAAGAACATTAAAGTATCATAGGTTCATTTCCTTCCTACATCGATATTCAAAAATTGTAAACAACTACAAGTTAAGACCTAACATTTTCTTTATCTTTCTAGCTAGTCTGCTACATCCCACATTTTACAGAAATAAAATATCTTAGGTCTTTATTTTCAAAGACATAGCAAATACTTTCATCACAGTATTTTAAACATTATTCTATTTTTTTATGTATTAGTCTTTTAAAAATAGGTGTAATATAAATTGAATTTCTATGATACTTCAACATTATAGTTTTATATAATTACACAACAATGCTCCATTTAAACTCTCCATGCATTCCAAGGTAAGAATATTCTTCTCAAATCAATATCAGAATGAATTATCATAATTTTTGAAACCCTAGATATTGACTCTCTTCCTTCACAACCATTTTCTTGCTTAAACAATGTTTTCAGACACTTACAGTATTCATTTATTAAAAACCCTAAGACTTTATTATATTGAGGTTAAGGACCAAACAATGAAAAATGTAAACATCGAATCCTTGTATCAATTTTCCAAACAAAACACTTTATTTTTTTGTCCAACTACTTTATTACAATAGCTATTTCTACAAGTTATTGCAGACAAGAGTTTTATCATAAACCCTTTTATTTATTGAAGTGGTGTTTCAAAAACCAGAAACCAAGTATCATCACCATTCTAAACTCTAACCTAAACAATGCAAATGCAGGGTTTCATTTTTGAGAAACCAGTTAACCATGGCTCTCAGCCTTCATCAAAACGACGGTACAGTTGTTAGATAAAAACAATCTATCATCGAAATCTATAGAGTAGGGTTTTATTTGTAAGAGTAGGATGGAAACCTTTGGCATATAGCCATTTTTTTTTTAAACATACAGTTTTCAAACACAACAAACATCGATTTATATAAATCAAGAAATCACACTAAAACCATTCTTAGTTTCATTACAAACTCAGTCCCATTCTTCCATTAAAAACAGAAGTATAAGTATGGTAGCATGAAACCTTCCATTTCACATAAATGAGTCAGCCCATGGCTTTTGACTCTCGTCTAAACGATGTATTAATTATACAAACATCAACATAACTAAAACTTATACATCGCATAGAAAGACCTTACGAAGTTTCTTAACACTGTATTTTTTTATATTAAAATGACGAGGGTTCATCCCTTTAGCAGTTACATTCTAAACAAGTGTACTGCTGCAACAAAACTACAGATATAGGATACGAAGCAAGGTGACAAGAAAAGCCAAGGATCTCATCCTCTGGTGCTTTTCCTTTTGGTTTCCAAAAACATATCAACAGCTTAAACCTCTTCCAGGAACTTTCCTCAGTCTCGTCAAATATCAAGATTCGACCGACATGCTAGGAGAACCTGCAGAGATAGGAACCACCGAGGCTGACCGAATGGCATGGCAGAGTGTTTACCTTAAGCATCAGTCCAGGTATACACGCAGGCGAATGAAGATACATGCCAAGCAAATACAAAAAGTGGTTAAAAACCATAAGCATCTCATTATTAACTAAAGTAGCAAGAAACTTATTTTTATTTTGAAACGAAGACATTACCTCATAAGAGTTTGCAAAGGATCGAAGTTTGAACTTTTGAAATCTTTCGGCGCCACTCCAACAACCAAACATTATAGTAACAGAAAATAGTTTTCTAACAATAATTAAATTATTTTGTATACATAAAATAGTTTTCTAAATTACAGGTATGGAAGGATCAGCTTAACACATGGAGGACATATTTCAACCAAACAGCCAAAGCACTAGACAACATGATGAAGAAGAAATCCATGGTGAATTAAATAACAATTCATCAGAATTGTTGCATGCCTTTCAGGAGTTGAAGGTAGAAATAAGATATGTTAAACAAGATAATGAGAGAATTCTGAAGGCAGAAGAAGAACTGAACCAAGTACTGTTCGATCAGTGTCCAACTGATGAACATGATAGAAGGGTTGAAAATACCTCCAAGATTGAAGACTTATTTCATGGGAACAAGGATAAGAGAGTGAAAATTGATGATAACAGTTCAACATCATCGTGAGCTGCAAATGAGATACGTAAAAAGAAACGTAATTATTTAACTAATAGCAGTGAAGAGGATTACAAACCAAAAAGAAAAAGCCATAAACAGTATGAACAGATTTCTAGGGAATTCAAGAAGATCAAACCCCCAATATTCAATGGTGAAACTGAAAAGGAGAGACAGCTCAAGCATGGCTGTCTGACATGAAGAAATATTTTCAAATCTATGATTATTCAGAATCATTGAAAGCAAGATGGCCATATACAACCTGATAGGGAAAGCATACATTTGGTGGCAGGACATCAAAAGAGTGAAGGGCATCAACGACAAGGATGTGAACTGGAGCACTTTTAAACGGTACTTCAAGAATAAATTCCTATCTGGACAATATTACGACGAAAAGTCCAAGGAATTCTATGATTTAAGACTTGGAACCATGAACATGAAAGAGCTGAACAACAAATTTCTGAATTTGCTAAGGTATGTGCCATACCTTGTGGAGGAAAAGCCAAAGATTCATAGGTATCTGAGTTGTCTACCTTTCAACATCAAGGACAAAATAGAGTATGACAGTCCAAAGACCTTAGAAGAAGCCATGAGGAAAGCAAATTTATGCTATGATCAGAACTGGAAACGAGAAGGGATATCTAACTAGAAAAATCATAAACCCAACAACTTTGAGCTGCAAAAGAAGAATTTCAGGTTCAATGGAAATTCTGGGTTTCAAAAGAAAAACTTTCCAAATTGAAATTTCCAAGGAAAGACTCTAAAAAATAATCAGCAGCAGTATCTTACAGCTCCTAGAAATACACCCAATGTTACGAGAACTAATGACAAGAGGGCACCTATAAAATGTTTTGAGTGTCAAGGTCCTCATTATGCTTTAGAATGCCCCAAAAGGAAGCAGACAACCAATAATATTCACTCGATACAAGATGAACCTACTGTGGGAGACTTGACAAGAGACATGCCCAGAATTAATGCAGTTCTAGACAACAAGCAAGCTGAGCATCAAGTCTCTATGGTTGAGATTGAAGGTATGCTATAAAACCACCCAGTTTCTATTTTGATTGATCTAGGTGATAGCCTGAGTTATATATCTCTAGATATAGTAGAAAATTTTAATTTGAAAACAGAAAAATTTAATAAATCCTGGTTAGTTAGACTAGCAACAAGAACAAAAAGAAAAATGTCTGATTTTGTTGAAAGTTGTGTTTTATCTATGAACCAGTTAAAGACAAAAACCAAGTTAAATGTTTTACCATTAGGATCCTATGAAATCTTAATTGGAATGGACTGGTTAGAAGCCCATCATGTTATTTTGAATTGTTATGAGAAAAGTTTTACTTGTTTAAAGGATGAAGGAGAAACAATAGAAGTAAAGGGTATTCTTAGAAAGACATCACTTAGACAGATTTCAGCTATGCAAGTGAAAAGAGCAGTTAGAAAAGGATGTAAGCTGTTTGCAGTGAATGTAGTACATGAGGCGTTAACTGTTAAAGAGGACAGACTTAAACTAGAAGATATACCTGTCCTAAAAGAATTCCAAAATGTTTTTCCATAAGAGATTCTGTTAGGATATTTAGACACTTAGGAGTTAGTTAAGATCAACTTGTGTAATATATCCGTTAGCGATAGTGTGTTTCTTTAGTATGCATTTGTAAATACTTAATCCGACGGTCACGATATGTTCCCAACATAGAGTGATTCGACGACTCAACTTCTCTTAGATCAAACCTAACCTTGATCTGTGGCTTAACACCCGATTGGTCCATGATCTATATTTAAAGATCATGGAGGGTCATTGTTTAGTTGATTGATTATGAGAAGCTCATTTGTAACTTTCTTTCTTTGCATAATAAATTGTCCCGTAGAAGCTATTTGGTCGGGGCTGTGGAGTGTTTCCCTCAAGAGGGTTTAAACCACCTCAAAACATCGGTGTGTTGATCTGTGATCTATTTGTGTGAAGTGGTTGCTCTTGGTGTTCAGTCCTTTGGTAGTACCCTGTGTACCCGAACATGGTATCCGAGCTTTTATGAAGAGCCACTTTCGTTTATGATCTAGATCTTGAACTGTTGTTGCCGAAATTCAAAAGGGTTTCTGGTTCTGGTATTTCTGTACATTTTTGGGCTATGGGAGGTGTTCCATTGCGTCCGGAGCATCATTTCCATTGGGAAATAGTTTTCGTTTGATTGAAAATGGTTCTCGGTTGCTCCAGAAACGCGTATTTCATCAGATCTAAAGATACATCTGGGAAAGCCTAATTGTCCCAACAAAAAGAAAAGTCCAAGCCTCCCAAGAAATAAAATTTTCGCAATAATAAGTCAAACAAGGGTCCAAAACCCTCTGAGTCAGCTCCTTCTTTAAAAAATGACAAAGGATCCAAGCCAAAAGGCAAGAAGACTGAGCGTCATTGCAAATATTGCGGGAAAGATAATCATGATGAATCTAAGTGTTTCAAGAAGATGGCATCCTTGGAAGCAGCAATGAAGAAGCACCACATCAGCCTAGATTCGCCTTCAGAATCTTCCTCTCATGGACATGCACTTTGTGCTTTTGGTTATTCTTATAATGCATCTTCTTCTTCTACTTCAAATGAATGGCTCATTGATTCTGGAGCATCTTATCATATGGCTAAGGATCAAGCCATCTTTTCTACTATGCATGAATGTAACACCAAACAAATATTTGTTGGTGATGATAGATCTCTAAGTGTTGTAGGAGCTAGAACAGTTCCAGTAGATAATGGTCATTTTAGTGATGTACTATGTGTTCCAAGAATTTCCTGCAATTTGTTATCAGTCTATCAGATCACTCATTCTGGTGAAGGTAAAACTGTGACCTTTACACGTCACCAAGTTGTAATCAAGTATTTTAAAGATCCTCAACAGGTCCTAGCTACCGAAATTGTTGATGATATTACCAGGTTGTACAAGTTTAACAACTTTGGGTCATCACCTTTCCCTTCATTTTTTGTTGCTCATGGTGATAACTTGAGCAAACTTTGGCATGAGCGATTTGGTCACTTAAATTACCACTCATTGTAACAACTATGTAAAGACAATATGGTGACAGGTCTTTCGATGGTATCTTGCAGGGATGGTGTTTGTTCTGGTTGTGTACTCGGAAAACATCATCGGGACAGTTTTGACAAACGTGCCTCTTGGAACGCCTCGGTTCCTTTGGAGCTTCTGCATAGTGACTTGTGTGGTCCTCTTACCTCTGCTTCCTTTTCTAGTTTGAAATATTTCTTAACTTTCATTGATGATTACACCAGACGCACTTGGGTTTATTTCCTCAAACTTAAGAGCGAAGTATTTAACATGTTGTTGGTCTACAAGGCCCTTGTTGAAAAACAATCTGGTCATCAAATTATTAATTTAAGATTTTAAAATGGAGGATAATATGTTAACAAAAGGTTCACTACTTTCTGCACTGAACAAGGCATCCAACAATAGAACACTGTTCCATATACACGACAAAAAAATGGTGTAGCTGAGCGGAAGAACCGCACTTTAAAAGAAATGGCTAATTGTATGATCCAATCTAAGGGACTTAGTCTTCAATTTTGGGCTGAAGCCATTAATTGTGCAAATTACATAGTTAATCGCACCCCCACTAAAGCATTACAAGGTATAACACTAAAAGAAGCATGGAGTAAAACTAAACCTGATGTAAGTCACTTTCGTGTGTTTGGTAGTGAAGCATGGGCTCACATTCCGGATGAAAAACGGAAAGCATTGCAGCCTAAAAGTGAAAAGTGCATATTTTTTGGATATTCTGAAGATGTAAAAGGTTATAGACTTCTTCAACCACATTCTCATAATATAATCATTAGAAGAGATGTTAAATTTGATGAAAATCTCTTGGCCTGGGAGCCTAACTCGGTGATTGTGCCAACTTTGGCCTGCGAGCCTGATTCGGCGTTTGTGCCTTCTTCTTTTTTTTCCAACTTCCTTGACAGGTTTCCAACTCCAGTTTCTGATGATGACAGTGAGGATGAAAATCCACCTCCGCCTGCTCATGTTCCTCCAGTTGCACCAGCACAAGTGCTTCCTCGATGGGTCCGTTCAACATGTGAAGCAGCTGATGATCTTGCCAGTGATCCTAGAGATCAACATCGAACACGTTCTTAGTTTCAGCGAGCCTCTTCTCTTTTGGATCAAGTTTCCGAGAATCATGATCCAGAAACTTTTACAAAAGCTTCAGGAAATCCAAATTGGGATGTAGCCATGGATGAAGAATATCGTTCCTTAATGGAAAACGATACTTGGGATCTTGTACCTCTTCCAAAAGGAAGAAAACTTGTCAGATGTAAATGGGTCTACAGAACTAAGTATGCATCAGATGGAAGTGTTGAAAGACTTAAGGCAAGGTTAGTTGCCAAAGGTTTTTCCCAAGTTGAAGGGATTAACTACAATGAAACCTTTGCTCCCATCGCAAAAATGAACTCCATCTGCCTTGTTCTTTCCCTTGAAGCCTTACATAACTGGGAAGTCTATCAAATGGATGTCAAGTCTTCCTTCTTACATGGTGATTTACAGGAGGAAATTTACATGGAACAACCTCCTGGATATGTTCACAGTAACTCTAGCCTTGTCTGCCGCCTTAAGAAATCCTTATATGGCCTTAAGCAAGCTCTTAGAGCTTGGTATGCCAAAATGGATAACTTTCTCCTTGACACTGGTTTTTCTAGATGCCATTCTGACCCCAATGTCTATACCAAGAAAGTAGGAAACCATCTCATCATACTTGTTCTATATGTTGATGACCTTATTATTACTGGTAGTGAACCTAAGCTTATAACCCATGTGAAATCCAGTCTTAAACAAAATTTTGAAATGTTAGACTTAGGACATTTGCATTATTTTCTTGGTCTCCAAGTTCTGCAAACCAAAGAAGGAATCTTTCTTTCTCAGTCTAAGTATGCTTGTGACCTTCTTCGTCGCTTTCACATGGAAGATTGTACACCAGCCCCTTCTCTCTTCCAGTATGGAGCCAAACTTTCTGCCACTTGTACTTCACCTGAAGTCGATGCCACCTTATATCGTCAGCTTGTTGGTAGTCTCTTATACTTGACTCATTCCCGTCATGACCTTTCCTTGGTCGTTGGTCATGTTTCCCATTATATGCAGACACCTCATGAAAGTCACTGGAAAGTAGCTAAAAGAATACTTCGATATATTCGAGGTACAGTTCAATTTGGGATTCATTACAGTATAGGGGGGAAACCTTTTTTGGTTGGTTTCACTGATTCAGATTGGGCCAGTGATCCTGATGATCGAAAGTCTATTGCAGGTTATGTTTTCAGTCTGGGATCTGGACCTATTACTTGGGCTTGTAAGAAACAACAAGCTCTTTCTCTTTCTTCAGCAGAGGCAGAATATCGAGCCACAGTTAATGCCAGTCAGGAAGCTTTATGGCTTCAACAGATCCTTTCAGAGTTTGGATTCGAGCAGCAACAGCCTACTCCACTTTGATGCAACAATCAAAGTGCCATCAAGCTTGCCAAAGATCCAGTTCTACATCAACGCAACAAACACATTGAGCTACATATGCATTTCATCAGAAATCTTGTTCATGATCGTGTTCTTGAAGTGCTCTTTTTCCCTACAGATGATCAAGTTGCAGACATCTTCACCAAGTCTTTTAGAGAAGCGAAGTTTTCTAAACTTTGATATATGTTAGGAGTTCAGGAACTTGTCATTAAGGGGGGATAGGCTCTAATGCCTCCTTCCTTCTCCTAATAGTGTCACTTTTGTAAATCCTTCAATCCTATCCCAAGTTGTTCTTAAGGGGGGATGTTAGGATATTTAGACATTTAGGAGTTAGTTAAGATCAACTTGTGTAATATATCCGTTAGGGATAGTGTGTTTCTTTAGTATGCATTTGTAAATATTTAATCCAACGGTCACAATATGTTCCCGACATAGAGTTATCCGACGACTCAACTTCTCTTAGATCAAACCTAACCTTGATCCGTGGCTTACACCCGATTGGTCCATGAGCTCTATCTAAAGAGCATGGAGGGTCATTTTTTAGTTGATCAATTATGAGAAGCTCATTTGTAACTTTTTTTCTTTGCATAATAAATTGTCCCGTAGAAGCTATTTGGCCGGGGCCGTGGAGTGTTTCCCTCAAGAGGGTTTAAACCACGTCAAAACATCGGGGTGTTGATCTGTGATCTATTTGTGTGAAGTGGTTGCTCTTGGTGTTCGATCCTTTGGCAGTACTCTGTGTACCCGAACAGATTCCAGGTTACCCCCGAAGAGAGATCTAGATTTTACCATTGAGCTAATACTGGGTGCAGTGCCGAACTCCAAAGCTCCATATAGGATGAATATACTGGAATTAAATGAGTTGAAATAACAGTTGAAGGAACTGATTGATAAAAACTATATAAAACTCTACGTGTCTCCTTGGGGAGCACCTGTTATTTTTGTTAAAAAGAAGGATGGGACTTTAAGACTTTGCATAGATTATCGCCAACTGAATAAGATGAAAATCAAGAATCGATATCTGTTTCCCCACATTGACGATCTATTTGATCAGCTGCGTGGAGAAACAATATTTTCAAAGATTGATTTAATGTCAGGATATCATCAAGTTCGTGTGAAGGATGAAGATATTTTTAAAATAGCCTTTAGAACTTGATATGGACTCTATGAGTTTGTAGTCATGCCATTTGGGTTGACTAATGCCCCGACAGTATTTATGTGTTTAACGAATAATATTCTACACAAGTATTTGGATAAGTTCGTCATTGTGTTCATAAATGACATTCTGGTATATTCTAAAAGTAAGGAAGAACATGACGAACATCTGCATATTATTTTACAAGTTCCGAGAGATCATTAGTTATATGCTAAGTTTAGTAAGTGTGACTTTCACAAGGATAAGATTTAGTATTTAGGTCACATAATATCTAAGGAAGGAATTTTGGTTGATCCCGACAAGATAAAAGCCATTAATGAATGGCTGGTTCCTAAGGATGTGTCGGATGTACGGTCGTTTATGGGGATTACAGGATATTATAGAAAATTCATAGAAGGTTTTTCAAAGATTGCAAACCCCATAACCTCCTTACAGAAGAAGGGGAAGAAGTTTGTATGGGATCAAAAGTGTGCAGATAGTTTTAAGAAGTTGAAGGAATTACTAACTACAACGCCTATTCTGAGAATTGCAGATCTTAATAAAGATTTTATAGTATGCATTGATGCATGTAATGACAGAATCGGTGGAGTCCTAACACAAGAAGGACATGTTGTTGCATATGAGTCTAGAAAGATGAAAATACATGAGAAAAATTACTCTACATATGATCTGGAATTATTAGCTGTAATACATGCCTTGAAAATGTGGCATCACCATCTTTTTGATAGAAAATTTACTTTGATGACAGATAACATGGGGTTGAAGTATTTACTAGATCAAACGAATTTGAATGCTAGACAGGCTAGATGGCTAACCTTTTCTGAGTGAATATGATTTTGAAATTCAACATATAAAGGGTAAAGAGAACAAAGTTGTTGATGCTTTAAATCGTAATGCAAAATTAAATTTTATTTCAACCATCAGTACATACACAACAGATTTAGAAAATCAGATTTTCGAAGAGATTAAATTGGATGAAGAATACAGAAATTTACATGAAAAGATAGCAACAAATAATTCTGAAAATTCTATGGCAGACTACAGGTTAAAAGAAAATGGATTGCTGTTGTACAACAACAGATTATATGTGCCCAATGTACCAAAGATAAAAAATTTGATTTTAGATGAGATGCACAAAAGTCATTATTCTGGCCATCCAGGTTATCATAAAACCATCACTATGTTATGGAAAGAGTATTATTGGTCCATGATGAAGGATGAAGTAAGAGAATATATAGCTAAATTATTTGAATGTCAAAAAGTACAAGTTGAATATCAACATCTGGATGGACTGTTACAGCCATTACTTATACCTAGCTGGAAATGGGAGATCATAAGCATAGATTTTGTTACTGGACTACCCAAGAATCAGAAACAAAATGATTCCATCATGGTGGTAGTGGATAAACTTAGCAGGGAAACACATTTCATACCAGTAAAAACTACTCATACGGCTCCAGACATTGCAGAAATTTTTATGAAATAGATTTTTAGATTACATCGAATACCAAAAGTGATAGTTTTAGACCATGATTCTAAGTTTATTGGAAACTTCTAGAGATCTTTGTTTAAAGGGTTGAATACAACCTTAAACTTTAGCACAACATTTCATCCAAAAATGGATGGACATACAGAAAGAGTGAATCAGATATTGGAAGACATGCTAAGGATGTATGTTAAGGACTAGCTTGGTAAGTGGGAGGACTATTTGCATTTAGCAGAATTTGAATATAACAACCATTATCATGCATCAGCCATGATTATCCCTTTTGAAATTCTTTATGGTAGGAAATGTAATACATCAGTTTCTTGGAATGATCCAGTTAATATATTTATTTTAGGACCTGAATTGTTGAAGGAAATAGAACTAACTGTGCAACAACTACAAAGAAATCTTGAAGCTACCCAAGATAGGAAAAAAAGTAAAGTAGATTTAAAAAGGACTCATAAAGAGTTCTAGGTTGGTGAGCATGTTTTCATTAAGGTAAGACCAAAAAAGAGCTCATTAAAATTGGGAAGCTATGCCAAACTGGCACGAAGGTATTGTGGTCCTTTTGAAATTTTGTCTAGGGTAGGACCCATGGCATATCAATTAGCTTTGCCACCAAATCTAAAAATACATAATGTTTTTCATATTTCGGTTTTAAAGAAATATGTACATGATGCTACTCATGTTATAAATTGGAATGATGTATAGGTGTAACAAGATGACAATTTTCAGGTGGAACTGGACTGTATCCTCGAAAGGAGGGAAACTCTACTCTGGAATCGCACCATTGGGCAAGTAAAGGTGCACTAGGAGCACCTTATCCCAGAAGAGGCAACTTGGGAGTTGGAGAGTAGTATGCGGGCAGCATACCCAACTCTGTTTCATGAACACTCAGAGAGTGAATAAACAACATCGAGGACGATCTTGAGACTTAAGGGGGGGTGTATGTCACCTACCCAAATTTTGATACTATTTATTTTATTGCAAAAACATTATATTAAATTATAATTACAATGTTTTGTAATTATGACCAAATTTGGTCAAGGATGATTGTAATGACTAATTATTGTTATTTAATAAATTAAAACAGGAGACAAACAACCAAGGGAACTTTTAAATGAGTGTTCACTAACCCACTAGGAGGAATGGAAGTTGTTAGAAGGCATAGGACGGATGTTAGCATTTGCACTCCACCACTAGTTGTTGGTTATAGGACAACTACCCCTAAAATTGTGGCATTATCCCCCAAGTGGGTGGAAGAGAGCTGATGGCTCATTAATGACTAGGTTAACCACTAAACGGCCTAGGCAGCATAGATAAGGCAATTCGAATTGAGCAGGAAACTCTACATTATTTTCTACATAAATAATTCCTCAAGTGTATCAGGTGATCACTGAGAGATCTGAATAGGGAGGCTAAGTGGAGGTGCATTGTGAGACTGCTGAAAATATTCTAAGAAGAGAACCAGAGGTGCTGGTGCAGGTCTCTTTGACTGCTAAGACTACATGACTGGATGAACTACTTTGTTGCTGCAAGTGGATGACCTAAAGCTTTTACAGATTCTTCTTCCTAGTGGTTCAGTGAACATGCTCGAGGGTCCTAAGGCAA
This sequence comes from Larix kaempferi, assembly GCA_027924585.1. Taxonomy (NCBI): domain Eukaryota; kingdom Viridiplantae; phylum Streptophyta; class Pinopsida; order Pinales; family Pinaceae; genus Larix; species Larix kaempferi. Next base: position 2,273,342 of record BSBM01000719.1, read on the forward strand.
GTAATTTGGCTGTATTCAGGAATAGGTTGGGTGGAATAGTCTCCTTGGGTTGTTTGTTTCTCCTACATTCACCAGCTTCTATTGTTCTTTCTTATCATTTTCAATTAAATGATTTTTTGCAATTAAAGGTGTAGTATTTACAGTTAATAGCATACAAAAGTAATTGTTTCATTTCCTGACCTAAGTATAATTTTGTATAATGTCGGTTAAGTAAATGAAGTGATTGACTAAATATCTTCTCTGTATTTTTCACCATGTTGTCTTCTACATAGTACTCTAGTATAGAGAAGGAGGATTTAAGATAGATGATTTGATACGCTGATTGCCAAATAATTGAAGAGACTAATGCTGTTATCTTTCACATACTATCTTTCTCTTAAAAAACCTAGGGTTTACACTTAAGTTGTTTACTTCCTACAGATTTCACATACACTGCATTTTACTATCATTTCAGTCAAGAACATTAAAGTATCATAGGTTCATTTCCTTTCTACATCGATATTCAAAAATTGTAAACAACTGCAAGTTAAGACCTAACATTTTCTTTATCTTTCTGGCTAGTCTGCTACATCCCACATTTTACAGAAATAAAATATCGTAGGTATTTATCTTCAAAGACATAGCAAATACTTTCATCACAGTATTTTAAACATTATTCTATTTTTTTATGTATTAGTCTTTTAAAAATAGGTGTAATATAAATAGAATTTCTATGATATTTCAACATTATAGTTTTATATAATTACACAACAATGCTACATTTAAACTTTCCATGCATTCCAAGGTAAGAATATTCTTGTTAAATCAATATTAGAATGAATTATCATAATTTTTGAAACCCTAGATATTGACTCTCTTCCTTAACATCCATCGTTCTGCTTAAACAAAGTTTTCAGACACTTACAGTATTCATTTATTAAAAACCCTAAGACTTTATTATAGTCAGGTTAAGGACCAAACAATTAAAAATGTAAACATCGAATCCTTGTATCAAGTTTCCAAACAAAGCACTTTATTTTTTTGTCCAACTACTTTATTACGATAGCTATTTCTACAAGTTATTGCAGACAAGAGTTTTATTATAAACCCTATTATTTATTGAAGTGGTGTTTCAAATACCAAAAACCAAGTATCATCACCATTCTAAACTCTAACCTAAACAATGCAATCGCAAGCTTTCATTTTCGAGAAACCAGTGAACCATGGCTCTTGACCTTCATCAAAATGACGGTACAGTTGTTAGCTAAAAACAATCTATCATCGAAACCTACATAGTAGGTTTTTATTTGTAAGTGTAAGATAGAAACCTTTGGCATATAGCCATTTTTTTTAAAACATACAATTTTCAAACACAACAAACATCGATTTATATAAATCAAGAAATTGCACTAAAACCATTTTTAGTTTCATTACAAACTCAGTCCAATTCATCCATTAAAAACAAAAGTATAAGTATCTTAGCATGAAACCTTCCATTTCACAGAAACGAGTCATCCTATGGGTTTCGACTCTCATCAAAACGATGTATTAATTATACAAACATCAACATAACTAAAATTTATACATCGCACAAAAAGACCTTACGAAGTTTCTTAACACTGTATTTTTTTATATTAAAATGACGAGGGTTCATCCCTTTAGCAGTTACATTCTAAACAAGTGTACTGCTATAACAAAACTACAGTGAAAGGATACAAAGCAAGGTGACAAGAAAAGCTGAGGATCTCATCCTCTGGTGCTTTGCCTTTTGGTTTCCAAAAACATATCAATAGCTTAAACCTCTGCCCTAAACTTTCCTCAGTCTCGTCAAACATCAAGATTCGGCCAACATGCCAGGAGAACCTACAGAGATGGGAACCACCGAGGCTTACCGGATGGCATGGCAGAGTGTTTTCCTTAAGCATCAATCTAGGTATACACATAGGTAAATGAAGATACCTACCAAACAAATACATAAAGTGGTTAAAAACCATAAGCATCACATTATTAACTAAAGTAGCAAGAAACTTATTTTTATTTTGAAACGAAGACATTACCTCATAAGAGTTTGCAAAGGATCGAAGTTTGAACCTTTGAAATCTTCCTTCGCCACTCAAACAGCCAAACATTACAGTAGCATTTCCTCACCTCTCAGCATTTGGCCCTCAAAACCTTCTTAAAAACCTAAAAACCATCAAGTTACAGTTGCAGGTCACACCATCGAACCCGAGGAAGGATTCCTAAGTCGAGCAAACTCCAAACCCTAATCATTTGCAAACGTTCTGCCTCTCCACCAAGCCGGTATCACCAAATAAATGCACAAGAAACAACCTCAACAAAGACATAGTGGTAATATTAGGGTTGAAGTCCCAAAACAGAGACAGATCCAGATCAATTGGTGAGATCGAGCCAACACATCACCACATTCTACGAAGCATTCCAACATTTAAACTCCATTAATAACCTTACCATGGTAAGTCTATCTCAGAGGTGATTCGTATGACATCTATGCATAACTCGGATTACTTGCAGTGTCATCTACCAAGTTTCCATGCGAAGTTGGCTACGTTGACAGCCAGCAGTACATTCCACCATGGAAGCTAGCTAGGAGTATTAATACCTGGACGGGACACAGTCAACCTGCCAACACATGACTGCAGCAAATTTAATACCTGTCTTTACCCTTTGTCAGTACGTTGATCTAGTTTGCCAAGTGTAATATCATATAATATTAATGTCTATAGTCATGAATACATAGGGTAGTAGTTAGGGTTACTTTGTGTAATCCATTTCATTTCCAAAGTATTGATCATTCGCATGCTTGGGTTATATTTATGTTTTGTTTTGTTTTTCAAATGATAAGGGTCATATATTATAAAAGGTTTTCGATACTTAGGGTATAGTTAGATTTATTTCTATTGCACATTGTAATATGTTGTATACATTACCATATCTTTCACAAAGTTGCACATTATATCACATTGCACAAATATTAAATTAGAAGGGTCCAATCCTATAGTGTAACAAATTCACAAATATATAATCATCATAAATATTATGGTAGAATGATAATAAAACATCACTATAATAATATGATTTTTCATACATATATAAATTGGGAAATGCATAAAAATACTTTAGTTATATTTATAATTTCCAAGGTATTCATGTATTCAAAATAAACTAATTGTTTCATGTTTCCATAATATAGAGTATTATACAAGTTGAAACTTTCACGATATTACCAATCGATGCAAAATGGTGAAATGACGACAGGATCAAAATAGCACTGACATATGGTAATCTGGCACACATATGAATAGTTCATAGTGTAAGCATGACCAAAGTAACACTTAAAGAATTAGGACAGGGATGCATACCATTAACAATTCTCATACACGAAAGTTCATGGAGCTATTATTAAGCATTGATGGTTAACTGAAAACATATTTAGAACTACTTGTATTACTGGAATTGTCATAATACCCTTACCTGCGAATCTGCGAAAAGGAAACACATTCAAATTCTTTAGCCAAAACAACTAAGTAAACCTTAGGGTACCTCGTAGGACCCCTTCATCACCATTCAAAAGAAAATAGATAGTAGTTTCCAAGAAAAATTTATCACAAGATAAACTTAATTACATGTAGATTTCCATTAAACACAAGCAGAACTAAAGAGGTATTTTTTGTTATGATGTATAAATTACCATTATCGTATTTAGTTAAAAGATTAGTATATATTTTATTTCCGTATTAGCAATTTCAGTATTTATTGGTACTTTAAAAAATTTTAAATTTTTGTGATTTTTCGGGTTACAAAAATTCCACCCAATGAGCCCAAGAAAGTGCTCTAATACCAGATGTGAGGAACTTGCAGCAATTAATTAATGAAAATGCACAATATATCATAACACGAAAGATTTTTATTGATCGGAGGCCACTTCGAGGGGGAAACCTCCTTTGAGCAAGCTCAATACATATAACTCATGGATGCCTTCATTGGCCTCAACACGTACTTATATACTAAGTCTATGAGCCAATACTATGGATCATTACCATGGAACATATAATACTATGGAAAAACTTACAAAGCATATGCGTCCAATACTATGGATCAATACCATGGAACATATAATACTATCGAATGAATTACAAAGCATATGCGTCCAACAACAATATACTAACAAAGTAAAGAGAAGGGTTGACATGGGTTCCTAACACAAACTTAGTTTACAGCCAGCCATGGACAAATAATGGCCAACCATAGTTTATAGTCAACCATTCCCAAATAATCATTACCATGGTTGGTCGAAGTCAACCATGGTTTACCAAAGTTATCCATAGTTAAAAAAGTCAATCATGGTTAACCAAAGCTCATATAGTCAACCATAATTAACCTATGTCAACCATGATCAATGATGAGTCGTTGTCAATCATGGTCATGGGGGCTTCACTAGAAGGCAATATAATATCACGTTCATTCATATTACAATATTAAATATTCATGAAAACCTAAAAATTATATTGCTTATATATTAAGGGGCAAAGGGTTTTTTATTTAATGTAACAATACAAAAATACTTTGGGGTCTTTTTTATATGGGCAGGCTGACAAATATCTGCCAAATGGAGATGGCAGGATCACGGCCAGATGAGAAATCGGGTTAAGGCAAGGCTCAGGCTTACCAATACGCAGGGAAATCGCATCTTGAGGCATGCTTGAGGCCAAGGATTTCATGGTGAAGTGGGTTTCCAGTCGATGATAGTCGAGAGACAGTGGTCATTGACAACCAATAGTTACCAATAACACTCAGCTAGTTGTTACCAATAGCCCTGGGAGGCTCTAAGCCTCCAGGGCCTGTTATAGGCCCTTAATAGGCCTTGGGGGCTTGAATACCCAACCACTCGTGCCTATTACAGGTGTTGGGAGGTTTAGTCAGCCTCCTAGAGCTTGTTATAGGCCCTAGGGGCTTGGATACCTAGCCCACAATAGGCTTAGTCAGCGATTGAGGAACTTCAACATGCAATCTAAATGTTGTATTGTGTGCATTGGCTCTAGTGACATACAGGAAGTGATCTCCTATCTCTTCATTAAACCATTAGATATTGCAAATCATAATGATATGTGGTTGAGTAATTGCATTGTGGGTGAAGTAAGGTGCATCCACAATATACATCGAAAGAAGAAAGGTGCATTGTGGAATGCATGTGGGATCATAAGAGGGGTATCATATCAATATATTAGGTAGAAATATAAAGGGGTATAAAAATTGTTAATGAAAAAATTGATACATACAATATCTAGTGAAAATAGGGGTTTTTTTAAATTGGGAAGGCATATTGGGAGGTGGTTAAAAAAATAAAAATTGGAAGGTATTTTCCAATATTTAGTGAAATTAGGGGTATTGTTTCATATGCTACGAACAAACGTGCTATGATAGCAGTTTATTGAGTGAAGCCCCTCTGATCATGGTTAAACATTGTAAATCATGGTTAACCAAAGTCAACCATAGTTAACCATGTTTCCCTAATGTAAGGCATGCCAAAGAAATGTCTATACATGGTTTAATATGGTCAAACTTAGTTGACCATCATTTGTTACCCTTTATCTACCATTGTCACTAATGGATTACAACCAACCAATGATTTAAAGTGAACCATACCCAAAATAATGGCCAACCATAGTTTAACCATGGTAGACCACAATCAACCATGGCTAACCAAACTCAACCATAGTTAACCAACATCAAACATGCTTAACTTAAGTTAACCATGGTTAGCTAAATTCAACCATAATTAACCAATGTCAACATAGTCAACCATGGTTAATGAGAGTCAATCACGTTCAATGATGAGATGTGGTCAACCATGGTTAAACATAGTCAACCACAATTAACTAACATCAACCATGTTGCAATCATATTCAACTAAATTAAACCATGGTCAACCATGATGCAATCATAATCAACCCTAATGCACTAATTTCAACCATACTTAACCATAGTCAAATATTATGTAGTAAATTCAGCCATGCTTAAACAATGGTCAACCATGGTTTAATATGATCAAACACATTTCAAACTCAACCATTCATAAATAATGGTCAACCATCTACAAACATGGTGAAACATAGTCACCTAAAGTCAATGATAGAGAACCATGGTTGACTATGCTAGACTATAGTAAAAATTGGATAACCATTGTCAAACATGGCCAAACAATGGTCAATAAAATTTAATCATAGTCAAACATAGTCAACCATACCCAACCAAACTCAACCATAAACAAGTTCACAATAGTCGACCTTGGACAACCATAATTGACCATGATGCACTAAAGTCAACCATAATAAACCATAGTCAAGTATGATGCACTAAATCCAACCATGCCCAAACAATGGTCAACCATGGTTTAATATGTTCTGTAATGCCCCTAAAATGACTGTGGACTTTAAGGCCACTTGTCGAGTGACCCGGTGGAACAGATTTCAATAAAGTGGCGCTTTGAGTTAGGATGTCTCTTAATAAGGGAGAATCACCTGATGATGTGCATGACTATAGTTGATAAATGAATTAATGAATTAAATTATATGTGTGGAGTGAGATAATTGATTGATTAGTTCTTGCTTAAATGCTTAGCCTTGATTGATCAAGTCAAAGTATAGTAGGACAACTACAGTCTTAGCTCTGTGACTTGGGAGGATACAATTGAGATGCGTCATAGCTTTCCATTTTTATTTTGAACTTCGGGACCAAGTTCTAAATAAGTAGGGATGTATGTAGTGCCCCTAGACTGCTGTAGACATTGAGGGCACCTGCTGAGTCACCCGACTGTTTGAAACATTAATAAAATAACCCTATGATTTTATTTTGAGTATATTTAAGATTACGATTGATTGATATATGTGCATTTGGGTAGTTATTGTGAATGGACGATTTCATGTTGTTTAACGATCAACTTTGATATGAAAACTGTACATATGAATGATGCTTAATGACTAGCTGTGCAATTGATTATGTGATTAGACGAATGAGTAATGATTGAGTAAATTATTGTTGGATGAAAAAGAAAACTTATGATTAGAGACACTAGTGCTTAAAGCCTTAATTGTTGGAGAAAAATAGAAGAGAATGACAAGAATATGAGAATAGGAAATTAAAAGTTAAGCCTAGTGCCATAAGTACGAGAAAAAAAATTTAAACTTTGGGACGAATTTCTATACAAGAGGGGGTGTATGTAATGCCCCTAAAATGACTGTGGACTTTAAGGGCACCTGTCAAGTGACCCAGCGGAACAAACTTCAATAAAGTGGCGCTTTGAGTTAGGATGTGTCTAAATACGGGAGAATCACCTGATGATGTGCATGACTATAGTTTATAAATGAATTAATGAATTAAATTACATGTGTGGAGTGGGATAATTGATTGATTAGTTCTTGCTTAAATGCTTAGCCTTGATTGATCAAGTCAAAGTACAATAGGCAATTACAGTCTTAGCTATGTGACTTGGGAGGACGCAACTAAGATGCGTCATAGCTTTCCATTTTTATTCTGAACTTCGGGATGAAGTTCTAAATAAGTAGGGGTGCATGTAGTGCCCCTAGACTTTTGTAGACATTGAGGGCACCTACTGAGTCACCCGACTATTTGAAACATTAATAAAATAACCCTATGATTTTATTTTGAGTATATTTAAGATTACGATTGATTGATATATGTGCATTTGGGTAGTTATTGTGAATGGACGATTTCATGTTGTTTAACAATTAACTTTGATATGAAAAATGTACATATGAATGATGCTTAATGACTAGCTGTGCAATTGATTATGTGATTAGACGAATGATTAATGATTGAGTAAATTATAGAAGTTTAATGAAGCAACAAATTTATAAATCAAATTGTGATTATTGAGGACAGTGCTACTAATTTACGTTTGTGAGAAATGTGTGTAGCGACAGGTGAAACGGTTCACCGATGGACGCACAAAGGAATATGAAGGGTCATAGAGTACGGGTAAATCACACATAGGGAGAGCGACGAAGAAGGATGGAAGGTAACGATTCCTGAAATCCCTACATGAAGTTCACGCAAGTCAAAATGGAAGGATGACGTTAGAAGGGTCCGACGGTGCGGTACCCTATCGAGAATGGAAAGAGTGGACGCAAGGACCCAACGATGTGGTACCTTTTTGAAGAATGGAAACTACGAATGAATGGACCCGACGGAGTGGTGCCATGTCGGGGAAATGAAATTAAGGAACAAGGAGGCCCAAAGGCGCGGCACTGGGGTCCTAGTAAAAGTTGATTGCTAAACTTAACTGCATTGAAACGTATAAGTTTGCACCTAGAACATTACTTAGAAATGCATTTGAGTACTTTAGGCATTTGCACATAAATGATTACTTTGGCATTTAAATAACATTAAGTGTTATTTAGGCATTTGCACATGAAAGGATATTTCTGATTATTTAAAAATATTAAAAATATTTATTTAGGAGCAAAATGGAATCCTAGGCATGGACACCTAGTCAAATTCACCTACACCACAAATCTAGGAGTTAAGTGAAATATCTAGGGGACAAACATGAGCAAACTTAGGGATGTTGGTACATCTTCTAGAGAAACTGACACATGGATGGGTGATTTTTATTAATTTATTAATTTAATAAAATTAATATTTATGCATGAAGTGACATGTGTCACATGAGATTTTTCTTTATAAGGAAGGCATTGGGAATGGGTAAAGGACCCAGACCCTGGATGACTATCATAATTTTGAGTTACCTCATGACTTGCTACTATTGAGGGTTTGGCTGGAAATCTTGGTTGGGGGGGGACCCAAGCTGGGTTTCTTGATTATTGTGTGTGAGCTCTATGACCCAAAGCTTGGGGGTGGCCATGCGACTGAAAGTATGAGCCTATGGTTGGGCGGCGAAGCTAACGGTTGCTTTGCCTATGGTTAAACGAGCTTTGCTGGAGGGATCCTACGGAAGACGCAGACAGCAGTGGACAAGATGGTATCAGACACAGGTTATGTTTTGTTTTAATTTAATAAGCTATTCATTTATTTAGTTTATTTATCTAGTCATTATGCTTTTTAATCTCTTTTGTATCAAGTGGTTGAGTTTCAGGTTAAGCATGAAGGACCCTACAGGAGGGGCACTATATGTTCAAACTTAATTTATAGTCAACCATGGACAAATAATGGTCAACCATGGCTTATAGTCAACCGTTCCCAAATAATCATCACCACGGTTAGCCAAAGTCAACCATGATTGACCAAAGTTAGCCATAGTTAACTAAATTTAATCATGGTTAACCAAAGTTCACATAGTCAACCATAGTTAACCGAAGTCAAACATGATCAAGGATGAGTCCGTGTCAACCATGGTTAAATATCATAAACCATGGTTACCCAAATTCTACCATTGTTTGGCCATGTTTGACCATTTTTTACCAAAGTTAGCGATGTTAACCATGTTTTGACCATGTTTTATCAAAGTTATCCATTGTTTGGCCATGTTTGACGATGGTTTACCAAAATTATCCATCTTAACCATGTTTGACCATGGTTTACCAAAGTTAGCCATGTTTGTCAATGTTTTACCAAAGTTATTCATAGTTAAACAAAGTTAATCATAGTTAACCAAAGTTCACATAGTCAACCATTCTTAACCTAATTCAACCATGATCAATGATGAGTCTTGGTTTATAATGGTTAAACACAGTAAGCCATGGTTATCCAAAGTCACCCATTGGTTGACCATTGTTTGGCCATGTTTGGCCATGCTTATCCATGTTTGACTACAGTTTAGCATGGTTGACCTTGGTTCTCTATGGTTTACTATGTTTCACCATGCTTGAAGATGGTTGAACATTATTTGTACATGGTTGATTTTAAACTATGGTTGACCATATTAAATCATGGCTAACCATTGTTTGCGCATGGTTGAATTTAGTGCATTTAATGTTTGACTATGGTTAATTATGGTTGACTTTAGTATATCATGGTTGATTACGATTACATCAACCATGGTCAACCATCTTCAAGCATGGTGAAACATAGTTATCCAAAGTCAACCATAGAGAACCAAGGTCATTTATACTAAACTATAGTCAAACATGGATAAACATGGTCAAGCATGTCCAAATAATGGTCAACCAATGATTGACTTAGGGTAACCATGGTTTACTATGTTTAACCATGGTAAATGAGGACTCATCATTGATCATGGTTGACTTAGGTTAACTATTGTTGACTATGTGAACTTTTGTTAACCATGATTGACTTTGTTTAACTATGATTAACCATGTTTAACTTTGTTTAAAGTCAACCACGGCCATTCGATGGTCAACCATAATTTAACAATGATTAACCAAACAAAGTGAAACATGGTTAACCAAATTCAAACATGGTCAATAATAAGATAATCAATTATTATTATTAATTATCAATATTATTATTATTTATGTATTTATTTCGTATTTATATTTTTTTATTTCTAAATACTTTTTTATAATAAAATAATATACATTTATGTATATTAAGTATTGTTTTTTATTTCTTTATTTATTAATATTATTTTACTTATTTATTTTATCCATTATTTAATATTTTATTTAATTATATACTATATAATATTTTGTTAATTAATATTTATTTATTTAATGTTATTTTCTTGTATATTTAATATTTAATATAATACAAAATATTTTATTATTATTTATATTGTTTTTTATAAGAATTTTTTTTTTAAAATTATTATTATTATTTGTTATTTTTCTATCATTTATTTATATTTATTATTTTATTTTGTTATTTTATTTTATTTATAAATAATTAAATTATTTTCTAAATAATAATTTAGATTATAATCTTTTATTTATTTGTATTTATTATTAGTTATTTATATTTAATATTTGAATTATTTATATCTTTACTTTATACATTATTTTTTTTATATAATAATAATAATAATTATTATTATTATTATTATTTAAGTATGCAAAATAAGATTTTGACTTGGGACAACGTTTTAGTGGTTGGGGATTGTGTATTTTATGTAGGTAGAAGGCAAAATTGTCTCTCATCTTTCTTTTCTGTTATTGCATTTTCTTTAAAACTGTTTGGTTGGAAATTGGAAGATTGCTTATGACATAAGAAAATTGGTGGATAATAAATTACAAAGATAGTTTTTAAGTTCAAGAAGAAGGTTAAGTAAAAGAAAATTCCATTATTTGTGAGGTGTGGTAGGCTAGGAACAAGTACATATTTTAAGATATCAAACCTTATGTTTTCCATATTTGTTCTAAAATTATTTAGTGTTTTTTTAATATTGTAAGGATCATAAAGAGAAGGCTCCTAAAGTGATTGTTAGACCTTATTTGGATGAAGATATGTCTATTGGGTACTTTGATGGGGCAGAAAATGATGTCTTTTGTGGTGCGGGAATGCTATTGAAGATTAAGAAAAATCACTCAATCATGTTATGAATGGGTGAGGGCAGGGGTTCAAATACTCGTGCAAAATTACTCGTTCTATGGGGGTTGTTATGGTTTACCAAAAAGAGGGGCATTTTGGCTATTCAAACTGTTAGTGATTCCAAAACAATCATAGATTGGGATAATGGTGTTTCTTCACTTCATTATTTGGGGTTGGAGCATTGGATGGATAGAGTTATGTTGGTGATTCATAACTTTGTTGAAATTTCTTTTCGACATTTCCCGATTTTCAATGCTAAGGCGCATGGCCTCCTCAAAATGGCTATTGGTCATATGATGGTATTTTGTTTTTCAAGGAATCCAAAGAGTGTATTTTGATGTTTCTATTTGGCTTTGACATGGTCAATTTCTTTATGCTTAAATTAGGGGAGTTATGTAACTAGTTTATGCATATTTTGATTGTGAACTTTTTGAGGAATGTTAGTACTTTGACTATATCTCTTTTTTAATATCTTTTGATAGGGAAATGATGACCTAAACAAAAGATGTAATGCATAACTTTGATTCCTAGTAAATAACAAGTTGCTCATTTTTTGTTGATTTTTTTCGGTAAATTTATGTGATTCAATGTACATTTAAGTTGGAAGTTAGTACATTTATGTTGGAAGGTGATACATTTAAGCAATTAATTAATTTTCAATTATTTTGATGTAAGTGGGAATGTGATACACTTCAATTTTGATGTAGAGTAGATGAGTAAATTTATGTGGCATGTACATTTAAGTTGGAAGGTGATACATATCGATATCCTCTATCCAATGTGGATGTGCTAGTTATTTATAAAATTTATTAAAGCTGCCTCGGGGAAAGATGACATGAGAAGCACTAATGGAATCCTATAGAGACATTCTACCTATATATTTAGAAGTGGGCTAATCTCTCAACCCTTTGCACCAGGGCCCACCCGGTGCCATCGAAGACTCCCCTCACGGTGTTTTCTTACTCCATCTAGACAAGGAGACGAGACCCTCCTCCAGTGGCCGGCTCAATCAACGATTCTTGCACCTATTTCATTCAGCGACTGGCTCTATTTTTCGACATAACCTTTAATCAGACGCAGTTAATGGCCATGCTTATGGGCATGTATGACATTCCCTCTCCATAAATTTGAATTTCATAATAAGCGGGAAATTTAAATTTGAATATCCTACTGCTGAGACGTGATGTTACCAAAAATTATAGCTTCATTTAGAATTTCATACACAGAAAGAGGAAACCTTAGCCGCTTATGCTGCCAGGTCCATCTACTACAAACTAAAATGGTTCCTTCCTTGTTCTGATAACGTTTCTCGGCCGGCCTTAAGCTCGATGGAGATGTCGATGTGCGTAAGCACATGTCTATGTTTACTTTCTTACCATTAAACTGGAGGCTGGCAGTATCGCAGTGGCTACTGACAGTTTTGTGAGGGAATTTGTAGTGGAACAATCTGCGATGGTGATGCAGGAGCATCCCTTGTTTATTAGAGATCCTGCAGAACGAAAAAAAAATGTTTGCAATTTTTGTTTGATTTATTAATTTGTTCGTGGTTGAGATTGGAATTTGGGACTGTATTTTACAGAGGAACGAGATCTTTCATGAACCATTCATGGAGAGAAGGGTGAAAAAGGCAACAGTAGGCCGCCCTCACACAAACACAGATAATTCATCGACAAAAATACAGCTGGGTATGATATCATGGAAGCGCGATCTTACTTATTCTGGGACCATCTTACTTAGCGATGGAATGGAAATCGACTCCAGCCACAACTGGCCCATTCATTGCAAGGAGGAGATCGCTTAAAAGAGCAGAAATTGCTAGGTACGCAACAAAAATTCATTGAGAAAAATGAATACAGAGATGCTGTAGACTCTTTTGAAGGCAAGAAGCGGCTTCCAGTCTGGGATTGAGCAGAATCTCAGAGCAAGAAGATCACTGGAGCAATTGAGGCAAATTGTTGGTCATTGCAGCAGGATTCCTGAGCAATTGAGGAAGATCAGAAGGATGAGATTGAAGAAGATTGATAAAGAGAAATTGCTGGGCAACAACAAGGATAAATTTCTAGGAAGAGAGCGGGCATAAAATTTGCCGCTGAATAAGAAATCCCTCAACCTATTGCTGTGTGAGAAACAGAGTAATGTTTCTTTTTAGTTTTCATTATTGCTTTCTTAATCTTGTGCACCAGGATCAATTTCTGGTGCAGATAGTAAATGTAATTGAGTGGCATCTCTGTTATTTGACTGTTTACATGACTCTTGTGATACAAGTTCAATGTTTAAATCCCTTGTGGAATTGTTGTTGGGAGTTTAATGCTCTTAATAGCTAAGATTTGGGTTTTTTGTAATAGATAGCTCGTGTACAATGATCAAATTTGAAGGGATTGTTTTAATTGTTTTTGGAAGGGTATGTAATCATCTCACCCTTGAAGGGTTGTAAAAATAATTAATTGTTTTTGGAAGGGTATGTAATCATCTCACCCTTGAAGGGCTGTAAAAATAATTACACTTCAATGGAAAAGTGTAGACTAAGTATAACCTTTAATAAAATAATGTCCTTTTGAATATTTATAATTAAAAAAAATCAAATAGCAACTACATCCAAACATTATAAAATTTCAATAAAACCTAATCAATAAATAAATGTTTTTTTCAAATTTTACTAACAAATTAATAAGCGAAATATTTTTCTTCCATTCATTTAGCTTGCCATAAGTACATCAAATAGGGAAATCCTTCAAACCATTCACATTCATGGTTGCTCCAAATATGTATGATCTATAAATAGTACAAATAAATTCATCAATTTCCTCCAAACATTTTGCATAGTCTACACCAGGTGACTCCCCAATACTAAATTTAAGGAGAGATGTGGGTGATATAATAGTTAAGCTAGAATTTGTGATCCCTTACTAGTGACCTTTATCTTCTTTATCTCCATGTTAAGTTTAAGGAGAGATGTTGGTGATATGATAGTTAAGCTAGAATTTGTGGTCTCTTAGCGATTATTTTTATTTTCTTTATCTCCATGTCAAGTTTAATGGGAGATGTTGGTGATATAATAGTTAAGTTGGAATTTATGGTCCCTTTTTCCCACCTTTATCTTTTTTATATCTATGTCAAAGTTTAAGGGAAAATGTTGGTGATATAATAGTTAAACTTGAATTTGTGATCCCTTACCTTATCTTATTTATCTCCATGTCAACTTTAAGAAGAGATACCCTCATGTCTTTAGCTTCTTCATCTTTAAATAAGTTTTAGGGAAAATGTTAACAATATAATAATTAAATTGAAATTTATGATCATTAAATTTATCATAATTAAATTGAAATTTAGTTTTTATTAACATATAACATTGACATTTTTTAGTAAAACTATTACCCACAATGTTTCAAACCTATAACCTTAAGCGAAGAGTAACTTAACCATCCTACCTGATACAAAGGGGATGAGTTCAAAATCCTACCCTTTAAGATCTATATTTCCATGTCTCCCACCCTGCATAAACCTGTCAGGATTGAACGTCAAAGCGTCGTCTCCCCACACAGCTGGATCTCTCCCTATCGCCCACGCATTAACAATAAGCCTCATTTTAGCAGGAATGTGGTATCCCGCCACTGCATACCTTCATTGAATCATGGGGAAGCAACAATGGAACCAGGGAATGCAATCTCAGCGATTCCTTCACTATATATTGTAGGTACTCCAGATTTCACAGATCACACAACTTTACTCGTACATCTTTTCCCATGGCCGGCTCGAGCTCTTCCTGCATCCTCTTCATCACAGCAGGATTCCTCAACATCTCCCGTTCTAATGTAGTTCCCGGCGTATCGATTCTAGCAGCCAAAATGTTGAAAAGAGCCTTCATGTTGTTCCTGTTGATTATGTTTATGTTGTTGCAGGGACTCTCCGATATGTCTAGTAGCACGTCTACAAAATCGTGAATGAACTTTATTCATGCGTCGAATTCTCTATGAACTTTATTCACGCGCTTTCTGATGCCATGCAAATCCAACCTTCAGAGATAAGGAATGTAATCTCCGATATAAAAAGCACCTGTTAAAGTTGAATCGTCTCGTATCAGTTCCGCCAATCCTTTAATGCCTGCGGCGGACTCCATAGAACATCTTCTGCTCACCAGTGTTCTGCATATTATATTTGTCGTGAGAGACAAGAGCCCCTTGATGACATTAACCGGCTTGATCCCGTTCTTGCTTTTCTGCCAAATGGAGCGAATCGTGGTGGACACCTCCTCGTCTCGCACAGATTGGAAGGATTTTAGGAATCTCCACCACTCCATCCAACATCCTCACAGCTTCTACCCTTCGAGTTCTCCATCCAGCATCTTCACAGCTTCTACCATTCGAGTTCTGAATGCCACCATAGCAGATTGTTCCACTACAAATTCCCTCACAAAACTGTCAGTAGCCACTGCAATACTGCGAGCCTCCAGTTTAATGGCAAGAATGTAAACATAAACATGTGCTTACGCACATCGACATCTCCGTCGAGCTGAAGGAAGGCCGAGAAACATTATCAGAACAAGGAAGGAACCATTTTAGTCTGTAGCAGATGGACCTCGCAGCGTAAGCGGCAAAGGTTTCCTCTTTCTGTGTTTGAAATTCTAAATGAAGCGATAATTTTTGGTAACATCACGTCTCAGCAGTGGGATATTCAAATTTAAATTTCCCACTTATTATGAAATTCAAATTTACAGAGGGGCGATGTCATACATGCCCATAAGCATGGCCATTAACTGTGTCCGATTAAAGGTTCCGTCAGAAAATAGAGCGAGTTGCCGAATGAAATAGGTGCCAGAATCGTTGATTGAGCCGGTCACCGGAGGAGGGTCTCGTCTCGTCGTCTATACAGAGTAAGCAAATCCCATGAGGGGAGTCTTCGATGGCACCAGGTGGGCCCTGGTGCAAAGGGTCGAGAGATTAGCCCATTTGAGGTAACTACTATTTTATTTTTGGTGTGCTAATCATTGGTGATTAACTGTTTGAATAGACCAGAAAGATATCCATGATCAATCCAAGGATGACCTCATCATTTGTATTCCAGGAATGATAGCACTGCGCCTCAAAGATCTGCCCACCCTCCTAACAATAGCTGACTCATCCGATTTCCTGTTTCAGTATGTCTTGAAAGCAGCACAGAACTCTTTATAGGCTTCTCTGGTTTTTGCTGAACAGTTATGACAATTTGAAAGGCCAGTGTTGAGGGACATCAACACTAAATTCTTAGGAAAAGTTCTCTCCATCGGTCCTCTTTTACTCTTCGGAGGGGATACAACAGGAAACAACAACATATGGAAAGAGGAAACTTGGTGCCTTGATTGGCTTCACAAACAGAGAGTGTCGTTAGTGACCTATGTGTGCTTGGGGAGTATTATAGTTCTCTCAGACGAACAGTTGATGGAATTTTCATGGGGATTGGAGGCAAGCAATCAACATTTCATGTGGGCTATCCGACCGGACCTCATTTAGGGACAGTCTGCTTCGCTTCCTCAGGATTTCATGGAGAAAATCAAGGGTCAAGGCTTCTTTGTTAACTGGGCACCCCAAATTAAAGTTTTATGCCACCCCTCTGTGGGAGGGTTTCTTACACATAGTGGATGGGACTCGACGATTGAGAGCTTATTGGGGGGGGTTCCCATGATCTGTTGGTCCTTCTTTGCTGAGCAGCCGACAAATAGGAGATATGTTGATCATGTGTGGAAGGTGGGATTCGAGATGAATGAGGAGGTCTCCAGAGAAAATGTGGAGAAATTGGTGAGGAAACTGATGAATCCCGACGATGAACAAGCAAAGATGATGAGGAAAAATGTGAGGAGCTGAGGGAGAGAGCAATTTTAGCTTCTGAGGTTGGCGGATCATCTTAGAACAACATGGAGAAGTTTTGTTCAAGAAATGTCTAATGAAAACATATAATAGAGGCCGGTCCTCATTCCGAATTAGGCCTCTGCGTGTAAAGAATAGGCCCATCACAGCGCGTCAAGAAACGAAGGAGAGGTGCAATAATGTGGATGTTCATATTGAATGGATCCATATTAGCGCAACAATGGACCAGTAAAAAAAATTCTACTATCCTGTTATTCATGTTATTCATTCCTCTAAATCAAGAGTAGCTCAGACTCTATAGGAATGAACTCTGAAACCTATGTACTCCACCCCACTATAGATGCCATTGCACCACTCCATCAAGCCTGGTGAAAAGTATATAATGTCTGTAATTTTTATCTCTATTCATATGTATTAATGTATTATTTTAAGTAACTTGGATGAACAGGGTTGGGCTATTTAATATGTAAAGAAATTAATTTAATTTGTAAATAGACATCTAATGTAATATCCCCTCTCGTGGACCCAATTCAAGGAATGGAACATGATGCCAATCTATGGGGCTTTTCATAAAACTCAGCGAGATGTGTGCAAATGTAAATTAAGCAAACATGCACAACGGAAATAAACTCATCCACACAAACATTTTCATATGCATTCCATATATCAATAACAGTCATTAATTTAAACACTGCACAGAAAAAACATATAGATTGAAAAACACTTATCTTTGTTGTGCAATTGTCTCAAGCAACTAGCTATGTCGCTACAACGTTCCACCCAACCATAGGCCAGTTGTGTTCATCAATTCTCTCAACACAACTACCACCCCCGAGTTGGGCATAATTCTTACAAGAAAAATGGGACATTCAAGCTCATTCACAGAAAATTAATAATTTTATCTCAGCCAAGCCAGTCCCGAGCTGGGTTTATGAGGCTACATTTGAACCCTGGATGCTTGCACTAAAGCTCAAGCCAAAACAATGGATTTCCATAACCCATACCCAACATACTCTATCTACACACAACAAGCACAATCATTGGACATGGATACACATGTTTAACAATGGGATTTACAACAGGATGGCCATGGGCTTTCCCCAAATGTTTCCAACCAAAAACGAGTTGTGGGATGGAGAAAAGCATTCACAGGGAGGAAAATGAATTCTCTCCCAATTCACTAGTCATTCAACAGCCAAAACTGTCTCTATGGAACCCCAATTCCATTCCCATTCTTCCCCACTGGTATACAACACAAAAACGCCCTTCTCTGAGATGAGAATCAAGGAAAACACATAAAAACATGGCTGGAAAACGCCGAGGTAGCTCCAAACTCGTGAGGGAGAGCAACTGGTTGATGGATAATGGCTTGGGGAGCAATTCATGGATCTTTTCTTGCCCAAGAAGCAAAACGCGATTTTTCATGCAGAGTGGCTTGTCCATACCCGAATTTGGACAGCCATACCTCTCATTCCCCAAGGCATTAACTAACTCAACCAACTCTTGGGAGAAATCAATGATTGGGTACAAAAGTCAAAATGGGTAGTTGAGGGTTTGATGGGTTCTCTCATTGACACTTGGCTTGACTTGATTGGATCCAAAGGTTTGAATGTTTTCCCTCCCAATTCGTTGTGAAATCTTGCCCCCATCTCTTTGTTGCATTCCATAGCTAGTTGTGGGTATTTGATTAAAATACATATTTACATGATATTTACAATTCCAATGTGCTTGGCTAGCACGTAAGCCATATGCATTGATAAATCGATGACGGGGCCTTGGCCTTGAGCTCCTCAACACGATTTTATAACAATATTATATCATTTACATTTGAATGTAATGGAATCAAAATGAAGATATTACATCTAACCTACCTACACTTTAACTAGAGCAATCTTAAACAAAACAAATATTTTAATATCCACCGAATTAATTTGAAAATAATTGCTCAAAATCTGGATAGTGTTACATATTCCAGTTAGTATAACGTGTGGATTATTAATTTAGCTACCGTTTTTAATAAGCAGTCAACAGTGCACCATTTAATATAAATGCTGGAGATGTGAACAGTCTAATTGATTGTTAAATCAAATTTGAAAAATCCCCACAGTAGTGTTTATTGAAGATCTCTTTTAAGTAGCAATCAACTATCTCCCAAGCATTCCATAAATACCCAGCAATGCAGCATTTAATACCAAAATAGATGGCAACATCCTGGACCCTAAGGCACGGCACGGCTCGGCTGTCCAATGCTAAAGGAACCCCACATACGCTAAACAAAAAGTCCAACACGCTGTTGCGAAAGTGAGTTGAATAACGATGGTAGCCTGCAAGCAATCTCAGTCAGCAATAGTAGTTCCTGCATTTAAATGCCTCTACAATGATAACAATTCAACATTCATTTTCATACTGGCATTTGTATTTATTTCCTAACTATCACCCAGCTTGTGATAATGGTCCCTATACCACTCGGACTTGTGGAAACGGCCTTTTCCGTGACGTTCTAAGGGTCATTACATGCTTGTAATCAGTGCAAGTCGGCACATCCACAGGCGTCCATCCCCGAATTCATTGAAACAATTTGTACCTGTATTAAAAACTTATAGTAAAACTTATGACATGGATTATTTTGGATCATGGGTGTCAACCATGTGGCCTGGTATTTCTCAGAAGGAACGCTTACAATTCGTTAAAGATTCGGCCACGCCCATGACTCTTTCTTTCCCATAATCTTTCACCACAGACAGAACTAATACACAGACATCCTCGATCCATACAACCTGCATGCTCATCCCTACTCGAATCTGTACCAGCAACAAATCCTGCAGATCGCGGTCTCAACAATCTGCAAGAGCTTAACCAGATTCAGATTGTGCTTTGTCCAAGTGGATCGTGTTCGTCTGTCAGATGTTTACCACCGTAACCTCGCTCATAGATCCGTAGCGTGGCTTTGGCTGGATCTCATCACGTCGTTGAGAAGAAAACTCGGTATGGCAAGGTCTGGAGGTCGAATCTCGTTGTTGCGGAAGGGAAAGATTTCATCATAGAAGGTGGATCATGGCCTTCACCTCTACATATCACGCCTCGCTCAACTATTCATCGACTTAGATTTTGATCGCTATTCGGCCCTTACAAGTTACAACAACGAAACTACCGGATCTTGCTTCTTCTCCAAGGTTGATCATGGGCTATGTAAGTCCTTTACATGCGGTTTCCATTCATGGCTCTGTGGATCTAGATTTGTAATCACATTACATTACGATCGTGGATTGTTTGGCACTTACTGTAACATGGTCTTTCTTTCTGAGATGACATTTGGAAGGGCATCCTGCATGGTGAAACATTGTGGAGAGTACTTGTCTCTTTATTGTTCATATGGAGTCATGGGTTGTTTGTTTCATTGTTGAGATTTGAGATCTATTTTATTGATCATAAGCTCTCAATTTCATGTATGGAATTTGTATTTTGAAGGTTTCTTTTGAGTTGGTTTTTGTTTGTCAATTTATTGTATTTAAGACTTTATGGTAATGCTTTTTCTATAAATTTCAATTGTATCCTTTATATCTCGTCTCTTTTGAGGTGCTATGTCCAATAAGTTGTTGCATGCCACACTTATTTGCTTCTTTGAGGTTTTTGTTTTTCATTGGACACATATTGTTTTAGAGAGTTTATTGATGACCATTGTGGTATTTGCTTCTCTTTATGAAGCACTTTGTATAGTGTTTCGAGTTAGGACCATGTATTCTTTGAAGTATGATCATTTTCATCAATGGTTATAGTTTTTTCCATCTTCAATATAATCATTAGAGAGCTTTGTTGATATCATGAGAGAGCTTGGTTGATATCATGCACCACTTTTTCATTGACTCTCACTTCTCTTTCTTTGGATTTTCATCTATGGTAAAGACTACATGCTAGTCACATTGTGGCATTTTATCCACCTTTTATGTTCATTTGATTTTGTTTTTTAATGTCACATAGTAAACATGTTTTAATTCCTTAGGTGACATGGTTACTTATCATGGCCTATTTATCGAGATCCATATTTAGGATTGTTTTCCTTGATGGCTTTATTTTTGGTGCATATCTCATTGTACATTTAATAGACATGTTGTCCAAGTAATGGATTTTGGACCATCTATGTAGATATTATTAGAGTGTCACCAAACGTTTGCCTCTGCTTCCATGCATAGCCTTGTCTTGTAGGTATTGTAGCTAACCACTTTGGAGCATTTATTATTTGGTTGCTTGGCATTATCATCAACTTTATCTTGTACCACCATACTTGGGAAGATATGGT
Source organism: Larix kaempferi (assembly GCA_027924585.1). Classification (NCBI taxonomy): domain Eukaryota; kingdom Viridiplantae; phylum Streptophyta; class Pinopsida; order Pinales; family Pinaceae; genus Larix; species Larix kaempferi. The sequence continues at coordinate 2,294,942 of BSBM01000719.1, forward strand.
TGGAGTAGTACCTTCTAGATCTCCCTCTTTACATTGCTTTGCTTTTGGATGTTCTTCCTCCACAATCTATTTAGAATAATTTCTTCTCAATATAGTTATGCCCCTTACTATACTTGCTATCACAATTGAAACATAGTCCCTTTGATTTTCTTTCCTTCACATGTTGTTGAGGAATCAACCTTATACGCAGAGTGAGGTTTGGGGGGGGGGGGTTGCTCAAGGGGAGGAAATTTTCCCTCTCTATAGATGTTAGCCCTTCTACTAGCCATATTTTTAATTTCAACTTTCTCTACCAAAATAAAAGTAGTCTCCAATTATTTATGTTCAATGAGACGTAACTCATGTTGAATGCTTTCCTTTAAAGTTCCCATAAAGAGATCCAACAAATTATCCTTTGGAATGTTCTTCACTCTAAGAATCAATTTATGAAACTGCTTAATATGTGTTCTATAACTAGACCTTGAGATTTATCTATTTACTAATGTGGTGTCCTTTATCCCTGTAACTTAAAAAAACACAGAATATACAGAGGTTAAGCTGCAATAAATCATAAATTATAGAACAAAACAAGAAACATTAGAAAACAAAAAGATAAAGATGGTAGTAAATGAGATTTGTATTATGAAAAAAGCTTCAAGGACCAATGTTCATAGGCCTATTTACTTAAGGAAACCTCTAACTTGAGTAAATCTCCATTACAATAATACTCAACAACACACTTCATAGCCTTGTTGCTCTTTAAATAGGCTTCCTGGATCCAAAACCCTAACTTCTTTATATGGTCAAATAATTAACAAATACAACTTCCTAGTGGGTCTTAAATGATAAAGAGACTCTTTTTACATTGATTGTTGAACACTAACTTAAAGGGCCTTATTTCAAATATATGGCCTTATACAATGTGTGATTAAATACTAGAGTAAGACGGGTTAGTGAAGGACCCTAACATGCCTCCCTTTCAAAATCAATGATGTCATTAATGTTGAAGGTGTAGAAATTGTTGTAAAACATTTGTTGGTTCCCAAGTGGCATATTTTGGCATCATATGTTTCCAGTGGATCAAACTTCTTTGATTGTGTGCATTCTTAATTGTCATTCCCTAGAAGACAATACTACATCCAACTAAATCCAAATGGAGCCTTTCTCATCCACTTCCGGTAAGTTTTTTCTGCACTTTACAATAGGCCCTATCACTATATTGAGGCAAGATACATGGAAGACAGGGTGAATCTTGTGTTGATGTATATGTAATTTCGGAATGTATTTCACATATATGTATATTGTACTCCTATAGAGATGGTATTATTCCTCTATACGGAAGTGTCGTCATTTATATTGTAAGTGTCATAACTTATACTTGATGGGTTATTAGACCACCTTGTTGGGGCCGACCCTGTATAAGTCATGTGGGTCGAAGGGTTATTAGACCACCCTATTGGTGGTCGGCCATGTGGGTCAAAGGGTTATTAGACCACCCTAGTGGGGGTCGGCCCAGTCAGCATTATGTTAAGTGGTTAAGTTGAGGCCAACCTAGTTGAGTAAAAGTCAAGTCAAGTTAGTGTATAAATAGAGAGTGTGTGTCTCTCATTTTACACATTCTACTCTCTCACTCACACTTGGGAGAGTGGCGCACTTGTGGAGGAGGAGGCTCTACTACTAGGATAAGACTATATCTTGTATTCTGGTTGTATCATTGCTCTATCTATCTCTGAGGAAGTTATTGGGGTTTTTCACCTTTATGGTTTTCCCCAAGTAAAATCTGTGTCTCTTGTGTGCTTGCATTATTGTGTCCATGATTGATATGCTGTAGATTTGCTGTACATGTTGTTCTCTCAGTTAAGATCCTAGATCAGTATGGCATCGAATCTGAAGCTTTTTTGTGATGCTTCATCTGAGCTAGTTGATGTCTCTATGTATCATCAAATGATTGGGTCCTTAATGTACCTGACGAACATGAGACTAGATATTTGCTTTGCAGTGAACACATTGAGCCAGTTCCTGATGGATCCAAGGAGTGTTCACCTAGTTGCTGTAAAGCATGTTCTGAGATACCTGAAGGGTACAGAGGATTATGGGCTCAAGTATGAAGCAAATCAAAAGTTTAACCTGTAAGGTTATGTTGATTCAAATTGGGCTGGCAGTGTTGCAGATAGGAAGAGCACATATGGGTGCTGCTTCAGTATGGGATCAGGTGTCATCTCTTGGTTTAACAGGAAGCAGTCTTGCGTAGCACTGAGTACAGCTGAGGCAGAGTATGTTGTAGCCGGTTCAACTAGTTGTGAGGCAGTATGGCTATGGAAGCTATTATTTGAGTTATTTAATCTCCTGTTGGATGCTACTGGTATCTTTTGTGATAACCAGAGTTGTGTGAAGCTGTCCGAGAACCGAGTGTTTCATGATAGGTTGAAACACATAGAGATCAAATATCACTATATCAGGGATATGGTGCAGAGAGGAGCTCTGAAGCTCCTGTACATTGTGACGGACAAGCAGATTGCAGATGTGCTGACGAAGCCACTAGCCACGGTGAAGTTCGAGTACTTCAGGGAGAGGCTTGGTGTTCTTCAGATTGATGACACTTCGAGGAAGAATTGATGGACACATTTGCAGAAGCCATTCCAAGCATGCTAGAAGGAGGATCCTTCACATGGCTGTGGATGTAAGCGCTGGATGATGAGCATCAGGATGATGTTCTAGTTTCTGCTCTGTATGATCAGTTGGATCATTTACATTTATGTATGTATGCATCATGTTGAATGCTTGGACCATGTATCTGTATATGTATCAGGTATGATTAGGTAGATCATGTATGTTGATGGATACATTGTGTGGATCATGTATCTATGTATGTATCAGGTAGATACATTGTATATGATGATATGTATCAGGTATATACTTGGTATGCATCAGGTGGATGCATTGTATGATCCAGATGATCGTGGATGACGAGCTTCTCCAGATGACATGCATCAGGATGTTGTAGTGATGATTATTAGGATGATCATGTGTACATCAGGATGATGTATGGTGAGTATCAGGTTGATACTCTATGGCCATGGATCAAGTTGTGCAGATGAGCATATAATTTGGCCCTGGGAGATTTGCAGATAGTCTTTGGAGGTTTTTCCTATGGCATGTAATCTAGCCCTCGGATATCTGGCAAATTCTCTTTCAAGGTTTTGCTCCGGGAGGACATATAATCTGGCCCTAGAGATCTGCAGATAGTCATTCGAGGTTTTTCCTATGGCATATAATCTGGCCCTAGGATATCTAGTAGATGCTCTTTCAAGGTTTTGTCCTATGGCATATAATATGTCCCTGGGAAATTCGATAGGTTGGGCTGTGTGCCCGTAATAAGTCCTGGGATGCTCTTGCGAGGTTTTACTGTGACCACATATAATCTGTCCCTGGGAGATCCTATAGGTAGAGCTATGTGTTCGTAACATCCTGGATGCTCTTGCAAGGTTTTGTGGTGACCACATATAATCTATCCCTGGGAGATCCTATAGGTAGAGCTGTGTGCTCATAACAGCCTGGGATGCTCTTGCGAGGTTTTGTGGTGAGGTCACATATAATATGGCCCTGGGAGATCCTATAGGTAGATCCGTGTGCTCATAACAGCCTGGGATGCTCTTTCAAGGTTTTGTGACGCACGTAATAAGTCCTGAGGATTCCATAGTATGGCCAGTGATGATGAAGACCTGCAGGTGGTGGGCCTACATCCAGTATGAAAAAGGACTGGCTTTGTAGAACTTCCTATGACGAGTAGATTCAGAGATTGATTGAGATAGCAGCAGCAGTGACGATGATGATGACTCAATGACAATTATCTAGTGATGATGATCCAGAGAAGATGACTTGTGCTAGAATACCTGTGTCGAGAAATACCTTCCTAGTTAAGAGGGAGTGTTGATGTATATGTAACTTCAGAATGTATTTCACATATATGTATATTGTACTCCTATAGAGATGGTATTATTCATCTATACGGAAGTGTCGTCATTTATATTGTAAGTGTCGTAACTTATACTTGATGGGTTATTAGACCACCTTGTTGGGGTCGGCCCTGTATAAGTCATGTGGGTCGAAGGGTTATTAGACCACCCTATTGGGGGTCGACCATGTGGGTCAAAGGGTTATTAGACCACCCTAGTGGGGGTCTCCCCAGTCAACATTATGTTAAGTGGTTAAATTGAGGCTGACCTAGTTGAGTAAAGGTCAAGTCAAGTTAGTGTATAAATAGAGAGTGTATCTCTCTCATTTTACACATTCTATTGTCTCACTCACACTTGGGAGAGTGGCACACTTGTGGAGGAAGAGGCTCTGCTGCTAGGAGAAGACTATCTCTTGTATTCTGGTTGTATCATTGCTCTATCTATCTCTGAGGAAGTTATTGGGGTTTTTCACCTTTATGGTTTTCCCCAAGTAAAATCTGTGTCTCTTGTGTGCTTGCATTGTTGTGTCCATGATTGATATGCTGTAGATTTGCTGTACATGTTGTTCTCTGAGTTAAGATCCTAGATCAGATTGAAGTAAATTCTGAAAATTTAACATCTTGGAGTGATATGGTAAAGAAATCTTATAGGCCATATTCCCAATCTATTGGAGCATGGTGTAGGGTCCATTGAACTATGGAGTGAGCTTTTGATGGAGATGGGCCTTGATGGTTGTTTGTTTATAAGGGTCAAGTCGAAGAAACACTTTATCCCCAACTTCAAAGGAGCGCTCAAAGTAATGTTGATTGGCTTGTTTTTTCATTCTATTTTAAGCTAGAACCAAATTGTCTTTGAGGATGCAAAGAATATATGCTCTAGTGTGGAGTGTGTCATCCAATGCCTAAATTTAGGAGGTGCTTGGTAGATAGGAAACCATTGATAAGGGTTTCTTCCATTCACTACTTCATATGGTGTCGTATTTGTGGAGCCATGATAAGTGTTATTTTACCACCATTCAGATAGAGGGATCCATTGGGCCCAGTTGTGTGGTATGTCCAAAGCAAAGAATCATAAGTACGTTTCCAAGCATTAATTGCCCTCTTCCATTTGACCATCCGCTTTGGGATGATATGATGTGTTGAGATTCAATTGAGTGCCTTAGATTTTAAACAATCCCTGTCAAATCTTGCTGGTAAAAGTGGGGTCACAATCGAAGATAATAAAAGTGGGCATGCCATGGAGCTTTAAAATTTTATCCATGAAGACTTGTGCAAAGAGTGAGGGTGTAAAAGTTCATGGTAAGGAACATAAGTGGGCATATTTGGTTAGAAAATATACTACTGCCATAATAATTGTTTTATATGCTACCTTAGGAAACCCCATAATGAAATCAATAGAGATTTATGCCCATATATGGTTTGGAATGGAAAGTGGCTGCAAAGTAGTTGATGGCTTCATTGTTTCACCCTTATGTCATTGGAAAGTGTTTCAAGGTGAAAGAAATTTGTAGATATATTTGTTCATGCTTTCCCAAAAGAAAGAATTCTTAATTCTTTCATAATTTTTATGAAATATTGAGTGGCCTATTGTGAGTGATGAATGTAATTCCTTTGAGATTTGTGGTTTCAAGGATGAATAAGGTGAGAAAGATACACTCCTTATGCCTCAAAATATTTTGGTTCCATGTATATCGGGGCGAAGGGTTTGGGTATTCTTGTAGCCTTTTGATGAGGTGTCTAATTGTGTCTTAGGCCAACCATTCCTATCATGTTTCATCAATCCATTTTGGTACTGGAAAGGATAAGGCAAAGAATGAATCCTCCACTTCAATTTTCCTAAATAAAGCATATTCCACCACATTGTTACGACCCTTGATTTCATAATAATAACCCAACATCTTAGTGACCCACTTATGTTGCTTTGATGAGGATAGCCACTATTCCAAGAAATACTTGAGACTCTGATGGTCAATATTGATCTAGAATTGTCGCATTATTAAATATGGTATTCTTGTCTCAACTGTATGAAGAATAGCCATCATTTCATTCTCATCTGTGTTTTTATCCAAGTTTCAATCACAACACTTCTTATTGGTGAAGGAAAGTGGGTATCTTCCTTGTAATAAGGTTCCTCCCAAGCCATAACCCAAGGCATTGCATTGTAAGACTAATGTCTTCGTGAAATATGGCATGGATAAAAAAAGCACAATAAACATAGCCTCCTTTAGTGTACATAAGGCTTTCTCCATGGCCTCATTCCAGGAGAAATCATTCCTTTTTAGCATTCTTATAAGAGGAGCTACAATATTCACATATTTTGGCACAAACTTATGGTAGTATCCAGTAAGTCCAAGGAACCCTCGCAAGATCTTGAGAGTTTTGGGGTGGGTTTAGTTCTTCATAGCTTCCACTCTCTTGGGATCCACCCTTACCCCATCTTCACTCACAATATGGCCCAATTATTCAACTTCGTTCACCCCAAAAACAAATTTTGAGTGTTCCACAAATAACTATTGGTCCTGTAATAATTGAAAGCTATGAGAAACATGTTAGAGGTGGATTTCCTAAGTGAGACTACAAACCAATATATCATCAGAGAAAACCAAGACAAAATGATGGAGGAAGGGGCAAAAAATATTATTCGCAAGACTATAAAAAGTGGAGGGGGCATTGCAGAGACGACATAACTAGGAACTCATAATGTACCTCATGAGTGCAGAAGGTGGTTTTTGGGTATATCCACCTATGTCTCCTGATTTGATGGTATCCTGAATGAAGGTCGAGTTTGGTAAGAAGTTTGGTGCCATGAAACTCTTCTTAGAGATCATCAATGACAGGAATGGGGAATTTATCTTTGAAGGTTAATTTGTTGAGAGCCCAAAAATCAAGACACATGCATCAATCACATTCTTTTTTTAGGACCATAACCACTGGAAAAGAAAAAGTGTTTGTGATAAGACAAATAACATTGAATGTGAATAATTCCTGAATGATTTTTTCAATTTCATTCTTTCAAGGAAAAGGGTGGTAGTAAAGACAAACATTGGGGGGTTGAATACTAAGAATTAAAGTAATTCCATGGTCATGTTCCATGGGATGAAGGTAAACCATTTTGTGCCTCAAAATCTTGTTGATACTAGGAGAGAAATTGTTGCAAGTCGAGATGAATATCAGATGTGGGTGTGTCCAAAACTTGAATGGTGTGGAACTGAGCAATGGCATAGGAGTGTCATTTCTTCAATAGTTTATCCATATGATGGGAGGAGAAAATTTCTAGAGAGCTAAGGGTAATTACATGGAGGTAATATGTGTGAGAGGCCTGACTAATGTTGAGAGAGAGTGTCTTGAAATCCATTGTGATAGGACCTAAGGTCCTAATCCATTCGACCCCTTAAACTATATTGAAACCACCCATGTCAATAACAAACATATGATTTTTGAGATGGTATTCCCCCATTTGGAGTTTGAAATTTTCACAACGGCCACCACATTTCATTGTACCCCCATTGGCTATAATGATTTGGAAATTGGAGATGGGATAGATATAGCAATGGTGTCTTTAGTCACATGTCGATGGATAAAATTATGGGTGTTTCCATTGTCAATTCACATAATAAATTTTTTGTGCTTAATGTAGCCAATCAATTTTAGTGTTCGATGTGTGGAAAAAATTGATAAAACATGGAGTGAAATTTGGGTTTCTCCTCAGGATCTGGCATATCACGAGTATCTTCGAGGGGTTCCATTTGATCGTCCACTTCTAGCTCAGGTTGAGCTTCCAAGATATTGTCTTGTGGGGCCTCAGGGGGATTTTACTCAATGTAGAATAATTTATGTTCTTTTCATTTATTCCCTCAGAAATATTTTTCATCATAGTTATAACAAAGGATGAGGAGATAACACTTAATCATGGAATTGAAGGTCAACTTATGGATTCAGAGTGGTGGGGTGGGGTAGTTTATGGGAGGAGGAGCCATGGGATACACGGTGCAAGTCAGAAATGAAGGGTGTTTAAGTTGGGAATTGATCACCAATTCAACTTCATGAGCTCAGTCACAAGCTTCCAACCTAGTGGAGGGTTAGTTCATAACGACATGCACACGAATCATTGAAAAAACAATAATAAGAGAGACCTTCTATGCAGATTTACAATTGCTCAAATGCTATAGTATAATCAAGAACATTGTCGATTTGGCACAACCTACCCAAATAGTGAGTGTCATGATCAAAACGCTCATGAAGAATCTTCACAAATTGTCTCCGCATGACATAACATTGAGAAAATTTTTGGTACCATTTCCACCATTGCCACCATTCATCATTTACATATAAAACCCCAATTTTCAACTTTTGAAGATCATATTTAATACTAAGGAGAGAAAAAAAAATGCTCCATCCGGATCATCCAACCTGAGGGGTCAAAACCATCAAGTTGGCACATGATAATTTTTAGAAAGCGGTTCCATGAATTTTTATCCTCAAAGGAGGGAGTTTGGTTGTCTGGGAAAAGAGAGTGAGATCCTTGATCTTCAGTGGGAAGAACTTGATTGGTTGGAGTGTCAAAGGGTGGATCATATTTGACATGTTGGGAAATAAGAGTAGGCATAAGTTCTTGGTTGGTCAACTTCTAGTTGAACTTTTGGTCCTAGTTGGTTAGCTTCTGGTCAAGTTTGAGAAGTAAAGAGGCCATGTTTTGAAGGTCAAGAGGTAGAGTGTGTTGGTTCATATTTTGTTGGGGTTGATTCTGGTTGGTATCCTCCATGTTGGATTGGTTGCAGGTGTGTACCATGGGAGTGGAAAAATATGAACCAAAAATCAATAGGGGCCAAGTATACCAAAAGAGAGTCATGAGAGGGAATATAAAAATGATCAACACAATGAAAGGAGTATTTTGAGGTAGGTCACAAATAAGGTTTTTTGGGACCACCTAAAAAAGTTTGCGAGAGATATATATCAAAACAATTAACATGATGTAAGGATTCCGATGGGATAGGTCATAAATAAGGGTTTATGAGACCCTTGGAAATTTTCCTTGGTATGAAAATTACTGATGGTTGAATGCTACTACATGGATAGAAATCCCAAATTCATACTCGATTCAAAGATGTAGCAATTTTGCATGGCCTCCCACAAAGAATCTAATTGATGCACTAACTTTTTTGATAGAATGAATCATTTTCACAAACATGTTGCAAAGATAAGGGTTCCTAGGTTGTCTAGGTTTCTAAAGGGGATTTTCATGTGTTATAGATTTGTTATATACATGTGGGGTCCAACAATAGTACTCAGACGGATGCTTTAGTTTAGTAACTAACGAGGCTCAACCTTTCCCTTAGCCATACTACCTGACTACCCATGTATGCAATATTATCTTCTTGAGTTTCATGCTCTATGCCACTATAGAAACAAGACAACTATTGGATAGTTTCAAGTGACCTAGTGGGACTTCCAATATACCCAAGGATATGTGGAATTGTTACCATGTGAAAGTGTTGTCTATTGTAGTGCTTATACCTTAAGGGATAGTAACAAGAGTTGCAATGGTGTCAAACAACTACAATAATCAAGGGTACAACTTGACTAAGTACTGATTATATTTGTTGTTTGTAGTGTTGGACTTGGTCATAGGTTTACATGTTGAATGAGTGATCTCTATAGTTATTTAAAGATATTAGAGAAATTCTCTATCCTAAAAAAATTCTATAAAATATGGCAAGCACGTTGGCTCAAGAATTTAGTGTTGATACCAGCTATGGTTTTCTAAACCCATAACTTAAAACATCACAGGATATACATAGGTTAAGATGCAGCACACTAAAAATTATAGAGCAAAACAAGAAACATAAAAAAATAGAAAGATAAAGATGACAATAAATGAGATTTGTATTACTATAAGATATTCAAAGAGAAATGTTCATAGGCCTCTCTAGGTATGGAGACCTCTAACTTGACCAGAGCTCCATTACAATAAACTATTATAGTGTTGTTTATCTTTAAATATGCTTCACAAATACAAAACCCTAACTACTAGAGATGGTCAAATAATTAACAAATACACTTTCTAGTGGGTTTTAATTAATAAAGAGACTCTTTTATATTGATTAATGAAGAATAACACACTCAGACCTATTTGAAAGTGTTAGGAACTCGTGTCAACCCTTCTCCTTACTTTGTTAGTATATTCTTGTTGGACGCATATGCTTTGTAAGTCGTCCCATAGTATTTGTTGATCCATAGTTTATACTAGCACATGGTATTGAGCAATAGTATTGGACGCATATGCTTTGTAAGTCGTCCCGTAGTATTATATGTCCCATGGTTTTGACTCATAGTATTGGGCATAGACTTAGTATATAAGTGTGTGTTGAGGTCATTGAAGGCACCGTGAAGTTAATTGTATTGAGCTTGCTCAAAGGAGGTTGCCCCCTCGAAGTGGCCCGTGATAATAATAAAAGTGATTATGAGTTCTATTATTTATGATATATCGTGTATTTGCATTAATTAATTATTGCAGGTTCTTGGGCTCGTTGGGTGGAATTTCTGCCATTTTTCTTTTCGCATCTGTTGCAAGTTTGGATCTGGGAATAATCCCTATCCGCTTAATTGTGGGAAGTACTTGGGCATAATCCCTAAAACTCATTGTGAGGAGTACCATAGGAACCCCAAAGTAGCTGTCCCATTGAGAGGACCTACCAGCGAAAAGGGCAACGACCCCTACCCGATCGACCAGTTCCCACCCATGAGGTAAACCAAGAGTTGTCGTTTGTGGCAAAGTGGTTATCATTTTTACCTGAATCATGGAGTGAGGGGTATTGCCCCAATACGCAAGCCGTCAGACAACATTGGTGGCCGAGTGAATCCCATGAATCGATAGGAAGCCGCACATACCTGGGGTCTATATCTATTTTTAGCTGAACTGTTGCCGATCACTTCTGCTCCAGATCTAGCCGTTTCAGATCTATTCTGAAATTTGTTCCAGATCCAGTTGCCATTTCAGATCCAGCCATTTTTCGATCCCTTCCACGCCATTGCAGATCCATCTGTTGCGGATCCCTTTCACATCGTCGTTGCTGATCCATATCTCCCTTGTTTCAACTCTGTTTTCGCTGAAACTTCACTGACATCCCTACAATTTCATTCTGCATATTTCATTCCTGAAGACCCTATCCCAAATTCCACTTCCCAAGACCATAAATCCCACATTTGTCTATTTTTAGGGTTTGCCATAACTCTTTGAATTTTCACCCAAACGCCTTCAAATTTTGCCACCGTGTTCCTTTCCTAATTCTGCTTCTTTGTCCCTCTCTACCAAATTTTCTCATTCTTTCAGCCCGCTTCTGAAATCCCCATTTTTTTCCTCCCTGTCCATAAAAAAATGTCCAAATCCTAATCAAACCCCAATTACCAATCCGAGTTTTTCCCAAATCCAACTTTTCGTTTACTAAATAAGCTTTTGTTTGTGTTTTTCTATCCATTTAAAAAAAAAACAAAAAAAACTTTTGGTTGTGGTTGTCACCCACGCAGGAGCAAAAACCATGGAGGAAGCACTTCCAGCCATCCAAACCAAACTCCAAGATCTGGATGAAAAATTTCTCAGCCTCCATCTTCAGCATTCAACCATGAACAATAACCGACAACCAGAATCTTTTGCAGCCACCGAGTTCTCTTCTTCCAGCAATTTTCGTGGGCCGAAGCTTGATTTTCCTCGCTTAAATGGTACTGATCCGACTGGATGGATATACTGAGCAGAACAATATTTCAATCTGCATAATACTTTTGATGTCCAGAAAGTTCCACTTGCATCCTTTCATTTGGAATAGGAAGCCCTTCAATGGTACCGTTGGTACATCAAAGCTCATCCCGAGCTAAATTGGACAGATTTTTTCCAACTCCTTTTGCCATGATTTGGTCCTAGTGCTTTTGACGACTTCACAGGAGCACTGACTAAACTTCACCAAACTGGCACAGTGAGAGAGTATCAGACAGAATTTGAGAAACTAGCCAATCACACAAAAGGATTGTCTGATGAATTCTACAGTAGTTGTTTTATCAGTGGTCTCAAGGATGAAATCCGCTCAGAGGTCAAAATGCTCTATCCCAACACAATGATGGAATTCCTATGGTTGGATAAGCTAGCCGAGGACAAGATCGCAGCTCAACAACGCTCCAAACCCACCTTTGTTTCCTTCAGAAATATGGGTTCCCAACGACCTCCCATCACGCCTGCTCCTCGACCAAATCCTATCAATCATTTGTCTGAAACAAAGATGCAGGCACGCCAAGAAAAAGGGCTTTGTTATAATTGTGATGAGAAATTCACTCGGGGACATAGATGTGTTCAACAAAAGCTCTATCTCTTGGATGTAGATTATCCGCCTGCCTCTAAACTTGGTGAAGAAGCTCTAGATATAGTAGATGATTAGGTTGACATTCAACACCCGCCTGTTGACACCCCATCTCAAGATGACCCACCCCAGATCTCTCTCCATGCTGTAACCGGCGTCACCACCCCACAAACAAAGCGGGTTAGGGGATACTTCAAGAAGCTCCCTCTTACCATACTCATTGATTTTGGTAGCACTCATAACTTTATGGACCCTCGGATTTCCAAATAGGTTGATTGTTTTGTCCATCCTTGATCCCACTTTGAAGTCATGGTTGCCAATGGGGGCACCTTACCTTGCAAGGGGAAGTGTCACAATGTGCGTATCTCTATGCAATATTACAACCTGCACTCTGACATGTTTTCCTTTTCCTTAGGAGGATGTGATGTGGTTTTGGGCGTTCAATGGTTATGCACACTTGGCCCCATCTTATGGGATTTTGCTAAACTTTGGATGCAGTTTTCAGTCTATGGGGCACAACACAAATTTATGGGATTACAACCAAGGTCTCTTTGCATCATCAGTTCACATCTCCTAGAAAAAATCCTTAAGAAGAATTCACATGGTGTCATCGCTTAGCTCCATTCCATTCAGATGCATCCATCAACAGTCTCCACTACTTCCTTGGATAGATATGCAGGTGTCTTTACTTAACCAATGAGCTTGCTGCCTTCAGGAGACCTTTCCGGTAAGAATTTAGCCACATCTACCTCTCAGCAGGAAATTATGGCTATTTTTCATGCAGCACAGAAGTGGCAGCCATACCTATTAGGGAATTATTTCTGCATCAAGACTAATCTCCAGGGTCTGGAAAATTTCCTAGAACAATGGGTCTCCTCCCCAACACACCTGAAATGGGTTATCCCTATGCGATCACTTACAATAAGGGTAAGGACAATATGGTGGTAGATGCTCCTTCTCGCACAATTGATGACCCAATTTCTCTTACAGCTATTTCTCTACTTGTTCCAAATTGGTTGCAATATGTTCAACAGGGCTATCTCTTCTATGAACTCCATGCTTCTTCATCAGCAGGGAACTCTGGGTTCTTCAAAATGTATGACCGGCAACAATGCAACTTATTTTGGTAGGGTCTAAAAATGACAATTCAACAAATGGTGGCTGACTGTGATACTTTCTAGGTCAACAAGGGTGAAGCGACACTCCTTTCGGGACTACTCAAACCCTTGTCCATCCCTACACAGATTTGGCCAACTATTTCTATGTATTTCTTAGAAGTGATCTGGTGATACAATACCACATCTACAAGGACACCATATGAAGCAGTATATGGACAGACACCACTAGTTCTTCTTCCATACACCCTTAGCATCTCCCCAGTTTAGGCAATTGACGCGGTTCTTCGAAACCGTGACCAGATTCTTCTCATTCTGCAGGACAATCTTCACATGGCCAGAATTCGACTGCAACAACAAGCCGATCAACACCATTATGTGTGCACTTTTCATGCAGCTGATATGGTTCTTCTTCGTCTACAGCCTTCCAAGCAATCCTCCCTGAAACTCCAAAGGTGTCAGTGGCCCGAAATGCAACTCGAGGATGCTACCGGGGAACCACTCCTTCAGATTCTACATCAATTTCCCCAACCAAAGCTTTGAGGACAAAGCTTTTTCTAAGGGAGAGGGGATGTTAGAAACCCGTGTCAACCGTTCTCCTTACTTTGTTAGTATATTCTTGTTGGACATATATGCTTTGTAAGTCGTCCCATAGTATTTGTTGATCCATAGTTTATATTAGCCCATGGTATTGACACATAGTATTGGACACATATGCTTTGTAAGTCATCCCGTAGTATTATATGTCCCATGGTTTTGACTCATAGTATTGGGCATAGACTTAGTATATAAGTGTGTGTTGAGGTCATTGAAGGCACCATGAAGTTAATTGTATTGAGCTTGCTCAAAGGAGGCTGCCCCCTCGAAGTGGCCCATGATCAATATAAAAGTGATTATGAGTTCTATTATTTATGATATTTCGTGTATTTGGATTAATTAATTATTGCAGGTTCTTTAAGGATGGAGACCTCTAACTTGACCAAAGCTCCATTACAATAAACTATTATAATCTTGTTTATCTTTAAATATGCTTCGCAAATACAAAACCCTAACTACTAGAGATGGTCAAATAATTAACAAATACACTTTCTAGTGGGTTTTAATTAATAAAGAGACCCTTTTTATATTGATTAATGATGAATAACACACTCAGACTTATTTGAAATATATGGGCCTTATACAATGTGTGACTAACAACTAGAGTGAAGTGGGTTAGGGTAGGGTCCTAACAACTAAAGACGGTGTTTCTCTTAATATCTCCATAATGTGTTATCAATTCATCTATAAATATAGACCAAGAGACATAGATTCCATTTTACATCCATAAATCCATTGGGTCCATACAAATTGATCAGATTCTAAATACTGTTAAGTTTAAACCAAATAGACTAGCAAGATCACTGAAAGAAACATAATCACAAGATAGACACAGAATTTACCCTGGAAAACCCTCATGGGGTAGAAAACCCAGCAAAGCTTTGCTTAATAAGATGATCAACCAAAATACAAGATGTGCTCCGTCCTTCTCTTCCTCCTTAGCAGATCTCTCAGACTAGTGCGCTACTTTTCTGAGTTGTGCAAGTGTATCTAATGAGGAGCTCACCTCCTCTATTTATACTAACTCCCGACTGACCAAAAATACCTAATGGGGCCGACCTCTCCTGGAGAAGTCTAATAACCCCTAAAATATAATGTCAGGGCCGACCCACACATGGTGGGTCTAATAACCCTAGTTACCACAACCCCTCGGAGGAATAATCATCTCCGGATACATAATAGGGCTACCTCAGAGGGATGAAACATCTCCGGAATAATAATGTACAATTATAATATTCTTAGAAGTTACAATATTTAACACTCCCCCTTAATGAGAAGGATATTATAACAACATCTGCAGGAGCAAGGAGTCATTGACTACATCACACATGATACATCTATAAATCATCGGAAGCTTTCTTCAATACATCATCATCAGTAACTTAATCAGTTACTGGAACATCGTCATCATCATCACATGATCATCGGCATTGTCATCGTACAATGATCAGCATCGTCATCATACCAACATCATCGATAGCATCAGCATCGTCATCATATGATCATCAGCATCGTCATCATGCCAACATCATCGACAACATCAGCATCGTCATCCTACCAACATCATTGACAGCATCAGCATCGTCATCAGCATCGTCATCATACGATCATCAACATCGTATTCCCTGCAATACATATGATCATTTTATAGGATGATCCATCCTGCTCTTTTTAGGACATAAGTCCATGGATGATGCAATCCTGTCATGTACCTTTTGAACCGACGTCCAAGGATGATCCAGTCCTACCATGTAACTTTTGAACCGAAGTCTAGGGATGATCTAGTCCTATCATGTACCTTTTGAACCGAAGTCCAGGGATGGTCCAGTCCTATCATGTACCTTTTGAATCGAAGTCCAGGGATGATCCAGTCCTATCATGTACCTTTTGAACCAAAGTCCAGGGATGATCCAGTCCTATCATGTACCTTTTGAACTGAAGTCCAGGGACGATCCAGTCCTATCATTCCATTCTCGGAGACCTCTTGTCTACGGCTCAATTCACAGGACCAAAGTCCGAGGACGATCCAATCCCCTTACCTGTTCATTCAGGATTTTTATTCTCGGAGACATCTTGTGTACGGCTCAATTCACAGGACCAAAGTTCGAGGACGATACAATCCCCTTACCTATTCGTTTAGGATTTTATTCTCGGAGACATCTTGTCTATGGCTCAATTCACAGGACCAAAGTCCGAGGACGATCCAATCCCCTTACCTGTTCATTCAGGATTTTATTCTCGGAGACATCTTGTCTATGGCTCGATTCACAAGACTAAAGTCCGAGGACGATACAATCCCCTTACCTGTTCATTCAGGATTTTATTCTCGGAGACATATTGTCTACAGCTCAATTCACAGAACTAAAGTGCGAGGATGATACAATCCCCTTACCTGTTCATTAAGGATTTTATTCTCGGAGACATCTTGTCTACGGCTCAATTCACAAGACTAAAGTCCAAGGACGATACAATCCCCTTACCTGTTCATTCAAGATTTTATTCTCGGAGACATCTTGTCTACGGCTCAATTCACAGGACTAAAGTCCGAGGACGATACAATCCCCTTACCTGTTCATTCAGGATTTTATTCTTGGAGACATCTTGTCTACGGATCAATTCACAGGACTAAAGTCTGAGGACGATACAATCCCCTTACCTGTTCATCCAGGATTTTATTCTCGGAGACATCTTGTCTACGACTCACTTTAGGACTAAAGTCCATGGATGATACAATCCTCTTACTCTTGGAGACATCTGTCTGCGGATCACTTTAGGACTAAAGTCCACGGATGATACAATCCTCTTTTCAATATGGGTACAACCATCCTCATCCATACAAGTACACAAGTATACTTATCAAAACATGTATCCTCATCAATACATACATTATCAAAACATGTATCCTCATCAATACATACATTATCAAGACATGTATCCTCATCAATACATACATTATCAAAACATGTATCCTCATCAATACATACATTATCAAAACATGTATCCTCATATGTAAAATCAAAACATTTATCCTCATCAATACATACATTATCAAAACATGTATCCTCATATGTAAAATCAAAACATGTAAATAGAAATAGTGTAAGTATTCTAAGTGTAAGAAGTCTAAATCTAAATAAGCCTAAATATCTAAGAGTGGTAGACATGTATCTGTGAAAATCCTCACAGCAGATCTAAGAGATGATGTATCTCACAAGAGAATAATTATGATTAAGCAAGAAAATAGAAGAAGAGTGATACATGCAGTATAATGAGCAACAAAATAATATGGTACAGTAGAAATCAGATAGAAGCAATAATACTTCGGTCATACTATGTTATTAATCACAAATGGACATATAAATAATACAATGCATGAGGAATTCGAATGCCTAAGGTGGCAATTCGAATTATCCTTCATGGAGTGATCAAAGGATCACTGGAGTGTCATCGGAGCACAACTAGGTGTCCTCATGATCATCGGAGTGCAACTAGAAGTCTTCATCATCATCATTGGAGTCATCAATGCTCAAGTAACTGTCAACCATCAGTCAAACTAACTCTGGTAGGTGTAACTCAGTGTAACTAAGTGTAACTCAGTGTAACTAAGTGTAACTGAGTGTATCTGAGTGTAACTCAATGTAACTAAGTGTAACTCAATGTAACTAAGAGTAACTGAATTTAACTGAGTGTAACTGAGTGTAACTCAATGTAACTGAGTGTAACTGAGTGTAACTGACTGTAACTGAATGTAACTGAGTGTAACTGAGTGTAACTCAATGTAACTGAGTGTAACTGACTGTAACTGACTGTAACTGAGTGTAACTGAACTGGTAGGTGAAGAAGGGCGAGTTGCTCCCTAAAATCAAGGAAGAAGGGCGCACTAAGCAACTGGAGGGCTAAAACTGAATAGTGAGAAGCTCCTGGGGGCTGGCTAACTGAGGGCTAGGTGCTGGACTGATGACTGGGATGCATGCAAAATGCATGCAAACCCTAGAATGCATGCAAACCCTAAAAGGTGCATGCATGACTGAAAATGTAAATGATCAAAATACTGGTGGGACTAGGATGGAGTATAGGAATATCCTAACACCCCCCCTTAATCCATCCTGGGCCCTGGTAACTAAGACCAAAGGTCACCCAATACAATGAATAATAACAATCAATAAACCAAGGAAGTGGGAAAATTTCATGGGAAACATACCCCCTCCTCAAAAATAGACTGTAAGGCACACATAAAAAAAATAAAAGCTCCAAACTCAAGCATGTGTGATGCTTGGTCATATGTCTGGAGGTATCTTCTTCTTGGGAAGAAGTGGATCATGCTCAAAAAGCATGTGCTTGTACTTGCTCTTCAGATCGAATGTGATGAGAACAAATCCAACAGTATTAGAATGATCCTTGAACCTGTGATTCGAATCAGCTGAGGTAGGATCAAATTTTTGAATGTGCATATAGTCCTTTGTCTTCTCCTTCGAACCACCATGGGTGAGATTATGCCAAAAAGAACTATTACATGTTTGCTTGAAATCAAAATCAGATTTAAGACTTTCAAAACAGTTTCTTGAGATCTCCTTTGAACCAGCAGGGGTGAGATCAAAACTATCATATGATGCATGAGAAATTATCTCAAGCGGGTGGCAATGGCCATATTCTTCAATAACCTTCTGAAAGCATGTGATAATGATCATATAGTAGTAAATAAGAGATGTTTGCTGAAGAGGAGCGAATGCATTACCTCCAATAGCTGATGTTACCTCCGAAATAATCATGTGATCATGATGCAAACCAACAAACTCTGGTGCAAGGCAGGATTTAGGACCTTCTGCAATATCTAGAGTGTGAGCTGGCACAGAAAGAGAAGAAAGTTTGAGCATGAGCGGAGAATCTGCAAGTTCTTTGCCAACAACTTCAATATGAGATGATACTGGTTCATGATCTGAGAGATCATCAAGGGGAGCGAATGCAACATGATCTGAGAGACCATCAGGAGGAGCGAATGCATCATGATCTGAGAGACCATCAAGTGGAGCGAATGCAACAACTTGCTTGCTTTTGAAGGGATTTGGACCAAAACCATCATTCTTTTTGCCGAATCTTTCATCCAGATGAGCCCATAACTCTTTTGGAGTTTCAATTTCAAAGATGGTCGGGTACAATATGTAATCAGTCATAGTAAGCTTCATTCTTCCAATGTGCATGTCACCTTTATTCAACCATTTAATCTTCTTTGTAGAGTATTCGAACTCTCTTTCAAAATAGCAATCAAAGAGATCATGGCTCTTTAAATATGCTATTATTTTTGGTTTCCATTCATCATAGTTGAATAGAGAAAGAGGAGTGATTTCTTCTAATTCAGGATACATTGAAGATGTAGAAGACCTGCAAAAACAATATAGAATAACTGCAACTGCTACTGCTGCAAAAATGCAGATTCTGCTGCAACTGCTGAACTCGAAATCTTGGTAATAACCTGCAAAAAACTCTCAAGAATGGAGATAAACAATACTCTCAACCTCGCTCTGATACCATGTGAAAATCCTCACAGCAGATCTAAGAGATGATGTATCTCACAAGAGAATAATTATGATTAAGTAAGAAAATAGAAGAAGAGTGATACATGCAGTATAATGAGCAACAAAATAATATGGTACAGTAGAACTCAGATAGAAGCAATAATACTTCGGTCATACTATGTTATTAATCACAAATGGACATATAAATAATACAATGCATGAGGAATTCGAATGCCTAAGGTGGCAATTCGAATTATCCTTCATGGAGTGATCAAAGGATCACTGGAGTGTCATCGGAGCACAACTAGGTGTCCTCATGATCATCGGAGTGCAACTAGAAGTCTTCATCATCATCATTGGAGTCATCAATGCTCAAGTAACTGTCAACCATCAGTCAAACTAACTCTGGTAGGTGTAACTCAGTGTAACTAAGTGTAACTTAGTGTAACTAAGTGTAACTGAGTGTAACTGAGTGTAACTCAATGTAACTAAGTGTAACTCAATGTAACTAAGAGTAACTGAATTTAACTGAGTGTAACTGAGTGTAACTCAATGTAACTGAGTGTAACTGAGTGTAACTGACTGTAACTGAATGTAACTGAGTGTAACTGAGTGTAACTCAATGTAACTGAGTGTAACTGACTGTAACTGACTGTAACTGAGTGTAACTGAACTGGTAGGTGAAGAAGGGCGAGTTGCTCCCTAAAATCAAGGAAGAAGGGCGCACTAAGCAACTGGAGGGCTAAAACTGAATAGTGAGAAGCTCCTGGGGGCTGGCTAACTGAGGGCTAGGTGCTGGACTGATGACTGGGATGCATGCAAAATGCATGCAAACCCTAGAATGCATGCAAACCCTAAAAGGTGCATGCATGACTGAAAATGTAAATGATCAAAATACTGGTGGGACTAGGATGGAGTATAGGAATATCCTAACAGTATCTTCATCATTAGTGACGATACTACCCCCCCTTTCGAGGAGGGTCCTTTAGAGTTACTCCAAGCTTGTCTCAGAAGTATTCAAATTTCACACGAGCTAGGGCTTTGGTTAATATGTCAGCAACTTGTTCTTCAGTACTTATATATTCGAGTTTGATAGCCCTTCTCTGCACCATGTCTCGTATATAAAAGTATCGAATCTCTATGTGTTCTGACTTATCGTGGAATACATGATTTTCTGTCATTTTGATACAACTTTGATTGTCACACATGATCACAGTGGGATCCATCTATAAGTCAAACACCCCAGATAATAGTTTCCGAAGCCATACTGCTTCACAGCTAGCAGAGCAGGCAGCTATGTATTCGGCTTCAGCAGTACTGAGAGCCACACTGGATTATTTCTTGCTGAACCATGAGATCGTGGCAAATCCAACACCACATCCACCAGATGTACTCTTTCTGTCTGAGATACTTCATGCCCAATCAGAGTCTGAGTAACCATGTAAATTGAGTTCATGGTTTCCAAGATAATATAGACCAAAGTCTAAAGTACCCTTTAGGTACCTCATCACATGCTTTGCAGCTATTAAGTGAACCTTTCTAGGTTCTACTAGATACTGACTCAGGGTATTTACAACAAAGCATATATCTAGTCTAGTATTTGTTAAATACATTAAAGACCCAATGATTTGTCTATATAGAGTTATGTCCACTAATTCTGATGTGTCATTAATTAATAACTTCAAGTTGGAGTCCATGGGAGTGGCCATGGCTTTACACTCCAACATATTAAATCTTTTCAGAATTTCCACAACATACTTACCTTGATTTAGAAAGATCCATTTTGGTTCGTGCCATACTTCTAGACCTAAGAAGTAGTGCATTAATTCGAGATCTTTCATCTCGACTTCTGAAGAAAGATTCTTCTTGCATTCAATAATCTGTTTCTCATTTCCGGTTAGAAACAGATCATCTACATATCACGGTAGTATAACTGGTTCATCATCCATTACCTTGAGATAAAGATTAGGATCAGCTTTGCTCTTGGTAAAGCCCATGCTTGTTAAGAAATTGTCAATCCTTCTGTACCGAGCTTTAGGGGCTTGGTTTAATCCATATAGTGCATTTTTCATTTTGCATACATGAGTTCTTCCGTCTTTAATCTCGAAACCTTGTGGTTGCTCTATGTACACTTCTTCTTCAATTACACCATTCATAAAAGCTATCTTAACATCCATTTGGTGTAATTTCCACTTCATCATGGATGCAAGTGCCATGATAGTTCTAATTGAAGTGTACCTAGCAACTGGTGCAAAAGTTTCTTCATAGTCAATTCCCTCTTTCTGAGAGAAACCTCGGGCTACAAACCTTGCCTTATATTTTTCAATGCTACCATCTGCAACATGTTTTATCTTAAAAATCCATTTGGAAGAAACCACACTTTTATGTTTTGGTTTGGGAACTATATCCCAAACATCATTTTTCATTATTGACTGATATTCTTCTGTCATTGCTTCTACCCATTCTTTCTTCTGAGTTGCCTCTTCATAGCTAGTAGGTTGTTGATCCACAAGATCACACATCAAAGCCACATAGTTGGATACTAGCTTTGGTTTCTTTCTTTCTCTAATGGATCCTTCAGGAGCTCCATATCTTTCATCTCCTTGAATAATGTCTCTAGCCCATGCTGGCCTTTTCTTCCTAGATAAGTTTGTAATAGGGGGTTCTTGTGGTTCTATTATGTCATGGTCCTTTGGTGTATCATCTTCAGGAATGTGCACAGCTTCTGTGATTCTAGGAGGTGTATCTTCTTCATAGATTTCTTCCAGTTGACACTTCTTGGATTTCTTGAGAGCTGCTTCTTCATCAAATGTTACATATCTACTTATTTCCCTATGATGAAAACCTGGTATGGAAATTCTGAAGGCTTTGGATGATTCACAATAACCAACAAATATTCCCTTCTTACCAGAAGGATCCAACTTGGTTCTCTTTTCTTTTGGAATGTGAATGTACACAAGACAACCAAATATTTTGAGATGACTTACCTTGGACTTCTTTCCTGTGAACACTTCTTCTGGAGTTTTGAATTCAAGAGCACTATGGGATAGTCTATTCTGCACATAGACTGCTATCCTAGCTGCTTCAGCCCATAAATACATGGGTAGGTCTTGATCATGAATCATAGTCTTTACAGCTTTCATGATGGTTCTATTCTTCCTTTCAGCTACCCCATTTTGTTGGGGATTGTAGGGAGTGGTTAGTTCCCTCTTGATTCCAGATTCCTTACAAGAGTCTTCAAAGTATTATGAAGTGTATTCTCCCCCATTATCTGTTCTGAAAATCTTGATTTTCTTTTCTGAGAGATTTTCTATTAAGGCCTTAAACTCTTTGATTTTTTCAAAGACTTCATTCTTTCCTTTTAGGAAGTATATCCAAGTCTTCCTTGAATAGTCATCAATGAATGAGAGATAATATTCAAAACCACTTAGGGAAGTGGTGCGCATAGGTCCACATACATCTGAGTGTATTAGCTCCAAAATGTTCTTAGTCTTTGTTTCACTCTTTGGAAAAGGGTTCTTAATATTTTTCCCTTTTTCACATCCTTTACATGATCCATTATGATCAACCTTCAAATCTGGTAGTCCTATGACCACCTTGCTTACATAGGGTAGAGATTTATTGTTAATGTGAGCTAATCTTCTATGCCATAGCTCACTGGGACTAGAGGTTTCATGAGCAAGGGCAACTTCTGGATGTCCCTTGATTTTATAGAGACCTCCTTCTTCTTCACCAATGACAACTGCATCTTCAATAGATTTTCCTTTGGGAAACATAAGTACTTGACCATCTATGAAGGCAACTCTAAAACCTTTCTTATCTAGTGCTGAGATAGATAGTAGGTTCTTCTTCAAACTTGGCACATATAAAATTTCTTTCATCTTCAAGGGTGTTCCAGAATCTAGCTTGTAGCTTGCTTCACCAATTACTTTGATAGGATATTGGTAGTCATCTCCTAGAGATACCTTTTGTGCAGAAACTTTTCTTCAAGATTTGAGAAAGTCTTTCTTTGACCTGTCATGTGCTTAGAAGCACCACTGTCAATGAGCCATGTATCTTCTCCAGGGGATACAGATCCAGAGAGCGCAGAGAATAGGACATATTCTTCTGGATCTTCTTTCTTTATTTTAGATATTTTCCTTCGAGGCTTTTCCTCTTCTTCTTCTTCTTCTTCTTCTTCTTCTTCTTCACTATCATCTTCTGCCATGTGTGCATGATGTCTTTTGTGTACAAATTTCTTCTTCTTTTGTGAAGGACAAAATTTGGCAATGTGTCCTAGTTTAAGACAACTGTAACATTGGACTGTGGAGAGATCTCTTACTGGATTGGGTCCTCTATTCCTTTTGAATTTAGAGAAGTGTTGAGATCCTTTGTGGTCAATTTTCTTGAAGTGACCCATTCTTCTTCTTTTGGTGTGAGTGGCCAAGGCTTGGTCATTCTCCTTAAGGAGTGCTTCTCTATTGGCTACTCTAGCCTCTTCTTGAACACAATCTTCCCACACTACATCAAACTTCATACTTTCTTTTCTGGCACACATAGTTTGTATGAATGACTCCCAAGATCTAGTGAGACCATTTAGAGCAGTCATCACAAGTTCATCTTCATCAAGAGTATCACCAATGGCATCTAGTTGCTCCTTGATTTGGGAGACCCTTGAGAAGTAGTCCTGAATGGATTCCCCTTTGTTCATCTTGGTACTCTTCAACTGAGTTCTTAGGTTCATCTTCCTATTGATTTTCTTTCCCTCATATATTCTTCCTAGGGCATCATACATCTCCTTTGGAGTTTTCTTGGAAGCCACTTGGGGAATCAAGTGGTCCTTGATGGAATCAGCTATGATTCTCTTTTCCCTAATCAAATCCTTTCTATGCTTCTCTTTGGCTTCATCTCCTTCAGGTTCTGCAACTTCATCCTTGATGTACTTAGCAAGATCATTCTCTTCAAGAATGAGACCAATTCAGTATTTCCATGCCCAGAAATTCTCTATGCCTTCTAACTTGTCTTCAAGCTTAGTGCTTGGAGCCATCTTCTCTTGGGGGAGTCCAAGAGACAAGATATAGAATAGTACTTAACAAGAAACTTTAACCTTTTTACTTTTCCGGATCCTGGGAAAGAATTTTATTGCACTTTTGGTAAAACTAGGGTTTGACTTTCCCAGAGTTCTACCCAACCAAAAGGTTCGATCTAGGGCTCAAAATATTGGTTTTGAGAAGGGCTATCCAGCCATGTAATCAGAATTTAACAATACCAACTTTTTGCTGAAACCAATTTCTGGTTTATCGCACTTTTGGTAGAACTAGGGTTTGACTTTCCCGGAGTTCTACCCAACCAAAAAGTTCGATCTAGGGTTCAGAAATTAACAATACCAACTTTTTGTTGAAACCCTAATTTTCACCAGAGAGAGAGAGAGATATTCTTACCTTGTGAAAGATGTCCTATTCAGGCTAGCTCTGATACCATGTTAAGTTTAAACCAAATAGACTAGCAAGATCACTGAAAGAAACATAATCACAAGATAGACACAGAATTTACCCTAGGAAACCCTCATGGGGTAGAAAACCCAGCAAAGCTTTCCTCAATAAGATGATCAACAAAAATACAAGATGTGCTCCCTCCATCTCTTCCTCCTTAGCAGATCTCTCAGACTAGTGCGCTACTTTTCTGAGTTGTGCAAGTGTATCTAATGAGGAGCTCACCTCCTCTATTTATACTAACTCTCGACTAACCAAAAATCCCTAATGGGGCCGATCTCTCCTGGAGAAGTATAATAACCCCTAAAATATAATGTCAGGCCCGACCCACACATGGTGGGTCTAATAACCCTAGTTACCACAACCCCTTGGAGGAATAATCATCTCTGGATACATAATAGGGTTACCTCGGAGGGATGAAACATCTCCGGAATAATAATGTACAATTATAATATTCTTAGAAGTTACAATATTTAACAAATACAAGGATGTACTAGCTAGATTTTGTAAAGTTGGGACCTTGTGTAGATCAAAGAATTAATCCATCCGGAATGTCCACATTATTGGATCATTTCCATCAAAATTTCTCATATGAATATTGGGAATGAAGTAGTTCCTTGGTCCCAAGTTGAACCCATGATGATGTATATTATGGAGTCATGAATGATCAAGTGTCGAGGACTTAGGCCTATTTTTATCCAACTATTATTCAATTTTCTCAATCCATGAGTAGGAAAAATTCCTCTTGTTGTCCTTATCCTCTTCTTAAGAAGATGAATTGTGAGGAAAGATATGTTCATCTTATTTAGAATTACCCCATTCATAACATTAAGATCCTCCTTATTGGCCATCTTTTGATTCATATTTTGAAGTCATTTTCTATATATCAAATGAATATGTGTTGCTAACCTATTATTCATTTCCTCAAATTTGTCCTCCAAATTGGATAGCTAGTTACACATTTCTTTATTTTCTTCACGAGTCATGGTTGAGCTCTCTAGAGGTTTAACTGGTATATTATTTTTTATAGAACCACTTGAAATGTGATCCCAAAATAATATTTACCAATATTTCTCCTCTATTCCCTCTTTATTACATCTTAGAATCATCCAAAGTAGATATTCCAATCAAATTTTATGCAATTTTGGAGTTAATATACCTCTAGAAACTTGGTTTGTAGGTTGTTTCGCTAGCTGACCCTACTCGTAAATAAATATATCTAAAATTTTGACCTCTCTAAATCTACATTTTTGTCTTGTAGTATCCTAGTATGTATTCTCTATGATTCCATAGGTTTGAATTGATTCTAATATGCCAACAAAGAGTTATGGTAACTTTTTCAAAACTTGTTGTTTTTGTCCCTTAAGGAGAGAGAGCTTGTTTAGTCTAACACACGCCTGATTTTCATGTTCTACTTCTAACATTTTTATTAAAAACACTATGGTTTATCTCCCTTCTAATGCAATATGTAGCACTCAATTCAAATCTCTTAATCTTAAAATATAATAGTTTAACCTAAAACACTTGTTTGAGACTAGCTTTTGGACTAGTCAAAACCCTAACTTACACAAACTATAACCCCAATATTATAATGAACCAAGACCTCAAATTTTTACCAAAGTTAATTCTTCTAAGGCTCATACAAATTTCTATATCTGATACATACCCAAAAATGTTTTATAGCGAAAATGGATTTGACACCAAGTGTTATGCACCACATTCCCAAAATAACATAAAATTAGAAAGAGTGAGTAACCGAACACCTTTAGAATCTAGAAAAGAGATTAATAAAAATCCTCCTCAATGGGGAAAATTTATTTTACAATGTATCAAATGCACAATACAATATGAGATTATCATAAAACTAGGTTTTCTTGGTATATATATAGGAGACAAAGGGTATAATTACAGTTTTAGTCCTAGCAGATCAATAAATACAAAAGTAATATAATGATATAAATATAATGCCACAATATATAGGGCCTAACAAAATTGAAGATAGAAAATAATTAGATATATAAAATAATGAAACAATAATGTATATATAAAAATAATCATTTGTAATTATACATATAATCAATGAAGTACAAATAGATGATTTGATCCTAGCCTCCTCCCTGAAACTGTAATGTGCACTAGCCCCCATTGACCCATTATTGGAAATATTGTTGTCATTGATTTCAAATGCAAGGATATATTGTTGTGATTAATGTCAAATACAAGGGGATACTCATAGATAGAGATTGAAAGATGAAGATTGTGGGAAAAATTGTTTTCGATTCCTAATTTGGATACCCTATCTTTGAGGGAAAGTTTACTATAGATATCTAGATCAAATTGGAATATAGGTTACATGGTTGGAACCCTTATTCTGATATAGTTCCAATGGTTTATGGCCGTCTCTCTAACTCCATAGGAATGAGGATATATGAAAGAATTTGTAAAGTTAACCTAGCCAAAATGTTAATTTAGCCTTGCCAGGAGATTAAACAATGTAATGTCGGCCCAAAAAGTGATTTTGGAAGAGTATAAATAGAAGGAGGAACTCCTAATTTGTTTATTCATTTGTGCACTTATAGATATTTGAAGGAGGTGCTCATTTGTGGAAGAGGAAGGTGTTCTAGGGGTTTAAAGATGGTTTTGAAGATGTTTTTTGGGTTTTTGAAGATATTCTTGATGATATTTTTTTGAAATTTTTTTGTAAGGTTTCTAAAGTTCTCCAAAATAAGAGGCATGACTTGTGAAGACGAAGGGATTTTTTCTTTCAGGATGAGGTACATAAGTTAAGAGAAACATAAAAGTTGAAAAATGCATAGTAGTGAAGATTTTCTTGCATAGAGTGTGACAAAAGATTGTGGAGAAGTGAAAATTGTCTTGGACAGAGTGTGGCAGAAGAGTGTGGTAGTAGTAAAGATAATATTGCATAGAGAGCATGGCATAAAAGAGTGTGCACAGTAGTGAATATTGATTTGCGCATAGCATATTTTGACAGAGCAATGTTTGACAATAGTCTTGCGTAGAAGCAGAGTACAGAGTGTGACAGTAGTGAAGATTGTCTTGCATAGAGAAGAGCAGAGTGTGATTCGAGTGAAAATTTTCTTGTGTAGAGTAGAGTATAATATGACAGTATTCTTGCGCAGAGTAGAGCACAACATAGTAGAGTGCGATAGTGAAAGAAGCAAGCAATAGGAAAGTTTTAGAAGGGAGGTGTGAAGTAAGCAATAGTGCAATATTGAATCTAGTCATAGATACATAGGAAATGTTACATGAAAAAAAGTTGAATAAGTTGAAGACTATGCAAGAGTTGATGTTATGTAGAATTTAAATTTATGCAAAAGTTTAAGAAGTTGAAGTAGTGCAAAATTTAAAGTTGTGTAGAATTTGATGAATTTGTGCAGACCTGAGACTGAATGTGTAGAATATTGAAGTTGATTATGAAGAATTTATGTTAGCACTTTTGTACCTGAATCTCTCATGTAGGTGGGTGCCTATGCAATATTTGTTGATTCAGGGCTCATCCAAGGGGATTGGTGTCTCCAGCAAGTTGATTCTTGTAAACATTATAATAACGAGTTCATGCTCAGCTGAGGAGATTGGAGTCTCCATCAATTTGGTCCTTGCAGACCATTGTAACAATATGTCGGTTCCTACAATTATTTTAAGAGTAGGCTGGTTCCTACTCAATATTCATAAAGATAAAATTCATTATGGTTTTTTCTCAATTGAGTTTTGATATTAAATCTTGTGTATTGTGATTTGAGCTTGTGTGTATTTATTGTTTTATAGTTAATGAAAGATTGATGAATTATTTTGTAAAGGAAGAAAAGGTATTATATTGATTCATCCCCCCTCTTAGTATAACCATAATCCTAAAATTAGTATCATAGTGGGTCCCTTCAAGAATAGTTTAACCATTGGAAGGAATATCACTGTGTAGACATGGATAGACATGAAGGGTTCTCCACAAATAGAGATCCTTTATTCAATGGATCAAATCATGCCTTATGGAGAATAAGAATGAAAACATGTTTGATGGCTCTAGGGTTTGACATTTAGGATGCAATTGATACTAGTTATACAATTCCAGCAACTTCACCTGTATATGCGGTTGGAAAGAACCTCGATGAAAATAATACTAAATCATTGAATGCAATTTTGTGTGGATTGAAATAATTTGAATTTGTCAAGTTTATGCATTGAAAATCAACAAAATAAATGTTGGAAAAGATGCATAATAAATATGAAGGGGATGACAAGGTCAAAAAGGAGAAATTGCAGACCCATAGAGCACAATTTGAGAGCCTTAAAACGGAATAAGAAGAAAATATTGAAGTTTTATTCCTTCATGTTGATGAGATTGTTAACACCATGAGAGGCCTGGATGAAAAGGATGATGAGAAAATCATTGTGCAAAAAGTGCTTAAACCACCACCTTTAAGATTTGATTCCAAGATATCTGATATTGAGGAATCTAGATGTTCTTACAATGGATGAAATATATGGAATTCTTACTCCATATGAAATGAGGATAGAAAAAGAAAAAGAAGAGAAATCAACAAAGAAATAAGCAGCCTTAGAGGCATAAAAGAATACAAAGACCAAAGAACACAAATCAATTGATAGCTCATGTAGTGGATTAGATGCAAAAGAAGCCATTTTTGTAACAAAGTTCAAGAAAGGATCAGGAAAATACAAATTTAAGCTCCCCTTTAAATTTTTTAATTATGAAGAAGTAGGACACATTGCTGCTAAATGCCCTTATGCAAAAAATATAAATAGTGATGAAGAAGTCTCTAGCTTCAAAGGTTACATAAAGGACAAGACTGTAAAGAGAATAAATTTCAGCAAGCAAAAGAAGAATCTATATGCAAATGAAGATGACAGTTCTTCCGATGACAATGACAGTGAAACACAAGAATCTCTCTTCATGGACCTATAAAATGAGACTATTGGTTTGGAAAACAAAACCAAAAATTTAGAAGAAGAAGAAGACAATCAAAAAATTGACGGTGAAGTAAATTTCAAAGAAGAACTCATATGTGCTCTGAATGAAATAGATAGATTGAAGAAAAATAAAATTTGGTTGTAGAAAGATCAACTTAAGAAGTATAGAGATCAATTACTTTGTACAAAAGAGAAATATGATGATGTTGAAAAAATAATCATCAATATAAAAACTCAAGCTAAAGAGACTAAGATAATTGAAGAGGCTTTGAGATAGCAGTTAAGACAAAAGGAAGAAGTCTACAATAGTCTAGAATTTGAGATAGTCAATCTAAGAAAGAAGTTGGAGAAATAAAATGCCAATCTAAAATTTGAAAAGAGCTCTACAACTATGGATAAGATCCTAAACTATCAAAGGTTTCCATATGAAAAAATTGGTTTTGGATACAACAAAAAGGAAGAAACCATGAAAGAAGAATCAACCTCTTCATAGCAGTTGGGTGAAGAAAAGACCAAGAGTTATGGTTATATAATCAAGAATCCTATCAATGTTGAAGACAACAAGAAAGAATAACAAGATGTTCCATATAAGACATATCCTTCTTAGAAAGGCAATATCAAAGAGACCTCTCCACCAAGATGGAATCATACAATAAAGTACCGAAAACCTTTTTTCTTGATATTGTTATTCTTGCAATGGTTCTGGTCATAAAGTTGTAGTCTATAGAATAAACATTTTACAAGAAGAAATTATACGAGGAACAATTTAAACATAGATACCTATGGATTTCCAAGAAGAATTCATAACTCATTCTCTCCTTTACTAAATTATAACATTATATGTTATAATTGAAACAATTAGGGACATATACCAAGGTTCTGTAGAAGTGGTATAAGGAAAAATAAGAATGAGGAAATCCCAATAGTCATGAAGAAAAATCAGGAACCAAGTGAACTTAATAAAGAAAAATCCATGTTCATAGAAGCTATGTTGCATGCACACAATAAAAGGGATGAGTGGCATATTGATAGTGGGTGGTCAAGTCACATAATAAGGGATAAAAAAAAATTTAGCACCTTGAAGAAGAACAAAGGTAATGTTACTTTTAAGGACAATGGCACTTCAAAGATAATTGAAAAAGGGACTCTTAATCTTGATAATGTAAGAGCTAAGGTAGAAAATGTTTTGTGTGTTGAAGACTTGAAACCAGGGATGATTTTAAGAACCCCACCCAAATTTATATGTAAAAAAAATTGGCGAATCTCCCCGATAGATAGGAAAATTTGAAAGCGATTTTATCAATAATATAATATGTATATATAATTTTTTGGCGAATCTTTCATTTTATTATATGATATTGTAAAATCTTGGCGAATCTTTCACTAAATTATAAGATATTGTAAAATCTTGGCGAATATTTTACTGAATTATAAAATATTGTAAAAAGTTGACGAATATTTCACTAAATTATAAAATATTGTAAAAATTTGGCGAATCTTTCACTGAATTATAAAATATTGTAAAAATTTGGCGAATCTTTCATTGATCTATAAAACACATTGAATGACACTCTGCTTGTTAATTATGAGTTCAAGGCTTCTTCAAATGTTGAGTTCAATTGCTCTATTTCAAGTTTTGGTCTCAATACCAAATGGTGGTGGCCTTAATGAAGCCTTGATATCCAAGCAAAACCGAGTAGATCTTGGAGACATGTATTCTAAATGTGGGTGTTTGGAGGATGCACATAAAGTGTTTGGCCAAGTGCCAAAGCGAAATACAGCCTCATTGAATGCAATGCTTTCAAGATTTGCTCAACATGGACATGGCAGGGAGGAACTTTATCAGAGGGGTTCTTTGGGTGGAGATTGTCATTCATAGCTCTGATGATGATAGCATTGCATCTTCTTCTTACTTACATTTTTTTCCTCTACTACTTGAGTTTCTAGAATCTATTTGTAGTCCTCCCTGCAATTATTAGAGATTTCTTCTTTTTCTTCTTTAATAGTCTTGGGAGATGACTTTTTTGAATTTCTTAAATCAACAAAGGAATTGCACCCACAGACTATCCTTCAATAGATTGTGTGGCTACCCTAGACTATTTTTGATACTTCAAGGCAAGTTTGTACATAGGTTTTAAGCTAGGCATGTTCCTTAAGTATTTTTCTTGGCACATACTTTGAATAACATTATAGTGATTTTGTTGGCATCATGTAGTGTCGACTATTGGGGGCTATCTTATTGTTGTGTCATACTTTTGGACAATGTAACTTTTTTCCATCTAAATTCCTCAACACTAGTACCATATCTAAATGTTATACCATTTGTTGATACCATATCTAAATGTGTCTAGTAGTTGATTTTGATTGTAGATGTTGTATTGTTTGTTGATATTGGTGTGTAGATGTTATTATAACCCATGTTAGAGCTTTTATTACAAATTGTTTTTTTCTATTGATTAGAGTTTCCATGACATGTGGGGACTTGGACCTTGACAAACCGATAAACTAATAGAATCAGACATTAATATGCATCATTTTGGCCTTCACTAGCCAATTATGCCCATGGAGTCTAGGAAAATTTTAAAATGTAATTATGCCAATTGGACTAGAGGAATGTTGGTCTCGTGCCAATAGGTCTCCTATGATCAATGCATAGGAACCTAGTGCATAGACCATTTTTCTCTTCGCTTAGCTATGTAGAGCTCATTTATTTTTTTGAATAACGATAAGTATTTACAAAGAAAATATACAATCAGCATAAACAAATCGAAAAAGTGAAGACAATTAATTCATGCAAATAAAAGGTAATAAAAACTTATTTTCTCGAACCCTAAATCAATGGAAATCAACTAAATCTAATATTGATTCAAGCTACAACAAAGGGTTAAATCAAGCATCAAATGAGAACTAGAAGCATTCAAGGGTCTAACACAATAATTAACCAAAATACATGCAAACTCCACAAATCGACAAAATGTTTCAAATAAAAGCAATAAACAAACCATAAAAATTTGCACAAAATATTTGAGATAAACACCAACATGGTTTCATGTACTTGAATGAGATCATTCTTGCTTAGCGAAAGTGTAGTCAAATTAGTTATTTATCCTTTAATGTCAAGACACTATCTATGTGAAGAGATAGCTCCTAGGCCTAGCTTTGTCAAATTCCAGTGTCATTTCCTATCACATAAAAAAAGAGACAATATAAAAGATAAATATAAAAACATCAATCTTAAAATAAAATGCATGAAGGAAATGTATGTCATATCATCAATGTTATAACAAAAAACTACAATGTAGAATCTATTTTTAATTAAAATGCTAGCTCAAATTTACATATAATGATCACCCGCAAGGGTCCATGGAACACCTATACCAAAATAAGACTCAAGAGTCTCTCATGTGTATTGGATCATATACAATCTTAGGTGAAATCCATTTCCCAATTCACATTATGGGACTGGTCCTCATTTTTTGCACTCTGAACATGACCTTCTTCGAATGAGCCGTCATTATGATCCTCAACAACATTATGTTCCATATCAAATTCATTAGATAAATTTGCCAGATTGTTTTCTCCCCTTCTTTCACAATTTGATCGCTAGAGAGCTACTGCTCTTTCATATGGAAAATTGTCAACCTCATACTTTGTTACATATAATCTTAAGCATGTATCCACATTTTTATCAAGCTTATTCCTCAACTTTGACTTCAAAAATTTTAATGCACTAAACATTCTCTCATCCTCCACTGATCCCAAAATCATGGTTTGACATAAATCTACTAATTTGAAATACTCTGACAAATTTTGCAGTAGAAATTCACTACCACTGAGTGTAGTCCATAATTTTTTAATTGCACCATATTATAGAGCATTATCCAACTTAGAAAATTGCTCCCACATTGTATCAGCAAAGCATTGGGCTTGATCTTTCAATTTTTTTCCATCTAAAATACCTTGAATATGTTCTCCTTGTATCTCGGTCTCTCGACAAAAATGGCTCTGCAAAATCTTGCATTTAGCTATAAAGTCAACCTTTATAGTTTTTGAACATTGACGATGGTTCCAATATTGAGGGTATACCACAGACATGGCCTCCAACAATTCATCTTGAGGAAATCGTTCTCTTATCTCTGATGATAGTGATTTTGCAATTTCTATCGAGCTGCGCCTCACTGAAATCACAACATTGTCAAATTGTTCTCTTGACACAGGGCACTCTTTGGTGGTTCTTCCTATTTTTTCATTATAATAAAAAGGAACCATATACCCACGCACTGCCATACATAGAAACCCTTTTTCATCAAACTTCAATAAATTTTCATCATTTTCAATATTGATTATCTTAGCCCAATTTGTAAATGATAGACCTGTAAAAGAATCTGCCATCATATACAAATTATCTAATGCAAGGCATACTAGTTTTCTAGCATTTGTGTATTCAGCAATATACATCGTGCAACTCTGAGACATCTTCACGAGGATATGCATTTCATGAAGCAGAGAAAGAACTCCAGCCAATGTTAAATATGTCTCTATATCAGTTAATAGAAAGAGAAGAGTTTGAGCTTTTTCTACACTTAGGCGATGTTCATACATCACCCCTACCAAGGATGCATATTCATCGAATAGTCTTTGAGCTGGTCCCTTCAGTGAGATCCATCTTCTATCAACATCTTTTAATAGTTTGTTTCCATTTGTAACACCGTCGGCAAATTTTTTAAACTCTAAAAACCGTTTGGGACTCTGACAAAAGTATGCATGAACCTCACGTACAAGATATTCAACTTTTGAAACCAATGGAAAGTTGCTCACTATTTTAAATGCAAGATTCATTCTGTGAGCCATACAATGAATACCAATCATATACGGTGAAGCTGAGAGTTGTAGTCTAGCACAAAGTCCGTTCCTTTGTCCCTGCATTACTGATGCTCCATCTGCTCCAATGCATACCAACTTTTTTGCGATCATTGAATGATCCATACCACCAGTTTCCTTCAAAGTATTAATAACAAGTTCATAAATGTTTTCTGCTGTAGAACTTTTGCTCATTTTATGAATTCCAAGTAGATAGGAATTCTTGATATGGTAATTGACTGTATAAATGCTCATGCAAATCCATGCAGTATTATCAACAGCTGTAACTTCATCCAAGGACAGTGACAAAAATGTTGCATTCACAATCTTCTCTTCCATATCATCCTTTTCTACTTGAGCTAGATATTTTCCCCATTCCCAACTACTCGTTAAAGACCAACGAGAAGATGGAAAATTTGGCACTTGAATAAAAGATAGATATTTCATCATTTTTGGATAATCTGTCATAGGACGACCATTGGATAGGATGTGAAATACAGTGCTTAATTGTATCGACTTCGATAACAAATTTTTTTCCATCATCTTTCCGAATTGAGAAGTGATGGTTCCTCCATTTTCATCTAGTTTTCTCTTATTTATTAAGTATTTATTGTATTCCTCTTCATATTGGAGATGTCGACATTGGCTAACAGATTTCCATCTAGCAGTAGATTTCTTCTCATCATTTCCAGTTTTCTTATCATACACCTTCCCAACATGCTTCTCTATTGTGTCCAGCTTCATTTGCAATTTCACTACCTTGCCAAGTTTCCAACTACATGAAATGCATTTAACTTCTCGTGAGGTCTCATTCTTATTTGTTGGAGGTATCGGTTCAATAAATGGGAATCTTGATACCCAATCAGATTGGAATTGTCTCCCGAAGTCCCATCGGCCTTTTTTCCTCTTCAGTGAATGGTCTATGTCACCTTGCAAGAAAAAATCTTCAACATTTGAGCTACCAATTTCTGATGAAAATGCATTTGCCTCACTTTGATCACTAGAGGAATGTATTCTACCATCCATTGTATGTTTTGCAGATGCATCCTCCAAAGTGTTGACATCTCTCTCACCGATACCTTGCTCAAGAGAGCTTGAAGCATGAATATGATGTGGATGATTGGATTGATGTTTTTGAAAATATGATATTACATCCTTTTGTCTTAATGTTTTATTTTTCTCTCCATGATCCATGTTTGACATCTTGATTCTTACCTAATGTTCCACAATTGAGATTCCAAATCAATATAGAAACCAGAAGGAGGCCTACATGAGAAAAATGATATAAAATTAGTACAACTGCAATTCCCTACGAGGAGGTTGGTCCTCCACAATTGCACCAAAAATATACTAAGTGATTAACCTAGGGGCCACTAGAACAAGAGGGAACAAACAACACACCACAAATAAAATTTTTCCTAAGGTTGTGGTGATGGGGTCCCTTGTGCTCCTGATGAACTCACCTCTCTGCCGCCGTGACTGGCGGGTCGGGAGAGTAGCCACTTTGAAGAAATTTTGATAAAAGGATGTGTTTTAAAAATATTTTTGAAAAATATAATCAAACAATCCTATGGCTCTCTAAACTCAACAAAAATAAAAAGTGTCCACACATTAAAAAATTCCCTAGAGATTTCAAGCAAGCAAACTTACTCTTCCAAAGAACCGAAGATCAGTGAAAAGCTGGATTGTAGGGCCTTCCGAAACTAGTAGTTGTTGAGGGATGTTAGGCCTCAGACAATTGCTAGCAGCGAAGGTATGAGAAACAATTACAATAAACTTTAATTGCCAGGGGTGCAAGCGTTGGTTCTTGACCAATCACCCTCCCAAGGAGTAAAAGCTCCAAAGTCTGTCTCAGGTATTGCAAGTGTGTCCCACTTACAATAGCCTATGTGATGTCCTAAGAAAAGCCACTAAAGTTACCACTTCACAATTCACGGCCGAGCGGAACAGTCGCAAGTCAGGAACAACTCTCATAACCAGGCACTCTAGAAAAGTGATGTCACCCCGAGGACTTATCACTTCACATAGAATTCCTTGATGAGCTCATGTCCCACTAAACAAGCAAGAGGGGGAACCACTCTTTACTTATCCAGATTGACCTCGTGCTTAACGCATGTTTAAGAAGCGCTTTCCCGACATGAGTTTCATGCTAGTAATGGATTTCTCTCTTTAATCAATGCTAGTTTCAAAGTTTTGCAGCCCAGGAGTGTTAACTCTCCAACCTAATCTAGGGCACTAACCTAAACTTGTTGGTGATATGAAAATCAAAAGTTTGTCAATTTTAGATTAAGAACCAATTTTAAATGTAGTTTGCTTAGTTTCAGGAGTGGAAATGAAACTGGTGGTGTTCTGACTCAAAAACAGAAAAATGAACCAAACAATGCAAAATGCTCACTACTCTACCTTTCAATTCGATGAATATTCTAAATTAAGGAAGAGTTAGAGGTTCAAAGGAGATCCAAAATAAAAGACAAAGATATCACTTATAAAAATGAACAACTAGCATTCTACAACAAAATGAAATCAAACTATTCGGCCAAGACTTAAACTAATCTAAGAAAAATAAACAGGTGGGATCAACCTCCGAACAAGGTGAGCACTAGAAATGCTAGTCTCGAAAACCTTCCAGCTAGCTAGATGTCCGCAAGGATGCTAACGGGGAAAGAGAAGTAACCACAAAACTATGTGGCCCTGCCCTTGGGATGCAATCCCAAGGATACTATCTCAAGTCAAGACTTGGAAGAGAACTAATCTAAGTACAGAAAGCATATGAACTTATCGACATGTTGCGGGGTCTTGAATCTCAACCCTGGAAATCTATTTGAAATGGACATGGTAAGTCACACCACACCAATCTGGAAAATTTTACAGCCACACCATTCTGGAAAATTTCTCACATAAACTCTTACAAAGAACAGAGACACAACCACATCAACATACCTTCTCACTTGATGGGTTGAAGCTCCGAGGATGAGAAAGGAAACCACCAAAGCAATAACTTCGTCAACCAGGCCTTTCTCTACACTACAATGAAGTTTTGAACCAACTCCTTTACTTTGACTTTAACCTGTCACAATAGTCTCCACCTTGATTAATTACACCATTTAAAAGCTCCTAAAATAACATCATGACAATCAACATAAAATTGTCTATTTTCCATAGCAAATCCCAGTAAAGGTAACCAAAATCTACCTATTATTTAGTAGGAGGAAATATATTTAAAAAACACAGAGTTTCGTCCCCTGCACTTGTGACAACGGTCTAAAATCATGGGCCAAAACCTTAATATATATAAGTTGCAAATCAATGCTTATTCGTGCTAACAAGTTCATTGACATTCCTTGACCAAATAAGATTACAAACCTGTTAGGTGGGATACATCCTATTATATTGAGTTGATGCTTCTATTAAGCATTATACATGTACAAAATCTCTACAAGGGTTTGATTGAGAACCTTTGATTGGTTGTCATTTTATGGATAAGAACATGTGTATATACCAAGCATTATGTTTACATCATTTAGCTTGACTTTCAAAATGTATCAATAAATTTTGGATCCTCCAGCGATTTGAGTGCAGTTGCAGCATCAAGCTAGTCTATAGTGCATGCTCAAAACAACTGACCAAAAACAATGCTCAAAACAACAAATCCGTGGGTGCAAATTTCAAATGCATTCACAGTCTAATGCATGCTCTATTTTAATGGCCAGCTCCAATGGAAAATTCAATGAGATAACTATGTTTCCCATGGTGCATTCAACCTCTCAATTATGTTAATCCAACACATACATATGCTATGCTTCAATGTTGTTGCAGCTTCAGGTTATGGCCTATGGCCGACAACCAAACACAGATTTAATTAAAACACATGGTGGGCAGCAATGAGACCCGTGGTCTAACCTTAGCACAATCCAAAAGTAATTAACTGGCTCTGACAATCAAATACTTGCAACTCTCGCTTGTTTAATCATTCAAAAAGTACTTTATAGTTTAGAGACATCAATGACAATCAATCAATCAATATGACACAACACGATCATTTTGAAAAAAACATTGATATTTATATTACAAATATGCAACAAGCCACACTCAAGGAATGGCGACACTACACTTTAAAACTCAATGTAATAGTTTTCAATATAATAAATAACTTAATATAATTTTATATGAATTTATAACAAAAGATCAACTAAATTAACACATGAACTACAAATTTCCAACTACAATATAAAAATGGTTTACTTTATTAATTAAAGTAATGAAAATATATAATATAAAAATAAAGATTCAAAAACTTATTAAATTGTACAACTTAAAACACAAATACAAAACAACTAACAATGTTTTGGATCACAAGATACCTTCATACTAACAATATTTTGGATCACAAAATACCTTCATAATCTAAGACTCAACTAACAATGCTTTGGATCACAAAATACCTTCACACTAACAATACTTTGGATTACAAGATACCTTCACACTTCATAGACTAAGGCTCATAGAATACAATTTCTCCAACAAATCTATCTCACATCTACTTTGGTCATATCATTCATTTCACACTTTCACCTCAACTAAGATAGATTATGTTCTATAAACAAATAAATAATTTAATAATAAAATCTAATAAGGTCGTTAATGCTTTGAATCATAAGATACCTTGACACATAATAGACTAAAGCTCATATAATACAATTTATCCACCAAATCTATCTCACATATACTTTGGTCATGTCATTCATTCCATGCCTTTCACCTCAACTAGGATAGGTTGTGGTGTATAAATAAGTAAATAATTTAGTAATAAAATCTAACAAGGTCGTTGATAATTCTCTGTAATGGTTACTTTATTTCAAGTTTATTCATTCCACGCCTTCACCTCAACTAGGATATATTGTGCTCTATAAACAAGTGAATAATTTAGTGATTAAATCTAACAAGGTCGTTGATCATTACATATCTCTAATGGTTACTTCATTTCAAGTTTATGCCTTCTATGGTTGGTATCTTGGATTCTTAAAATTTAAAATTTAGTCATTGATTTGAATAGTGATCAGTTTGGATTGTATCATAATTGTTTTACTATTTGATTAATAAAATAGATTTTTTTAAAAATAATATTTTTTAAATATGTAATAATGAAAATTAATATTTTTATAATTGATTATTTTGATCTTTAAAATTTAAAATCTAGTGATCAATTTGATTAGTGTTCAGTTTGGGTTGTATTACAATTGTTTTACTATTTGATCTATGAAAAAAGAAAAACATTTTTTAAGTATGTAATAATAGAAATTAAATTTTCAAAATAGATTGAATAGCATAATTTTTTAGGTAAATTGAATTATTATCATGGTTAGCTTTCAGAAGCAACATATTAATATGAAGACTATAAATATGAAATATGTGGAGAAGAAGGGATGAAAAGAAAGAAGAGAGTCTCTTCTTTCTTTGCATTCCTTCTTCTCCAAATATTTCATATTTATAGTAGCATAATTCAGCGGTATTTCATAGTAGCATAATTCAGCAGTATTGGCATTGCCCGCAATTGGAATTAGTGGAATATTTGGTATAGATATGATACGGATATAAATTCTTACTAATAAAAAAGTAAATTTTAAAAACCAATTTTAAAAAACCAAATTTTAATTATTTAATAAGTATAAAATATAAATAACATTCAATTTATTATTTTTTTATAAAAATGAATGGTTTTTAATATACATTTATGCTAATTTGGTTTATAATATATTTGATTAAAAGTATTATATATAAGAAGTTTTACTCGTATTGGATTTTCTTATTAAGGGTGAATCCATATTCATACTCAAATTATGCTACTATGGAAGAGACCACGATATAGTAGTAAAACATGAGGAATTCAGAAATATGCAAAAAGAAATTTATTTAAATCAAATATTGTTTTTAGCCAAAACAATCTGCAAAAATGTGCCAATAGGTAAGATGTATCATAGAGAGCATATTTCACCATTGTAACCATTTCCTGAGCAAAATAAATTCTCCTCTGAAATAGTAGTTTTTCTAATTGGATTTCCAACTGGTACATTTAATTTATCAGAGATAGTCATGACTGTTTTTTCTCTGCTATGTTAATTATAATCACATCTAACAGCACTGTGATTGAGTTTTCCAGGGAACAACACTGTGCTTTGAGTTGCTAGATCGATGGTTGTAATATTGTATGCTGGAATTGTTACTGCAACCAGTAAAACTACTTTATTCCTTTGGGAGTTTCATCATACCTCAAGACTTCAATCAAACGAATGTTGGGTTATTCATTGGCAAGATACAGTATTAATTTGATTTGGGAGTCACATGGTTACTTGAATCATGTGGTCTCTTCGAATACCACACAACCATACACCTTGGCAGCTTTCTCCAACGCGCTCTTACTTGTGAAATCATTAGAAGTCCATTCTGTAAACAGGTCTCAAATCCAATTAATCCTTGGGATAATCTATGTGTGTCTTAATTAAGTGTTGGGAATGATGCACATATTGGCCTCATGTGTTACCTGTGAAATCATTAGAATTCCATTCTATAAACACCCACAGTTTGGTCTCAACTCCAATTAATACTTGGGATAATCTATGTGTGTGTTAATTAAGTGCTGGGAATGATGCACATATTGGCCTCATGCTTAATGAATGACAACGCCCACACACCCACAGTTCTATCGCCCTTTTAATCAATTCATTGGTGTGCATTTTTAGTGCGTTAACCATCTGCTACAGGATTGTACTCCAAGCTTTCAGTTGTAGTAACTCATCAGCCACCTACATGATCACAAAAGAGTGCAACTTTGTATTGATCATAGTCGATGAAAACTGTTGACAGCAGTATCCTGTAAACCATAACCTACAGCCATGAATTTAATTCCTTGCTGAAAGAATATTGGGAATGAGAACGTAACTATTGGTTCTGTGAATAGGCAGAGATTGGTTCATTAAGTTCTAATAGAGTTGTAGAATCTTGTATGTAATTGTCACTGGTACAGAGTTCGAGTGTGTGTAAGCACTTGCAAAGAGCAGAGTATATTTTCTATTTTTGGCTTGAAGTAGAGTGCTAGGCCTAAATTTTTTCCATAAACACAATCTGGGAACTTATTCAGCACTGGTTTAGCCACACAAAAGCAAAGTACCAAGCTGGATGCCCATGTCAGAAACAGAACATTTCTTGTATGCATGTTGGTGATTAGAAGCAAAGAAGGTTTGCACTTAGCATTGCCAGTTAATTGCTTAATTGCAAACAATGAATTAATTTTATTCCACAGGGTATCCGTGTTGGTGAAAAGGAAAGGCCATAACTGTTTATGGATCAGTCAACATCCTACACTCAA
Source organism: Larix kaempferi (assembly GCA_027924585.1). Classification (NCBI taxonomy): domain Eukaryota; kingdom Viridiplantae; phylum Streptophyta; class Pinopsida; order Pinales; family Pinaceae; genus Larix; species Larix kaempferi. The sequence goes on from BSBM01000719.1 coordinate 2,337,084, forward strand.
ATCTCAATACACTACCATGTCAAGACTTGGCTTATGCTTAACAGATCTATGCTTACCTATTTAACAAGTGAATGAATTTAGGCTACCAAACACAACTCAAAAGCAGGGATGAGAAACTACCATACCGTAAACATCAAAACACATACAATCAATCCAATCTTTGAGGGAAAAAATAGTCTCAATAATTGCACGAGTTCAATTTGAGCTTAATGTGTTGCTGGTCTCCAAGACTTTGAAGAAATGAGCTATAAAATTTGAAAGTATGGGAAATAGAATAATATAGTCTCAACGATTGCATGAGCTCATTTTGATCCTAATGTGTTGCTTGTCTCCAAGATTTTGAAGAAATGGGTTATAAAACTTGAAAATATGAGAAAATAGAATTTGCACCTTGTTCTAAACCAAAACCAAGTACCAAATTTGAATCCAAGGCATAAAAGGAGGTTCTGAACTTCCTTTCTTTGATAAGGTTAATTTTGAATTTTAATGATTTATTTGTCTTAAAGCCCATTGTGAAAACAGTGTGTCATTTTTGCAACGAAACTGCCAAGAAGAAAAGCAATCGTGAGGTTAAACTTCTCCCTTCAATGTTATTATAAATGTTCAGAGTTATCATTTGTAGTAGAAGTCTTTTTTCTCCACTATGATTGGCTACATTTCAAAGAGTCTACCTTCAAAGTTCTCCAAAAATTATGTTTGAAAAGGTAGGATATCAAATTTTAGATAGTAGTTTCAACCAAATGCTTAATTATAGCAATTTTACTTATAAGTAATCCATTTTTCTACTGCATGTTACTAAAACGAAGTTGTGTAAAATACAAATTTGTTGCACAAGAATTAGATGTATAATTAAAAAGAACCAAAACCTTGAGACCAAAGGTGGAAGTCATTAAACTTAGATAAATATGTTGTAAGAAAATGAAAATGAGAAATATGGAGTGTGTTGAATTTAGGTGAATGTGAAAGTCATACAAGTTTTTGCCTCTTTAGTTGTGCAGAACATAAAGGCAATCTCTATTAAAAGAAATGCCAAGCACCACATACTCTAATATTGTTAGGAAGATGTGGCCAAAACTTTTTGCATTGTGTATGCCCTTGGATACAACAATTTGTATGTGGCTTTTGAAGTTTTGCAGGACCAGATGTATTTTAGAAGAAATTTTGAGTACGTTCTAACTTAGGTAGAGAACAAATATTATCAACCTCGATTCAAGATTTAGTTGAAAAAAAATAGGGATATCAAGGTGCATTTCATATTTGTGGAAATAAAAAATATAGAAGTGGTATGGTATCTCCCAAAGTAGAAAAGTTGTGGGATAAAACTCAAAAATAAATATGAACAACTCAAAAATCAATTCAAATTCCAATCATATAAACCAGGTGGTGGGTTCTCTCATTTGGAAGGTTGTGTAACCATCCTAAAAATCCATATCAAAATATGATCCAGTTTATATAATAATGGGAAAAACTATAAGCTTTATAGCAGTGGTAACAATTTGAATAAAAAATTACAGTAAGAGTGGAAGATGTAGGAGTCACAAGGGGTTATAGTACCCAGATGATATAAAGGAGATTAGATTGAAAAGAAAATTAAAAGAAGATGTAAAAGGGCATAAAAGCAATTCTTATTTCTTGGTGTTGAACTCCAGATATGAAAACTATACCTTATTCTCAAGAAGAGAGTCCTAAGAGGGGCAAATTGAATCCTTTTGAATAACCAAGTTTGAGGGTTTATTTTAAGTTGGCCCTCCAATGGAAGTTAGCTCGAGTGACCATGTTTTTAGACAAGCAACAATCTTATAGTTCTTAATGTTTCTTATGAAGAACCTAGTACCTATACCTTCTTCTCAATTAGCTAGACACCAATGGGATTTATATGCAGGACATTAAGTTTATTAGTACAAGTACTCTAAACAATCTCACTAATTTTGTGACGACTACTTTTGATCTTCTTTCCAAGTTGTTGGACGAGGATTATGCTCCTGGAAATAAGGGTTTCGCAAAAGGATCCGCTGCAGTTTCTTTTAGTGTCACTGTTTACGGTTTAGTTGAGTGCCGGAGAGATTTATCGATCAAGGATTTGTCTAGGGAAAATTCACAAGAAAGAAAGAGAAATGCTTTGTATTAAAAATTAGTAGTTCTAATACTGATAAGAAAATGTATAGAACCCAAGCAAGCTGAATTTGATATCTTTCTACAAACAAGTAACATTGGGAAAGCAATAATCTTAACATGAAAAGCTAGGGTAGGGAGACTTGTAAAGGACCTGGAGGGAGAACTTACAGTTCAGTTTGCACGGGCCTGGGGCATAGCATCCACAAATTGCAGAAATGCACAGTTTGTGGAAAGGCTTGGAGCGGACTTCATTTTTGGTGTCCTGAATTACGCTATTTTGAAAAGAAATTTAATGTAATTTGGGGGTAAACAACACTCCCCTCTTGTATTAGAGGGAGACTTTTGATTTAGCATCATTCCTTGGAGGAAATATATATATACTTTTAGTACTCAGGCCATTGTAGATAGCTAGACTTCTTTGAAGTTTGTGAATTTTCCCTACAGTTATAGCTGAGGCACTATACACTTTCTATAAATTAAGAAAAAATGTGTTTCAGCATCAAAGAAAACTATTCTTAGCATGAAAATAACTCATGCAAAAGTCTTTCAAGGTGTAGGTCATGTTAAGGTGACAACACTGGATTCCATGATGATGCACTTGTGCTGTTAAGGTGGTCCCCATGCTAATGTGGTCTTCTGTGCAGATGAGTCCAGGTGCAAATCCTAGGGAACTTTAACAAAATAGGTACATTGCACGCCTCAATCATGGCCTTGTAGCTAGAGGTCTTCTAGTTATAAACTTTATACAACCTAATGAAACCTTGTAGCTAAAGGTATTCTGGTTATAAACAGACCGCCTGTTAAAAAGTAGATCTATAAGCTAAATTAATCAAGGTCCTATTATGCACAAATTGCCCCAGAATCAACACAAAAACAAGGTGCAAAAGGTAAGCCAATGCCAAGTGCTCTAGATCACCATGAAGATCAACAAGTGAAAGGTGTTGATACCATCCATATATGTGTAGAACCAAGAATAAGCAAGTAACCCAAGAAAAACACCATGATCACATCAATCACCCATCATCAACCAAGGTACCAACATCATGAAGTGCAACTATTCCACCAAGCATCCAAGATCATCCGGGAGAGTCATCAACCTACTTTGCAATGAAAATCACAAGTGAAATCATAAGTGGACACACAGGAAGAATGGGGGGTAACAAACCCAACATATAAATTTGAGGATGGAAGACTCATTCCACTCTTGAACAATAGACAAGCAGTAAAGGGAATGCATTTAGCTCAAATTTCAAACCCAACAGGTCTAGGAAATAGTGAATTGTTGTTTACAAGGAGCTGGAAATAGAATTGTTGCTTTCATTCTTTCTCTTTCTTTTCTCTCATTTAAAATTTTATTGCTTGCATTGCTTTTTATTGTTTCAACCCTCATTAATTGTTGAATTGTTTTCGTTTACTGACCTTTACAAACCATTCATTTTGTTCCAATCCATTTCAGATCAGTTCTACCAATTTATTTGGCTTGCAGTTAGTCTCTTGTGGATTGGTGCATACGTAACAATGTGCAGTGTGGTTATACAACCCTTCTGTCACTCTTGGCATGTGCTTTTCTAGATTCTTGTCAGTATACTACTGATTTAGAAGCTTCTCTACTCTCAATAGGCAGCAAATATGGAACAAATATTGTCAAAAGGAAAGACAACATAGAATAATGGTGGGAGAAAGAATAGACATGAAACAGGGGATTTTATGGAATCTATGAAGTTCAAGAGTCATTAGAAACTCATAGTATGTAGCTTCTTAAGCCATAGTCCTCTTCCCAAAATTCATAGAGATAGCCTAAATAGTGGGGTATTCATTCTTTAAGAGCATTCATTTTATTTCTTGTCAACTCCCTACCCATGTCTTTACAGGGACATGATCTTCTCGCAAAAGTGTAACTTCTTTCCCCTGAATACCTTATCATAATAGTCTGCAGTCAAATTCATGGGAGCATATCTGTAGATCTAGCTGGAGTGCGGTATTCTCTATGTACGGCAGTTGTTTGTAAGTGTCAACTTCTAGAATCTCATGTTTTGCAAGGTAGGAATCACAACACTACAAAAGCCCCAAAACCTTAAGATGCACAAGGAGATAAGAAACATAGGTGACCATAAAGAGACCCAATCTTACATATATGCCTTAGTCTACATGCTCAGTGTGCCTTGTTTCTCTACTACACCTCCATTTGGTTTCAACCTCAAAAAAAATTCCATGCTTTGGTTATAGGAAACTAAGTAATATATGTATATGGTGTCTTAGGTTTCTAAAGCCACTCTATTTCTGTTGGCATTTCCTTATATATTTCTTTAGATTCTACTATGTTTTCCTTCAAGTTTATCCTTTTAGTATTACCCAAAATTAATAAGTTTGTATTGCAGGTTTCATAAAGTTTAGTTTATAGCTAAATTAATCATGGCCTTGTAGCTAAAGGTCTTCTCGCACAGACCGCATGTTAAAAAGTAGATCTATAAGGTTTATACAAAGAATTTTGTGGCCAAAACTCTTTATAACCATGAGATCGTAGTGCAGTCATTCCATGCAATATTTTATTCTTTCTTTAGCTATATACAGGAGGAAAAATCATAGAAACAGGACAACGCCATGAAGCTCACTTCATAACAATCCTAAAACTCTAGTCTTCAATGGGGATTCATGAAGACATTGTAAAACCCCAAATTAAATACTAATTTGTCATTTCAGTGATTCATAGTTTACAATGTTGGAACTTCATATGTATAGAGGATGGAAACATACTTGTCTAAGATGACCTAGGTTGTTGATGGATTTTTTGCTTGAGCATCTGCAGTGACAGGTAATGCAACCGAAACTACCTTCAGTTTCAAATTCACCTGCAAAATTAAATTTCAAAGCTTCAACAATAGTTTAAAGAATATAGAAAATACAACATTGAATGCATCCATAGAATAATGTCCACTGCAGTCTACACAGTATCTGGTTTGAATAAAAATAACCTCTCTAAAGACTGCAAACCCCAAGGAAACTAAGCAAAACACAACCAAGCTTCATGCAAAGATGAAAGATCTGATGATGTGGGTTTCTATTGACTCTTGCCACATTATATATGGATAAACTGAACTGCCCATTTCCCAACTCAAATCGAGGGCGATTTAGCTGACAAAAACCACGAACCAACTGCATCATCGTCCAATAGAAGCGAACTCGCCATTTGGAGGCTACATAACTGATAAAATGGGGCGAACTTGCCATTTGGAGGCTACATAACTGATAAAACGGGGTGAACTCACCATTTACAAGCTACATTACTGAAAAAAACGGGGCGAATTCAATATTTCGTGGCTTTCATACCTAAATTATGGGGCGAATCACCAGTTTCAACTAGATTTGGTAGGGCGAATTCGATTTTGCTTATCTCTCGTTCCTATCTGGCCTTGGCAATTCGATTCCCCATTGATGAGAGTCAAATAAATCTGGGGCTAAATTATTAAATTAAAAAAAACTCTTTTCATGTTACAAATTCGCCCATCAAATGTTTGAAACCCCTCTAAATTCGCCATTGGGATATATTTCGCCCTTAAAATCATCCTTGCTTGAAACATAATATTCTTAGTGTCAACAAGTTGTGTGATCATGTACATACTCTTACTATTTATTCCTAAGAATGTGAGATCAGAAATGCAACGTTAGGGAAATTAGTTGCCAGAGCAATCCGAACTCCAAACAACGTGTATATTCTTGATGAGATCAATGGAGAGAAACGTTTCATGGGAAAAAAATATGAAAGATGCACTAAACAAGTAATAAGGTATATTCCAAAGATCACAAAACCCTCAAACACTATGTGTAAGCAGTGTCTGCATGGAAAGCAAACAAAGCTAAGCTTCAAGTCAAAGGAATACACAAATCTAAGTGATTAGAATTTGTGCATACAGATCTCTGTGGACCAACCAAATAAAAAATATTGCAAGGAGAGAATTTCTTTATACTATTTATTGATGATTATACAAGAATGACTTCAATGGCCTTTTTTAAACATAAATTTGAGGCCTTTGAAAATTTCAAAGCTTTCAAAGCTTTAGTTGAAAATGAGACTGGTGTTAAAATCAAATGTTTAAGGTCAGATAATGGAGGTGAGTTTACATCTAATGAATTTGAAGAATTCTGTGAAATTCATGGAATAAGAAGAAAATATTCAGATGCAACAACTCATCAGCAAAATGGAATGGTTGAAAACAAATAGACATGTGATGGAAATTGCTGGGACAATGCTAAATGAAGCAAGGTTATCATATTGATTTTGTAGATGAGTGTATAATATAGTTTATATTTTTAGTCGAGGGAAAATCATATTTAATAGTGATAATTTGGCATTCACATGCTACAAAAATTTCAATGTTTACCAAATGGATGTCAAATTAGCATTTCTAGATGGAAACCTAGAAGAAAATGTGTGCACTAAGCAACTTGATGGATTTAAACTGATAGAAGACAAAGGCTATGTATGCAGAATGAAGAAGGCATTCTATGGTCTAAATCAAGCTCCTAGAGCATGGTATTCAAGACTTGAAAAATACTTACAACAACAAGTTTCAAAAGAGGAGTTGTAGACAATAATCTCTACATCAAGTTTGAAAATGAAAATATGATTATTATTGTGTTTTATGTAGATGACATCATTTTTGGGAGTGATATTGACAATCTAAGTCAAAATTTTGTAGAAGAGATGAAAAAATAATTTGAGATGTCTGTGCTATAGAGTTGGCATTTTTCCTTAGTCTGTATATTTCCTAATCTAAAGAAGGAATATTCATTTCTCAAACTAAATATATTAAATAAATGTTGAAAAAGTTTGGAATGGAAGATTGCAAACTTGTTAGCACCCCCATGGTTACAGGATGCAAATTGAGCAAAGATGATGAATCATTGGAAGCAAATCAAACTTAGTACATGTCAATGATTGACAACTTACTATATGTGACAACATTAAGACCATATGTTATGTAGGAAATAGAATTGGTTGCAATATTTCAATCCGTGACAAAGGAGACACATGTTAAAGCAATAAAAATAATCTTTAGATATCTAAATGGCACTTTGGACTTTGGAATTTAGTATTTGAATGGTGACCATTTTACTTTGATAGAATATACTAATGCATATTGGGAAAGTAATATTGATGACAAAAAAAGTACAAGTGGAGGAGCATTCTTTTTGGGTAAATATTTAGTATCTTGGTTGAGCAAAAATAAATCTTTAATTTCTCTATCTATAGAAGAAGTTGAATACATCGTAGAGGCATATTGTTGCACTTAATTTCTCTAGGTGAAGCAAACATTGGAGGAAATTAAGGTATACAAACATCCAATCTCCTTATGTGCGAAAACATTAGTGCCATAAACATATCCAAGAACCCTATTATGCACTCAAAAACAAAACACATCCCAATCAAGTATAATTTTCGAAGGGAACAAGTTTCATAACATATTTTCAAGTTGGAATACATTGCTACTAAGGAATAGATTGCATATATCTTTACCAAACCCCTTTCTAGAGACACATTTGAATATATCTGACATAAATTAGGGGTATTTTCTATCCCTAAATAGATACGCTGGGAACAACCCTTTTCCAATGGTGTGGCATTGCAGGAAGGGAGGAGAATTGTAGACAGGAAAGAATGTGCAAACACAAGGATAATCATAATCTCGTGGGGATCAACCATTTTCCATTGATGTCAAAGGGGAAGAAATTTCCTAGGAGGGGGAGAATTTATTGATAATGAAACTACACAAAGACATAATTGAATAGAAATAGAATTGTGCAGAAACATAATTGTGAAAAAATAATGACAAAAACTACGCAGAGACATAAATTGCGCAGGGAGTATATACATGTTTGTTGCATAATTTTTTAAAGGTTTCCATCAATAACAAAGGGGGATATTTTTGGAAATATTGTTTTCATTAATGTCAAAGGAAAGGAGTATTTGTTTTCATTAATGTCAAAGATGGGGGGATACTATAGATAGAGATTGCAAGATGAAGGTTGTTGGAAAAATTGTTTTTGATGCCCAATTTGGATACCCTATCTTTGAGGGAATTTTTACCCTAGATACCTATGTCAAATTGGAGTATATGTTACATGGTTGGAAATATTATTCTGAGACCTTTCCAATGGAATATGGAAGTCTCTCTAACTCTATAGGAATGAGGAGATATGAAAGAATTTGTAAATTCAACCCAGCTAGAATGTTAGGTTGGGCTTGCTAGGATATTGAAAAATGTTATGTTGTCCCAAAAAGTCATTTTTGAAGAGTATAAATAGAAGGAGATACTCCTCATTTGTTTATTCATCAAAGCAGTTATGGAGCTCTACAAAAGGTGCAAAATTGTGGAAGACGAAGGGCTTCTAGGGGGTTGAATATTTTTTCTGGGTTTTTGAAGATATTCTTGATGATATCATTTTGAATGTTTGTTTTAAAGGTTTCTAATGTTCTCCAAGGAAAAAGAGGTACACGTTGTGAACATAAAGATATGTTTTCTTGTACCTGATGAGGTTCAGAAGTAGAGAGCAGCGTAGAAGTTAAAGACTGTGTAGTAGTGAATATTGTCTTGCAAAGACTATGACAGAATGTTGTGCAATAGTGAAAATTGTCTTGCGTAGATTTAAATAGAAGAGTGTGACAGTAGTGACAATAGTCTTGCGTAGAAGAGAATATGACAGGGTAGAGTGTGCACAGTAGTGAAGATGTTTTTGGGCATAACAGATTTTGACAGAGCAAAGTTTGGCATTAGTCTTGCATAGAAGGAGAGTATAGAGTGAGATAGTAGTTAATATTGACTTACGTAGATCAGAGTAGAGTGTGATAGTAGTGAAAATTTTCTTGTGCATAATAGAGTAGAGTGTGGCAATAGTCTTGTGCAGAGTATAGTGCTACAATGAAAGAAGCAAGCAATAGGCAAGTTGATGTAGAATAGAGGTGTGAAGTAAGCATCAATGCAATATTGAATCCAATGACAGATACATAAGACGTGTTACATGAATAGAAGTTGAATAAGTTGAATATTGCGCAAGAGTTTATGTTACAAAAAATTTAAAGCTAAGCATAAGTTGGAGAAGCAAAGTAGAATTTAAAGCGGTGTAGAAGTTGATGAAGTTGCATAGACTTGAGATTGATTGTGTAGCGGATTGAAGTTGATTATGGAAAATTTATGTCAACACTGTTGTACCTAATTTTCAAGTAGGTGGGTTCCTATGCAATATTTTCTAAATCGGTGCTTAGCCAAGGGGATTGGTATTTGTAGCAAGTTGCTGCTTGCAAACATTGTAACAATGAGTTGGTGCTCAGCTGAGGAAATTGGATTATCCATTAAGTTGGTGCTTGTAAGCCATTGTAACAGTAGGTTGGTGCCTACTCAAGATTCATAAGGATAACATTCATTGCACGGTTTTTCCCGATTGGATTTTCACATTATATATTGTGTACTATGATTTGAGATTATGTGTATAAATATTGTTTCATATTCAATGAACGATTGATGAATTCTTATGTAAAGGAAGAAAAAGTATTATACTGATTCACACTCCTCTCTATGTATATCCATAATCCCAACACCCATAACAAGTATTCCTAGATCTCAAGCATCAATGACGATCATAAAAACTAGGATGAGAATAGCTGCTATGTCCTTGTGACCTCTACATGATAGATCATGTTGAATGGTTGGAAGGTACAACTCCTTCCTCCCATCACCCAAAGATATATCCTAGTAGGATAATGCAATAAATGTAATATGTTGTAGTAAGCTATGCATTAAGGTGGTGTTGAAATTTGGTTGAGATTTGATATTTAATTCTTTTAGATGAAGACAATTGAAGCAATGAGACAATTCAATCCATGAAATTCATACGACCATAACACAAGATATACCCTGGGGAAAATTCTCAAGATTATGAGAACAAAAACCCCAGCAATTCTTCTCAGTATAATATAATGGATAACAGAGAATGCTTCTTTTACAACATAGAAGATTTCTTTTGGAAGATAAGAGATCACCAAACTTCTTGGTAAATATAAATAAGAAATAGAGAAGAGAGATCAATCAGATGTGTTCCCATCACAACAATAACAATCACAGACAATTCCCTGCACAAAGAGAAGCGCCTTGCCTTCAATGGAGAACAGAATTAGCTTCACACTAGATTCAACAATCCTATATAACATATTTATGCATTCTTCTATTATATTTGTAACTTCTAACATCAGGATAAAATCTCCCTCAAACAGGATGCATTAATCTTGCATGGAGTGGTGTGCCCCACTTCTCATGCAGTGCTTCATCTCACTGAGTTGTCACTTAGGATGAACTCACCTCTTAACTAAAAGCTTCCCACTTAAATAGGTGGATAACTTAAGTGTTGGAATGCAAGTGTTACAACTCACGTGCCATTTTTCAGTTTAACATAAGTGTTGTCATGCAATAACGCTTAGTTAACTAGATATTGTCTTTAACTGAAGTTTCATCTTTTAGTTTAACTAAAGTGTAAATACTTTAGTTAACTAGTCCCTTTTATTTAAAACTTAGTTAACTGAAATCATGTTGATTGATTTACTTGAAGCAACCACTGTGAGTTCTTTAGTTAACTGAGACATATCTTTAACTGATGCTTTAACTAAAGCATTGATACTTAACTGAAGCTTTAATAATTCGAGTTCTCTTTAATTAGATGAAGTGTCTGCATGAGAAATTTCGAATTCTTTTGATCTCTATGATTTATCTTTTATTTCTTTATCTCTTACTGCATGGTCAATATGTGCTAACTTTAATTATCCATCACATTACATTATGCTAAGAAGAATTATCGGATGTTGTGATCATATTATATTATTCCCAACCAAATGATCATATGCTAAAGTAATTCACTTTAGAGGTGATCAATCTATAAAGGAGTCTTAATATCAATCTGGTGATCATGGTTAATAATATATCACACAACATTAAATGGTTTTGACAAGTAAATCATGACCTTTAAACAAAAGGTCCACCTCTATACGGGAATTCCATCTCATGGATACCTTTATACGGAAGGTTCACATGATAATCATGACTTGATACACATAAGTTCGGAGCCTTGTCCAACAAGACTTTACAACATCATTACTTTTATCAATTACCTCTATACGAGAGGAATAACATTTACACAAATGGAAATCAAAGTGCTCACCTCTATATGGGAGGATCAATCTTGACTACACAAGATTGGTTTGGATAATGTCTCCTGATGATGTATATTTAACACTCCCTCTCAGTGAGGGAGACATTCTTTGCCATACCAAGCTTGTCTTTGAAGTACCTGAACTTTGTCACTGACAGAGGCTTTGTTAACACATCTACAATATTCTCATGATCAGTATCAATGTACTAAATTTTCACTGTACCTTTATGGACCATGTCTTGGATGAAATGATACTTCATTTCAATGTGCTTCGACTTGTCATGAAACATTGGGTGTTTGGAAAGCTTGATGCAACTATGATTTTCACACCTAATAATTGTAGGCTCAAGATTTTCACTGAACAACTGTTTGAAGACAATTTGTTAATGTAGACAACAGCTGATCTCTTCAGCCTAAATGATTTAGATATAGAACAAAAGAGTACACAATATAATATCTTTCCTAGTTAGATTAAATCGCACGGTAGTTGAGAGAACAAATTACCTTATGATCATAATTCCTTTATTCTCATTTGATATACTTCTAGTCCCTCGATCTCCGACTACAAAAAAACATGGATCAAATGGAAACAGACGAACAATATGAATGCATATGATTATGAATCTAACCAAATAAGCGGTCAAAGAAGTCAATCCTAAACAATATTATAAGACATAACAAGTTTATGGAAAGATATTTATATTAAATGAAATTTGCAGCAAATACAAAGTAGTGAGAGTTACAAATGATGCTTTGATGTTATGACTCCAACTCGAATGATCTTGCCTCAAACATCCAAATCCTCCTAATCTCCTATGGACGAAGAAGATAGTCCTGACCATATTTCACTAGCATATGAGTTCTTTATCCTTCATCCCTTAACAATGGAGAGGGGGTTTGTATATATGTGGATAAAGGGATAGAAAAGGTTGAGGATTTAGGGGATAGGTCTAATGGATCATCCCACTAGGTTAGATGATCAAGAGCCATCTTTCTAAGCATATAGGTATAAGCCTCTACATCACCAAGCTTCGAGAATTCGCTGGAAGCTTTCTTTTATCCATTTAAATCAACTCCAATGCACCTTGCATAAAGTAAACATGCATCAGAAGTAGATAACCACATGTTGTACAAAGTCACAATGCATCAGCAATGCACTCTGCTAAGGTGCAAAGTGCGTCACCTTCAGTTCGACGCTCCTTGCAAGAAGGCAGGGCACGTCGGGGTGACTACAAAAGGTAAAGGAAAAGGACAACAACATTCATTCTGATGTTTTATCCCAGGAAACTTTAGGGATTAATGCATAGAGATGACACATGACTCATGGCGACGATATTTTGGTGTAACAAAATGCCCCGCAAAGCATGAAGCTGGTAAAATCAAACGGGTGAAATGATTTGCAATATGAAGGATTGAGGAAAGAATCATCGGTTAGAATGGACTTCTGTAGAACAACTAACTCTGAGAAATATGTCTCACATGGCTCATAACATGGCTGCCGACCAATACTTTGCATATCCATAATAGTCAAGACCGAAGGAACACAATCATGGCTACTAGACACAAGTGTAGATCCATGTTGAGATGATAACCCAGCCACAACCAATACAAAGTGGATCCATGTAATAAGGCTCAAAACAATCTCCAACGCAACCTAGGTGAGATTTATGACTTAATCTAGGGTCTTCAAGTCGAACCCGCAATGATACAAATCTAACCATGTGATTACAATGTCTTGAAGACTAACATGGTAGAAACCACTTGATTACTGGTCATTGATGTATACAATTAACAAGCGTGAGGGAGATCACCATTGATGTCAATGATTCGCAAGGTATCATAGTACATACCATCGAATGTGAATCAAATGAGTTGAGGTCGAACACTCGATGGAATATTGCAATCAAGAGCCAATGATGTGAACTCATGTTGAAAGAGAGGTAACCTTGCATTAAAGAATACAGGACCAAAGTACTTGATTGGTTTCTAGATTCAATCCTTGGATGATGTGTTGAAGTCGACAAGGATAAATCCGTCAAAGGAGGGCCATGATGTATCCCCCATCATTGGCATGAAACATGATCAAAGATGTTTTGGATTAAATCAGACAGTAGGGTAATGCATGAGACTGACTCAGGGAAGATCGACATGATAGTAGGTAAAATGATTGCAGATAGTGAATCGATGAACAGACCTCTCTTGAACATGGGCATGGCATGACTTGGAAGTATTGACATGACGAGAATGACACCAAACCCTAATGCAACTGATTATTGAAACATTCTTTGGATGACTCAAAGGAGTGGAAAGACTCATGGAATTGACGTTACTCGAGGATAGACAGATTATCCAAGTACTGGATGCATATGCAAATGAGTTCCATGTTCAAGAGTGACTAAGTATTGTCGTAATTACGATGAAATACAAATAATTTCATTTTCCCCATCATGATTGAGGAGTACGTCTTTTGTTTTTTAATGAGCTTGAGGAGGGTAACAGATGCTCAATATAGCTCATCCTTCGGACGAGTCCAATCCCAAATTTTTACGAACCTAAGATAGGAGGGGTTCATCCCAAAATGGGCCCTTCAATGTCATATTTAACGAGTCTAGAAAAGGTAAACTCAATGTCATTTCATGTTTATAGAGTTTGAAAAGAACTAAACAAGACTCCAAAGGTTCTTTTTTGTAATAGTTAGTCTCCTCATCTGAAAAAGGATAAAACAATATGAGAGAGAACTCTTCCAGTCATGATTAACTGGAGTGCTCTTTTTTCGGAAATAGTGCCTCCTGGTCTGAAAAGGGGTAAACTATCACCAGAAAGACGATCATTCAAATACTTTTACAAGAGTGAAAGCATCAATTTCGCTTGGCGATCTTTTCATATTTAGGGAATCTGAAAAGAGCTTAAAGAGGAACTCCAAGGGGTTCCTTTTTCGTGGGAGTTTTATGAGCCCGAAAAAGTGATAAAATACAACTCGGTGACGTCTCCTCATAATTTCACGAGCATGAGAAAGGACAAAAGTAAGCTCGATGCCATTAATATTTTATTTTAATGAGTGGGATAATAACATAAAAAATGCTTGAAGAGTCGTTCATACTTGACAACAAGCATGAAATGACGACGACGACTTCCGAAAAGTTAGAACACCACTTTACTTCACCCGCGGACTCCAAAAACTAAGTCAAAATGACAAATCAGGTGTTTAGACATAAAATATTACCAACTATAGTAAAAATGGCCCATAAAAGTGAAAATTAAAACAAGAATATTCCATTTCCTTTTATAAAAAGGCCAAATAGTAAAAAATAGTTACCATTGTTTTTTGCCAAATTGGGAGGAGTGAAAGCACCATTTTGGAGTCGATTTTTGAACGTCTGTTGCAGAGGCCATGGTCAACCGTTTCTTGCCACGTCGGCAATAGCTAAGCCTAAAATCTATCCAACATATTTCTAGTGGATTAAATTTTTTATTGATGGTAAATTTTTAGGGTTTTTGTCTTGTAAATGAGGGGATAATGCACGTCCTAGTCGACGCGCTTTCCCCTTGCAGGAAGTGTGTCGAGGGATCTTTGACGCACTTCCCGTATGGGAAAAGCGCGTCGTCAACTCACTGTATACAAAGTAGGGGTGCATCAGTGCAATCCAACAAGAAAAAATAATAAATGGGGCAAAAATGGGCCAATCCAATGGTTTAGAATGACACTAATTCTTGTTTAATTGATATTTGGACATATTTTGACTCACACCATGGTCCAATAGAAGAAGAGAGAGCACAAAATTGAAGATATCGAAGCAGCACATGACCCAAACACAATGAATGCATTGCGGCAATGTGGCTTGTTAAATTTCTTTCATGTACAGGGCATGAGGGCACATGTATAATTACTAGATTACCTAATCGGATTGTGGGATCCAGATCAACAACACTTCCGTGTGGGTGCCCACATCCTTACTTTGGATGTGGAGGATATGTATTTTCTGACAGGGTTATCTAGTAGGGGAGCCCCAGTTTCATTATATGGTCCATGGGGAAGTGATCATTCTATTGAGAGCTTGGTAGCTCAATGGTGTACACCTGGTACTCAAATGCTTGCTTGGAAAATTCTCATCAAGAACGTGAGAGACAAACCACTATAGACGGTCTTGTTCACTATAGAGAGGGTGTCGGGGAGAAGAGCTCCTCATCAAGCCACCAAGGCCCACATGCTCTATGCCATCGAGTGCAAGGAGCCTACTGTCTTCAACTAGTGTGAGGGGATCCTCACTAATGCCAGGGAACAACTCACCTAGTGCCGCTGGGGTGACTTGAAACATTTCAAATGCGGGTCAATTGTGGTCTCTTTCTTCTTGGAATGGGTCCCACCACTAAGGCCACAAGTTGAGATAGAGGATATCGATCCGCGAGATCCTCACATGGACAGGTAGTCTAAGGTTATTGCCCGTCATGGATGCGGGGTTCCTATAATTAGTTACAGTCCCACCTTTTTTAGGTGGTTACGTGGATAACTCCTCATGGTTGAGGACTATCCGTATGCAGGCATAGACTTCAGAGGTGACCTAGAATTGACTCTACCTGAGGGTGAGCAGTGGGGGAACCTAGGTAAGAAAGAAACTCTGTTTTTTTTTGTATTTTATATTTTTTTTTATGTTTTTTGAGTAGTACTTATGTTTCATACTTGTTTTTTATGCAGATATTGGTCCATCTCAACCAACAAAATCTTCTCCTATCAAGAGGAGAGGAGTGGTATGGGATATAGGAACTGCTCATCAGGATGTAGCGGAGGAGTTGGAGGAGAACCTGAAGAGAATGACTGTGGACATACCCGACATTTCCATCAATGATCTTCCTCATAGGTACCAGCGCCACGCAACTGGAGTGTCAGGGTGATTCATTCGGTTGCTCTATAGAGTTTCTCGAGTGATTATATATTATCATTAGAATCCTTATGGATAACTCATACATTATGTATATGTACTAAAAGCTATAGGCTTCAGAATTTTTGTATCTATGACCTACTCAAAGCCCATGTGCTTCAGATTTTCTACCAGTACCACATTTTTTTACATGATTATTATATATATAAAAACGCTCTTTGGTATATTTATACATGTTGGAGCATAGGCCGCAGCTATGGTAAAGCTGCCAAGTTTTGGGAAAAAGCACTAAGTTTGAAGGAAAAGTGTTAATTTTGAGGAAAAGCACCATTTTTGGCGAAAATGAACAGTGCGTGGTACGACGCCAGATGGATGAGCTCACCACAGAGTGCGGTCCAGAAATCACGGAGCTCGCGCACACAAGCCAAAGAAGAGTAAATGTGGCTGAGTAGAAAGCTCAACCACCACAATAAATGAAGCGGCAGAATAGAGGGCTCAACTACCCTCATTAAGGAAAAGTACAGGAGTTATAGTTGCTCGGACCAAGGAAGAGCAATAGGATGAAGCATTGAAGGGGAAGGACAAGGAGCAAAGAACGATGAAGCGGCGCCCATACCCGCGATCTGCGCTGGAAATCACAGAGCCTGCAGGAAGCTGCAACGCGACTACAAGAGGCATGTAAAGTACACCTAGCCGTGTCAATTGTTAGGGTTTTTGGGGATCACTGTTGGGGAAAGGCCCACAATTTTGTAAAGGTGCGACCCTCAGGGCCACCTATATATATGTGTAATTGTAAAGGGAAAAGGGTTAGAAGGGTTAAAGAGTTAGAGAATTGGATAGCTGTAGAGCTAGTCACTGAGTTTACAAACAGTCTAAGTTGATGTCTGAGTCATTGTAATCTCTGTAGAAGAAGAGAATAGATCTAAGAGAAGGGCTCCCAGCTATGTGCGTGGAGTTTCCCAGAAATATCTAAGGCTGTAGCTGTGTGCGCAGCGGAACTGTGTAATTCCCATCTCAAGATAATATAAGGTACAACTCCCGTGGACGTGATTTCCTCGTGGAGGCGAACCACATGATTCTTGTTGTTATGGTGATGTTTTGCGTGCATGCTTGTCTATGTTTTACTATCTTTGTTTACATGAATGTTTCGCTGTCTTTGTGAATGAGTATATAAAGTAATTCCTTGAAGCTCCCCTAGAAGTTATACTCGTGCAGTGTCGAAGGAGCCTGTGAGAATGCTATCGCCGCAGCGCTTGAGGAGTGTGTTATTGCACCGAGGCGCAAGTCCAGAGACGATACAGAGTATCGGTGTAGCGGGTAAAATCCTTGTGCGCAGGGGCGGGGATGCCGCGCAGCTAGGATGAGACAGGTAGGTTCCAGCGCAGTGGCGCTGTGAGGCCTGTAGAAGAGTAAGACGCTCTGACCAGAAGTTACTGCGTGGGAAGGGAAGAAAGAAGACTATGGACTCCACACCACCTTGGTTAAGGAAACCTGATTCCTTAGCCCCCCCATAGCCACTTCGGGTGAGACCTCGAGCTACTGCGCAGCCCATTGCCGAAAGGGCCAGTGCGCCAAGGGGTGTTTGTTGCTGCACCTCCTGAAAACCCGGGTTTGTCCAGAAAGCAACGAACAATACATTATGTGTCTTATGATGATTGACGACCTTATGGATGTTTGCTTATATACTATGTGTATTTTACATGTTATGTCGTTATAAGCATCTTTGATAGGAATGTTTAGGAATGTGCAATGTACCAATCTAGCATGAAATTGGCCAGGGAGTCAGCAACAATGTTCATGTTTTTCGGAATGTGTAGGTATTGAATTGACTCAAAATACCTCTCCAAGAGACATACTCTCTGGAATAGGCGGAGTAGCGTGGGATCGTGGATAGTGTAAAATCGGTTAAGATGGGAGACCACTAGTTGTGAGTCAAGATAGAAAACAAGGTGGTCCACACCCAAGGAACAAGAATCTTTTAATAATCCAATTACCGCATGATACTCGAAGACATTGTTTATCGCAAACCTTATGGAATTCCCCCCTAAGCTAATCAGTTCACTGATAGGGAAATAAAGTACCCAGGCTGCCAAAGCAAGGTTACAGGTGTGCCAACTAGTGCCATCTGTGAATCTGAAACATGTTTCCATCTGCACATCCAGGAATAACATGGTATAAGCAGGGCGTTAAGATCCTAACACACTAAAAAATAAAGTGTCACACCAATCAAAACACACGTCATTTACAAAATATACAAAGTACTAATTCATAAATGACTTAGGCATAGTACCGATTTAGGTAGAGCCCATTGTGAGGATCCCCCAAAGATATTCCATTGTAATCATCGAGTTCATATGCTCCTTTTTCCCACACATGCTTAACTACGTATGGACCATGCCACATGGACTCAAGTTTTCCTGGCCCTTGTTTATCATGTTTTTGGTCGTAAATGAGGACCAAATCTCCCTTGTTGAAGATACAAGGTTTGACTGACTTGTCATACTACACCTTGATGCACTTCTTATGAGCTTCATTAGCTAGAGATGCATCACAGTGGGTTTCGTCGAGTTTTTCCAAGTATAGAAAACATTCTTCCTCAGCGATGGTGTTGGGTAAGAGTTCAACAACGAGTTTCAATGATGAAATATCGCACTCTATGGGTAGTACTTCCTGTAGTCCATAGACCAATTGAAAAGGCATGAATCCAGTGGCATTTTTTACGAAAGTCATGTACGTCCACAGGGCTGAAAAAAGCATGGTGTGCTAGTTGGACTTATGTGTCCCTACCATCCGTTGAATCATGGTTTTCAAGACCTTATTGATGGCCTCTACCTATCCATTCGATTGAAGGTAGTAAGGAGTTGAGTTCTCATGTCGAAAACCCATCATGGTTCTTAATTCATCCACCATATTGTTCTATAAATGGGATCCATGATCAGTGATGATGGCTTTGGGGACTTTGAATCGTGCAATGATGTGGTTGAACATAAAGAGTGCAGTAGTTGTGCTGTCTTCTTTGTACATAGGAATAACCTCGGCCCATTTGGTAAAGTAGTCGACTTTGACAATAACATAACCATGCCCACCGGACGAGGTAGGCTTACAGTGCATAAAGTCAATGCCCCATTTGGAAAAGGGACCGACGACAATAACTGGATGTAGTGGGGCTGGATGAGAGCGTCTTTTGTGATAAAAGAGCTGACAAGGTGGACACTTCTTAACTCCTTCAATACAATCTTTTAAGATGGAAGGTCAAGAGTATCTAGCATGTAGTATTTTTTCAGTTGTAGCCATCCTAGAAATATGACCACCACATGCCCCTAAGTGACAATCATTCAATACGTGTTAAGCCTCCTCATGAGTTAGGTAGCATTGGAGGATAGAATCGACACCATGGTGATATAATGTGTCACTAATGATTAGCTAATACTTTGCGTGCTGATGCACACGAAGACGTTCGTCATGAGAGAATTGAGGATTGAACTGTTGGTTCTGGAGATATAATGTGATATCTCTATACCATGGGTCATAAGTACTAATGAGAAAAAAAGACTCATCAGGCAGAGAGTCCATGAGCTCAGTTTCCATATCAGTATGGGGAAGATCGCAAATCAGCTCCGTGAAAACCAAATAATTTTTAGATTTATCCTTCTCAAACTAGAGATCAAATTCCTGAAGAATCACAATCCAACGTGAATATTTTCCCCCTAATACTTGGCTTGTGAGAATGTGGTACATTGGGTTAGAGTCAGAAACGATTGTGGTAGTGTGGAGGAGGATATAATGGCGGAACTTTTGGATAGCAATGACTGTTGCAAGAGCTAGCTTCTCGACATGTCAATACCTTATTTCAAAGTCAATGAGACCCTTACTGAGGTAGTAAATCACATGCTCCTGGGCGTTACTATCATTCTGAACATATACCATAGCAATGGTGGTAGTGGAAGAATCCAGATAAAGGATGTAATCCTTGGTGTAATGGGTGGTTGTAACATAGGTGCATGGGTGATAGCATGTTTGAGGTTGTCAAAGGACTGGTGAGCATAACCATCCCAAATGAAAGGGATGTCCTTCTTAAGCAACAACATGTATCCCTGTGTCTTTTAGGTGAAATTGCACACGAAACGCCTTAAATAGTTTTCCTTACCCTACAAAATTTGAAGTTCCGGTATATCTGTTGGGTGTGGTAGAGCAACAATGGCTTCCACCTTCAGGGGATCAATACGGATATCGTCTTTCGAAATTATGAATCCTAATAAGTGTCCGTACTCGACACAAAAAGTGCACTTGTGAGGGTTGAGACATATATTATATCGTCTCCATTGAAGGAATACAGGCATCAGATGATCAATATGGAACTCTTGACGATTTGAATTAGCAGGGAGATCGTCTAATTAAGGCTCCTCAAAGTCCTTCAAGTCGTGGAAAGCGTATGACATAGGCTGCTGGAATGTGGCACCAACATTTTTAAGGCCAAAAGGAAGTTTGCGATATGCAAACAAACCCCATGGGAAGATTAAGGTCATCTTGTGTTGATCGGTAGGGTGGATCTCTATCTGATTATAGCCGAAAAAGCCATCCATGAATGAGAAGATAATGCTTCTGGCACATTTTTCAATGTTCTGGTCTATGAACAGGGTAGGGTAATTGTCCTTGGGACAAGCCTTATTTAGATCCCTCTGATTGACACTGACCCTAATGGTGCCCTATTTTTTAGTAACGAGGAGAACATTAGAGACCCAATCTGTTAAGGGTACATGATATATGAACCCAACCTTCAAGAGCTTTTCAATTTCTTCCTTTATAGCCGCATTTTTCCGAGGGTGCATAGGGCATAGTATTTGATGGAAAGGTTTTGCATCAGGATATGTTTGAATATCATGCATAACAATAGTAGGATCAATCCTAGGAATTTCCTTGTATCTCCATAAAAAGACGTCGCAAAATTGTTTAAGCAAGGGCATAACAATGGTGACTTCTTTCGGAGAACAATTTTGGCCTAAGTGAATTTGTTCCATGACTACACGTTTAACCAAGATGTCTATCGCAATGGTAGGCATGATGTTAGTCAAGTTTCCCTTGGTTACCATATCCACTATCAGGATAGGATATTGAGGGAAAAGAAAGACATCCGATGAAAAAATCGTTGCAATAGCGTTCTCTACTGAATCTAAAGGCGGAAGGAAAGACGATCTATGGTGGAGGTATTACCATGGGGATTCATCCATGCTCATGATCTCCATGATTGACTCGTTAGAATGAAAATTCAGGAGTAGAGAATCAGGTAGGGATGAGCTCCACTGTAATGGAAAAGAATGTGAAGTAGATTCCATGGTAGAGTTAACATCAGTTAAATGAGGTGCCAATTGGATGGCCTCCTCTGTAGCTTCTGTAGGGATGAGAGGCATCACATCTCCAATCATATCCAGATGGTATGGATCGGGAACAATCCATTGATCATTTGAGTAATGTGAGGATGAAATCATGTTCACCGTGGAAACATGGTTAGGGGGATATGATGTTGGAAAGACTCCCATTAGGGATGAATCTTTGAGAAGTCCTACCCCCACACTCTCATATATCTACGTCGAGTGTCCTAAAAGAAGCACATCCTCTACAGGATGAGTAGTGGTGTTAGGTGTACAAAAGTCTAATTGGTCAATAGTGACAATATTCACTTGGTGGGGAAATTGCACAATGTGGAAGACGGATGATGCAACCGCAGTCATGGAATAGAACCAGCCGCGACCAATTAGTAGGTTGTAATCTAGTGGGGAAAAAATGACTTCCACATTAATGAAAATGATTTTTCTGCCTAAATCAATGGTCAAAGATTGTAGTAGCCTGTGGTTGAAATCCATGTCAATCAAAGGAATGAAATGTAGTTGGGGAATGGTTCAACTTGGGAGAGCCAATGGCTCACCAACAAGATAACGACATAACTGAAATAGAGGCTCCTTCATCTAGGACAGTACGATGGATGCTTTTCCCAGCAACATTAGTAACGATTTGGAGCACAAGTTGGTGGGAAAGCCTCGTCTTGAAATAATCTAACTTGAACATAATGGTATTGGAAGAATCTGGGTCTACAACGCTGATCACGGATAATAGGATCTTACGCTGAATGGGATAGTTTTGTAAGACCTCTAGCGTCAACATAGCACAAGGGGCTTGTGCTAAATCCTCTACTATATTGTAGTTCTGAGCACCCTGAGCATTAGGATTGAAAGTGGCTTTTCTAATCGTGCTCTTGGGTGGATGCTATACTGAATCTAGTGAAGGTTTTTCTATGACGAGAGGACCTTGAGGTGATGGAATGCTAGATGTAGACGTGGGGGATTTTTCAGGATTACCCCCGTAAGATTCCTTTCGAGGAGAAGAGTCATATGAACGTGAGCGAGTATTCAAGTTGGTCGTTTCACTCCGCATCATGAGAACATGAGCGGTGGAGGATGTTTATCCTTGAGAAGGAGATGGTTGTTGTGTAATCATCTATTGTTGTTGTGTGGAGAAGGGATCAGTTAGGACTGTGGGTGTGGGTTTCTCCTTAAGGAACTTTTGTACTTCATCTTGGTGTGGGAACTATTTGGTGAATTCATCACCACTGCACAGTAAACAAGGATAGTTGACCTTCTGCTTTTATTTGGTGTCGTCGGGACTGTTTTTTCTAGGATCCTACTAGTTAGAAGTTTTTTTTTTTTACGTTTGTTCTTCTTTTTACCACTGGATATTTGAGGTGAAGCAAATTGAACTGAATTCACTTCTTCAGTGGTAGCAGGGTTGGGTGATCTTTTGGTGTTTTTCTCAGCCTGGGATGAGGGTGGAGTCGAGCCATGGTGGTTATGCGATCCACCCAATTATGTAGTAGGATGGGTGTGAACGGAACCAATGATGCCATCGACATGAGGCCCCATGGGTGTTTTTGCTGGATTGTAGGTAGGGCAGTGTGCATCGAGAAAAATATCGTATAAAGTGCCAAATTGAGAATAGACAAGGTCTAAATATTGAGCACGGGCTATAGCTTATTACTCTATGACAACCCCACCCATAGATACATCGTTGGCTATGATAGGAAGTAGTGACTTTGTAAACCAATTTGCAAGGAGTTGGTCCGGAATGGGATTTTTAATCAGATGTTGTCTCCTCCGACTCCACTCATGAATATGATCAGAAATATGAATGGCAGTGGTTTGACGGAGAGAATTCAAAATATATGTTATGGTTTCATAGAGGATGGGTAATTGAAAATGTGTGAGAAATGACATAGCCAAAGACCAAAAATCAGGAAAGGAGTGTGGTGGGAACTCAATGTACCACTTTGCAGCAGCACCAGTAAGGGTTCGCTGGAATAAACTCAAACGGATGGAATCAGCCATTAAGGCGTTGGATGAAAAATCACAAATGATAAGTCATTACATGGTTCTTCAGATCCTCACCGAGTTTGCCGTCAAACTTCGAGATATCAGATGGTAACTTCACCAGGATTGCTAGCCAATTTGTGCCATGATAAATGGGATCGTTAGTCAACCGTGATAAGTCTGGAAGATCAAGTGTATCCATAAATGGTAATTGTTGGTTTGGTTGTGGATATAGGTAGTACCGATAAGGCATCTGTGTACCAATAGGACCATGGACCGATTGGTCGTAAGGTCCTCCCGTAGGAAATTGGCCATATGTGGGTTTCCCACCTGGGTTGGGGGGTGGACCTAAAGGGGGTACCCCTCTGCCAGAAGAAGGTGGTCCTCCACTGGAAGATTTAGGTCCACCTCCATAGTAAGGTGGTCCTCCTCCAAAAGGTGGGGTCCCCCTCCTCGAGAATGTAGTGGTCCTCCGCTAGAATGCGGGGATCCTCCTCCTCCAAAATGGGATGGTGATGGTGGTGGAGGTGGTGGGACAAGTGGTGGAGGTAGTGGGGGTGGTCCACTGGTAGAAGGTCTAGTCGGTGGAACATTATGGTTCCCCCATCGGGTGTTTGGGTTTCCGGGATAGGGTAATCCAGGAAAAAGGTTTCCTAGATATTTTTTCTTATATTAGCATTACGATGGCCTAGGTAGATATTCCCCCATGGGGGTTGGGTCCAAATAGATGGTCCCCCCGTATGATGTGTCCACATAGGTTGTCCCATGGTTGGAAGAAAACTACCAACCATACTATAATTTGGATGATAAGTATATCCTCCACTCACGTTATGTCCGCTAACTAGGTGATGTCCCCCAGTTAGATTAGGTCCACTAGCTAGGGGTTGGCCCCCAATTAAAAATTTACCACATATTGGAGTGTGCCCAGTGACCGAATGTTGACCACTTGTGGTAGGTTGACCTATAACAAATGGTTGACTACTAACAAAGGGATTACTTCCACTTAACTGTAGACTAACATGTAGATTATATCCTCCCCTCAAATTTTGAGGTGGGGGTGGTGGAGGTAATGTCCAGTAATATAGTTAATAGTGGATGAAGGTTTCCCTCCATAGGTTGGGGTCAAATAAGGTGTTGAACCGGTCGCCTGACTTTGAGGTGTAATCGTCGGGAACAATGGTTGATCGGGTTCATAAGTGGTCACAGTGGGTGTCGAAACTTCCATGTTAGGTTAATGTGGAAAACTCTTTCATCTAATTTGTTCACCAAATGTTCGTAAACAGTTAATAGTCACGTAAAAAGGTGCAAAATAGACTTCATTAGGTATCCATGGAGGAAATTTAATTGGAGTTTCCATGGTTGGAAGTGATTCAAAATTGGAACTATTTCGTCCTAAAGAAGTGTCCCAAAATGATGCAGTTGGACCAAAGGTTGTTCATACAGTGTCATCCTAGGGTTGATTGAAGATACAGTATGTAGATCCAGAATGTTCTTCCATGGAATGATGGAAAGATGTTTCATGTGAAGCAGTTTGTGCCACAATCACAGGACCTATAGGATCTATGATATGTGGGTGTGTGGGAGGTGAATAGTTCATCCTCGAATCCATGGTGGAAGTGTCTTTTTTTGTGTGACACAGATGTGGTGGGTTGATCCATGTTTGCTCCCGATTTCTCCTCCCGATTAAGGGGATATTCAGGAAACAAGTTCAAAATCCTTCGGGATCTTCTTAAGGGTTGATTGGGCAGAATGACTGAACAAAAATTTCTCCTAAGAGTTTTATATATAAAAAATAAAAATACACTCCAAAATATACACAAGCTAAAGCCGCAAGAAAACTTATGTTGTAGGTGTGGATTCAATGGTCTGGAACCTCACGGGATTATCAAAGTGGTTCAACTCACAATATAACACAGGGTCCAACAATTATACTCGGCACAATATTTCAGAGCACTAATTAGGGAGGATTAGGACCGTACCCCTAACCATATAACCTGACTACCTGAATCACATGTGTAGTAGCTCCCCGAGTGTTGTTATCGGTGTATTTCCACGCCAAGACAACCAATAGGTTAACTCGGATGGTTACAAGAATCCTAGAAGGGTCTCCCAGTATAATCAAGGTATGTGGGAGCTCAAATCTGTAGTGGTGTTGTCTAATTCACAACTGTACGATAGGAGCCTTTCGATATAATATCGAGTTTGTGAAGCACCTTTCTATATACCCATGGGTACATGAAAGGCCATTCAATAGACTGATTGGTACGTGGAAGAAATACAAGCCCCCAGGATGTAGTGCAGGCAAAGAATGATAGCTGCCATGTTTAAAGACGCCGGAACACATCTCTAACTTAACACACAAGTTTCTATACAGTTTTAACCTAGTGCTACCATTAAATTTGATATTTGACGGTTATGTGAATGCATGAGGTGTAGACATGAATTTAAAAAGAATGCAAAGCTAACCTACATGGAAATGCAAATTTTTTCTTTTCTTTTTGATGAAAACTAAACGAAGGTAAGGAGAAATTTTCTTTGTTTCCAAAAATGAAATGAACAAGTACCTCTAAGCATTCAAAATCTACCAAAAGAATTAAAAGCACTCTTTCACTAATCTAACAAAAAATGAAATAAATAACACCAAATATAAATGTTTTTTCTTTTTCTGTTTTCAAGCTTAAACTAATCTACGAAAAAGTGAAAAGGAGAATTTCCTTTGAATGCAATAACTTCAGTTTCCCAAACTACTGATAAAAAAAATGGAAGAAAATAAAAAAACGCAAGAATCTTTCAATCTTTGGAATGCTTAATGAAATTTTCAGGTACGCTTGAAATCTTAAAAGAAATGATAAACAAGTTTTCACAACTAAGAAAATGCAAGATAATGATAATGTCTTAAAAATTTTCAAAGACCTTTTAATGATAAGTTCCAAAGTATGGAAAATCTCTACAACACTTTCAAGAAAGAAAATTGAAATGAAGATAATGATTTTTTTTTATTTCCTACTCAAATGTACTCAACAGATCTAAGAATGATGCCACTTTCCAAGTCTATATTCAGAAAATGAAAGAATACACCACTGCAAAGTTGGAAATTCCCAAAGAAGTGTGATCACCCAAAATCTCGATAACACTCAAAACACACAAAATTTAAGCAAAAAATTGCAATAACAAAAATGAGAAGGATTGGAAGTTAGATCGAACAGATCTGGTGAAACCAACTGAGTATATCGATAGGGGATTGAATTTTCCCACACGAATGAATCACTCGCTTGACTAGATAGGACCCTAACCAACACTAAAACTTCACAATCAAGCCAAGGATAAACTATGTTGTTCCCCAGGGGTTTTGTGACTGTAAGGAACAAAACAGAGAACTCAGAAAATCAGACCAAAAACCAACTTGAAGAATTTTTTTATACCAAGTGCAAATCAGTGGAGGGTAATGCACCCTACAAGTGTGCACCAGGGCATTGGAAGATCCAGTAACGTGCTCTGTAGATAGGTAAGAAGCGTCAGTGACACCGTTTTCAAATATCTAGGTAGCTTCAGCGACACAGGTTGATAACCAACAAAGAGCATAAAAAACACACTCACCCGCGGAATGAATGACCTAGGTGCGCAGGATCCAAGTCACAAAAATAAAAATACTCCAAGAATAAAAATGGTAATAGGTCTGATGATGATCCCAAGTAGAGTCAGGATAACCCAAAGACTCACTGATTGTCAGATCCAATGGAAGGAAAGGAAACTAGAGGCTCAATGAAGAAAAATCATGAATTGAAAACAAATTAAAACTATGATCTATAACTCCCTAGTATGGTAGCCATTTTTGTTTGAATACAATCTGTTAATGCAAACAAAAATTGATCTCTCTAGCCTAAATGTTTTAGATATATAGCAAAAGAGTACACAATATAATATCTTTCCTAGTTAGATTAAATTGCAAGGTAGTTGAGAGAACAAATTACCTTATGATCGCAATTCCTTTATCCTAGTTTGATATACTTCCAGCCCCTCGATATTCAGCTGCAAAACAATATGGAGCAAATGGAAACAAACGAACAATATGAAAGCATATGCTTATGAGTCTAACTATATAAGCGGTCAAAGAAGCCAATCCTAAACAATAATATAATACATAACAAGTTTATGGAAAGATATTTATATTAAATGAAATTTGCAGCAAATACAAAACAATGAGAGTTACAACCGATGCCTTGACATTATGACTCCAACTCAAATGATCTTTCCTCAAAGATCCAAAGCCTCCTACTCTCCTTGTTAATTTTTCAGAATTTACTTCAATATGACCTAGGTTCTTAACTGAGAGAACAACATGTATAGCATATCTACAGCATATCAATCATGAACAATAAGCACACAAGAGACACAGAGTTTACTTGGGGAAAACCATAAAGGTGAAAAACCCCAATAACTTCCTCAGAGATAGATAGAGCAATGATACAACCGAAGCATATGAGATAGACATCTCCTAGCAGCAACTTCTCCTCATCCACAAGTGTGCCACTCTCTCGAGAGTGTGAGGGAGAATACAATGATGAAATAGAGTGCCTCCCGCACTCTATTTATACATGACTTGACTTTCCTAATAACCTTTACTAGGTCGGCCTTAACTTAACCACATAACATAATGCTGACTGGGCCGACACCCAATAGGGTGGTCTAATAACCCTTTCACCCACATGACTTATATAGGGCCGACTCCAACAAGGTGGTCTGATAACCCATCAAGTATAAGTTACGACACTTACAATATAAATGATGACACTTCCGTATAGAGGAATAATAACATCTCTATAGGAATACAAACACATATGTATAGAGGAATAATACCATCTCTATAGGAGTACAATATACATATATGAAATACATTTCGAAGTTACATATACATCAACACTCCCTCTTAACTAGGAAGGTATTTCTCGACACAGGTCTTCTAGCACAAGTCTTCTTCTCTGGATCATCGTCACTGGATAATCATCATCGAGTCATCATCATCGTCACTGATGCTGCTATCTCAATCAATCTATGAATCTACTCGTCATAGGAAGTTCTACAAAGCTAGTCCTTTTTCATACTGGATGTAGGCCCACCACCTACAGGTCTTCATCATCATTGGCCATACTGTGGAATCCTCAGGACTTATTACGTGCATCACAAAACCTCGAAAGAGAATCCCAGGATGTTACAGGTACACAAATCCAACCTGTAGGATCTCCCATGGCGCTATTACATGTGAGCCCACCACAAAACCTTGAAAGAGCATCCCATGATGTTACGGGTACACAACTTCGACCTGTAGGATCTCCTAGGGCACAAATTACATGTGGTCACCACAAAACCTCGCAAGAGCATCCCAGGATGTTATGGGTACACAACTCTGACCTGTAGGATCTCCCAAGGAAGAAATTACATGTGGTAATGGAAAAACGTCGAAAGAGCATCCGAGGATGTTACGGGTACACAACTCCGACCTGAAGGATCTCCCAAGGCGCTATTATATGCAATAGGACAAAACCTTGAAAGAGCATCCTAGGATGTTACGGGTACACAATTCTGACCTGAAGGATCTCCCAGGGCGCTATTATATGTCCTCCCAGAGCAATGTCTCGAAAGAGCATCCCACGCTGTTACGGGTGCACAACTCTGACCTATAGGATCTCCCAGACATGCTCATCTACACAACCTGTTCCACGGCCATAGAGTATCATCCTAATACTCAGCATACATCATCTTGATGTACACATGATCATCCTGATCATCATCACTGCATCATCCTGATGCATGTCATTTGGAGCGACATCCTAAAGCTAGTCAACCATCATCATCCTGATCATACAATGCATCTACCTGATGCATACCAAGTATCTACCTGATACATATCATCATACATGATCCACCTAATCATACAATGTATCCACCTAATACATATACAGTTACATGGTCCAAGAATCGAACATGATGCATATACAAAATACATACAAGATCCAACTGATCATATCCAGCATCCAACATGATGCATACATACATAAATGATCCAACTGATCATATCCAGCATCCAACATGATGCATATATACATAAATGATCCAACTGATCATAACAAGCATCCAACATGATGCATATACATATACAAAGCAGTAATTGGAGCATCGTCCTGATGCTCATCATACATGATCCTCCTGATCATCATAGCATCGTCCTCTTCAAATCATCTCATCGTCCACGAAGCATAACCTAGATGCACATCATCCAACATTTACACCACCGACATGGGAGAACACATCTACTGCCATTCGGGGAAGGCTTCAGCCCTTAATTTTTCACCATGGGAGAACACATCTACCATCATGTGAAAAATGGCTTCAGTACTTACATCTAAACCATGGGAGAACACATCTACCACCATGTGAGAATGGCTCAACAATTACATCACGACCATGGGAGAACACATCAACCATGCTAGAAAAGCTCATGTGCATCTGCATCTTCCCGACTCATCACTTACCTTTGGAAGTAACCTCGATCTGAAGTGCATCGAGCCTATATCTGAAGTACTCAAACTGCACTTTGGCCAACGGCTTGGTCAATACATTTGCAACCTGTTCATCCATCGCAACATACTTTGCTTTAGCTATACTCAGTGCTACTTAGGACTGCTTCCTGCTAAACCAAGAGATCACACCTGATCCTATACTGAAGCAGCACCCACAAGTGCTCTTCCTATCTGTAGCACTTCCTACCTAATCTGAATAAACATAACCCTATAGGTTAAACTTTTGATTCGCATCATACTTGAGCCCATAATCAACTGTACCCTTTAGGTACCTCGGAATATTCTTTACAGCAACCAGGTGAACACTACTCGAATCCATCAAGAACTAGCTCAATGTGTTCACTGCAAAGCAAATATCTGGTCTCGTGTTTATCAGGTACATCAAGGACCCAATCATCTGACGATAGATAGAGACATCAACCAACTCAGATGAAGCATCACATAGAAGCTTCAGGTTTGATGCCATAGGTGTGGCCATGGCCTTGCAGTCCATCATCCCGAACCTCTTAAGCATCTCTACTGCATACTTCCCTTGTCAAAGGAATATTCCATCTGCACTCTACCACACCTCCATACCTAGAAAATAGTGCATCATCCACAAGTTCTTCATCTAGAACTCAGCAGTAAGCTTTCGCTGCATGTCGGAAATCAATCTATCTTCACCTGTAATAAACAAGTCATCCATATACAAAAGTAGTATCACTGGATTGCCTTCCCCAACCTTGTAGTAAACGTTGGAATCCACTTTACTCTTGGTAAAGCCCAAACTGGATAGAAAGCTATCTATCCTACCATACCAAGTTCTACACATATATGACTCCCTGTCATTTGTTTTAGAACCAAGTGGCTGCTCCACATACACTTCTTCTTCAACTACACCATTCAAGAAAGCTGTCTTGAAATCCATCTGGTGTATCTTCGATTTAATCACTGCAGCCAGAGCAAGTACAGATCTAATGGAAATGTATCTGGATACAGGAGCAAAAGTCTCTATGCTACCACTTGCAGTATGCTTGATCTTGTATATCCTCTTGGAAGTCACTATAGACTCCCCTTCAGGTCTTGGGACTGCATCCCAAACATTTTCATGATCGAATGGTACTCCTTGATCATGGCATTCTTCCCAGATCCCGGGAACTTCAATATCTTCAATATTTTCAATAGATAACTTTGTTGCTAAACAAATGTTGTAGTCCTTCTTTTGTAGGTGATGGTATATGATCTTTCCTACACAACAAGTTAAATTTCATGATTAGAAAACATCTCATAGTTTTCAAAACAAATTCTTACACATAAAGAAATATGTCATACAGTCATGCAATTATCTTAGCCAATGCTTCAATACAACATTTATCCATATCCCATAACTTTCTAGATGCCTTCCAATCTCTACTAGAACATTGTTAAGAGTGTGCACAACTCCCAACATGTCAGCAAAGAGGTTTCATTCTAGATAAGTAGCAATGGAATGTTGTACAGTGCCATAGGCCACCTACCCATGTCTATTAGTAGTATACTGTTCATCAATGCAACTATTCTAATATGCATAACACACAACCTAATTCTAGGAACATGAGTATATGCATTATTGAACAGTATTATTTAAACAATAAAATATGCAAGGAATGATAATTCAAATACTTGACTTTGTTTGTTTGTTGGGTTGACTCCCTCTCAGTCTTTGCTTCTTTTCTGCAACTCCATTCTGATGTGGATTGTGAGAAGTGGTCAACTCCCTCTGAATATCTGCATCCTTGCAGAAACTACCGAAATGTGCTCCTTCTTGATCTTTTCTTCCTTGCAGGAACAACTGGATTGTGCTCTCTCTTGATCTTTGCTTTCTTGCAGGAACAACTGGAGTGTGCTCCCTCTTGATCTCTGCTTCCTTGCAGGAACAACTGGAGTGTGCTCCCTCTTAATCCTTGCTTCCTGGATTACCTGTCCTTGAACTTATATCCATCACTATGCATGCTTATTAGTATCATTATTGTGTTATCCTCGAGGTCTCATACATAATCACACATTCATTAGTATAATCTTAATACTATCAAAACAAGATAATCTTAAACATGTATAGTCATGATCATTTCAAACATAGATAATAAACATTAGTATTCAAGGTTTCAAGGAAGTCTTCTTTTACTCGTGCATATTCTTATTTGATCATAGGACTCTTCTGGTTATTTAAATCATCAATCAAGATAAGATACATACAATGCATAAACCCTTGATTACTTACATTTCTAACTTTATGAATAAACATAGCCAATCATACCAAGTATACTTATATAAGGGATCCTAACACAATGTAGGATTCTAACCTGATATAGGAAAAACATACCTGGATTGGTATGTTGGCTAGTTATGTCTAACATACCCACATGATGTCTTTTTGTTCTCTTCAATGACTTGTGCTAGTAACCTGCATATCTCATAGGTTAACCATTATAGAACCAAGTTATACATACCTCGCAAATAGATATTCTAAGTGATTCATGACAATGTATGAATCTTTGTCCTCATGTCATGATGATCATATGTTCTTGAACTAGAACATGATTTATCTTTCTTGGTGTACCTTTCATGTTAGCGTACAACATAAACCTAATAAAACACCATAATGCATTAGTACAATCATAAGTGTCAACACCCTAATCAATGAATATCTTCTATCATGCATTCATAATTTTATTAAGGTGATATGACAAGTCTAAATTTAATCAAGATTGTACTAACCGTAATAACATGAAGACAAACATACCATAAAATTAATCATGAACAAATCTCGAAACATACCTAGATGAGTCATACCTGTGGAGATTGCTTGTAATCTTCTTATGTAAGGCCTTAGCTTCATCTCCCTTTGAAACATGAATTTCTTCACTTATGCAAGTGACCAATCCATTCTCTTCTACGATTAACCCAATCCACTTGATTTGCAGGAACTCGATCTGGAGCTGGATTAGGGTTTGTCAGAGAAACCCTAAAAATTCAAACTTTGAATTTCAAACTTCTGAAAGGAGAGAAATATGTGCCTTGATGAGCTAATCAAGCTGGTATACTCATAATTTGAAAAATGCAAAGTTTCACCCCTCAAATTTTCCTTTGAAACTTCTGGATTCACTGGACATGACCCCGAACTAGAGTAAAGCCAACCCTTTTTCCTAATAAAAAGGTTCAATCCAAATCTCTAAGCGTCTATTTTTCTGAGGAGCTTCCAGCTGCGGTCACAGATTTCAAAAATTTCCATTTTTGCAGAAGCCCTAATTTTCCACTTTTCCGATCAAAGTCCCGAACTAGGGTTTGATCAAGCCCGACCTTCTTCCCAACCAAAAATTTTGATCTTGGTCTCTAAATTTCGATTTTCATGAGTAGCATTCAGCTGTAGTTTCTGATTACAAAAATTCCAACTTTCTCTGAAACCCTAAATTCCAGAAGCCATGAATGAAGGTGCTTAAAAATAATTCTGTTTTGAGAGAAATATATACTTGATTGTTTATGGTGTAACTCCAAACGTTTCAATCCACAGGGTCTGAAAATTTTTCTTGTGATAGTCCAACCTGTCATGTTTCCAATGCCATATGTCTAACCTAAAATGGATTCCTTGAGAGAGATTTATGCCAAGTGTCGCAATGTGACCTATTTATGCGATAAAACAGGAGAGCAAACTTGTATGGCAATCCATGTGTCACTGGTTCCATTTCGGCCTCTGAGAAAGTACAGTCTATGCAATGCCTGTCACATTTTACGAAATTTCATTTGGAGCTTCCTAGCCCATGTTATGACCTTTTTTCCAAGGTGACATGTTTATGACTGAGATCTGGAAGAGGAAAAAACCCTATATTGTACAGATCATAAATCACAAAGTACAACAAATTAGAGGGTTTCCTTTGGACACAAGGTACATGGGGATCTTAGCTTCGCCCTGTACTATTTTTAGACCCTGCAACCTCACCTAAATTTATTTATAGCGAAAGTGCTACAATGACTTGTTTTTTATATATCAAGCCCTGGCTTCACAATTGCAACAAGTGTCATACATGCCATACCATGCCTTCTTTCAGGCTAGCTCTGATACCATGTTAATTTTCAGAATTTACTTCAATATGATATAGGATATTAACTGATAGAACAACATGTAGAACATATCTGCAGCATATCAATCATGAACAATAAGCACACAAGAGACACAGAGTTTACTTGGGGAAAACCATAAAGGTGAAAAACCCCAATAACTTCCTCAGAGATAGATAGACCAATGATACAACTCCAGCATAAGAGATAGACATCTCCTATCAGCAGCTTCTCCTCCTCCACAGGTAAGCCACTCTCCCGAGAGTGTAAGAGAGAATACAATGATGAAATAGAGTGTCTCCCGCACTCTATTTATACATGACTTGACTTGCCTAATAACCTTTACTAGGTCGGCCTTAACTTATCCACATAACATAATGCTGACTAGGCCGACACCCAATAGGGTGGTCTAATAACTCTTTGACCCACATGGTGGACCCCCAATAGGGTGGTCTAATAGCCCTTCAACCCACATGACTTATATAAGGCTGAACCCAACAAGGTGGTCTAATAACCCATCAAGTATAAGTTACGACACTTACAATATAAATGACGACACTTCTGTATAGAGGAATAATAACATCTCTATAGGAATACAAACACTTCCGTATAGAGGAATAATACCATCTTTATAGGAGTACAATATACATATATGAAATACATTCTGAAGTTACATATACATCAACACTCCTATGTGTTGATGTATATGTAACTTCGGAATGTATTTCATTTATGTATTTCATATATATTTATTGTACCTTTATTAGAGATGTGTTGTTCCTCTATAAGGAAGTGTCGTCATGTGGATTGAAAAGTGTCACAAGTGTGTGCACTTGCCGATGGGTTATTAGACCACCATGTGTGGGGTCGGCCTTGAAATATATATTATATTATGGATGTATCTAGATAGACAAGCTGGCCCCATAGTGTAACTAGGCAAATAGGTTAAGTATAAATAGAGATCGGGAGGTCTCTATTTGGATCATTCAGAAAGTCACACTTCTCTCACTCAGAAAGTGGTGCACTATTGAGGAGGAGGATAATCTACTCTAGGAGACTATCTCAAGTGTATTTTGGTTGTACTTTGGTTGAGCCATTGCTCTCTCTATCTCTGAGGAAGTTGTGGGGTTTTTCGCCTTAGGGTTTTCCCAACGGAAACTCTGTGTCTCTTGTCTCTCATGCTTTTGATTCTTGTGATGCTTGTGATGCTTATTGTGATT